>CM053587.1:97506659-97528945 GCA_028646515.1 Pseudochirops corinnae | reverse complement strand
TCCCCAATTGATAAATGTTCAAAGGATATGAACAGGCAATTTTCAGAGGCAGAAATTAAAGATATTTATAAGCATATGAAAAAATGCTCTAAATCACTATTGATTTGAGAAATGCAAATCAAAACAACTTTGAGGTACCACATCTCACCAGTCAGATTGGCTAAGATGACAAAACAGGAAAATGACAAATGCTGGAGAGGATGTGGAAAAATTGGAACACTAATGCATTGTTGGTGGAGTTGCGAACTGATACAACCATTCTGGAGAGCAATCTGGAACTATTCACAAAGGGCTATAAATAATTGCATACCCTTTGACCCAGTAATACCACTTCTGGGATTGTATCCCAAAGAGATCACAGAAGTGGGAAAAGGACCTATATGTACAAAAATATTTATTGCAACTCTCTTTGTGGTGGCAAAAAACTGGAAAATTAGGGGATGCCCATCAATTGGGGAATGGCTAAACAAGTTTTGATATATGAATGCAATGGAATACTATTGTACTGTAAGAAATGGGAAGGAGATGGACTTCATATTTCCCTGGAGAGGCTTATACAAACTGATGTGAAGTGAGAAGAGCAGAACCAGGAAAAATTTGTACACAATCATAGACACATCATATGTGTGAAGACCAGCTTTGATAAACTGGACTCTTCTCAGCAATGCACAATTATAAAACATTCTAAAAGTCAGGGTGGAAGGAAATGTCTACATTCAGAGAAAGATCTAGAAATAACAGAGTTTAAATGGAGACTGAAGCAAACTACATGCTCTTGTTTTTTTCCATGTTTGGTTTTGTTTCTTCTTTCCTACTGTTCACTCCATTGGTTACAACCCTTCTTTACAACCAGACTAATGTCCAATGTGAAAGTATTTGCAGATCCTATACTTGATTTCAAGCCACCATGGTGGGGAGGGGGATAACGAGGGGAGAAAATTTGAAACTCAAGGGATTGTGGAACTGAATCTTGTAAACTAAAAATAAATAAACAAATCAATTTTAAAAAAAGAAAGAAGTGTCACTCTGTGTCAAGCTGATCATCACAATGGTTTTGAATGGAGCCAGTCTTCAATCCTAGCCTTTCCTGTCTATTTCTGAGACTAATAGTAGCATTTCATAACACTGAATTTTATGAGATCACTGGGGTAGGGTGGAGCAAAGGTGGTGGAGTAGCATGAAGAAGTTCAGGGAGGTCCCTACCAAAACTCCTCCAAACAGATCTAGAAAATGCATCAGACCAAAACTTGATGGGACATTTTTCTACTTAATAGTGTTTTTTCTAATTACATGTAAAGATAGTTTTCAACATTCACTTTTATAAGATTTTGAGTTCCAAATTTTTCCCCCTTCTTCTCCCCCATCCACAAAATGGCATGCAATCTGATGTAATACGCAATACATGCAATACATGTACAATCATATTAAATATATTTCCACATTACTCATGTTGTGAAAGAAGAGTCCAAACAAAAGGGAAATATCATGAGAAAGAGAAAACGAAAAAGAAACAAACAAACAAAAAAAGAGAAAATAGTATACTTTGATCTGCATTCAGACTCCATAGTTCTTTCTCTGGATGTGGATAGCATTTTCCATCATGAGTCTTCTGGAATTATCTTAGAACCTTGCATTGCTGAGAAGAGTTAGGTCTATCAATGTTGGTCAGTGTATAACATTTTGCTGTTACTGTGTACAATGTTCTCCTGGTTCTCCTCACTTCACTCAGTATCAGTTCATGTAAGTTTTTCCAGGTTTTTCTGAAATCCACCTGCTCACCATTTCTTATAGAACAATAGTATTCCCTTACATTCATATGCCACAACTTGTTCAGTCTTTCCCCATTTGATGAGCATCCCCTCAATTTCCAATTCTTTGCCACCACAAAAAGAGTTGCTATAGATATTTTTGTACATGTGGGTCCTTTTCCCTTTTTTATGATCTCTTTGAGATATAGATCTAGTAGTGGATCAAAGGGCATACACAACAAGGAAGCAAAGAAAAGATGGACAATTCTCAACACAATGAGTATCATTTATCATACAGGCTTTCTTGAAATGAAAATTTATTGTTATATATTTTGAATCCTTTCTTATGTTCTGCTATGTGTATGACATGTTTTTATTTCTTTCTAACTCTGCATTTAAGTTCCAATATTTAAGTTTATGATATGTCTTTGTTTCTTTTCTCATTCTCTATTTATTTTCTGGCATTTGAGTCTAAAATAAAATTTTTGGGGAAAAAAGAGTATGCACAGTTTTATAGCTCTTTGAGCATAGCTCCAAATTGCTTTCCAGATTGGTTGAATCAATTCACAACTCCACTAACAATGCATTAGTATTACAATTTTCCCACATCTTCTCCAACACCCATCATTTTCCTTTTTCTGTCATATTAGCCAATCTGATAGGTGTTAGGTAGTACCTTTAATTTGCATTTCTCTAATCAATAGTGATTTAGAGTATTTTTTCATATGACTATAGATAGCTTTAATTTCTTCATCTGAAAACTGCCTGTTTATATCCTTTGACTATTTATTAATTGGGGAATTACTAGTATTCTTATAAATTCAAATCAGTTCTCTATATGTTTGAGAAATGAGGCCTTTATCAGAAACATTGACTATAAAAATTGTTTTCCAGCTTTCTGCTTCCCTGCTAATCTAGGTTGCATTTCAAAATGTTCTCTAGCCCTTGTTTGGTCATAAATTCTTCCCTTCTCCTTAGATCTGACAGGTAAACTATTCCTTGCTTTCCTAATTTGCTCATGGTGTCAGACTTTATGTCTAAAACATGTATCCATTTTGACCTTATCTTGGCATAGGGTATGAGATGCTGGTCTATGCCTAGTTTCCATCATACTATTTTACAGTTTTCTCAGCAGTTTTTGTCAAATAGTGAGCTCTTATCCCAGAAACTGAAGTCTTTGAGTTAATTGAAAAGTAGATTACTATAGTCATGTACTACTGTCTTGTATACCCAATCTATTCCACTCTATTTCTTAATCAGTGCCAAATAATTTTGATGATTGCCACTTTATAATATAGTTTTAGATCTGGTACAGCTAGGTTGCCTTCCTTTGCATTTTTTTTTCATTAATTCCCTTGATGTTCTTGACCTTTTGTTCTTCCAGATGATTTTTTAAATTCTTTTTTTTCTAGCTCTACAAAACTATTTTGGTAGTTAGACTGGTATGACACTGAATAAATAAATTAATTTAAATAGAATTTTCATTTTTATTATATTAGCTCAGCCTATGTATGAGCAATTGATGTTTTTTCAATTGTTTAGACCTGATTTTATTTGTGTGAAAAACGTTTTGCAATTGTGATCATATCGTTACTGGGTTTGTCTTGGCAGGTAGACTCCCAAATATTTTATATTGTCTACAGTTATTTTAAATTTAATTTCTCTTTCTACCTCTTGATGCTGGCCTTTGTTGGTAATACAGAGAAATGTTGATAATGATGAGACATTTTTAAAGGGCCATGGTGAGTCATTTGTCCAGCCCAGGTCAAAATAGGGTAATAGAGAGGTGTTCCAATACTGGGGCCATAGTCTGGTCAAGAGAGGGCTTCAAGGAACACTCCAGCACAGGAAGAAGCTTTGCAGCAGGGTAAAAGGAGGTTCCCCACCTATACATGGGAACCTCAGCTTTGTGCATGATGTAGGAACAGGTTCCAAATTGCAGATCTGATACTCACGATCCACTTTCTAGGTCAAAGATGCAGGGTTGAGGAGGGTTCCTGTACCTAAGGATGGCAGTACAGGGTGAAGAAGAGTAGTGAATTATGTACTGAAGGAAGAGCAAGTTCAAAAGCGAGTGGTAGTGGTATGGTTCAGACCCCTAGCAGAAGAGTAGGGGTTTCAATGAAGCCTGAAGAGGAATAACCAAGGCAGGAGTCTCAAACCAGTCTACAATCTATAATTCTGAACTGGCAGAGCTCCCCAGCTAGCTGGCAGTGGCTGAGTCCAGTAGTATTCTCTTGTTACTCAGATCTAATCCTATGTTAGGAATTTATAAATTTAAGATGAGGGGTCAATGATGAGACCTTTCCTTAGACTAAACCACTTCAGAAGCTTGCAGGCCTTTAACTTGTGTTGTCCCCAAGAGCCTTGAATAGCGCAACACCCCATACCCCAAGAAAATAGGAACAAGATCAGCCTAGACCTTGCCCTCAGAAATGTGCAGAGCCTAGCCCTAACATCAAATCTCAAGTCAGAAAATAGGCTAGAAGAATGAACAAACAAAAAAAGAATTCCACCATGAAAGTTATTATGATGACAAGGTCTCAAGACATATAACTAGAAGAAGAGAATGACTTCAAAACATCTGTAAGTAAAACCTCAAAGAAAAGTACAGCCTGGGCACAGATTCAAGAAGATTCAAACACCAATGAAGCAAGAAAGTTTTTTAAAGAGTTAAAAATGTTCTCATAAGTGAAATAAGAGCACCAGAGGAAAAAGTAAGGGGGAAGAGGGGAATGAAAGCTATTAAAGAAAGAATTAGAAAGGGAGTTAATAGTTTGGTACACAGATACAAAACTTTGCCCAAGTACCAAACTCCCTGAACATTAGAAGAGACCAAAGAAAAGTCAATGACTCCGTGAGGTGACAAGAAATATTAAAGCAAAGTCAAAAGACTAAAAAATGGAAGAAAGTGCAAGATGTAGCATAGCAAAAATAAGTGACCTGGAAAACAGATAAAGGAGGGGGAAAATGTAAAGATCATTATACTACCTGAAAGCTATGACTTAAAAAAAAAAAGTCTAGACATCATATATCAAGAAATCTAAAAAACAAGCAGACAGAAACCAGTTCAGATCTCCTAAAACCACAGGGCAAAGTGAAGTAGAAAGAATCTACTGGTCACTTCCTGAAAGAAAATTCCCAAGAACAGTGTACCCCCAAATCCAGAGCTTCCAGGTAAAAGAAAAAGTACTGAAAGCAGCCAGAAAGAAAGAATTCAAGTACAAAGGAGCCACAGTTAAGATCACATAGGATTTTGTAGATGTGGCATAGTAGGAATAGAGAGTTTGTAAAGTGATTTTTCAGAACTAAGAGGACATAGGCTTACAGCAAGAATAACTTACTGAGCAAAACTGATTTTTATCATACAGAGAGGAAAAAATAGAATTTTAATGCAATAGAGGACTTCAAAGCATTCCTGATGAAAAGACCAGAGCAGAACAGAAACTTTGAAGTTCTTGCATAGGAGTTAAGAGAAACATAAAATATAAACACAAACAATGATACAGGATTGAACAAGGCTACATTGCTTACATTCAATGCAGAGATAACACACTTGTGCCCTTTGAAGCCTATCATTATCAGGGTTCGTGAAGGAGGTAGACAAAGAGCTTGGGCGCTGGGAACGGTTCTGTTGTTTTAATGATCTTGAGAATGAAAAGAGAGAGGGAGAAGAGGACACTATACGGGAAGGAGGAAGGGAAAGGAAGATTAGAAAAAATTATCTCATGTAATTAGGGTGAGCAAGAAGTCTTCATAAACAAAGAGGAAGCAGGGGAAATGGCTGATACTGGGGCCTCGTTTTCAGCAGAACTAGTTGAAGGAGGGAAGGGTACACACATAGTTAGGTACAGAAGTATATTTCACTCTACCGGAGAATGGGAGTGAAAGAGGATAACAGAGAAAGGAGGGTGAATTAAAAGAGGGACTAGTCCTAAGCAAAATAAGCTCTAAGGATGTATAAAATATTTATAGCTCTTTTTGAGAAGCAAAGAATGGGAATCTGAGGCACTAACCATCAACCAAGGAAAGCCTGAACAAGGTATGGCATCCAAATGTGATAGAACACTTGCGCCACAAAGATGAGAAAACTAATATGAACTGATAAAAAGGGAAGTCAACAGAACCAAGAGAATGGTTTATACGAAGAAAGTCTTAGGAGTTCTTAACAGTATAATGACCGATTGTGATTCCAAAGGAATGATGATGAAACATGTTACCAAACAACTAGGTAGCACAGTGCCTGACCTGGATTCAGGAAGAACTGAGTTCAAATATGGCCTCAGATACTTGCTAGCTGTGCAATCCTGGGCAAGTCACATAACCCTGTTTGCTTCAGCTCCCTCATCTGTCAAATGAGCTGGAGAAGGAAATGGCAAACTGTTCCAATATCTTTGCCAAGAAAACTCCAAGTGGGATCACCAAGAGTCATATATGACTGAAACTGAAAAATGTGTTATCCACATCCTGATAAAGAAGTGAAAGACTCAGAGTACAGAATGAGACATAAATATATACGTATGCATGTGTATATATACACGCATATACAGACACACGTATATGGGTATATATGTACATGCATGCATAATACATATGAGTATGTATACATACATGCACATTCATTTATTTCTTTTGGACATGGCTATTGTGGGAATTTATTTTGCTTGAATATACGTTTTTGTAATAGGTTTTGGGTTGTTTTTTTTTTTACATTCTCAATTGAGATGATTGAGATGAAGAAAATGTAGATTTTTGCTTATAAAAAATTAAATTTATTTTTAAAAAATCCTGGATAAGATGCTAACCCAATCAAATAGTGGTATAATTGGAGCCTAATTAGTCCGGGTTCCAGGGTTCCTGGCAGGCCTTCACAACTCCTGTAGGATCTTAGAGCACATGAGGTCCCTGACGGGTGTTTTCTTACTTTGTTATTGACCTACCTTTTATAACATGGATAATAGGTTGAGCTTTGAGGAAGTTATGATAACAATGAAGAAGCAGCTACAGTGGATGGATTCTGACTTTGCATTCAGAATCAAAAAGACAACTTGAGTTTAAGTCCAAGCTTGAACACTTACTAGCTGTTTGACCCTGAGCAAGTTTCTTAACTTCTGTCTTCCTCAGTTTCCTCATCTGCAAAATGGGCATAATAATAGCACCTACCAGTGTTGTTGTGAGGCTCAAATGAGACAATATTTGTAAAGTGCTTTGAAAACTTTAAAGCATCGTATAAATGCCAACTCATTATTATTATGCCAAATGACCAGACTACTCCTGGCCATACACTCTCCACAATTAAAAGCATATATACTGAATTTGTCCCTGGTGTGACTAGCAATAAAGTAACACATTGGGTGAGGGTTTCAAGCCCTGGGTTGAATAATTATCACCCTTCAAATCAGCCAACTTAAATCTGAGCATAGCTAAGGCTGGAATACAATTATCATTCATTTTCTGTATTTCACTAGAAATATAATCTGAGGGTAAGGGTGTTGGTCAGGGAGGACCCATGCCCTGGGTGGCCCTCCAGAGCACTTCATGGAGCAGCTGAATGTCACTTTGTGAACAGGATGGAGCACGTGCTGCTTATGCTGAGATACATTCACAATGGACAGGAGTTTGAGCGTGTGGACAGCAACATGACATGTGGGAGTTTGTGGTGGTGACAGAGCTGGGTCGGCCAATGCTGAGCATTGGAACAGTCAGAAAGACGATCTGGAACTGAGACAGGCCCAGGTGGACAGATTCTGCAGGCACAACTACGAGGTGTCTGAGCCCAACTTAGTGCCCATGAGTGTTGAGCCCGAGGTGATTGTGTATCTATCAAAGATGGCTCCCCTGGGACACCAAAGTGGGTTTGTCTGCTCTGTCACTGGTTTCTATCCTGGTAACACTGAGGTCAGGTGGTTCCTGAGTGGACAGGAGACAGCTGGGGTTGTGTCCATGGGCCTGATCAACAATGGAGATTGGACCTGCGGGATCCTAGTGATGCTGTGGAGAGCACGGAGATGCCCATACCTGCCACGTGGAGCACTCCAGCCTTCAGAAACCTGTTGTCTTGGACTGGAAAGCACAGTCTGGATGTAAGTAAGATGTAAGATGCCCAGAGTAAGATGCTGAGGGAGATGGGGGCCTCATCCTGGGCATGATCTTCTTTGGGGTTGGCCTCATTGTCCACAAGAAGAGTCAGAAAGGAAATCAGGGTTCACAACCAACAGGGCTCCTGAGCTGATCCCTGAGCCTGTGTCCCCTGGAACTGTTGCCTCCCCTGTCAGCCTCCCTCTCACATTTGGAGGCTCCCTGCTTGTGCCCAGATCTCTAGATTAGCCCTGCTGATACCTTCCCTGGAATAGTTCCTTCCTTCCATGTACCTCGGACTCTCTGGACTCTCTGGCATTTCTCCAACAGAGTTTCAAAGACCCCCTCCACCTTCCTTTGGTCCTATACAGGGTTTTATTCATTTTTATTCCTTGAACCTTCACCCTGATAAATTAGAAGAGTGAGAATCAACTAATGTTTGGTGACGTGGAGATAAAGTGGAGTGGGCAGGGGAAGACACCAAAGTTTTTGAGATTCTATAATCTGTCAATATGTGAAATGCCTCCAAAGGTGAAGATTGCGACCCATGTACACATTTCCTTTCTGAGTACCTCTTGTGCATCTCATTCCAGAAGTCCTTTAGAGGGCTGTTACCCAGCATGCTACTGGCCTTCCTCTACGTTTCTTAACATTACATGGATACCAGTGGTCCTCAAAGACTTTCTGCCCAGGAATCCTTCCCTTTCCCTATTTGATGGGCCCACCTCATGCTGGTCATATATCTCTCTGATGACTTTGCATTTCTCCCTTCTGCTCAATTTCACCTTGAAAATATGCTATAGCCTATGTTTGCCTATCATGTGCCCCTCCATTGCACTTTAAAGAAATTAAAATTTGACTAATACCAAAAAAGAAATATAATTTATTAGTAGAACATGGTAAAGAAATTAACCATAGGTATTGTAAGGGTTCAATCCTTTGATAAATGCACTGAGTCACAACACAGCGATGCTGAATGAGCATGGTTATACAATAGACACAAAACAAGCCATGGGACTCTGCCTGTGTTGCCATAGCTCTACCACTTAGAGGTTTTTGTTGTATGATTCAGGTAATTTTGCAGTAGCCTAAAGAATCAAAATAATCCTGCTTTTCATATCCCTTCCTGCCTCTCTCCCCACCCACACTCACAGTACTGGAACAGCAAAATATAGCCCAAAGGTTCTACTTTGTGCCATTATTCTCTTCTAACTGAGCAGTTTCTCCCTCTCTGGACAACAGAATATTTATCTTCTTTTTCAGCATTTGAATTCATCCAGAAAATTGTGATATTTAGTGAAAGTCCATTTTTAAAAAGTGAATCTACAATGTTTGTATTTTAAAGAATTTATTCTTCCTTATTAGGAAAGCAATACAGATAATCATACATTTGATATCCATGAGAAGGGGAGAAAGGGAAAATCTAGGGGGAGAGAGGATCCTGAGCTGTTTGCTAACTTATTTGTTTTTTTGCGTGAGACTGAGTTGTAGCTGACATTTTACCTTGACTGACTTAGGGTATTTTACTCATCCCAGGTCTGATGTTGGGAATTCTCTGTCCTGAGTCCCAAGCTTGTGAATTTTTTATTCATGAAGTTATCTTTTTGATAAGCCTGTTTCTCTGTTTACTTCAAGAAATAATAAATAAGTGTAATTAAGCACCTAGTAGGCATTGTGTTAGAAACTGGGGATATTCCCAAAGAATGAAATAGTACTTACTCTCAAAGAGTTTACATTCAAACAGAGGAAGAGGAAGAATACATGTAAGTGTAATTCCAGGGCTCCATTCTTAACCCCCACTAATTTTGGCAGGTTGGGTTCCCAGAAGGTGGCTACTTAGTAGAACCTGGAAGAACTTGGTTTTCTGGTATTGTAGTGTTGCTAATGAGTCCCCAGCAGTGTTATCTCTAGTGACTATCAGTCAGGCTTAATTAGCTTTTAGAAAAGGTATTTATTAAGCAGGTGTAGCAAAGACAATAGCTACAGAAACATTTCGCTAAACCAGGGCCGTTCTTCTGTTTGCACATACTTGTCCCTGAGGAAAGTGGCTTAAATTTAGAGAGCACTCATAGGCAAAAGGTAAACTCATCTCCTTGTTTATTGGGAACCTTTTTCTCCTTTTGTGAAATCCCCATAAAGTTCCCCTTATGTGTAACTCTTTGCTGGACTCTGAGTGTCAGTGTATTTGAAGAGTCCTGAAGCTCCATTTTCTTGATGTGTCTTGTTTGCCTTCAGTATATCTCTCATCTCTATATACATACTCTCTCATCAGCTATTGCTGCTAATAGTGCCTATGGGAGCTACATATCTTCTGATCTTTGTACACAAGGTCATCATCTAGGTAGTGGGGAATTGGTGGGGAATAGGAAACAAATAAGATCTCTCCCCCTCTTCTCCCCAAATTGCAGTTACCTCTCAGGAGTCTTTGATTACTGGATTTGAATACCATTCAACTCAATGGCTCTGAAATAAATCGTTTTCTTTATATGTAGCTCAAGAGAAATGATGTGATCTTCTTCAACCATTCAGAAGATATTTCCTGTGTTGCATTGTCTACCTTTATCCAAAGACCCAAAGTCCCCATGATACTTTCAAATTGAACAAGAACTTTTTCCATATGTATTTTATGGTTATTTGATTCAATCCAAACATTTTGGCCTTACATAATTAATTTAGGTGGGGATGAGCCTCCACAGAATAAATATAAAGAAAATAAATACAAGGACAGTTAGCATAGGGAGAGGATCAGAAAAGGCTTGATGTATAAGGTAATGCTTGTGCTTAGTCTTAAAGGAAGAGAGAAGTAATATAGGGGTCAGTGATGAAGAGGGAGCACATTCTAGTCATGGGGGATGGCAAGTGGGTGGGGAGAAATATACCATAAGGGTGTAGATCTATGTTGGGACCAGGATGTGAAGGACTGGAAAAGCTAAACAGGATAGTTTATATTTTATATTAGAGGCAATAGGGAATCACTGGAGTTTATTGAATAGAAGAGTCATAAGGGCAGATCTAAGATTGGGGAAAAAATCGTTTTGGCAACAGTGTATGTGATCAAGGGAGTAGGGAAATACTTGAGGCAGGGAGAGCAATTACACTGTCACTATAATCTAGGTGAAAGATGCTAAGCGTCTGAACTAAGGTGGTGGATGAGTGAATAGAGAAGGGATCAGGTTTGAGAGATGCTGGGGAGGTAGAAATAGCAAGACTTGGCAACTGATTTGATGTGTGAGGTGAGAGAATACAGAGATGAAGATAACAAAGGGACTTACTTCAAAATCTAAGTGACTAAATATATCAGCAGCTAATGGCTGCAGGGTGAGGGGTGGGAAAGTCAGGCATTTTGAAAGCACCCTGAACAATAAGCCGGTGAATTTATCCTCAGTAATTTTTTTCTTTGAGGATAATCTTGGCAAGAGAAGGGGATACTCTCACATCATTTCTTTTTAAAGCATTGGTGAATTTTCTCAGTTTGGCAGCTTTTTACTTGTATTATTTGGTTTTGTGGGGTCGAGCTGCCCGTAGGAAACCTCAGACTCCACCATATCCTTGGGATAATGGTTTTATTTTCACAGGAAGTGAGTATAATTGGGCTGCATCAAATTACCATTGGTGAGCAGGAGAAATGGTATAAAAAGGTATCAGCTGGGACATGTATGATCAGAAAAGAGTGTGGGCTAGTCACCTAGTGAAAGGCAAGGGTAACAGATTTGTAGAACAAGTGTTGATGGTGTTGTGTTTGGTGTCATTTGATGAAATACTGAAAGACCAGAGAAAAAGACCACCTGAGTATTGGGGAGATCTATTTAGTTCCTATTTGTGTAGCACTCTTAGTTACACAAATTCAATTCAGCATAGTTAATATATATTAGGTACAGTAGAAAGTAAGTGCTTTGAGGGCAGGGACTATTTTGATTTTGTCTTTGCATTCCCAGGGCCAGGTACATGACATGCAAATGACTGTTGAATTGTTGAACTGAACTGTGTAAAGGATTTTTACACTATCCTATGTGATCCTTAAAACAGACTAGTGAAAATAGGTGTATCCTATAAATAGGGAAACTGAGACTGGGAGAGGTTAAGTGACTTGCCCACAATCATACCGTTAATCAATGTTGGAAACAGGATCTGAACCCAGGTGTCTCCTAGTTCTTAAGTTCAGTACTCTTTCCACTACACCAATCTGCCTCTCATATGAAGGATTTCTCTGAGGATGTAGATAATAATTGTGAATGATGAAAAGGTTTAACTAGATTGTGTTCACACTGGTGAAGGGTGTTGCCAAATCAACCAGGTATGTTGAAGTATTGAAATAAGTTTAACAAAGGGGGTGGGCCAAGAGATAACTCATACTTCAAATGAGTAGGTTTAAATGCCTCCTCTCCAAGATTTAAGGTGAAAAATGCTATCCACTTTAAGAGAAAATCTGATGGAGTCTGGATGCAGATCAAAGCATACTTTTTTTTAACTTTATTTTTCTTGTCTGTTATTGGTCAGTGTTTTCTTTCACAACACAACATAAAATATGTTTTGCATGGCTGCATATGTGTAACCTATATCAAACTGCTTGCTTTCTAATGGGGAAGGGGAAAGGAAGGAAGGGAGGAAGGAGGAGAATTTTGAACTCAAATTTTTTAAAATGAATGTTAAAAACTGTTTTTACATGTAATTGAGGGGGATTACTTTTTTAAAATGCTTTCTCTCCATTCCCTCCTCTAAGACCATCTTAGAGCCTTCATCTTCCTCTCCAGCAGACTTTCCACATAACCCTAGGTCCTAGAAAACCGTTTAGAGAAGGTGGTTAGCCCTACACTTAAAGACATAGTCATTAGGAATCCATTTCCCCTACGGAAACTCATTGTCACATTTGAAAAGTTCAAGAGGCGTAGTTTCCTGGTAATTTATCATTTTATTAATAAGGCTGACATGTTATTAATAAAAGAGGTCAGTGGCACTCTTAAAATGCAAAAGACCCCTCATGGAACTCAGTCAATGCTTATATACCCTTAGAAAAGTGGGCATGCCTGAGGGCAATCAACTCTGATCTGTTAACAATAAGAAAGTGAATATTATAATGAGATGTGGGCTCATTCTAATGAGGGTCTTGGGGGTATGTGACTTGGATCACCCTTCTTCAAAGGGACTTATCAATTTCTATATCACCTGTCTGACAAAAGGGAGATTCCACATTTTCCAAGACCTGAATAAACACAGTGAGCAGGAATCTACCCATATATTTAAGCTTAGAATTTCTTTTACTATCTTTGATTAGAGCTTAGCATTCCTGGTTGGGTAAGTCTTTGAGATTTTTCACACTGGTAGATTTCTAGATGAGGAAGTAGAAAGGGGAAAACCTTGGTCTTGATTCAATAATTAGTTATGAATACAAGAGAGAAATAATAATTTCTCTTACCATCACACACACAAAAAACTCATGAAAGTTGCTACTAGGGTAGTGCTGATTCCTTCTAAAGATATATAGACTATTTTATGGATAAAGTTAAAATTAAATTAATCCAATTGACATAATTTCTTGATATTTTCCAATCCTTTCCATCAACCTAGTTTCAAGTCTGAGGAGAAACCATTTCAAGATTAGTTTGTTTTGCATATAACTAATCTCTCCCTTAATTTACCTTTCCTCTAATTCCCTTCTTTCCACTCTTCCCGCTTTGCTAATGAACTCAATGTATTTCCATACCAAACTCATTACACAAGTGTATAAGAATGTCTATATATTCTATATTATTTTCTATAGAAATTTGACAAATTGGGGGAAGAGAGATGGAAGTACCTTAGAAACCTTGGAAAGATTAAAAGTGACTTTGGAAAGTTATTCACTCTTACAGTTTCTAAGGTAAAAGACAAGTGTAAAGCTAAAGTTTCAAAGGGGTGTGTGTGTGTGTGTGTGTGTGTGTGTGTGTGTGTGTGTGTGTGCACCCGCGCGTTTGTCTGTCTGTGAAACATGTACAAAATTATACCTTGATTTAAGTTTATCCAATATATGAAAATCCATATCTACAAAACAGATATAAGATATAGAGTTCGGAAGAAATCAACTTGGAAGTTGATGCCAATATTGCTTGCCAAGAGTGAAAATGAAGGAACAAAAGTTAGAGACTTGGAAATGCTCATTGAGTTAATATGCTTTTTAACTTTTATTGAGAATTTTTGTTTTTACTTTACCTCCCCACTCTGACCCAGTGAGTCATCCCTTGTAACAAAACAAAACAAAAAAATCAAAATTTGAAAAAGCAAAAAAAAGGTTGAATAAAACTAAGCAACATTATTCATTAGGTCTGCAAGCATATACAGTGTTCTGCTCCCAGAGTTTCTTCTCTGAAAAGGAGGGAAGACTAGACATTTTCTTATTTCTTCTTTGGAGCTAAGATCTGGAAGTAAAATTTCAGAGTGTTTAAGGATTTTTTGGTTGTTTCCATTTCTTTCCATTGCTGTAGTCATCACCTTTATTGCTTGCTTGGTTCTGTTTACTTCACTCTACATCAGTTCAAAGGATGATACATTCAGAGCTAGAGGGAGTTTTAGAGGCCATCTACTCTAATGACTTCATTTTACAGATGAGGGAAATGTGGCCAAGATAAATGACTTGCCCTAGGTCAGGAAGGTAGCCAGGGGAGATGAAGGATTTGAACTTGGGTCCAATGACTCTAAGTTTAGTGAACTTTGCACTGCTCCAAGTTATCACTCCATTCATATTAATTTTTCCATACTTCCTTGACTTCAATCAACAAGCATTTACTAAGTATCTGTGAAATGCCAGGCTTTGGAAAGTCAAAGACAAAAATGAAACAGTTCTTGCTCTCAAGAAACTTATATTCTTTCATGGAGACAATATGCACATACATAACTTTTTACAAAATACATGACGAATAAATACAAAGTACGTTCACTAGTGGCAGGGGGATGGCATTAGCAGCTGAGGAAGTATCAGAAAAGGCTTCACATAGAAGATGCCACTTGAGCAGAGTCTTGAAGTAAATGGGTGGGAGATTACAGTGTTTAGGAAGAGAAGTAAGGCATAATAAGGTTAGAAAGGTAGGTTAAAGGTAGATCGTGAAGGGCTTTGAAAGTTAAACAAAGGAGCTCATGTTATTGACTGCTAGAGGCAAGTAGGAATCATTTGCTATATTGAATAGTGTAGTGATAGGGTCAGACCTGAACTCTGGTAGCTGTGTAGAGGACAGGTTGGAGTGGGGAGAGAATTGAAGCTTGTAAACCCAATTAGGAAGCAATTGTAGTAGTTTAGATGAGAGGGGATGAAGGCTGAATTAAATGTGAAGGTTAAAATGACAGAATTTAGCAATGGTTTGCTATATGGGGTACAAGAGAATAAAAAATCAAGGATAACCCAAATTTCACAGCTTGAAGACTGGAAGAATGGTAGTACCCTTGACAGAAATGGGGAAGTTAGGAAGAAGGGGTGGGTTTGGGGGAAAATATGATGAGTTTAATTTTGAAGATGTTAAACCTAAATTTTCTGGCTTATTTGTAGTCATTTTTTTTACAATCCAGTAATATTTCATCATATTCATGTACCCCAATTCAAGATAAAACAGTGGTAAAGCTGTAGGCTGGAACTTGAACTTGGCTTAAATTTATTCAACCCTTGGCAAATGTGGAAAGAGGAACTGTGATCCAGAGAATAATTACCATCTCAGGTGGGATACAGTAACTCTTCCTTTCAGAGCAAAACCATTGTAGATTTGACAAGGTAATTGAAAAATTGTGTATGGTCTCATTGTTTTTTACTTTATTATACTGGCATTTTATGTTATTAGGCAATTCAATTTTTCATAAAGATTTTACTTGAAATAAAGTGGCTAAAATGTCCATACTATTTAACCTAGAGATTCCATTGCTAGGCATATACCCTAAAAATGTCATTAAAATAAAAAGGAAAGATCCATACACACCAAAACCTTTATAGGAACACTTTTTTGTGGTAGCAAAAAACTGGAAACAAAGTAGATGCCCATTAATTGGTGAATAGCTAAATATGTGGTATGTGAATGTAATGGATTGTTACTGTGCTACACAAAATGGTGAATAGGAAGAATGAAGATCTACACAAACTGACGAAAAGTGAGATTAAACTGAGCAATGAAAATGATATACAGAATCTACTATAACAGTGGAAATAGAGAGAATGACCACAAAACAATCCAAAACGAGTGTTGCAAAATTATAAATAACAAATTTGGCCCTGAATAACAGATATGAGAAGATATCCCTCCTGATCCTTTGCTGAATACAGGGGCTCATGGGAAGAACACTTCATATAACTACAGATTTTTTATGTATTGGTAGATTTGGGGGATTTTTGTCTTCCTCTTTTTTTCTCCATAAAAAACCCAACCTGTTATAAGGGCTGACTCTCTTGGAGAAGAAGTTGGACAAGAGGAAATCTAGTCAATGTTAAAACAAAAGACATCAATACAAAGCAATTAAAAATGTTAAAACCTTTTAAAAATTTGATTCATGTGCTAAGCGTCTGAGTTGAAATGTTTCTGGAGGTCACTGGTCAGAAGATCTGGTGGATCAAATGATCTTGTTGGAAGATACCAGGGGAATCATTCAGGAGTCTTTGGGTAAGGACAGAAGGCTAGAGATCTGTTCCTAAGTGGAAACAGGTATCAAATATGGAGTCTGGCACATAACAGATGCTTAATAAATACTTGTTGATTGAGTGAATCAAAAGTCCATTCCTGATTGGGTCAAGAAGCCTGAGATGACCTTTTCCTAGAGGGGTGTCAATATAGGTTTAAATGGCCTCTGGCCTCTGAAATTTACATAGACCTTTAATCTTTCCAAAGTTCTTTTCACAACAATTCTGTGAAGTAGGTTTACAGGTATCATGAGTTCCATTTCACAAAAGAGGAAACTGAGGTTCAGAGAGCTAAATGACTTCTTCATAGTCAAACGATTACTAAGCATTGGAGGCAGGATTTATTATGGGTCAAGTCTAGTGATACAGTTTTGGGATTAGAATGCAATGAAACTCTCTTGGATTGTAAAATACAATAATAAACTTACTTACAATTAAAGATTAAAAGGATTCAATTTACTGATTCAAAAGGATGTCACTCCTCTCTGCCTTTGAATTTATCTGGGCGCAATGTTGGGTCAGAAAAACTTCCCACAGGGAAATAGGAATTCTATCAAACCTTTGGTGCATCCAACTCTCCACAAGCTGGACTTTCTATACCTGAGGGTACAAGGAAATTATTATATCAACATAGAAGCCCTAATTCCTAGACCAACAAAATCCTGAAAATGTATTCCTTGCCCCCCTGAAAAGAAAATCAGTCCAGCAAACAAAGACAGAGCCCACTTCTCCCACACTGCGTCTCTTCTGACTCCAGATTCAACAAGTTTTCTGCTACATTATGTTGTACTGTGTGTGTGTGTGTGTGTGTGTGTGTGTGTGTATGTATATGACCTAGCTGTTGTCTCTGTGGAATAAAGTTACCTGGGTTCACTTGCCCTTTTATACTTCCTCTTACCCACAGACATTTGAGGAGCTGGTTTTCCCCAGATCTCAACTTTCTCCTCCTACTGGTCAGCCCCAGGTGTGATTTTCCCTTAGTCTACACCCCAACTTCTTCCTCACTTGAAGCTGGGAGATTTGCCTGAGGCCCTTATACTATGACCACACACCAGGATCTAGTTATGAAAATGAATGATCCAGCTTTAGCCTAGGTAGTGAAATGGTCCCAGAGGTGTGGGTTTCTCTCTGCTGTTTTGGGGAATTTATAAATACAGCTTGTAAATTCTTTAAAAAAATCATCCTATGATCCTTTTTCCATAACATCTCAGAGCCCCAAGCCAAGGTGAAATCTTGACTGTTTGGAAAGTATAATTCTCTGACCTAATTAAATTCTGCATATTTTAAGCAATATCCTCCAATCCAATATCCTTGGTATCTTCCAATTATCATTCCCCCAAACTGAATAAATGATAGACATGTGGTACAAAGTATTTCACTCTCTTAATTATTTCCTATTTATCCTGTAGATAGCACGCTTTTTATATTGTTTTACGTTAACCCCTCCCCCCCATCATTAGATTGTAAGCTCCTTGAGGGAAGTGGCTATCTTTCTGGTTGTTGTTTTTTTGTATCCTCAGCACTTAGCACAGTGTCTGGAACACAGTAGGAGCCTAACAAATGTTTACTGAATTAAACTGATTTTTGCTAATATTTTATTTAAAAATTTTGCATCTATATTCATGAGGGAAATTGGTCTATAATTTTCTTTCTCCATTTTGTCTCTTCCTGATTTAGGCATCAGTACCATATTTGTGTCATAAAAAGAATTTGGAGAACGTCTCAGGGCTGAGGAGATGTGGGGGCTGCGGTAGCTAGAGCAGAGAGCTAGCTCCATGTAAGGAGCTTACGTGGCATGTAAGGCTGTGGCAGCAACATGACTTGAACTCAGCCTGTGGGGTGCCAGAACCTTGCAGACCCGGAGCTACAATTTGGACTACCCCGGCCAGTTCAGCAGTAACCCCGCCAACAATGTTGGCAGTTCCGGTGCTATCCAGTATGCTGGTGGGGCTTTTGGCCAGAGGGAGAAGGCAGAGGAGGACTGGTACTTCCGAGAGAAGAGCCGAGAGCAACTGGCTTCTCTGAGTAAACACCATCAGGAAGAAATTTATGTAGCACAAGAAGGAGATAGAATGCCTGCAGAAAGAAATTGAGCGTCATAAGAACAAAATGAAAAAGCTGAAACATAAACATGATTAAGCTGATTTTCTTCTTGTTCAGTGATCAACCTTAATCTATATATGGAATCATTGTCCACAACTAGTGTGCCCAATGTGACATACTCTCTAGCTTGATATACTTTTTGCTGTATATTGTAACCAAACGGTAATAAACTATGATCACTGAAAAAAAAAAAAGGATTTGGTAGGACTCCTTCTTCACCAATTTTCCCAAATTGTAGAGTACTGGAATCAATTGTTCTTTAAATGTTTGATAGAATTAGCTAGTAAATCCATCTGCAACTGGAGATTTTTTCCTAAGGAGTTCATTGATGGCTTGTTCAATTTCTTTTTCTGAGATGGGGTTATTTAAGTAATTTATTTCCTCTTCAGTTAATCTGGGCAACTTATATTTTTGTAAATATTCATCCATTTCACTAAGATTGTCAAATTTATGTGCATACAATTGGGCAAAATAATTCCTAATTATTGTTTAAATTTCCTCTTAATTGGAGGTAGATTCACCCTTTTCATTTTTGATACTCATAATGGTTTTTTTCTTTCTTTTTTTTATCATGTTGACTAAAGGTCTATCAATTTTATTCGTTTTTTCATAAAACCAGCTCTTAGTTTTATTTAATAATTCAATAGTTTTCCTAATTTCAATTTTATTAATCTCTCCTTTGGTTTTCATTATGTATGGGATGAGTGAAAACTTCTCAATTTGGGGTGGTTAACTTTTCAAATTGCTTCTGTCAATCACTTTTATCTTCCTTTGTCTGTTTTCCCGCCTACGGGGACCCTCCTCTTATCTTTCCTTGCTGTCCCAGTTGGGGAAGTATTTGGTGAAGTGTGCCTCTACACCAATGAGAGGGGAAACAGTCGGGGAGGGGTCTTGACTAAGTTAGGTTATAAATTCCAGCACTATCTTTTGTAACTTGCCTCTTCTTCATGATGAGTCATGGGGAAGACAGCCCTCTTCTCCCAGGGAAGAGAATAAAGTCCTGTTCTTATCCAAAGAGATCTCTGTGTTTATTTCTTTTCACTAAATTAAAGATGAAGGATATTTTTCATCCCAAATAATTATTTCTAATTTAGTATTTCATTGGGGATCCTCAATTTATTCTTTTGCTAGGTTTTTCAATTGCATGCCCAATTTATTGACCTCTATTTTCTCTAATTTATTCATGTATGCATTCAGGGATGTAAAACTTCCCCTAAGAACTGCCTTTGCTGCATCCCACAAGTTTTGGTATGTTGTCTCATTATTGTCATTCTCTTGAATGAAGTTACTGATTATTTCTATAATTTCTTGTTTGATCCACTAATTCCTTAGGATTAAATTGTTTAGTTTCCAATTAGTTTTTATTTTTCCATGGCCCTTTATTGCATATGATTTTTATTGAATCATGATCTGAAAAGGATGCATTTAGTATTTCTGCCTTTCTGCACTGAATTGTGATGTTTTTATGCCCTAGTACATGGTCAATTTTTGTGTATGTGCCATATACCACTAAGAAGAAGGTATATTCCTTTTTATCCCCATTCAGTTTTCTCCAGAGATCTATCATATATAACCTCTTTAAAATTGTATTTGCCTCCTTAACTTCATTCTTGTTTATTTTGAGGTTAGATTTATGAAGTTCAGAGAGGGGGAGATTGAGGTCCCCCACTAGTATAGTTTTGCCATCTATTTCTTCCTCTAATTCCCTTAACTTCTCCTCTAGGAATTTGGATGCTATACCACTCAGTGCATATATAAGTTAAGTAATGTTATTGCTTCATTCTCGATGGTGCCTTTTAGCAGGATATAGTTTTCTTCCTTATCTCTTTTCATTAGATCTATTTTTGCTTTTGCTTTATCTGAGATAAGGATTGCTACCCTTGCTTTTTTTTACTTTAGCTGAAGCATAATATATTCTATCACATCCTTTTATCTTTACCCTGTGTGTATCTCCTTGTTTCAAATATGTTTCTTGTAGATAGCATATTGTAATTTTGTGGTTTTTAATCCATTCTGCTATCTGCCTCCATTTTATGGGAGAGCTCATCCCATTCACATTTACAGTTATGATTACTATATGTGCCTTTCCCTCCATACTATTCCCTCCCCTGTTTTGTTTTTGTTTCTTCCTTCTCCCTTCCCCGTCTTAAGAGTTTTCCTTTTGACTACTTCCTCCCTCAGTATTCCCTCCCTGTGCCCCCTGCTCTTCACCTACCCTTTCCCCTTACTACTATTTCCCTCCCTTCTAACCACCCCCCTTTTTGCCCACCACTTGCCCCTTTTACAGCCTGTAGGGCACAATGGATTTTTATGTTTAATGGAGTATGTTATTCCTTCCTTGAACCCAAACTGATGAGAGTAAATTTCATACAGTGCTCCCCATGCTCCCTCCTTTCCCTCTATTATAATGAGTTTTTGTGGGTTTTTCACGTTGGAATTCTAAATTTAACTATGTTGATCCCTCTTTGAACCAGAACCAATGAGAATAAAGTTCATATGATGTTCATCGCCCTCCCTTTTTTCCCTTTACTATAGTATGTTTTTATACCTCTTAATGTGGCATAATTTACCTTTTTCTGCCTCATCCTTTCCTTTTCTCCTATTACAGTCCCTTTGTACCCCTTAATAAGGTTTTGTTATCATCTGATTAGTTCATTTATACCCACACCCTCTATGTATATCCCTTTTAAATGTCATGATAATTATATAAATTTCAATATTGACAGGTATCAGCTTCTCATATAAGAATGTAAACAGTTTGCTCTTATTGAATCACAAGTTATGTGCATGTGGGTGTTTCTGTGTTGTGTGCATCTGTGTGTGTGTGTGTGTGTGTGTGTGTGTGTGTGTGTTTTCCTTGTTTACCTTTTTATTTTTCTCTTTAGTCTTGTATTTGGAGATCAAATTTTCCATTGAGCTCTGGCTTTTTCATCAGGAAAGTCTGGAAATCCCTTATTTCATTAAATGACCATCTTCTTGGCCTGAAAGATTATGCTCAGTTTTACTGGGTAGTTGATCCTTGGTTGCAGTCCTACCTCTTTTGCCTTATGAAAAAGCAAATTCCAATCCCTCTGAATTTTTAATGTAGAAGCTGCTAGGTCCTGTGTAATGCTGACTATAGTTAAATGATATTTGAATTGTTTCTTTTTGGCTGCTTGCAGTATTTTCTCCTTGATCTTGTAATTCTGGAATTTGGCTACTATATTTATTTTGAGTTTTCAATTTGGGATCTCTTTCAGGAGGAGTCTGGTGAATTCTTTCAATAACCATTTTACCCTCTGATTCTAGGACCTTAGGGCAATTTTCTTTGACAGTCTCTTGGAGGATGGGAGAATGTTGTCCAGGCTGCTTTTTTTGTCATGGCTTTACAATAGACCAATAATTCTTTTTTTTTTTAATTTTTTAAAAATTTTTCTGCTTTTTTGAGGGCAATTGGGGTTAAGTGACTTGCCTAAGGACTAGTTTTTGTGTTAAATGTCTGAGGCTGGATTTGAACTCAGGTCCTTCTGACTCCAGGGCAGGTGCTCTATTCATTGTGCCACCTGGCCACCCCTAGACCAATAATTCTTAGGTTATCTCTCCCGGAACTGTTCTTCAGGTGAGTTGTTTTTCCAGTGACATATTTTACACTTTGCTCTAATTTTTCAATCTTTATGTTTTGTTTGACTGACTCTTGATGCATCATAGAATCCTTAGCTTCGACTTGACTGATTCTAATTTTTAGTGAATTA
>CM053587.1:97484652-97500735 GCA_028646515.1 Pseudochirops corinnae | reverse complement strand
GAGAGAGAGAGAGAGAGAGAGAGAGAGAGAGAGAGAGAGAGAGAGAGAGAGAGAGAGAGAAGGAGAGAGAGAGAGAGAGACTATATTGCCCAATTGACCAATTCCAGTTGGGGCAGCTCCTACTACTCACAGGGTTGTTGTTTGTCCTTCATTCTCAAAATCTGGGCCCAGGGGCAAGATACTCATCACATGGCCCTGATTTATAGTGTTTACTGATTTCAGAAGTGAAGATATGCTGAAAATTTAACAATGGTTCTGGCAAGCCAGTATAGCTGGCTCCAGCACATCTCTGGCATTAAGTAGTGAGATTAAGATATAGCAGACCTGCAGTTCAACGGCTTAGCTGTGATGGTTTTGTTTTTGTCTCTTCTCTCTTCCTCTCTCTCTCTCTCTCTCTCTCTCTCTCTCTCTCTCTCTCTCTCTCTCTCTCTCTTTCTCTGTCTCTCTCTCCCTCTCTCCCCCTCTCCCCTTTCTTTCCTTTACTTTAAAAGGCCAAGATCTTCCACATCTGGGGCTATTTCCACTTGTCCTGATGACTACTGGACCCAGATGACTGCAGAGGAGGCAGTCACGCTGGTGTCTTTGCACATGGTCCTTTTTGAGACTGAAGGACAAACAACAAACAAATAAATCAGGATTTGAATGATTGTTTGTTGATTATCTAGACTTAAGAAAGTGCTGGAGAAAACGTTAATGAGGCAGATTGGACTTAAAAGTATACTGCGTACTTTGTCCAGAGAGTTGGTAGTTCATGATACGTTTACCAGAATGTCCTCAAAGCTACCCCCTTTTCCAATTACAGATGTCATTGAGGATGCATTTTATATCCCTTCTAGCATATATATCATTGTTGATAATATTCTATGGCCTATTTCTGCTTATCATTGATCTAGTCTCACACACCACCAACAGCCTGCTGGGAAGCTCCACCTGGATGTCCTGATGGTACCTCAGACTCAACATGTCCAGAACAGAGCTCATCCTCTTTTCTCAGATGCTGCCCCTCCCTTTCAAATTCCCTAATTCTCTGGAGGGCACTGTATCATATCAATCATCCAGTATCATAAACTTGGAATCATGCTGTTCTCATACAGAATGCTTCTTCTCCTATCTCCCTCAGCAAAAAAACCATTAAGCTCCTGCCAAGTTTCAGACACTGAGCTAAGTGCTGGTAAAACGAAGGAAGGCAAAAACCAGTCCCTACTCGCAACGAGCTGACAGTCCCCATTACATTCCTGGTCCCCACAGCATATCATAACTTCTCTTGTGAGGCTACCTTTCATGTAATCTGTAGTTATTGCATGAGCAGAGATTTATGCATGTGTTGGTTCCTCCATCATGGTGTAAGTTCCTTGAGGACCAGAAATGCTTTTGCTTTTTATCTTAGCACTTAGCATAGTGTCGGCACACAGTAAAAGCTTAATGAATAATGTTGACTGATTGATTGCTTCTCTCCTCCTTCACTTAATCTCCAAATCAGGCCAAGTTAACAAGCAAGTAACAAGCATTTATCAACCTCTTACTTTATGACAGGTATAGTGCCAAACTTTGGGTATATAAATAAAAGCAGAAAGAAAGAGAGCCCCTGCCCTCAAGGAATCTCCATTCTAATAGGAGCAGACAACATATAAAAAGGAACTGAAAAGAGGAAGTGGGGAAGACACGAAGGTACCTGATTAAGGACATTGTTGAGAAAGTCCAGGGGAGTCAGGAGTCCAGCCAGGAAAGCAATGAAGACATGGCTGACCGGGGCTTTCTCCTTAAATTGGAGTTTCTGGGAGGAACAAGTCAATCAGAAGGAGACAACACAAGGGTGAAGGCATTTCCAGTGTATTGAGGTCCAGTGATGGATTGAAATTTCCAAAGTGGGGGAGAGCACCATAGAATGACCTAGCACAGACTTACTCTGTGTCAGATGATTCTAGCCTGCTTGCCCAATGCAAGCGTCATAGATACCTAGGCTCCTTGAGAGTCTACCCAATATGGCGAACTTTCAATAAACTTTGCTTTTCTTTGGCTGAAAAAAAAAAACTTCCAAAGTGAAGAGGTTTCTAAGACATGGTAGAAAAAAGAATCTGTTGAGTCAGGGTGTAGCCTGGAGAGAAAATATCTAATCGATAGCTAAGTTCTATCCAATCTATCTCTACAACCTCCCCAGAATTTGTCCCCTTACCTCCAGCAACACTATCGCTATACTGGTTCAGGACCTCATCATTTCCTGCCTTGACTATCACAGTAACCTTTCTCTTCCCTCTCTAGTTCATTCTCTACACAGTTGCCAGGGTAATTTAAGCTCCAGGTGTGATCATGTCACCACTCTGGTCAATGAATGGTTTCTCATTACATCTTGAATAAAATACAAAGTCCTTTAACCTAGGGTTAAAGGCCGGCCACACCCTGATCTTAATACCTTATTTCATACCATTCCCCATCATATACCATATATTTCAGCCCACAGGAACAATGTTTGGTGAACTCAACATTTTGACCCCTGTCAATATGGCTTCTCACAAGTTTTGCCCCATACCTAGAATGTTCACCCTCCTTATTTCTACCTTTCAGAGCTCTCATTTTTTTATTTTAATTTTTAAATTAACAATTTAAAAATAAAAACAAAACTCTTATAACAAGCATGCAGTCAAACAAAACATATTTCCACATTGTTCACATCCAAAAGAATAATCATTCTGAACCCCGAGTCCAGCGTTCTCAGTCAAGAGAAACCCTTATCTTTCTTTAAGACTGAGCTCAGATACCAATTCTTATATAAAATCTCTCCCTATTCCCCTACCTCCTCCTGCCCCTTAGTGTGCTCTCCTTTCCTCAAATTACATAATTGTTGTTGTTGTTGTTTTAATCTGTTCCACCCGTATAGATGTAGCATCATAGATTCACAACCGGAAAGGACCGGTTATGTGGACATCTACTCCAATCCAATCATGTCACGAATGAGGAAACTGAGGGAAAGAGAGGTTAGGTGATTTGACCAAGTTCATACAGGTAATGAGGGGACATATGATGCCACATTAATATAGCTGACAATTGAACCCTGGTTCTCTGACTCTAAGTCCAGAACTCTTTCTTTTGCATCATCCTTTCCTTTTACTGCTCAGTCCAGTGAAAGCTCTTGGTTTTTGTTTCTGTATCCTCAGCACCAGGAATAGTGCCTTGCACAGAGTGGGTAATTGCTGAATGGAGTTGTTGATCACCAGGAAACTGCAGGGCTTCCTCCATGAGGTGCTAGCCACTCACAATAAAGAGCAGTCTGGAATTATGCCCAAAGAATTATTAAACTACCTATGTGCTTAGACCCAGAAAAACCACTATTTGGTCTATTTCTGAAGATAATTAGGGAAAAAGGAAAAGAATCTATATGTTCTGAAATGTTTATAACAGCTTACTTTGTATGGCAAAGAACTGGAAATTGCAGGGATGCCCATCATTGGGGAATGGCTGAACAAGCTGTGGTATATGATTGTGATGGAATACTACTATGCCATAAGAAATCTTGAGTTCAGGGATTTTAGAAAAATATGGAAAGACTTGCACAAAATAATGAAAAGAGAAAAGAACAGAACAGGAGAATTTTGTATATAGTAATAGCAATATTGTTTTAAGAATGACTTTGAGTGAATAAGTTATTTTGATTATTTGAAATAACCAAATTAACTATCAAGGACATATGAAGAAAGACACTGTGTGCATTCAGAGAAAGAAATGACAAATAGAAGTATATATAGATTAATTATATATTCATACATGTGTGTGGGCATGCGTATATATATATATATACATATATGTATGCATATACATATTTGTATCTAGTAGTAGTCATCTCTAGGGTGTGATAGGAAGGGAAGAAAAAAAGAAATTTATATGATAATTTTGTTGTATGTTTGAAAGGAATAGCAAGAAATAATGGGTTTACAGTTTCATGTGCAATCATCTTTTTATTGTACTATGCTATGAAAATGCTTGTTTTAGTCCATAAATTAAAAAAAATAATAAAACATACACTGCACAGGAAAAACCAAATAGTGGAAGAATGTCTGTTATCCAGGAAATGGCATGCATCTGAATGGGCTGCCCATTGAACTAGTCCAACTTGTGCCTCATAACAAATTTTTAATTCATTCTTTTTCAACCTTAGAAGCTGATTTGGGTGTGGGGTATGGGATAGAGGAGAAATTCAAAATACTGTAATTTAAGGTATGCCCCCAAGATGGCAGTACAGTAATGCTTTGTAGTAGCATGTTTCTTAAATGGTTAGCATTCTTTACTACCCAAGGTGAAGACAAAGAGATTAGTCATGAGATGATTAAGAAAACCACAGTCATTAAAATGATCTATTTTCCTTTTTTTCTCCTTTCATAAATATTGATGCTTTTTGTTGTTATATTACATTAATTTCTGAATACTTATCTTTTCTACTTCCCTACCCATGGAGCCATTTATTTGAAACAGAAGAGAGGGAAAAAAGCAGTTTATACAACTATCAAAAACATCGACTACATTTGGCAGTACATATTACACTCATACTTCCTCACATCTTCATTGAAGGTAGGCACATTTTCTCAACACTTGTCGAGGACCAACTTCTATAATTATCATTTGATAGCATTTCATTTCATTTTATTGTTCTTTCCTTTTCCATTACATTATTGTAATCATTATGCATATTGTTTTTTTCTTACTTTACATCAGTTCCTTGTCTCTCTGAATTTTTCATATTCATGATTTCTTATGGTAAAATAAAATTTCGTTACATTTCTATACCATCATTTTTTGTTCACCTACTTTGTTTCTAGGTCTTTGCTACCACAAAAAGTACCTTTTTGGTATACTTTAAAAAAATACTTTGATGTATATGGGAATTTTTTTTTTTTACTTCCTTGGGACACATGTCTAATAGTAAGATTTCTGGGTCAAAGGATATGGACATTTTAGTGATTTAAAAAAAAGTCACCAGATATAATTCCAAATTGTTTTTTTTCCCCAGAATTAGGTTATTTCATGGATCCACTAACAATGTATGAATGTGTCTCTCTTCCCATATCTAGCCCTTCCAACATTAACTATTTCTGTCTTGAGTTCTCTTTGCCAATTTGTTGGTTGTGAAGTAAAAAGTCAGAGTTATTTAAAATTGCATTTCTCTTATTATTAGTGACTTTTTCACACAGTAGTTGAAAGTTTATAATTCTTTTGAAATAATCAACATCTCTTACACATATACGTGCTCACTCCTTACCTATACTTCTTGCCATCTTAGAAATTGTGAATGATCATAAACCTGACATCCGTAATAAAATTCCTTGTGTAAAGAAATGAAAAAATAGTTGTGCCTTTCACATAGTAGCCACTTAGTAGATTTTTGTTGTACTACGTTTATCCATTTAAATAGAACATACAGGAAGAAACAGTAACCCCTTTATATATTCAACATGCCCTCTTAGTGTATATCAAAATAGGAACAGTTTCTCAAAGCCCTCACAAAATTAGTTTAGTACAAATGAGGAAAACTTGGGCACTAAGAGGATAACTAAATTTGTCCAAAGGAAAATTAGTGGAAAGGCCAGAAATAAAACTCAGATAACTTGATTTCCAGGCATGGCCAGATTTCTATACAGAAGGAACTCCACATTTCTTGAAAGTGATAGGTTCTTTCCTGATGAGTTAGCTTGGTGAACTAATAATGAAGAATTCAATTACATTGCATCCAGAGTCAGAGGTCTGGGTTCAAATACCAAGTTTTTCAATGTAGCACTTGTATGATCTTGGAAAAACCCCTTAATTCTCCAAGCTCCCTTTTCCTTACATATGATATGAGAGAGGTGGACTAATGGGATTTCTGAAGTCTTTTTCATGCTTCTAATCTATGATCCTATAATCAGATGGCTATCGGAGATTTGGGGGCAGGGTACGCTTGAAAGTATTGAAGAGCCTTCTCCCTTCTCAGTGGCTTTTCCTGAGTCTTGAGACCAGGAGTTGCTGGTTTAGAAAGTCCAATGCCTAATTACTTGGCAAGTGCTTAATAAAAACTCTGTTTATTATATCATATGCAGTAATAAACTTAAAATGGATATGACCTAAACAATAAAGATCATACCATTAAAAAATTAGAAGAGAAACAAAGCAGGTATCATCTTTCACAGTTATGGTTAGGACTTAAATTCTTAACAAAACAAAGTATAGAAGCAGTTTTAAAATGTAAAATTTATTTAAAATATGAAATTGATCATTTTAATTACATGAACTTTAAAAACTTTTGTAGGAACAAAATTAAAACAACCAGGATAGGAATGAAAGCAATTGACTAGGAAAAGAAATCTTTATATTAAATATCTCTGATATTTTTAAAATATCTCTGATATATTTCTTTTTTTGCCTTTTTTTGAGGGGGGAATATAGGGCAATTGGGGTTAAGAGACTTGCCCAACGTCACATGGCTAGTTTTTGTGTTAAGTGTCTGAGGCCAGATTTGAACTCAGGTCCTCCTGACTCTAGGGCTGGTGTTCTTTTCACTGCACCACCTAGCCACCCCTGATAGATATCTTATACTCAAAGTATAGAGGCAATTAACAAATATATAAGACCAAAAGTCATTCACCAATAAATAATCAAGACATGTGGATAGTTATAGATAAAAGCATAAAAATCATGTGAAAGAATGGTCCAAATTACAAATAATAAGGCAGATGGAAATCTAAACAACTTTGAGGAGTTTCACCTCCTATTTAGATAACTGACAAGATAACAAAAGGAAACATTTATTAGGTAACTACTATTTTTCAGGCAATTACAAATATTATCTAATTTGATCCTTACAACCCTGGGAGGTAGATGCTATTAGTATTATTGCCATTTTACAAATAAGGAAACCGAGGTAAACAGAGATATTAAGTTAATAAATGTCTCGGATCATATCTGAGCCAGTTTTCCTGACTCTGGGCCCACTGCTCTATCTGCTGTACCAGTTAGCTGCAGATGGCAATCGTCAATGTTGGGAGGGTTATGGGAAAAGACAGGCACAAAAATTTACAAATGTTGGTAGAATGGTAAATTGATCCAGTTCTTCTGGAAAGTAATTTGGAACTGTGCAAACAAAGTGACTAATACATCCATGTCCACTGTTAGGCATGTACCACAGAAAATCAAAAAAAGGGAGCAAGAAAATTCCCATGTATTAAAATATTCATAGCAGCATTTTTGTGATATCAGAGAATTATAAATAAAGTAGATGTCCATCAGCAGAGAAATGGCTAAACATATTGTAGCAATGTGTGTAATAGAACATTACTGTATTGTTAGAAACAATGAATGTGATTGAAATGGAAATGCATAGAAAGGGTTTATATGAACTGATGCAAAGTGAAGTTAGCAGAATCAAGAAAATCATATGCAGATTGAGTTCAGTCATATAAATGGAAAGAACAACAATAAAATAATCAAAAGTAAATGGTGCCTCCCTAGCGTTTGCATCCTGGTCCCTATACTTTTTAGCTGAAGGAACATGGTCAGGTCCCTTAGATTTTTTGGAAAAGGTTCATAATAATATGTGTACTATCTACCTCACAAGGTTGTTGTAAAGGAAATGCTTTGTCAACCTGAAAGGTTGTCCAAGGATGTACAGGATGTCCCAAAAGGCTTAGTGTAGCTTTAAGTAGTAGCTTAAAATATAAAATGGAAGCTATTATTAAAGTCATTTAACCAGTTTTCTTTCTTGCTTGCTTCCCTCCTTTTTTCTTTCTTTCTTTTTCTTTCTTTCTGTGTTCCCCCTTTCTTTCTTTGAGGGTAGGGAAGGGAAGTCAAATAGATCTGTGATTTTGAAAATGAAGGAAACTCTCTGTGTGAAAACTCTCTCTACTGATGTTATCAGCAACCATCTCAAACTTTTAGAGTTGCCTAGGATACTGTAAGTGAATTTCTGGTGGTCACATAACTAAGAAGTGTTAGAAGAAAGACTTGAATCCAGGGCCAGCCCTCTGTCCTTTAAACCGAACTGCTTCTTTTCGATCAGGTGCCAAATGTTATGAATGTAGCTGGTTTTCCATCACTTACGCAAGAGACTGCACATCATGGGGTCCTTTGGTCATCTTTCATTGCAGTAGAAAAAGGTCATTATGAAAATAGCTGCAGCATATTTACCACCATCTATTATAGAGGATGAAGAGTTAGAGAAATTCTACAAAGAATTCAGTAAGAACCTCCATATTAAATCATACATTTTGATACTCAACAACTTCAATGCAAAGATAAGAATAGATAATAATGGCAAGGAATATATTGGAAAACATGGATCAGAAATAAGTAGCCAAAGGCTTGTAGGCTACACAGAAGCCTCATTCCTTTACATAATGAATACTTTTGTAAAAAAAAAAAAATGTGTGGAACACAATGAGCAATTAATATCATCATACACATATAAGTTATATGAAAACACATTGTCTTTTAAATCACCAAACTTATGTTTTAATAGGAAAAGACTTGTTATTTATATGGAAGACATCTCTGAATTAGCTGACCATAAATAGTTAGACTATCAACTTTTTCAATTAAAAATCAGAATTAATAAGAAGACTAATTATGCAAAAAGTATAGTATACAACTGGAATAACTCAATGTAGACCTATCTAAACAAGTTATTGATAAATAAAAATGGGTAAAGAACAGTAGAAATAACACCAATTACAATAATCTTATGTAGAAATTTAATTAATATAAATCAATTGTGATAACAAGGGACCAAAAGAGCCTTGAAGGCATTTCAGTCAATGAACTCTTGATTTATTTGCAAAGAGAGTTGGGAGCCAAAGATAACACTACCTCAAAATAGAATATAAAGACCTTTGTAAAATCTTACCAAGGAGGATGATGGATAATTATGATCCATTTGCTTCATAAAGCAAAAAGAAATTATGGAGGGAAAAACCAGGTTATGGAAATCCTAGCAGGAGGTCCATTTAAGCAAAGTCATCCCAAGGGCTTTTAAGGATGCGAATGGAGTGAGGACAAGAAATGAAAGAAAAAAAATAAGAAAAGATTTGTATAGAAGCCCTTTATAACCTAGCTCCTATCTACCTTTCCAGCCTTCTTGCACCTTATTCTCTGACACATGCTCTTTGACCCAGTGACCCTGGCCTCTTGGCTTCTCCACAAAGAAGACCCTCCATCTTTCAGCTCCCAGCATTTTCTCTGGCTGTCTCCCTAAACTTCTCCCAGAAACACGAGCTCATCTTTTTAATAACCATTTTTAGCAGTGTTGTCATATGACTATGAAACATAGAACAAATTAGTCTCCAAGAAACTGGAAGTCAATATAACAGAGGATGATAGAGATGCCCATTGTGGGTGTGATCAGGTTTGGGACTCATAACAAGCAAGGTACTTCAAAGAAGAAAAGAAATAAAAGATGTCATTAGAGAAATGAAGGTGGGAAAAGAAGGGTCCACCACCTAACAAAGCTTTTCCTGATTCCCTTAGCTGCTAGTGGACTTCTTCCCCAAACTACCTTGTGAAACATATAAGGTCTCCTAGCTCATTTTCCCAACCCCAACTTAAACTGGCAGGGTTGGACTCCCAGAGTACTGTCACTGTTTCTTCCTTCTGAGTTGTAAAGATAAGCCAAAGAACTTAGAAGTGGTTTTTCTAATAGTTCATGAATCCACATTTTAGTGTATTCTCCCACCATCAATTCCAGTCACCATTTCCCCAGTATCAGTTAGCACATGGTTGTCTTTTTGATATCAATTAACCAATTAATATTAATCAGCTTTAATAAAAGGATATTTATTGAACTATGATCCGTGGCCCCTCCCCAAGCAAGGACATACTTTCTCCTTTCCACTCAGTCACTGGGAAGGTGGACTCTGACTTAAAGGGGTTGTTAGAAGGTGATCCTCCCATCTGACTCTACCATAGGTCATGGACGAGTTGCTCCCTTGTTTGCAAGACATGATGTCTCAGCTGCTGGGATGGGTCATTCATTCAGGGTTCATTCCCCAGAATGATTCCTGACCAGGCTACCAGCAAATAACATTATTGTTATTTATACCCTATTGGACTCTTCTGACCTTTGAATGCCCACGAGGTCATAATCTTGTCTGTTCCTGTCTATAATACTATAATGCAGGCAGCCCAGTTGTCTAGTGGACAGAGTGCTGGAGTTGGAGGCAGCAAGATAAAAGTTCAAACACTACTTCAACCAAGTAGTAGCTGTGTGACCAAGGTCAAGTCACCTAAGCTTTGTGTCTGTCAGTTGCCACATCTATAAAATGAAGACAATAAAAACATCTACCTTACAGGATTATTGTGAGGATCATATAAGATCACATTTTTGTAAAATCCCACATGCTACATAAATGCTAGACATATATTCAGAAATAAATTATCCAAAAGTGGGACCAAGGGTTCATTCATTCAACTCATTTCTGGAAGCAGATTTATACAGCCTCTACAATGATTGATACCAGGCAAAGCACATAATTGTTGTTGTTGAGTTGTTTCAATCATAACTGACTGTTCATGACCCCGTTTGGGGTTTTCTTGGCAAAGACACTGGAGTGGCTTGCCATTTCTTTCTCCAACTCATTTTACAGATAAGGAAACTGAGGCAAACAATTTGCCCAGCATCACACAGCTGGTAAGTGTCTGCGGCTGGATTTGAGCTCCAGCTTAACAGTCTATCTACTGCACCCCCTGACTGCTCCCCAAAACCACATTCTACATACTTCTAATTATGGGCTCTTATTGGCCAGTCATCCTCCCCAATACACTACATTTGTTTTATATATGTTGCGTATATATTTATGTTTGTATGTGTTGTCTCTTCCTTTAGAATGTAAGTTCCTTGAGGGCAGGAACTATTTCACTTTTGTATTTATATCACTAGTGCTTAGTGCAGTGTGGGGCACATAGTAAGTATTTGATAAATTCCTGCTGATTGATTGCTAACAGATGGATATCCCGAGTGTCCCCACTAGCATCCTCATGATGTCAAAAGAAAGGAAGTAAGGCTATAGTATGTTGGGTGGACCCCTCTAGGGCCAATTTATGGCAAGGTATGGCCAAGAGTCCCACAGGATAGACAAGCATGGATAGATTACAATCTGTACCATTGGAAAGAATATTCATATTGGTGAGGTCATGGATTCATTTGAGTATTTGAACGTTTTGAGTCCTTTTATAGTGGCATGGTAGATTGAGAGTGAGCCAGGAAGCCAGCAAGACCAAGGTGTAAGTCCTGGTTCTAACACACTGCATGACCCTGAGCAAGTCACCTAAACTTCTAGAGTTCTACCCAACTCTCCAAGACTATGAGTTGCAGAAAAGGTGCCAATGTCCACTGATAGATAGAATTTCTTCACTTGAGAGTTCCTTTGACAACAAAATCAGAATTCTGTGTCTCCTAGCCCTGTCCATTGCTGGAGACAAAAAGCTCAATACTGTTTTATGATTAGCCTTTTGTAACATATGAAGGAAACTGTGCACATGACATATGCTTATATATGTGCATGCATGTGCATGTGTGTGTGTTTTAATTCTCATTAAAAACTGAAATGCAGATAGTTTCTGCTGTTATGAAACAACGTGCTTCTAGAAATCACGTCAGAAATTGGCTCAGGTTAAAGCAACCCAATTTGCACAATTGTATTCAAATGTTCATGGGGGCAGAAAGCATCAGGTGAGCCAATGAAATAAAAGATGTTTATTAAGTAGCACTGAATGTTGGAAGCAGTAACAGCTGACTTTCTGTGTGTGTGGAAGGGCGGGAATGGGGGAGGAAACAGTGCCTGTGTTCTTAGATCATAGACTTATAGACATGGACTTAGGACCAGAGGAGCCCCCAGGGAGAGAATTAAGTCCAGTCCCCTCCTTTTCTAGATGAAGAAGTATCTGAGGCCCAGAGACACAGTGATTTGCTCAAGGTTACACAAGTGGTAAATTTGGATTTGAACTCTGGTCCTCTGACACCAAGGGAAGCTGGGTGGCCAAGTGGATAGAGTGCCGGACCTGGCGTCAGATGGACTCATCTTCCTAAATTCAAATCCGACCTCAGAAGAGTCAGACATGACTGAAACAACTGAATAACAACCTCTGATACTAAATCCATCACAGCCTGCTTCTTTTTATGGTTCAGTTGCGTGATATTCTTAAGAATATAACTTCATATATTGGCCCCCAAATGCTGTCAGAAACCATGTAAATAATTACCAAGACAAATCACCAAGACCGAAGACAAATTTTTTTTGCTTCAAAGCAATTCTTTTTAGAAAAACCACCAAAATTCACTCGTTTAATTTTTTTTAACTAAACCCGAACCTCCACTAGAGGTTACATTGGAAAAAACAAAAAGAAAATAAATGCAGTTGGCAGGTAACTGCTTTCTATTTGTTACTGAGGTTGCATTACCTAATCTATTATAATTGGGTACTGGATATTTGCCACAATCTGTTGTATTTGACAAAAACAAGAAAACTCCCCAAAGCAGAGAACAGTCGTGCCAATCATCCTTTCATCCTGCTTCCTACATAATGACACTCATCATGTCCCCTTGCCCTCCATTCTTTCCAGCTTTGGAACAATAATCAAATCAGTACTAACATTGCCCTTGGAAAGAGTGTCAATCAAATTCCCTACGACTCTACTCACTATCCTTGTGATTTCTCAAACCAAAACACGTCCCCCTGCCTTGCCATCCCTGCTCTAAATGTGTGTTTTCTCTGTTAGAATGTAAACTGCTAAAGAACAAGGATTGTCTCTCTTTCATATTTGCATCTCTGGTGTTTAGTACAGACCGTCACTTAGTAAACCTTTTGTAAAAACTCAGTCATTCACACATTCATCTTCTGGGTGTCTCTGTTGGTCTGTGACCTTATATTATACTAAACCTGGCCATATGAGTATCAAGAAAAGAAACGAAGTGAAAATGATTTAGGTCACACATTTAGCTTAAGAGCTGGGTATCTGACTCTACTGAACTTACTCTTCTGTCCCTGGTTCAGAGAACCTCTGACTGTGACACAATAGGGTTGTTATTCTTTCTGGTATCTAGTGATTTCCTACAGTGGATTTGAATCTTATTCTTCTGAACAATAATATAACCAGTTTCTGCCTTAGAACTTCCCTCTGTGGTTCCACATTTAGCCACTCTGCCTGTTCTTAGTGATACCTCTAGTTAGGCCCTTATGATTTGACTGACCTCTTAGTTCTTGAATGTCATCTCTTAGCTTTGGAGCCAATTTGTCCTTAACCAAACCTCCCTCTTGGTTGCCTTGAGGAGCTTTTAGAGAGATTCAGGAGGCTGGTTTACAAAGGCAGGAAACTGGGCAATTGAAGGATACTATAACTTCCTCATCCACTTGAACTTTGTCCTTCCAGCTCCAACAATACAGCAGTTGTTTTATGAATTTAAAAGTTTGAAAAAAAAATCTACAAACAGCTTTTCATAAACAACTCTTTGTGATGAGAGGGCATACAGGCTGTGCTTTCATCCCTGTGATGAACTCCTAAAAAGGAAACTGCCTCTGCCAACAGAGATTGGCAGCTCAGTTGGAACATAGAGTCTTAGAGATTTCCCTGAAGGCACTTGAGGGTGTGTGTCAAAGATAAGACCTGAGCCCTGGTCTTCCTGATACCAGGGGTGGCCCTCTCTCTACTATGCTGCCCTTCATCTCATGGATAGCAAATCCACAAGTAAATGATGAACTCCACTTTTATGATAAAGTCATCTCTACAATTAAGCAAAGCAGTGATTTTATAATGATGAATTTATCTTCCTCCCAAAATAAAGACTTCTCCATTAAGATAGGATAAAATTAAATGTCATCTTATACTACTACTTCATATAAATTTCCTGCTTTCAGTTAAACTTTGTAACTATCTCCTCTTCCAATACACCATATCATTCCTGCTCCCTCACATCTGCTTTCTTTGCATCTCCTACCCTGCATGGAATGTATTCATCAAACTTTTCCAAGTTGCTCAGGGTCACAGTTACTAAGTGTCTGAAGCCCGATTTGAACTCAGATAAATCTTCCTGACTCCAAGTCTGGGGCTCTCTGCACTATGGCGCCACCTAGCAGCCGCTGGCTGGAAGTTTACACTTTGCCAGTTCCGCAGTCTCAACTGAGTCCTTCATGAATAAGGGCTGGGAGACAAGAGGTAAGCCGGATATGATCAAAGTTCACTTTTCTCTCAGAAATGACCACTGCTACCCTGTCTTTTCTCAGCCTCAGTGTCCTGTATGTGTGAGGGGGGAGGGAGAGAGGCGGGGGTGAGAGGCAAGAAATGTTTCTGTTACTGTTGCCCCTAAGTTTCGATCTGTTTCTCCCCTTGCTCTTTTGCGGAGGAATTAAAAAACTTCAGGTCCGGCAACATCCTGTTCCCCAGACTCAGTGTTAAGATTTTCCTACTCTGTTACTGGTCCGGGGAAAGGATACTATCACTCCAGATAATTTTTTTTCCCCTTGTAATTAACGTTTTATTTATTTTTTGTTTTAAACATTCATTTTCACTAGATTTTAAGTTAAAAATTTTCTCCACGTCTTCCCCCTACCCCCTACCCCAAGAAAGGGAGCCTATTGAATACCCCTTCCCCCAATCTGCTCTCTCTTATATCTTCCGTCATCCCCCAACTTTCTTTTTTTTTCAGATTTAAAAAAAGTTATTTATGTACTTTTAATTTACAACATTCAGTTCCACAATCTCTTAAGTTTCAAATTTTCTTCCCCTCTCTCTCCTCCCCCCTCCCTTATTGCGGCATGTAATCAAATATAGGTTCTACAAATACCTTCCCGTTGAATGTTAGTCATGTTGTAAAGGATTATAACCAATGGGGTGAACAATGAGAAAGAAGGGATAAAACAAAACAAAACACAAACGAGAGCAAATAGTTTGCTACAATCTGCAGATTCTGTAGTTCTTTCTCTGGATGTGGATATCCACCCCCCCCTCCCCCAACTAACTGTCTAGTAAAAACAATTTTTTAACATTTGTTTTCAGAACTTTGATTTCCAGATTCTTTCCCTTCTTCCCTCCTCACCCACCCCCACTGGGAGGACATACATTTCAATACAGATTGTACTTGTATATATATATGGCTGGAAGTTTATACTTTACCAGTTCCGCAGTCTCAACTATGGTTGAGCCCTGTGTAGTTCCACAAACTGGTTCCATAGTAGTTATACTGTGAAAGACTAACGGTATTTCCCTCCATCCTATCCCACCCTCCCAATTATACTATTTTCTCCTTTAACCCTGTCCCTTTTCAAAAGTGTTTGCTTCTAACCACCCTCTGCACTCCCTTCTATCATCTTCCCTGTTATCCCCTTCCCCCTTACTTTTCTGTAGGGTAAGATACCCAATTGAGTGTGTAGGTTATTCCCTCCTGTAATGCCAAGCAAAGGCAATTTCCAAGGTTCAGATTACCACCATAGTAAACCCCATTTATTCAGCAAACATTCACAGAACAGAGAAAGTCAAAATACAGTGTAACTTGTTCCTTTAGCAAGTAAGTTCTCAATTTAATCCAGGTACTACTCTACCCCTAGACAGTACATTCATTTAGTCAGTCAAAAGTCTCTTCTCAAATGGAGATTAGTCTCCAACCATAAACAAAGTACATTCATTTGGTCAATCACAGAGCACAAAAAAAAAAACAAACTCGAAGGCTTCCCACCCCTGAATCTCAAAAGAGGCAGGAGAACACAAAAAGTCATCCACCTTTAAGTTATAAGATTAAACTCAGTATTGAATACCCAAGGAAAGGTCCTTCTTTCATCTTCACTTGAGGCAAGCCCTCAGCAATCTCAGTTCCTGGAGAGACAAGGCTCAACAAAGCCATAGCCAGTGTCCTCATCAAGTCACTCTCTGCCTGTATAGGTCCCAGAACCCCTGAAAACATCAGCAAGGCCCTCTTCCAGGATTTCTGTGCAGGTACCACAAGAAAATCCTCCTTCAGGGCTTTTGAACCAACAGCCAGGTTCCAGGACCTCTACAACAGCAGCACTGTCCTTCACCATCAGGTGAATCTGGCAAAACAACATCAAAACAGACAGACAAAATACCAGCATCACAGCCATGCCT
>CM053587.1:97460978-97484152 GCA_028646515.1 Pseudochirops corinnae | reverse complement strand
AAGATAAATATTTTACAGACCAGTCATTTCTTCTATACATTATATAACATTTCTCCAGTAAACCGTTTTTAATGAATACAGGCTTACAGTGTTTCATTGGTGGCCATAAAACACATGTTCATTCATTTAACAAACATTCACTGATCTATTATGATTGCATCACCATGCTAAGAACTGTGGATGAACGATACAAAGGAAAAGATAAATTTTGCCTTCCAAGAATATATAATTTTTACTTTCTGCTCAGTTACAAAAGAATTCTCTATTTGTTAAGTAGTCGTGTTTCACTGACTTAAAGTGTCTTGCCTATTCACATACTACAAGAAAAATAACCTTTACAGTTTTTTAGTTATAAAGTCATCACCAATCCATTTTTAAAATTTAAATTTTAATATATTCCTGTATGACAAACCTATAATGCAAAACTATGTGTATAAAAGTAGAATAATAGCTTAAAGAAAAAACACTGAAGCTATTATTTTTCATATATTTTGCAAATATTTTGCAAATACTTCATGCAAAACACGGACACTTAATTTAATATTACAAAATTAATTACATTTAAAATTTAAGCTATCTACAAATAGTGCAAAACTATTTATATAAAAGTTATTACTCACGTCATCTGAATCTCCTGTCACTGAATCTGTGCCCTTTTCACTAAAAGAAAACAGAAGACCCACATAAATTTCAGATTCTCACTGAAATTAAAAGAAATACTGAATAAGAGAAAAAAGTACAGCCTACTTTGCAGACACATGAGATCAACTACACTCATTTTACTTGGATCTTCTTTTTGAACATGCATGCCAAAACTGATATACAAGCTACATTAAGTTATTATTGTTCAATGGCAGTCACTCTTTACTCCACAAATGAAGTTTGCTGACTCATGAGAATGAAGAGAAACATAATGTCAAACAGATCCGTTATGTCACTGAACTCTATAGATTAAGGGTCCAGGGCACTTCTAATGGCAACATATTGAAAAATCTTTGGGAAGAAATTTTTCCTATTGTATCAGTTATAGCTAAAAAATAATCTTTCTATTCATATATTCCTAAATGTTTTGCTCCAAGTGGGACTTCTTAAAATGTACTAATCCTAAGAAACTAGCATTTTACTCTCTTTCAACTGTAGCTCTCCAACATGTCACATACTATTGTTCATAAAATTCACTGACAATGTACAAATAGGTATGTTGAGCTACTCCTATACCTAAGTTCCAGAATTTCTTGGACTACAATCCAATGAATGGGCTGAATAAAAGCACAGTACCTATTAGAGAAGACTGAATTTAACAGGATCACCAAAGTAAGATGTGAAAAGAATTTGAGAAAATAATTCTATTAATAGAAAAACAGACTGATCATTCAATTAATCGAGTACCAATTAATCAGAGAGAACCTAATCAAAAGCCCAAAGGGAAGCAACACAGACTAAAATTTGTTGTACTCCAGAGAGCAAAAAATAATATTCAATGGTTTAGGCCAAAACATGGATGCTTATTTTTAGAAAAGAGATTTAAGCATTAAAATTCAATGAAAACACTAATATAGCTGAAACAATTTGTATGAAAAATTTAGTCCAAGTACATCACCACTGTGGCAAGACAGATTTTAATTAAACATCAAATTTCTGAAAAAAATTCTGAATAAAGAAAACAGTTTCAACCTACAGCACTCTAATATTAAATCTTTTTAAAGTTCGATAGCAATATTAACACAGGGAGAGAGTTTAAGAGGTTTTTCTCTCTAATTTGAAACTCAAACACAAACCTGATGAACTGTCATATTTGCTGATAAGTGAAGAAAACTAAATATAAGATTACATGCACTTGAGAGATCAATGACAGTACAAAAAGGGAATTAAAATACTATGAGCAACATCCCCCCCCAAAAAAAATCCCCCCAAACCCCACGAACTTGAGACTGCGCTACGATAACTCACCTTTCAACAACTGGAACTGAACTGAGATGTGGATCATCCTTGAGCAAGTCATGGCTACTTTTGCTTTTTCCCTTCATGCTCTGAAAAATATCATTGAACAAATATTATATTATGAATAAGGAAGCAGAGCTTACACCAAAAGTGTAGCACGATATGGTACCAAGAGTGCTGGACCTGGTTTCAAATCCCAGTTCTGTCACTTATTAGTTGGATGACCTTGAACATCTCTAGGATAACATAAAGTCCTCTGACTTTGAAAGCTATTCGCAACCTGGCTCCAACCTCTTTCCAGCCTCATTCTGCATTATTCCGCTTTCCACACTGTATGATACAGTCAAACTGGCCCCTTCTCTATTCCTCATGCACGGCATGCCACCTCCATCATTGTTTTTGAATTGCCCATGATCCATGCTTGGAATGCACTACCTCTTCATCTCTGAATCAAAGAATACCTTCTTTGAAGATGCAATTCCAGTACCATTTTCTAAATAAAACTTTTCCTGATCCCCGCCCCCCATATCTCTAAAGTAACAAGACTGATGATTAAATAAAGAGCCTATAAATCCAAATAAATTTTGTCCTTCCTGACAGCTTCTCTGACAAATCATTTATCCTTGGATTCTTACTCTTTTGTAGCAATCATACTCTTCTGCTTCCACATTATCAATTCTTTTTAAAGATTTTCTGGTTAGCAGACCCAATATTGTATTGAAGCTGTACTCACTAGGGAAATACTTTCCTGCTTCTTTGGATTCCTGAAGGCAACTGTAACCCCCAAACATCAACCCAGAGTCAGAGAAATGCCTGCTAATTCCCCAGTCTCCTTTGCCTCACCATACTGAGGGTATTCACAAAACTCTGCCACGAAAATGATTCTGCCCTCTAATCAGCAAGAACAAGAGTGAAGAAGTCCAGTCAATGGTTCCTATCTTTACCCTGTTCTCCCACAGCACAATGCTGGGGAAATTTCTATCCAGAATTGAATCTCATTCTCCATTTTCAGAAATCTCTCTCAGAATGGCTGGAAGGAGTAGAAGAGAAAGAGGTGACACAGTCTTCAATACTTTATTTAAATGTTTGTTTGTATTTCTAAAGTATCTGACCTTGCTAATAAATTACATAGACCCTAACAGTGATTTTGTCTAAGAGTATGTTTATGGCTCAAGACTGAGAGAAGGGAAACTATTCCATGGAGGAAAAAAAAGAATTTTCCTGATTTTACTCTAGGGTGGGGACCACAATCATTAGAGAATTTTGGTAATTTTGGTAATTAACTGAAAGTATTACAGAACAACCCACTATACTGCCTCTGAACCCAGAAAGAGATAAATGAATAAGGAGATAAGCCGGTAGCAGAAAGGGGTGGCAGTTAGCACAGCTGTCCAAGTATACAGTGCCCAGTATATAATAGATGTTTAATAAATACCTGGTGAGTGATATTAATTTTAAATGTGGAAGTTAAATTCTGTGACAATAAATTCTGGATATTTTATTGAGTTACTTAAAAACTATTTACTTTGTAGTAATTTCATAAGAATTACTTCATTTTACACAGTTATCTGAAAATATGGCATTATTCTTTAATATTTATTTTAATTCATTAGCACATGCACTCCCTACACTAACATATCTATTATCACTTTTTTACACCTTAGTAAGTTATCTTAGAATTATTAGGATCATTGGATCACACATTTAGTCCTGGAAGAAACCTTAGAGATAATAAAGCCCAACTTTTTCATTATAGATATGAAAACTGAAATTTGCCCAAAGTCATAGAGCTAGGAGATGGCAGAGCCAAAAGCTGAATCAGGTTCTGTGATCCAAATCTGGTATTCCATTGTTATGACAAAAGCAAACCAGAGTGCAGTGGCCAACTTCTTGATGCTACGTCTCTGACCTTATCCAAGTATTCTGTAGTCAACAGACATGGTCTGATCAATGGTAAGAAAATAAATCTTGGCTAACATTAGAAGAGAACTTGAAAAATACAATTTTTAGATTAGATTAGATTTAGACATAGACAGATTTAGATATAAATCATAATTTTAGTTTTTTCAGTTTTATTTTTTTATTTTTTTAATTTTACAAATTTTCTCCACATCTTTCCCCTACCCACAACCTCAAAACAGCTATCCCACTGTATAACCCCTCCCCCAATCTGCTCTCTCCTATGTCCTCCCCCTCACCCCTCTGAGTATAAATCATAATTTTAAAACCATCTTGGGCTTGGCAGTAATGAATAGACAAGTTATCATTGAATTGTTTTCTAATTATATATATATATATATATATGATACTAAATAATGGGAAAAATGGAAAAATGTTCATTAAAATGCAGCATGGTATAGTGGAAAGGGCAAATACATCAGCAGGGCACTATTCCCAGCTCTATCAGCTGTCAACTGACTTTCAGGAAAGGCATCTTTCAAAATTTGTTTCCAAGTTTGTTAAAAACAAACAAAAAAAAAGGATCCACTAGTATTTCCCTGTTACTTCTGGGGTCACTATAAGGGTCAAATGAGATGAAGGATATGAAAGCACTTTGAAAATTATAAGGTGCAATATAAATAACAACTCAGAGTTGTAAATATATACATGCATATTGGTGTATATATGTAATATATACTATTTAAAACATACATACAATATACCCATACCTAAGAGATACTGCAGGTTCAATTCAAGACCACCACAATAAAGCAAGTACCACAATAATGTGAGTCACAAAATTTTTTGGCTTCTCAATGGAAATAAAAGTTATATTTATCCTACACTGTAGTCTATTAAGTGTGCGATACTATTATGTCTAAAAAACTCAATGTACATATATTAATTTTAAAAGACATTATTGCCCCCCAAAAATGCTAACCATTATTTGAGCCTTCAGCAAGTCATAATCTTTTTCTGGTTGAGGTCTTGCCTTAATTTGATGGCTGCTGACCGATCAGGTTGCTGAGACGACCATAGCAATTTCTTAAAATAAGATGGCAATGAAGTGTGCCACATCAACTGACTCTTTCACTTGAACATTTAGGGTTATTAATTAATTATGGTAGGGCTATTAATTGGCCTAATTTCAATATCGTTGTGTCTCAGAAAATAGGGAGGCCAGAGAAGAGGGAGAAAGATGGGGAATGGCAGATTGGTGGAGTGTTTAGAACACATACATTTATCAATTCAATTTGCCTCTAACTTCCCAGCCGCTCTCTCCTAATAGATGACAGCTCTGAGCTCTTTGAGGAGAGTGATTTGATTTTTTTTTCTTTGTGTTCGCAGTGCCTAGGACAAAGCCTTACATCAATAATACAGAGTTCCTCTCTTCTGGGAACTCCCTGAAAAAAAAGAGATCATAACCCATCTATGATTTAGTAGTTAAATCTCAGGGAATTGCCTAAGATAGGTTAAGTGACCTGTCCAAAGTCATATAATTAAGAATGTCAGAGAAGATTTAAACCTGGATCTTCCTGGCTCTAAAGCCTACATTTTTCTATTATAATAAAAAAAAAAAAAATCTCTTGATTATACGTGTGGAGTACCTGATAAATGTTTGAACTGAAATGATGGTTCGTATTTACAGTTAATGCAAATATTACTAACTCCATTTTACAAATGAGGGATCTGAAGCTCAGAAAGTATTAGAGATTGATTCTTAGTCACCTCGTTAATGATTTTCTGATCCCAATTCATGTTACTCCCAGTCCAGTGTTGCTGTTTTATATAAACCACACCAAGTTTCCTCTGTGTGCCACATTGCCTCCTGCTAATAAAACCAACCTATCTTAATATTCAGGCACTTTTCTCCTTTTTTTCATAAGACTATCATGAAAAACACTGCCAAATGCTTTATGAAGTCAAGTATATGTTTATTACATTCCTCTAATATGCTTTAGTAAGACTATTTTTTTTTTAAATGGAAATCAGGTTTGTTTGACAAGTCACGATGTCTTGGAACTTCAGTTTTCTCACTTATAAAATGATGAGGTTGGATAAAATTATCTCTGAAGTCCCTTCCAGCTCTAATATTCTATACAAAAATTTTATGAGGCAGTAGAGAGTAAAGAATGGAAAAAAATTAGGGAACCCAAAGGCAAAGGGAGGTAAACCACGATTTGTCAGAATCAGATGAAGAAGTCCCTGCAACAAAATGCTGAATAAAAAAAATGCTGAATATCATCTTTCTTATTTTTATACATTAAAGTCTAGTTCAAACTTCATTCATTCTTAATTTGTGATCATTCTGACAGGGTCAGTGGGCAGAAGTTTCTCATTGAATCACTGATGGAAAAATTAACTTCCTAAGTAAAAGAAGGAAATAAACTCATCTCAAATTTTTCTGAAATGTCCATTTATGTCCAAACAATGTAATCTTAATGTCAGCAAAGGACTTTAAATGAGATTAATTTACAAATATTTTTAACCAACTCCAAAACATTAAGTAATCATTTATAACAAATCTAAGTGAGAAGCACTGGGAGTTACAAAGACAAAAATGATTCATTAAAGTTAATACTAAATTTAGTCTGGATATTTTTACCATAGCTACTTAAAAAAGAATATAGTTGAATTTCTTTTAAAACATTCCTAAGATTTTTTTACAAATTTAGGCAGAACTTTTCAGCAATTGGTAATTTTTTACTATACACATACACACATACCCACAAAAAACCATGTTTCTGTGGTGGCCACAGAAAGAAAACATACACTATTATATTAATGCCTCCCATCATCCATCCCTTAAGAAAATATTTCACCCAAGGATATTTTTCTTCTCCTACATCACGTACTTTCTAGTTGCTACCTCTAACTTTCTATTAAACTTCTATGAATTGTGGCTAGTAATAAAATGATTAATAATAATGCTTCCTTGTTCATAATGACTTTTCACCAGTATTCATGAGAATGAAATATAACATTATGAATTGTCATGCCAATTATTTGTTAGAATACTGGCTTTTACTATCCTCAGTGAAGAATAATTATATTCAATCTTTCAATAACTTATCGTGATTTTTCATAATTTTAAGAAAGAATACTGTTCTAGAGTTTGGAAGTAACATGTCATACATAATAGCACTCTTATCCCCTTTAAGCTTAGTTGGGACAGATTGCTTTTGTAGTACGCTGTGTACAATAATGAGTAGACCTTAAGTGTGTGTGTGTGTGTGTGTGTGTGTGTGTGTGTGTGTGTGTGTGTGTGTAAATACATATATATATATAAAATATTTTTTTTTCCATTTCATGGAACAGTAACCAGAGCAGCAGGAAAAAGAAGGTAAGTTCCATTTCCAAAACACAAGCTGTTACAGCAAAGTAAAAGAAATATAAGGTGACATTTTAGTGAGGTCAATTCTGAAAAATAACTGCCTACAAAATTTTTTATGTTAAAAGTATTTTTAAATGAATGAAATTAACTGATACTTGAAGTTATTAAATTTCAAACATGTAATTTAAGCTTACAGAAGTGATTTTTTTAAAAAGACCAACTGATTAGTAAACTTCAGGGTAAAAATTCCTTTCTACCTCATGTTATTATGCCTCAGCATTTCAATGGATCAGGGATTGTATCACAAATCCAAAACTGAAGATTTAACCACACTTCCTCATTCAGTGGAAATCTGATAAAGTTCTCTTCTGCCCAATGTGGCCTTTTAATATTTCATGGGCACTAGTACAAGCATTCAAGTTGCAAATCCATTATCCTGTCCAAGATAGATGTACTGATAAACTCATGTCATAGCCTGAGCCATAAGCCTGGACTAGAAGGTCAGTCTCTTCTGAGTGGTCAAGAATTTGACTGAAGAGATTCTGCATTATTCAGGAATTTCATGCAGTGAGCACAGTATCATCTAGGAGCAGATCAGTTCATTGAGGAAGAAAGAATAACAAGAGACAAGGACAGAATCCTAGAGAACATCCATGCTTAGGGGAAGCAGTGAGCACAATATCATCAAAGATCAGGAGTATCTGGCACAGATGAGATCACTGAGAGAGAGAAGAGAGACCAGGATAAAGCCCCTGGGGACATACACAATTAAAAGAAAGGAAGCAGGCGATGACCCAGCAGTAAGAGAGGAAGGAGAATTGAAAGAGAACAGTGTCACAGATGACAAAAGTACATAGGATAAGGTGATCAACAGCATCAAAAACAGCAGGAAAGCCAATAAGAATGTATTCTAAGAAAAGGTCACTGAATTTAGCCATAAAGCATTAGATGGAGATCTTTGAAAGAGCAGTTTCAGAGTTGAAAGCCAGATCTCGAGGAATAATTAAAGAATAGACAGTAAGGAAATCAAGGCAGCTAGTGAAAATTACTTTTTCTAGTTTAACAGGTAATGAGTGATGAACTTAGCATGACAGGACCTGAGTTCAAATCAAAACTCTGCCACTTACAAGCTTGTGTGACTCTAGGCAAAGCACTTCAGGCACAACTTGGGCCTCAGTTTCCTCATCTGTAAAATGATGAGGGTGGAATAGATAATTTTCCAAGTTTGCTTCCAGCTTGAAATCTATGATCCTCTAAAAAAAGAGAATGCAAATAGAAAGAGAGGACAATAGCTCGGGTGCACATCAGGCTCAAGTGAAAATTCTTTTAAGGGTTGGGAGGTCTGAGTAAAGAAGGAACAAGTAAATAGAGACCAAAAAATGAGAAAGACAAGAAAGGATTCATTAATAATAGGGTCTGTTCCACAAAGGAGAGACACTGGGATCAATTAGATTGAGCTGACAGAAGTTAAACCTTGGCAAGAAGAGCCACTTCATTCTGAGCCTAGAGAAAAGGAGAAGGAAATTAGGGAAAAGGTTATGAGGGAAAGAGTAGAAGAGATGAGAAATGATGTAGATTTTCTCAGCAAAGTAGGGGTGAGATTATCTGCTGAGGGAGGGGGCAGATGGCATACACTGACAAATATGGATATCTTTGAAGGTAGAAAGGAGAAATTATAAATGGCACTAATACAAAACTTAAACTTTGGTACCAATTGTTAGTATTTTAAATGCAGATGGATTTTTAAATTAGTTAGACTTTGGGGGAGAGACAAAAATCAAAGTAGTCATGTTTCTAGCAACTTCCTGAAAGTTAAAAAATATATAAAGAAAGGCTCTGCCACCTGTTCACTGAGAGAACATCCAAACGCGCGTGCGCGCGCACACACACACACACACACAGGGTCTACCCTGTGACAACAGAAAAACCAATTAAGCAAAGGAGCAAATCACTGCCATTTTTAATCTGCAGAAGTTAAAATTCTGAAGGAAGGAATCTGAAATATATTCAAAATACTACCTTAAGGTTTACTAGCTTCTATTACAATAAAGACACTAGGATAAAATGTCTAAGGAAAATGCAGGATAGAGTATAGAAATCTTATGAAGTACAAATCAATGCTATCTACCTAAGAAGTAAGTCTAGCTTTAAGAAACTCTATCATATAGGAAAAAAAAAAGTGATAGACTAAACAGATTTTAAATTTTCCAAAAGGTAACAAAAGAAATATCTTACAAGTCAAAAGAAAAAACAAATTGCAATTTCACCTGACTAACTCGGTTTACTTCTTCTTCTTCCTCTTCAGCTTCTTCTCCAAATGAAAGTAAACTAAAATTTCTAGTAAAAGAAAAAGATTCATAAAACAGTATTCAAAAGTATCTTGTTTTCATCACCAAGAAACAGACCTAAATTTTCAAGAGCAAATATGTACTTGGTATTTGACAAAAATAAAAGTTATACCTTATTTTGATCAAATACACTATTATCTGAATTTGCTTTACTAAGTACTTCCTAAATGAAAACCAAAAAAATAAGACTTTTGCCACATAGCACAGATGTTCTCAAGCTGTTGGTTCAACTTGCAAAAACAAATCAAAATTCACCTTAGGATCTACATATTCAGATATTTTAACATAATCATCACTCCAAGAGAGAGTTAAAAATCTCTGAACTTGCCAAATTGCTAGTTATGTAACTGAAATTTCTGAAAATCTTGCAAACATCTACCCTGAAAACATAAAACAACGCATTATCTACCAAAATAATCTGTAGCATCTCATTTTACTCATTAAAATCTGCTATGCAAAAATTGTATATGAACAAAAATATCATGCAAAAATGGATATTGGAAGAAATTAGGCAAATTGTCTTATTCTTCCTTAATTCCTCAACCTAAATTGAGAGGCAATTAGGCTTAATGGAATAAACATTGGAAAAGTCAGAAGATGTATGTTTCAGTCTTAGCCTTGCTTCTTACTAGTTTTCTAACTTGAAACAATTCATTTCACTTTCTAGCCCTCAGTTCAATTTGTGAAATAAAGGGATTAAATTCACTCAGACTGGGTGACTGGGGCTCACAGTCCCCAAAGAGATTTGTAGATAGCTTCTGGGGTCTGTGAACTTGGAAAGGAAAAAAATTACCTGCTTATTTCAATCCAACTGGTTTCCTTTGTAATCCTACATATTTTACTATAATGCATTTAAAAACATGATTCTGAAAGGGGGTCCTAGGTTGCATCAGACTGCTAAGGGGCTCCATAACACAAAACATGGTTAAGAACCCCTGGATCACATAATCTTGAAGGTCCTTTTTAATATTAATGCTTTGTAAATTCAAACTTATTTGTAAAATAAGTGGCAAATGATCATTCTTTTATCTCAATTTGTTTTACTCAACTATTGGAGAAAAATCATTTAAAGAAGACAGAAAATGCTTGACAGATCATCAGCATTAGGAGGGAATGTTTTTATAAAGTATAGATGCAGTGAAAGCATCAATTCTGTAATTTATAGGTTGAATGATTTAGTCAGGGCCTGTAATTTCCTTGGCATAGGGAAGCTTCCAGTAAGGAAATGCCTTCTACCAGCTACAGTTTGGCAACCATTAAGCAACATAAAATCTAAGAGAGCAGCCTTTGACCATGGGAGGTTAAGTGACTTGTCCTGAATCTAGGCCTTGAACCAAGTTCTTCCTGGCTGTGAGATTGCTCTTTCATCTCCTACATCAGAATGCCTCTCTTGTTTATTGTCAGAAAAAAATTACTGACAATTATTGTCATATCCCCTGAAAAATTGATCCAAATGTCAATGATGGGTGATATGTCATACAAATAACACTAGCCAAAATGAAGCAAAGAAATAAATTAAATGCTGAGGTAGGTAAAAAGTTATCTTGCAGTAAGGGGGCATTTTTATAACTTGATCCCTATTAATCTATGCCAGATTAACTTGTTTTGCAATATGCATTGAAGAATAAAACCTAATAATTTAGAATCCATTTATTCTGAATTTGTGATATGCCCTAGAAGGAAATTTATCTTTTTAATACTAATTAAACAAACTCAAAAGATTTGCTAAGTAAATTAAAGATACAGCGAACACTGTGTAAGAAACTTCAAAACTGATTAAAAGTATAAACTGTTTTCAATCAACTTTCCTGCATCCCTTTACATACAGTTTGTCATAAACCATAAATTTTTATCTCCTTCTCATTAAAGCAAATTCTTTAAGAATGTCTATTAGGCAAATGTATAAACTTGGATTTCAACTATAAATTTGAAACCATTCATTCAGCATTTAACAACATTCTATAATTCAGACTTTTAAGTAATTCAAAGTAGTCTTGCACCAACTACATCAAATTAGAAAAGTTAATGAATTAGTGGTACTTTACACATTTGAGTGAAATCCTTATATTGTGATTACTTTGTGCCTTTAGTTGGTAATTTCTTTACTTCTTCTTCTGGTTTTTCCTTTTTTGGCTTCTTATTCTCTCTTGGTATGATGTCATCAAAAGGATTAAACAGAACCTAGGAAAAGTAACATTTAAAACATTATTAAACTATTTTAAAATATTTCCACATACCAACCTTCCTTAACAATTTCTCCGTTTGTCCCTAGTGCAAGTTCTTCCATTATCTAGTCATCTGCCCTATATCTCATTAAATCATTTTTTCACGTTTATATAGACTCAAGAAGTAAACAGAGCAAGAATCTGAATAGGACTGAACACAGTGAAATAATCCAGAGTTCTCATATACTTCACACTTTCTATAGGTCACATACAAGCATTTATGTAGATTTCTTTTATTTGACTACACTTGTTTATTATAAGGTTTCTTTTCTTTCCACTTTTTTTCTCTCAGCTAACGGGATGAGTATAGGTCAGCAAAAAAGGGGCTAGTAATAGTGACGCCAAAGGAAAAAAAAGCAGAGAACCATTGAACCATTTCTTTAAATGCACAGAAGAGAACAGAAAGAAGTTTAGATGGAAGCATAGACTAGCAGGACAGTTCTGAAAGTAATGTGTAGAATTTCTTTTTCTAAAGCAAACTGAGCTAGATGGAGATTCCCAGTTTCACAAAGAATCTTCATTTTGTGTATGTATATGTTGTTATATGGAAACAAGATGTGGTAAACCACTATCTCTGAAGAACTAAAGACGAGTATTAAAGATGCATATGGTAGGTGTGAGAACGATGCAACATATAATCCAGGGTAGAACTCTAAAGGAGTAAAGAATGTCATTAAGAAATATTATAACAAGAAGAATACTATGTCAGAGTTAATCACTGGCAAGAGCATGGAATGAAAAGTGGACAGCAAGAATGCTCTGCTGGCACTTTCATGATGAAAGGAGAAAGTGATAAAGGCCCCCATTACATCAGACAGACTGGACCCCTGTAGAAAACTGTTGGGAGAACATGGAAAGAGTAATACAGGATAGGAAGGCATGGACAGGTTACAGCATGCATCATTGGAAGGAACTCTCTAAATGATGACATCAGAGATCCATTTGAGTATTTAAATATTTTGTAGTGGAAACTAAAGAAATCACCAAAAGGTGATGGTTTATGTTTCATTAATAGATCATTACAGAAATGTTGGCAAACCTTTTCCATTTTATATCTATTTGTTATCCCTCAATCAGCTGCACCTGAGAATTCTCTTAAAGAATGATGTGGCTCATGTGAGTCTCATACCAAACTTTATGTGGACCTGTATTTGCTCTCATGTCAGAGCCAGGGGATATTTAAAGACCATGTGATTCTTAGCCCTCCTCCACCTTTTTTCCTGCCAATCTACCACTATCACTGAAGAAGCAGAGGGGCACAGGACTAAGAGGCATTTTTCTTTTTCTTTTTCTTGTATTTGGCCAGACCAAAGAATTCATCACCTAGTTGTCAAACTGAATATAGTGTATGTGTATGCGTATGTATATATATGCATGCATCTATGTATATATAGTATCTGGAAATATTACAAATATACATATATATGTAATATGTATACATACACATCTATTACTTCAATCAAATGTTTCAAAGAATTGATAACAATTTATTCAAGGTATGAACCTCATCAAAAATATCCTGAATATCTACCTCACAATTTCTTATTTTATGTGGATTAAGTGGCCTTTCTTCTTCATTAATGTCCACTTCTGTCAATCTCAGCATATTGTATACTGTGTCTCCTGTTACCTATCAAGTAGAAATGTTCAAAAAATATAGTCAATAATGATTAAGGTTTTTTCAAATAATTAAAATTAAAAGACATAGTTAATATTAGAACACTGAAGTATACGCATATTTAATATGACAAACAGAAAAATTTCCTCAAAAGAAAAAATATATAAATATAATCATTTAATAGAAATGGCCTCCTCAATATGACCTTCCCCTAACTAACTCAGAGAAGCAGAGACATCTTGCACATCTCACTTCCCACACTACAGCACTTGCTTTGAGCGTCTCTGGGTTCCCTGGTAGCACTTAGCCCACCACACCACCACAACCAGGTAGGCTCTTCTCCACCTCTTTAGCATCCCTTATTAGACTAGGAGCACCTTGAGATCATAGACTGCCTTTCTTTTTTGAATTTATGTGCCAGTGTTTAGCACAGGACATGGCACATAGTAGGTACTTGATATATATTTCCTGATGAGAAGAGTTTTTTCAAAACTCAAAAAAAGTATGTTTAAGAATCTAAGAAAAACCTGTCCCACAAAACAGATTTAAAGCAGTCACTTTATAAAAGTACATACAAGATGTTCAAGTATATAACAATGACCTCATATTCATCACCGAAATCCCAAATATTCCAGCACGGTTAGCAAGTCATAGTCATTAAAAAAAAAAAAGCAAAATCTATAATCCCGAGTCCCTCTTCAGTACAGTGGTCAGAGTGGGAGATTATAATTGTTTATTTTCTAGGTCACCTAGCAGTGTTCACAAAGACTGATAACTTTATGTTAAGTTTCCATGTTCTTTTGTTTAAAAACATTTGAAATTTATCTTGAGTTTCTAATTTAAGATAATTTTAATAACTGTTTATATATGGCTTTCCTTCACTATGATCATAAATTCCAATTTTGATCAAAGACTGGGCAAGTGGATCATAATAAACCAGCAGAGGGAGCTAAAGACCAATGGATCTAAAACGCCAGGTTTGTTTTGTTTTGTTTTGTTTTGATTTCTTATGGTAAAAAAGAGATGGAAGTTGGTACAGTGGTTCAGGAACTATATTCAAAGAAAGCTTTACTCAAAATTCAGTCAAAGAATATAGAAATTAATAAATTCCAAATAAGAATTCATTTTGGAGTAGAATTCAAACATGTTGAAAAGATATAGCAATCAACTTAAATAAGGACCTTCCATTTTAAACATTAGTAATAATACCAGTAAAATTAATTATAAAAAGCCAAATTCTATTAGTCAATAAACATGTATTAAGTACCTACTATAAGCCAGGCACTGTGCTAAATGCTAGGCGATAAAAAAGAGACAAAAGATAGTCCTGTCCTCAAGGAGCCCACAATCTAACAAGGGAGACAACAAGCAAACAAATATGTCCAAAGAAGCTATGTATAGGATAAATAGGGAAAAAAATTTAACACACCGAAGGCACTAGAATTAAGGAGGATGAGGAGAGGCTTCCTGGATTTTAGTTGGGACTTTAATTTCATTGCTAAAAATGCATCTAGGAAAATAGACTAAATTACATCTTAAGTAGTATATAATGACAACTGTTTTGAAAAAAAAATTTTTTTTAACTCTCAAGCCCTTTAGAAGCAAAAAATCTTGAAGTCCTCTGGTCACTTGTCAATTTCATTTGCTACAACAAAAACTTCCATACAGTCAAAAGAATTGAGCAATCCTGCAGAGTTCATTGTTATAGGATTTGATCATCTGATAAACGTTGGGGGAAAAAAAGTGAATAAATGGAAATAACCACTTCACAAATGTTGGAAAACGAAAAATTTTGGAGATATAAAACTTAATAAGAAACAAAAGTGGATCTTTTAAATGATAATTGAATACTGACCTTTCCAAAAATGGTATGTTTATTGTTAAGTTCATCTGCACGACCCAAAGTAAAGAAAAACTGACTGCCATTATCATGAGGTCCAGCATTTGCCATGGCAACCAGTCCCCGCCGATTAAAACGTAATCGTGAGTGAAATTCATCCTGTAGCATAAAAAAGAAAAGGTTAAGTGTGTTTAGCTCTGTTTAGTCAATGTTCACTTGGTTGGCAGAATCCTACACATATTTTATTTTCTATTCAAAATTTTTTTCTTTTTAAATGAAACTGATTTTTACATATGACAAAAGTCTATGTTTATTTATCATTAGTAACATGTCTTGGAAAGATTGGAAGGGACCAGATTAATAAGAGCTTTAAATGTCAAAGGGGGGATTTTATAACAGTGATAATCAGTAGTCACTGGTACTAAGTTGGGGGGGAGGGGCCGGAGGGAGAGAAGACAAAATCAGACCTACACTTCAGGAAAATCATTTTGACAGCTGAGTAGTGATAGACTGGAGTAGAAAGAGACTTGAGGTGGGGAGACCAATTGGAAGGCTATTGCTATAATCCAGGCAAGAGATGACAAGGGCCTGAACTCGTGTGGTGGCTGTATGAGTAGAGAGAAGAGGATGTATTTGAGAAATGTTAACAATATAGAAATGGCAAGATTTGCTAACAGATAAGAAACATGGTGTGATTCAAAGTAAGGAATCTAGAATGATACTAAGGTTATAAGCCTGAGTGACTGAGAAGACGGTATCCTTGATAGTAATAGGAAAGTTTGGAAGAGAGTAAAGTTTGGGAGGCAAAATAATGAGTTGTTTTGAACGTGTTTTGAGGAACCTACAGAACATCCCATTTGAAATGGTAATATCAGATGAAAGACATCAGCTAGATGAATAGCTCTTGAAATAATCAACAGAGGGATGATAACTGACATGGGAACTGATGAGAACACCACATGAGAGAGAATGTAAGGGGGAAAAGCAGAGGGCCAAGGACAGGAAACTGAGGAGGGGTTGGACAAGTAGAAAAAAGAACTAGGAGAGAGTAAAAAGCATCCTAAGAGAAAAGTGATCAACAGTGTTAAGAGCTGCAAAGAGATCAAGAAGAATGATGACTGAAAATAGGTCATTAGATCTGGTGATGAGAAAACACTGAAAATTCTGGAGAAGGTAATTTCAGTAGGCATCAGAAAACAGATTATAGAGGATTTAGAGAGAAGAGGAATTAGAAATGCTGGAACATACAGGGCTTTTCCAAGGAGTTTAGTAAAGAAAGGGAAAAGATACCTAGCAGGGATGGTCAAATCAAGTGAGTTTTTTAAGAATAGGAAAGTCATGGACATGCTTATACAAAGAAAGAAAGGGGTCAATAGCTAAGAAGAGATTGAAAATTGGATGGAAAGTAGAAATAAGATAGTGAGAATAATTTGCTGGAGAAGATGAGAGGGGATAGTATCAAGGATCTATACAGAGGAGTTTGCCAGGCAAGAAGGGAGTCTTGCCTTTTAGGGTTCTCTCACTGACAAATACACAATTGGGTCAAAATACTTCTAGAGAACCTATCCAACATCGGCATGGTATATATGTAGGATGCTCGCAGATCTGTGGAGAGTACAAGGATGTCTGAATGGAGAGTGCAAGGGTGTCTGAATACATTTACTAAATTATTCTGTCATCCAGGTGAGTGTGGCATCTGTTTCCACCCTATCCCATTCTATCCCCATTATTCTTTGGAGACCCAAGAAACCGCCCTTCCTTCCTTTCTTCTCTAGCTATAGTGGCAAATGAACAGTTGTCTTATTTTTTAAATACATGTATAGCATTTTATTATTTTAAACCTTTCTATATACCTGATATGATCTCATTCACCAATATTCAGATGAGTCAGTTTGTCTAAAAATGTGCTTTTTTTTATATATGTCATAACAATTCATTTATTTCATTACCATAATAGTTAATAGGCAATTGACTCAAATTCAATATTACAAAAGTATAAAGTAGTATATGCAAAATCTAGCTGGGGTTACAAAAACAAAACCAAAGCAGCCCCTATTCTTAAGGAATTTACATTTTTTCTAGGGGGTAGGGGAAAAGGTTTGAACTCATTAATAGCAAGTATTTCTTCAAAGGGAAGTTCTTTTTTAAAAATTAAATAATTCTCAATCCACCTCAATAATTTTCAATTCCACAGCTCTGTCTGAAATACACTATATTCTACATAAGTTATTACCATTTCTATAGTCTGACAAGATAATCACTTGTAAATAGCAAACTAAAAATCAAATACGATATCAATCAGATCTGCCATGTCAATCTGATGGGTTAAAGTAATTCATGTCAGAAGAGCAGAGGAATACTCCCTTCTATACAACATATCTAAAAACACAAAACATCTCACAACCTGCAAGCATTTCAGAGAAGTCTGAGGCCTTGTCATTTTTATTCCACATTTTTAGGGGCATTATTACTAGAAATTATGGCAGAATTTTTAAAGATTTAAAAAATGAATGACAGCATGAGAAAGAAAACTATACTTGAGAACACTAATAATGCTGTTCACATTCCTACAGCCCTTTAAGATACATTAATAAGAGCTAATTTGATATAACATTTTGCACATAATCTCTTTTCATATTCACAACTACCCTCTTAGGTAGGCAGTAAAAATACTACATCCTTGTTTTGCAGGTAGAGCGAGAATAAGTCATTTCCCACATTCATCTGGCTTGTGAGAACTGGAGGCCTTCAAGGCCCTAGGAATCTACCTGCAATTACTGGTGCATAGAACCCTCACTACAAGGATTTCTAGGTTAAAAAAAAAAAACAGTTGATCCTTCCCTATTCAAAGGAGAACTATGGGAATAGGATAAACTTTTAAGTGACTCTGACATTGTCATTCCCATAAATACAAACATCATCCATTTTTTTTCTCTTTTAAATTTATATTAGCGGTTTTACAAAACCCCATCATTCTTGATTATTATTTTGTTTTTCCTTTGAAATCCAAGTTTGGGATTAGTTCTTGCTATAGGCTTTATTTTTCACATTTGATTTCTTTTTTTGGCATGTATTCTGTGCTATGGTACACTATCACACAAAATTAGCAGTGTAGAAAGCTTAAATAAAACTGTTGAAAATAAAACATCATGTGCAATATCCCCAAAACTTTCCATTTTTCTTTATTTGAAGAGATCAAATGAAGCCAGATTTCACTGCAATTGATACATTCTTCATTTCTGAACCATCATTATTTCCTATCATCACCTTACACCTGAGCTCAATTCCATCTAACTTCAAAGAATCAAATAATTTGCCTCTGCTAAGAATAGGAAAGCTTTGTCAGTTTAAGTGCAGTCATTTATGAAATTGTGACTAAATAACTGCTCCTTGCACAGCCCACCTTACATCATTAATTGGTTCAAAGAAAACACTTTGGTAAAACAAAATTGCAAAGGGAGAAGTTAATTCCATAGCAACAATATTACAAATGGAAAATTTGTTTCCCAGTAGTCTAAGCACAGCCAAAATGGGTTTGCACCTGAGACTAAAACTGGTCTGAACATGGTATGGATGCCTGAGATCAGAGACGCCTCTGGGGTTTAAAGCTATGGAGTGAGAGTTCTGGGGCAAATTGACTTTAAAACCAAAGCAAAATATACACCAAGAGACTTGAAGTGAAACAGAAAGAGGGGTTATTTCTTTCTTCCTCTGGACTCCCCAAACCTCTAGTTTAAAGGCCAAGTAGTTAATCAATCAATATTCATTTAAATCCTTATTATGTGCCAGGCAAATGACAGTCTTTGCTCTCCAGGAGCTCACCGTCTAATGGCAAAGATAATGACAATGTGAAAACAAGTGTGTACAAACAAGCCACTGACAGGATAAATCAGAAATAATGAAAAGAGGTTTCTTATAGAAGGTGGGATTTTAGGTAGGACTTGAAGGAAGCCGGGGGTGAAGGTAAAGAGAGAGACTCTTGGACGTGAAAGAGAGTCAGTGAAAATGCCCAGAGTCTGGAGATGGAGTGTCTATGTGAAAGAACAGCAAGGGGGCCAGTGTAACCGAATCACAAAGCACATGGTGGGGAATAAGGTGTAATTAGATTGGAAAGAGAGGAGGATAGCAGGTTGTAATGAGTTCTGAATACAGAGATGTTTACATGACAACTCTCCAATAACTTGACATTATCCTCCCTTCCTCAAAGAGGAAAGAAAAAGAGAAAAATCTACTGACTATAGCTGGAGAAAGGACAATTCATTTCCACACAGAAACAGAAAAATACTGAGCCTTAGAGCAACATAGGGATGGGGAGGCTAACTGATTAAAGCTGGAGATTACAAACTTCTTGAAGGCAGGATCTGTGTGGCCTTAGCCAATAAACAAAGCACAGTACCTTCTAAACAATAAACACCTAATACACATTACTGAATTGAACTGAGTCTGAGCAGTAAGAATAAGGAAGAACTAACCAGTGGATGGAGAGACTATATGCTTTATTGGCATCTAGCCAATGTCCAGAAACCTAGAAAAATATACAAACACTTATACATAGACGAATCCCCTGGAGGAAGATTTACTGAAGGACATGAATAAGAGATATCCAGGATGAGAAGATATTGATGGGTTGTTATCTGTATCACTGAAGAAAATACATACATTGTTAAATCAAATATTTATCCTATCCATCTAGAGCAGGGATTCTGAAGCTACAGTCTATGAACTTGTTTGGATTTTTAAAATATTCTTGATATTTTGATAACTGAATTTCAACACAAGTGGTTTTCTTGTAACCCTATGTATTTAAAAACATGATTTTGAGAAGAAGTCTTTGAGAAGGACACTTTGCTTGATGGCTAAAAGGGTCCAGACACAAAAGAAGGCTAAAAAACCCCAAATCTATTAGCTAAATGCTCTTTATCTTCTCTAAGAGAAACTAGATTAAAAGTTTTTAATACTCTCACTTTCTTTGCTCTGTTGCTTCCCAATCCTCCCTCTCTTGTGGCTTCAAGACCATAAATAACACAGAGGAAGACTGGATTACCAAGTGCTTTATCCACCTCAGAATTCTAGCTAGCAACATGGAAAGTACAACACAGCTCCATGTTAAGTAAGGCACATCTTTCCTTCCCTCTATCTTTGGTCTTCTACCTTCCTTCCCCAGACATACTCAAACAATGGTCCGGATTGCCAGGCCCACTGGCTTCTTCTATAATATCTCCGGTCTACTCCTACATGTCCAACCCATTCACTGAGAAGTGAAAGCCTCTCTCAGGGAAGCAGGAAGGAATGTGACCAACTGCCAATCTCTGGTGGCTTCTTGTGTGGTAGATTTTGTAACCTGGGAGTCCTGGTGAGCTGAAAAATCTTTTGTAAAAATGCTTGAGAAAATATTTGATTGGTAAAATAATGCTTACATGCTATCAATCAAAGCTTCAGAAACATGGATCAGTTGATGGAAAGGTTACAAAGAAAGGTAAACAACTGAGCAACACCTGAGCTCAAATTCTATTTTGGATAAATCCTAGTTAAATGTACACTTGACAAATCATTTAACCCCTCATAGTCTCGATTTTCTCATCTGAAAAACAGGGATAACACCTGAACTGACTACTTCATAAAGTTATGTTGAGTTACTCTGCAAATCTTCAAGTACAATATATACTGGAGTTATTATTACTGTAATTAATTTTTCCAAATATCTCTCAGTCTTTCAAAGAATTTCACCTCCAGAAATACCAGGGAGCCTTGGATTACAGACTTCAGTCTTACTCATGGGGAATCAACAGCAGAACTATTCCTCAGAAGCCACAAGAGTGCCAAACTAGCAATAACATAATCTAATAACTAACTGATGTTCACATAAGCACAGTAAGATTATCACCGGGTAAACAACAGCAGTTGCTGCCCCACACAAATCTTGGGCTGGGTTTGTACAAGACTGTGCCAATGAAATTTAATGAGAACATAAAAAAAAAAGAGGCGGGACACCCTGCACAATTGTTTAACATTTGGAGAGAGCGGATGAAGGAGAGATATATATGAGCTTCATAAGGATGGGAGATGTGTCTTAATGAATATGAAATCCCATATTGGGGGGAATTTTAGTTATGTTACTAAAAGTTTGCTCCCTGTAGCTACTAGCTCTGGCTGTATAAAGCACTTAGAAAAATCCAAGTTTCCTCTAAAAAACTTGTGCCCTTAAAGTCATGACAGATGGAGGGAAGAAGAATGACAATCTTTTTTCATCATGTTGTAGAAGCAGTCATGTGGAACGATTCACTTGATACCACTCTATCACATAAACAGATATGGTTGTATCAGAGACTAGTTTACATGAAGTGGTTAGCATCCACAGCCCAGTTAGGAATTCCTTTATAAATCACCACCTCTTTGGCTCTCAATTCCTGCATGTGAAAAATGAAAGGACTCCTGGCTGAGATAATGACTGAAGAGAGACAGCTGGGCAGTTAACTCTCCCACACCTACTCTAACAAAAACCTGAAAATTGTACCAGACCAAATAAAAATCAAGAACTCCAGTGAGAAAATACAGTGACTTCTTTTGTCCCAGTGAGAAAATACAGTGACTTCTTTTGTCCCAGAACTGCACATGTACACGTGTACACACACACACACACACAAATATGCATGCATGTGCGTGCGCGCGCGCGCGCACACACACACACACACACAATAAGCCAGCAGCCCAAAGTCAATAGGAAAAGAGGGTAAGAACAAAGCTAGTGCCAGTGAGGGAAAGAAGCCCACAGCCTCTCAGTGACCAGAAAATGGATTAAAACACAGCCTACAGGGTTTTCAGTTAGGAGGCAACAAGAGTAGAGAAACTCACCCAGAAGAAGTGAGTCAAGAGCAAGATGGTGGCGTAGAAGCAACAAGGTTCCGCAGCTCCCACATAGCCACCTCAAATACACATAATATATGACTTTAAACAAATTTTAGGCTCCAAAACTCATAAAAATACAGAAAAACACATCCCCCACTGAAGGCAGCTCAGCAGGAAGTGCTCATTGCAGCACAGCTGGGAGCCGAAACCAGCCCAGCCTGAAACGGAGGCTTGGCCCTGAGGTAGCCAGGACAAGCTGTAGCTGGAACCTTCAGGAAAGTGGATCAGTGGCAGCTGTAACAGTTTCCAGAATTATCAAGCCATAAGAAACAAGGAGTAAGTGAAAGGTCAGTGGAACTCAGCTAAATTTGGGGGAGAAAAGCAGTCCAGCCAAACTGCCTCCAGGGCAAGAAAGCAGCAGAAGCTGTGGCCCTGCCACCTTCACCCTGCCACCTTCACGTGGCTGCTTCAGAGCTCCTGGCCTGCAGACTGCAGGGGGGCCAAGCAATTGGATCGTTCAGAGGCTAAGTGCTCTTGTGTTGAGTGGCCTGGATCCGGATTGTGGTATTGGGTGGTGGTCCTGGGGTGCATTTTCAGTGAGCCAAAGCTGGTGGCGGCTGCAATGGCCTCCTAATAGCTCCAGTGGCTGTGAAAACCCCAGTGATTTGAGACAGACCTTTCCCCTCTGGAAGCAGAGTTCCACAGAGCTAAAAAAATCAAGTAATTCACTGGCAACAAGAACAGGCAAAGGAAGCCTGTTTATATTCCTTCTTTGGGGACAAAAAGGATCAAAGCATGGAATGGGAAGAAGACAACACAATCAGAACTCCCACACCAAAAGCTTCCAAGAAACATGAAGACTTCCTACAAGCCATAGAGCAGCTTAAGAAAGATTTTAAAAAACAAATAAGAGAAGTGGAAGAAAAATTGGGAAGAGAAATGAGAATGATGCAAGAAAATCATGAAAAGAGAGTCAACAATCTGACTGAAGAAAATAACACCTTAAAAAATAGATGAACTCAAATGGCAAAAGAGGCCCAAAAACGAATGAGGAGAAGAATGCCTTAAAAAAAGGCGAATT
>CM053587.1:97367939-97460478 GCA_028646515.1 Pseudochirops corinnae | reverse complement strand
CCCTTTCTCCTTCTCTCTCTCCCTCCCTCTCTCTCTCCCTCCCTCTCTCTCTCTCCCTCTCTCTCTCTCTCAGTTGCCTGGGACATTGAGCTGTTAATTGACTGCCTTACTTTCACCAGGCAGGTATATATCAAAAGGACTTAAACCTGGGTCTTCTGTACTCCAAGGAGAGTAAATCTTTACTAAGCACTTCCTATGTGCCACGCATCGTGCTGAGCACCAGACTGACTATGGAGGATGGATGGCAGGAGACTCACAAATGACACAGAATGGAAAGACATGGACGGATTTTGATTTGCATGGGATAAAAAGGGAGGAATTACATCAGTTATAGTTCTTTTGCCATATGGGCTAGTTATTTGTGCAGATGAACAGGCCTCCTTGGTTCCTGATTGACTAAATTAAAAGGAAAACAAAATCTAGGTCAGGCAAGAGCAGCATGATGTAGGGGAAAGCGTGATGAATTTGGAGTAAGAGAACCTGAGCTTTAATCCCAGGCTCTGTCACTTACTGCATGTATGTCCTTGACCAAGTCATTTAATCACCATATTTCCTCCTCATGTGGCTGAAGTCAGTGGCCTAGTTTGGAGCAGAGGTAGCTGGGCTTAGGGAGAGGAATGATTGCATTGGAGCACAGGACAGTTGGAGAGCTGACCTGGTGGGCCCCATAGCATGGGGCTCCATCGCATACCCACCAATAATCATTTCTCAAACACCTCCTATGTACCAAGCATTGTACTGGCTAGTGGTGATTCAAAAACAAAATTGAAATAGTCTCTGCACTCAAGGAGTTTACATTTATTGAGAGGGACACATGTATAAACGCAAAGCTACTAAAGTTGAAAACTGCACTTAGACTTTTGGGACACCCTGTATATACACAGCTTATACAAAATAAGTACAAAGTGAAGTGAGCATAGAGCTCGGTGGCACAGTGGGTAGAGAGTAGGGCCTGGAGTCAGGAAGACTCATCTTTCTGAGATCAAATCTGGCCTCGGATGCGTACTATGTGACCCCAGGCAAGTCATTTAACCCTATTTGCCTCAGTTTCCTCATAAAATGAGCCAGAGAAGGAAATGGCAAACCACTCCAGTGTCTTTGCCAAGAAACCCTTCCCTCTGAAAAAGAGGTCATGAAGATTTGGACACAATCAAAATGACTAAACAACAGTGTGAGGATCAGACCCTAACATCTGGCCCTAAGGGAGCACCAGGAAAGGCTTCAGGGAAGAAAGGGGGGCTCTAGGAGGTGGACCATTCCAAAACTGACTTTACCAACTTTCCTATTATGTTTAGAGCTCATGGGGGTAGTAACACTCATGTACTAATACTCTACTAGAAAAGATCTGCTGAGCTGGATTTGGCAAAGGTAGGCTGCCAATGGCTGCTGTAAAACATTAGAGAAAAACAAGGATTTTGCTGGTTGATAGAAGCCTTTAAAATTCACCAAACTCTTCCTATCTTTTTGACCTGACTGCTTGAGCAAAGGAGGCCCCTGGCTTAGTCATGGTGGGTGTGTATGAAATAGAAGTACGAGTGAGGTGGTGCTTGGAGATGAGTACAGGGAGTGGTGAGCATGAGTGTATGTTTCTAATGGTGTGATCCCAACTCCAGAAGAATGCAAGCTCTTTGAGGGCAGGAACAGTTTCATTAAATCTTTGGATTAGTGGAGCCTGAAATAGTGGTTAGAGAGCCAGACTTGCATTTCTGCCTTACTTTTGACATCTGCTTGCTATGTGACCATGGACAGGTCTCAGTACCTACAGGCAAATCTCTGAGATTATAAAGTGCCATACTATTGCAGATATATATTGGTAGAGGGAGTTTTCCCATAGCGATTACTGTATACCCACAAAATCACAGGTCCTGAGCCCCCAAATCCCAATGCTAAGGACCTAGTAGGTGCTCCATAAATATTTGACTTGAATCAATTCCTCCATTAACATACTTTTCTGTCGTTTCACTGCGGCATGAAGGTGGCCTTGCATTCTCACAGGTTCTTGTAAGTTCTGGCAGGTCCTGCCAAGATAGAAGAACCTAGTGTAATGAAAAATCATTTAAGGATAATCCTGTTAAGATTTGGAGAAGTTTATTACCAGGGCTGGAGTTATGAATTTTTATGGCCACAGTGACTCATAAAGATCATCCACTAAGATGCATGGGTAGAACCCTCACTGAGGAAACTACATGTCAAGAAAGTACTAAAGTTTGTTTCTCATTTCCAGATATAATATTTAATTTATCCACTGTTTTTGGTTTACTCATGCCTTCTCTCTGAATATGAACATTTGAAAGCTAAATGTACGATGTTTCTTATGTTCTAAAGTTGAATTGCAAAGATGAACAGTCAACAAGCCAGTATACTAAGTGCCAATTATGTATCGGACACTGCTAAGTTCAGGGGTCACAAAAAAAAAAGGCAAAAGATAGTCCTTGCTCTTCAAGGAGCTCAGGATTCAATGTAAAAGACAATATGAAAACAGCTATGTACAAATAATAGATATTCAGGACAAATTGGTGGTAGTCTCAAAGGGAAGGCACTAAAATAATGGAAGACTAGGGAAGATTTCTTGTAGAAAGGATGACTTTGGGTGATATATGAAGGAAGCCAGGGAAGCAGGCAGCAGAGATGAGGAGGGAGAGAGTTTGATCATGAGACCAGTTAGTGAAAATACCCAGTCAAGAGATGGAGTATCGTGTGGGAGGAACATCAAGAAAGCCATCGTCATTGGGTCACAGAGTACTTGGGAAGAGACGTGAAGAATAAGATGTAAGAAGAAGGAAAGGAGGGATGGCCAGGTGGTGCAGTGAATAGAGTACTAGCCTTGAAGTCAGGAGGACCTGAGTTCAAATCTGGCCTCAGACACTTTTTACTAGCCGTGTGACCTTGGGCAAGTTGTTTAACCCTAATTGCCCTCCAAAAAGCAAAAAAAAAAAAAAAAAAGAGGGAAAGGGAGAGAGGGGTCAGGTTCTGAGGAGCCTCCAGAGAGAACAATTATATCTGTTTGACATTTGGTTATGGCCTTATAACGTGAAGAAATGGATGGACATGGTTCCAGTCTTCAGGATGGTGTCATTACCAATGTTGCCCAAAAGTGTTTGGCATCAAAATCAAGTTAGCTGTGGACCTGGTCTTTCACAGGGTTATTTTCCTCTCTGTTTTTTGATGCTAAATCCTCAGTAGATGGCAGCATTGTCAAACCAAGGGCCTTCTCGTGGTGTACAGGGGCATCGAAGGCCCAAATGGCTGACTGGGAAAGCTTGAGAATTTCCCTCAAGTGCTTTAGTTCTTAAGGGGCACACTAGCTACGGTGACCCCTCTGAGTCTTGGCCTACCATCACGCAAGTGCAGCATGTTAGTTCTTAGAAATGGCCCTCTTTCTCGCTTTAATCTTTCCCTGTCTACTCTTACAGCTGCCTTACTGCCTACAAACTTGTCTGTTTCTCCCCCATTTCCAAAAAAACCCCAAACCCTCACTTTACTCACCCATACCCACTAAAGATCATCTTATATCAGCCCTGATATACTTGTTGAGAAGCCTGTCTGCTATAGGTGCCTCCACTACCTTCCCTCTCATTCTGCCTAATTCTTTAGTCTGGCTTCTCACTTCATCACTCAGATGAAACTGCTCTGTCCCAAATTATCAGTTAGTTACCAAATCTAAGGGCCTTTTCTCAGTCCTCATCCTTCTTGACCTTTCTATACTTTTGACACTGCTGATCACCCTTTTCTTCTTGATATTCTCTTCTTTCTAAGTTGTTGTCACACTTCCTACTTCTCCTACCTGTCTGACTGCCCCTATTCAGTCTCTTTTTCTGGATCTTCATCCAGATTTTGTCTGATAATTGTGGAAGGCCTCCAAGCCTCTGTCCAGGGCCCTCTTCATTTCCCTCTACACTATTTTGCTTGTTGAGCTCATTCATTCCCGTGGATTCCATGATTATCTCTATGCAGGTGATTCTCAGATTTATTCAGCCTTAACCACTCTCCTGACCTCAAATGTTGCATCTCCAATAGACTATTAGATATCTTAAACATCTTAAATTCAGCATGGCCAAAACCGAGCTCATTATCTCACCCTCCTCCAAGACAGTCCCTCTTCCTATCTTCCTTATTAATGTAGTGGATACGACAATGCTCTGAGTCACCTAGACTTGTAAGCTCTATGTCATACTCAACTCCTCCTTCTCTCTCTTCCGCCATCCCCATATCCAATCTGTTGCCTTTGATATATTTGTCATATATATCCCCTTCTCTCCTCTGTCCTCATCACCTCACTCTGGTTAGTCTTCCTGCATTGTCTCTCTCTACTCCAGCCCATTCTCCACTCCTCTGTCCCACTGATCTTCCTAGAGTGCAGGTCTAACATATCACCCCTTCACCCACCCTTCACAACCCTTCAGTAAACTCCAGTGGTTCCTATTCCCTTCAGGATAAAATAGGAAATACTCTATTTGGCTTGACTTTTAAAGCCCTTTATGACTTTGCCCCTTCTTGCCTTTCCAGGCTTCTTACCCTTCATTCCCACACTCTCTGTGATCCAGTGACAGTGGCCTCCTTGCTGCTCTTTGAATATGACACCCCATCTTCTCACTCTGTGTTTTGTCATTGGCTTCCACTCTTGTCTGAAATGCTCTCTACTGGTTTCTCACCTCCATGATTCCCTGACTTTAAATCTTGGCTAAAATTCTACCTTCTGCAAAATGTTTTTCCTGAGATTATCTCCAATTTTACCTGAATCTATCTTATTTGTACATAGCTGTGTATGTGCTGTGAGCTCCTTGAGAACAGGGTCTGTGTTTTGCCTTTCTTGGTATCCCCACAGCTCGGCACGATGCCCAGCACAGGGGTGGGGAACCTGGGACTCGAGGCCACATATGGCCCTCTAGGTCCTCAAGTGTGGCCCTTTGACTGAATACAAACTTCACAGAACAAATCCCCCTAATAAAAGGATTTGTTCTGTAAAACTGGGACTCGGGCAAAAGGCCACACTCAAGGACCTAGAAGGTACATGTGGCCTCAAGGCTACAGGTTCCCCACCCCCGGCCTACCACATTCCTTCCACATGGTAGGTGTTAAGGGCACTACATTCCCACAATCTAGAAAGTCCATGTAAAAATTTTTGGCCCTCCTTTATTACCAGAAAAATAGTCTGAATTATTATGGTATCAAAAGATAAAATATGTTGATATTATACAATGCTATATTTACATATTTTTGCATTTTTGAGTTTCTAAACTTTTTCTGTATTGTCTACTGACTCCCCCCCAAATTCCCATTTAATTTCTTATGCTGACCTGTGATATATTGAAACCCTAACAGAGAAAGTTGCAATGTGGAAGGGTAGCAGTTGCTTAATAAATTCTTGCTAACTTGCCTTGACCATCCCTTTCATTATATAAAAACCTGGATTTGCAAATTAGATACTGTGGTGGTCTCTATTCCTGCACTTTATTCTCAAGTCTGATTTATAAGCTATATATGGCCCCTAATCAAGGTCTTAGTACCACAGGCCAGGTTTCAGCCTCTGCACTCTGCCTAGGAAAAGTAGTAGCAATCGCTTCCCAGCAGGAGGCACACTCTGGAGAACTCTGACTGGAGTCTTCTGCTGCTAGAAGATAAGGGAAGCCAATTCCTTAATTTACACACGTCAAGCAAGTGCCTGCAACTTCCCTGCTTGGAATCCCCTAGAAAGAGAAGGCAACTCTTTAAGTTCACTAATGGCTCTGTGTTACCCAGGCTAGAGAGGAATGCTATGGGTAGATGATGAGACAGAATCCTTGGGTATTCTCTTCAAAGAGGTTGCTCCATTTCCACTCCCCATTAGCAAACCAGTGATCTTGGAGCTGTTGCTCACAGCTGCAGAGTTTCCTGGAATTCAATGTTACCAAGAGGAGGAAGAGGTTGGGGCATGGGGAGGGAGGCGGCAGGGTGATGGAACTGCATCTGGTGTTAAGATTTCCAAACTTTGTAACTTTGGGGTTGTTCTAACAGTGGAGTCAGAGAAAGTATGAGGATGAGGAACCAAGTGAGAGTGACTTTCAAGAGCTGGTTAAGTTTTCAGTGTTATCATTTATATCTGTATTGACAAATGCTACAAATTGGGGCAATATTTATTGTTTCGATAAGGGGAAAAATAATTCTTTCTCTTAAATAGCTTGGAATTTACTTACTTTCTGTATATTTTGTTTTTACTTATCTATGTATAGAAAGAGAAATATAAACAGATATATAAATAAATCGTATCACACACTCTGCCCCTAGAGTAGAATCTCCTTCAGAGCAGGGAATGTTTCATTTAAAAAAAGTTTTTTTAGTAGTATCTGTTTAGCAAGTTCTTGTTGACTTGGATTGCATTAACTTTTAAGTATTTTCTAAAACATCACATTTGGAAGGAAGGAAAATTAATTTTGTTTACAAAAAGAGATCATTTATTTTGGTTCATGTTTTTGTTATAAGCTGATCTCCATGAAAGTAAGAAAAAAGATAAACCTGTATGTTGTAGGGAAAAGGTCTTATTACTCAGGCATATTACTTGTGTGTTTTTTTTAGAAATATCCTGAACTAAAGATTTTATTTCTGGAGACTCTTATACAGTGTAAAATTCCTTTTCTAATGCCATGTTTCCTTCTCTAGTTAAAAATAGACTTCAATAAATCTACATCCAAATCTAAAAAAAACCAAAAATATTTATTGTTTTGCTGATTTCTAGATGCAAGAAAGTGATGGAAAAAATTAATAATGCAATCTAAATTTAAAAGTGGGTTGTGAGTATATTTTTCTTTTGTGTTTTTTAAAGAGAGCCTTTTGTTAAATATTTACCAGCACACCGCTGTCAGTCTCCTTCCAAGCAATAAAGCTCCAATTCCTTTGACTGACATTATAGTGTTCACCTTCCTGGGTACTCTTTAATCTGCTACGTCTGCTGTTCTACATATTCCCAAACACTCATTTATTTGCTTTTTTAGAGAATGACTGGTTCTCCCAAATAGGCCAATGGCTTTTAAGCAGTAATCTGGTGTAGTATAGGTGGTATTTCAGTGCCTAGAGGACGGAGCTTCAATTCAAGAACACTTGGGCTTAAAACTAGTTTCTGACCTAAGTCACTTAACCTCTAAGTGCTTCAGGTAATTCCCTGTTTACTAAGGTATAGATGGAAGTCACTGATCACTTGCATGAAATTATGGGATTTTTTTTTTTACTGTATACTTATACCTGCTGGTCTTGGAGCCAGGGAGACCTGGGTTCAAGTCCTTCCTTTGACCCACAGTGCCTCAGGCACCTTCTTAAGACTACAAGTTGCAGAGAAGATACCAACCTCCATTGGTTAAAAAAAAAAAAAGTCACTCACTAGGAGCTCCTTATACCAATGAAATCACGAGTCTAGTCCCTGATACTTACATGTGATTTTTCTTTCAGTGATCAAATGAGAGAGCAGTCTAAATTGAGACCAATATAGTTTGGCCAAAAAACCAAATTTATTACCTGGTGGTCAGCACTGTTTATGGACCTCCTCAAAAGGAGTCAGGGTCATCCTTGCACAATAGACACATAGGCTGGATAGAGACAGTCAGGCTCAACAGACATACAATAAGGCTTACACTCCTTTGGCATAACTTGCAGCATCAACCTCACACCATCATAAGTCTATGGAAGACTTCTGTGGAGGGACAAAGACCTAAGAATACAACGGCAAACTATAGGGTTTGAATTTTGGTCCTGGAAAGCAGATGGTGAAGCATGGTTCCCTCTTCTTGTGGAGAATTAGGAGACTACAAGTGTGGAATGTTGCATATCCTGTCAGATATGTATTGGCTTTGTATCACTGTTTTTCTCGGTTACCAGGGAGAGTTCTAAGGATGGTTTGGTACATTTGGGAAATGACTATATGAAGAAACAAAAGACATCCACAAAATTTTAATAAAAGAAGGAAGAGAGAGAGAGAGAGAGGAAGGAAGGAAGGAAGGAAGGAAGGAAGGAAGGAAGGAAGGAAGGAAGGAAGGAAGGAAGGAGAAAAGCACAGGGTTAGGTCAGAGACTGAGCTTTGAAAAAGCTATTTATGGCTTTGGTTCTTCTTAATGACAGAGCAGTATCATTCCTGTATATGGTAAAGTGTTGCCTGTGTTATCTCCCATCTAGTTTTAAAATTTTCCAGACCCAGAAAATAAGGAAAAGGAGGTAAATAGGAATCTTATAAGTCAATGGGATTTTTTTCTGGGCAGGGAGCCAAAAAGAAATCATTGAAAAATGGTGCAATTCACATTATGTTAATAGGGAGAAAGATGAGAAGAAGCTTCCCCTTCCCATCCCATAATACTGCTTTATTCTTCCCATCTTTCTGAGAATTTACAGAATAATTGGATCCTAGATCGGATGCACTCTAGGCTAGAAAGGATCAGCCTTCTGGAAATTCATACAGGAAGAAACTGAGCCCTTAAGATGGTAGCTGACCTGCCCAAGGTCAGTCACCTAGGGAGTAAGCAGTAGAGTCAGAGTTTAAATCAGGTTCCTCTGACTCCAAATCCCATGTGCTTTTCTAAAGATAAGATCACTCACTAAGCAGGGTGAGGGAATTTTTTATCTCCATAGTCATCTAAAATGAGACAGGCTTCGCTTAACTAAAAAACTTTTTATTAACAATGTAAAATGTTAAATATTTTACAATCTGAGCTAATTCCAGCATGCCCTATACAAGTTAACACTATGCTGATGTGCAGACACCATGCTTCAAATTTCAATTAAAATGAAATGTGATAATAACCCGATTTTACATTTGAAGGTAATTGTATAGTTGTCTATATCATTTTCTAACTGGGTTATGTCATTCTCCAAGAAATTGAAAAAAGACACCATTGGAAATTATTCTTATGCTCATGTGCATCGTACGAAGATATTATTGTGTATTTACAAATTTTTCATAGCCTCCATATATTTTTTAGCATTACAAATTAAGATATTTGTATTTTGAAGCTCTTGGATAAATTCTGACAGAGTGGAAGACTAGACATGAATGACAGCAGAGAAAGCAACAGGAGAGGAGTATAAGTTCTCTTAACAATATTACTTCTAGTGATTTGATAATGTTGACCTTGAACACGGTTTTGCAATTTTAAATAGATTTCTATGTTTAAAGACTCTTTTATATATGATAAAGTATTAACATGAGACTAGTAAGAGCTATAATTATGCTACTGTACATGAAATCATTTGAAATTTATACAATACATAAAAAACTTAGATTGACTTTAAAATCAAATTCTTGCATCTAGTCATTGTATGGGTTAGAGCAGACATGCACTAGGTCATCTAAAAAATCCTTTTAAAAACATCCTCTGTTTTTAATCTGTTCTCTCTCTGGTTCTTGACAGTGATTAAAATGTAAAACTCTTGGAAAGGAGGGGAAGAAAATTAAGAGGGAAGCATAGAAAACATAGTCAATAACCAATAACTGTGGTTTATCCATCTGAAAAACAAATGACATCTGTTTCTTGGATGTTCTGGCTTTCTTGGGGGAAGTTTTAATGGGAATTATCTAGCTTGAGATGAGGCAGCATAGACCAAAGAATCTTCTCTTCCGTCTTCTAACTAGTGGATAAGGAGTCAGGTTCAGGAGGCTGCTGTCATCTGTCATGGGGAAAAATGTATACATGAATACACTTTTTTCCATTATATTTTAAAGTTAATAAGAATTTCTCTTTTCTCTTTTCTATATGCCCTAGAAAAGAAAGAAAAATGAAATTCTTGTAATAAATATTCCTGGTCAATCAAAAGAAATCCCCACATTTTTCACAGAAATGTCTGTCTCATTCTGCACTCAGAACCCATCCCCTCTCTGTCAGGAGGTGGGTTAACATAATTAGTCACCAGTCCTTTGAAATTATGGTTGCTCACTGCATTGATCACAGATCTGAAATCTTTTCAAGTTATTTGTCTTTGTATTATTGTTTTTATATACATTTTCTCTGTTGTTTTCCCTCTGAGATTACCTCTGACAGTATAATTTGTACGTATATAGTTGTTTGCACATTGTCTCCCTTATTAGATTGTGAGTTTCTTGAGGGAAAGGATTGTTTTTTGACTTCCTTTATATTGCCAGCACTTAGCAGAGTGTCTGACACATGGTAATTTAATAAATTTTTGTTAAATTGACTTGCCCATTTCACTTTGCATCAGTTCATACATTTCCTACATTTATCTAAACCTACATTTGTTGTTTCTTATGACACAATGGTATTCTCTACCACAGTCAGAAACCATAATTTGTTGCCAATTAATGAGCATCTCCTTAGGGACCAGTTCCTTGCTGTTTATACACTTAGAGACAAATCAATTGCTTTCCTATGAAATGGCTCTAAGAAAAAAAAAACCAGTCTATTATCCTTTGATTAAGTTATAGCTTAGAAGGCAACCTTAGAGAAGCTATGTCCTTTGGTGGTAAGCTAATGTTTCAGTTCCTTTCTCCTCCTCAGCACCTTGGGGTTCAGGCCAAGCCTAATCTATATACAAGAATACTCAGCCAATGATGCTCATTGGCTCTATTTATTGGTTGAATTTCAAAATATAACTATCAGTACTGCAAGGCTGTTATTTTTCATTAGTACAAGATTTGTGACTTTTAGCAGCAGTATGGAGCAGCAGGTTAGAACACAAAACCAGACAGATAAGGGGTTCAAATCTCATACATTTTCTACATTAATCTGGGCAAGTCATTTAAACTTCCTAAGATCAGTGATTTAGAGCTAGATGGAACCTCAGAACTCATGTAATCCAATCACCTCATTCTACAGATGAGAAACTTCCTCACCATCCCCACCCTTGCCCCAAGAGATTAACTGACTTGTCCAAGTTACATAAGTGGCAGAATAGGGGTTTAAACTCAAGTCCTGCAACACTAAGTTCAGCACTGTCTCAGCGTCTTCACCTGTAAAATAGAGATGATAAGAGCAGCTGCCTCACATGTGCTCACAAGAGAACAGAACTGAAATTAAAGTATATAAAGTATATAAACCACTTAGCAAAAGCTCAAAGCATTCTATCAATCATCATCATCCTCCTCCTCCTCCTTATCGTCATCATCACCATCATGGTTTGTTTTATCAATGCAGACTAACATCCGTTTGTACTTTATTAGACATATCATGAGTTATTGTGGCTAATAAAATCCATCACTTGGTGGCCACTATTATGATGACACACTTTTTCAAACTTAGCTAAGCCGATTTTTGAATGAAAGGCCACACACCATTCAAATTCAGACCCCTGACTGAAGAAGTTCCATCTCAGTAGGACTTGACAGAGTATGCATTCTGTATAGTCCCTGAAAATTCATGCTACAAGAATGAAGTATCAGAGGAAAAATCCAATGGAGCTTATCATCAATAAATAATAACAAGGTGAAGGAAAAAATCAATCAAGTGTTCCTTCAACCCAAAGAGTAGAGTACTCTAGTGACTACAGTAGTTGGCACAGGAGGTATCACTATGGGACCAAAAGAGGCCCCCAAGCCACAGTGTCCCTCTGTAATGGTAATTTGATGATCTTCCCTGCCCCTTAATAAGCCTAAGTGAATTTGAGTACCTTCCCTCATTTGAAAATATACTCTACACCCTAATAGGCTGAATGTGGTCACATGGAGCCTGTGGTGGGAGGAGTTTGCTAAAGGATGGAGCAGAGCTCAACAGGAGAAGCTTGCTTAGGAAAGGCTTATTTTTCAGGAAGGCACACACCTTATTACTTTGTAATTAAGCAGTGGGTCACTAGGGTTGTGATGTTCTCTGTCCCTGAAGAAGGCTATATATATCTCTGATGTGAGGTTTTGCTTTGGGGTTCACTTTGGGAAGAGTTGTGTGATTTGGCCATATGAGATTCTGGGCAGCCACTGAGCCCTCCACAACCCCCCCTCGGCTTTGAAGACCCAAATGTTGGTACTTCTCTCTCTGGTAACTAACTATGTAGGTATATAATGGTCAGACAGCCAGAAGCCCTGTCTGTTGAATTGTGTCATTTTCTCTGTCTGCATTTTTTGTCTGCTTGTAATTTCTATTTGTATCCTCTGAAGTTCAGGGTGCTGACTTTTTCCCTTGAACTAAGTGAGTGATATATGTTTGGTTAAAGTAAGATTGTTAACCCATTTTAAGTTGCTTTCCTTTAGAAAAACAGATCAAAGAACTTGTGCTAGCAGCCATCCTAGTTATGCTAGGGTGCTTGCTGCTACAACCTCATACTTCTGGACACTTCCAACTAGTCCCCAAATACAACTATATTCACTGGCCCAGCCTTACACTTGTGTGCATTTTTACTCCTTAGAGATGGAGCCTCACTGAGTAACTCTTTTTCTTGCCTCTAGACTTGTAAGGGACAATCCTAGTCCAACCTTGCAGAAAGGTCCAGGACCTTTAATTGGATGAAGGAAGAAATTGTACGCTAGAATGTGTTGACTGCTATTTCGACTCTGCTCTTTGTCCTTGTATCCTCAGAGTCAAGCATGGTGCATGGCACGTAGAAGGTACTTAATAAAGACTTGCTGATTGAGTGATTTCTCATCTTGGTGCCTGAATCTGAAGGCTCAAGACCTCATCAAGAAAGAAAATGAGTCTTGATTCTGTCTTGTCCTTTTGAATAAACGGAGGCACCCAAGTACATACCCCTTTACTTCTCTTCTCTTCCTCAAGACTTTCTGCCACATGCCATTCTTCTTTGTAAATTGTACAAGCTAATGGGGGCAATGGTATTTCTGAAAACAGGACTTGATGAATTCAGATGGAATTAGGAGGGCAATAAAGAAGGAAGACAACAGGAAATTCAGCTGTGTAGATCAAATTAATCAAACAACGTAGTTGCTCAGGCTCCATAGGTTAAAATCCTTTTTACTTAAAATCTTTATTTCTGGAACCTTCAAAAAAAAAAAAACCAAACCAAAAAACAGCACTACCTCATTCCTCTCAGAGTAAAAACAATCCACTGCTGTTAACATATTGGAAGCTAGAAATAGGACATCTTTTCAACTTAAACTTCCAACTAGTTAAGATACATAAAACAATGTAACATATTGTAATGAGATGGTTCAGGAATGACTCATGCCACAACTAAAAACTGGAAGAAAAAAAATCATTTAGCCTCATCATAATCATGAATATTGCACTTTTTATCACCAACTTACTATATATATGCACATATATGCATATATATCCCACTTAAGTGCAGACTTAACATATTTGACATATTGGAGCTACCTCAGAAACTGCAATTTTTGCAATAACTTTTTGCAATAACTTTGAATTGGATGGATTTTTGGCAATCCTAATCTAGCAAGTAATTTAAGATTCTCTGGCTTATGTTCATCAAATCTATAATAATCCTTTTATGCGGAACAAAGATCTTAGCATTTTCAGTAGCAGGTGTTCTTGATTAAAAATCTATAAAATATTTTCTATGCTTTAAAGGAGTTCAGAAGATTACCTTCCCTGACCTCCATATACTTCCATAGTGACAAAATTTGAGGCAGATACATGGTTTTGTTGCTTACATATAAACAAGGGGAATTCACATACATGCTTCTTATATGACAGGAAATACTTCAGGAGATATAAGGTTTCGTGCATGTTATGTAAGCAATGTGCAGATCACCACCCTTTGTGATTTTTCTATATGTTTTCCCATAAATTGGCCACAAGGGGTCCACCCATTGTGCTAAGCAGGGCTTTCCTCATATTCTTTTGACATCTCAAGGATATTATTTTGTATAACTGCTAAATTTGCAAAGTGGAAGGGTAAAAGAGTAAAAGAATGAGTAGTGGATCTATGAGACAAAGGAAAAAAGAATGTATATGTGATCTCATTCCTATGTTTTTCCACATGGGCAGGCATGGATGAGTTGCAATCTCCATCAGTGAAGGGAATATTTACACCAAGTTCCCAGATCCACCAAGAGCTGTAGCATCACTATCACACTCTGGTTTTAGGTATAAGATATTTTTTCCTTTAAAGTACTGCTCTTTTCACACACACACACACACACACACACACACACACACACACACACAAATACACATGTAATGAGAGGCAGCCACAACCTATGGGTCACTTCTCCCCCTTGTTCAGCCCTGTCCAAAAGTATCCAGTATTTGCTTATTCATAAGTGAATGGGAAGTGATAGGAGAGATGAGATTTTGGTTGCTCAGGCTCTCAGCAGAGAACATGCTCTCAGTTAAGAATGACTGCTGGTTTGGAAGACCTTTGCCCCACGCTTGTGACAACTCCCTTCCTCAGACCCCTTGCTCTCACGATCACTCCCTATGGCTGAAGTGACACAGAAAAACTACAATGCCCTTGCCCAGAATTCTGAGCAGCTTCTACACTGTGGGAAGCTCGGCACTTGGATCAGATGCTGAAATTCACAAAGCGGTAACCTACAGAAAATGCTGTTTGAAATAAATGAGATGAATTGAAACCAAAGGAAAGCTCCACGTGGGCTGAAATTTTCTCTCTGAACAGGCTATGAGTGAGAAACAATGTGGGCAAAGTGGCAAAATCTCTGGGTTAATCCTCTAGGACAGGTTTGGCACCTGGGGGCAAACAAGGCTGTTTCAATCCATGTGGTTGGGCTCATTTAGACAAAATAAACTAATGAGACCTTACCAACTGTGCAACGGTAGCAAGGTCTCAGGATTCTCATCTCTAAAATGAGGCTGATGATGCTGATCTCATCTGCCTTCTCAGGGTGGTTGCGGGGAGCAAAGACACAGATATTTTATGCTGTGCTCTCTGCAAATGTTTAGGCCCTGTATCAAAGTCAGCTATTGTGAGCAACAAGAGCCAAAACCCTGGTTTGAGGCCCAATTCTGTCTCTGTCACTTACTAGCTGTATGACCACAAGCAAGTCACTTCATGTCTCTGAGTCTCAATTTCCTCTTCTTGTAAAACAGGAATAATCCCATGTGTACTATCTACCTCAAGGGGTTGTTGTAAAGTACTATATAAACATAAGATGATTATAAATAGAAGATGACTAAAGCCAGTAGATCGCTAGCTTTAGAGCTGAATTGAGCTCTCCTGTTTTCTTCACTTCACTGTCCAAGGCCAATTTCTGCCGGTATGCCCCCCACCCTGAATCCTGAGCCCATGTTATGATGCTGCTAGGCTTCCCTCCTTCAAGTTCTACTCCCTTTCAAAGTGAAGTAACTTGGCCAGGGTCAAACAAGGAGTAAAAATTAGAAGTAGGACTTGAACTCAAGCCCCTTAGTTCCACAGTCAGTGTTCTTTCTACTGTACCCACTGTCTCCTCATTGAGTGCTACTTCTGATTCTCAGATCCCATGTGCATGAGAATAATATTAATTATAATGTCTCATATTTTCATAGTGCTCTAAAGTTACACATAATTTTTCCTACAGCAATTCTGAAAGGCAGGTAGTGCAAATGTTATTAAGCCCCCTTTTCAGATGAGGTACTAGGCTCAGAGAAGTTTTGAAAAGCCCAACACCACACAACTAGCTTATGTCTGCATTTGAATCCAAATATTCTAAGTTCAGCATCCTTTCCACTACCAATAAATCAACAAATATTTATTTAGTGCCTGCTATGTTCCAGGATTTGAAGGTAATAGGTTTATATTATCTGGTCTTTGTGTTGCATTGTATTATATTGTATTAAGCTGCATAACCTTTAAGTAATAAGAATCTATATAAAAACTCTCTGGCATAAATGGAAAATTTATGAATGATTCTTCAAAAAGTTGTGTCCTATGAATAGTGTATCTTTCGCACGCCCCCAGTTTACAAGGGCTCTTTTTCCTTAAAAGACAGCCATGGAGTGTTTCTGGCGAGCTCTCCCAACATATACGTCTACACAACTCTAGAAAGTATGTCAAACTGAATTCTGAATGGGAAAACTAACAAAAGTCACAGTGAGTCATTTTTACAGCCCAGAGCAGCTTAAGAGGACAGAAAATGTGCCAACAAGCAAGATGGGAGTATGGAGCAGCATGTGTTGTTGACCTTGGAGGCAGCACAGTAACAGTGGTGTTAGGAGAAACCACTGCCCAGGAAAGGTAAGGGGACTGAACACCTGAGTAGAAAGAGATCCCAGGGGACCCTTTTGTTAGCATTGGTTGTAGGACTGGGTATCATTTGGCAGCTCCACTGCCCATTACCCTGTTTCAGATTGCAATTACAGGGTGAAGTGGAGCAACTGTGGCAGGGGCCCTACCTGGATAAGGATCAGAGCACAGACCAGGAAGATAATGACCAGATCACTACCTGGATCACACCATTTTGGAAGTATTGAAAACTTACAGGTCCCTATACCTGAAAAAGAATGAAGCTTAGACCAGTCTTCCCATAGAGGTTAACAGAACCCAATTCTAACATAAAGCTGAAAAAATTAGAAAACAACAACAAAAAACCTGCCCATAAAAACTACTATGAGTGACAGGGAAGCTCAAGACACAAACTCAGAAGACAATGACTTGAAAATATCTACAAAGAATACCTCAAAAAAAATGCACACTAGACAAAGGTTCAGTAACAATTCTTGTAACAGCTGAAGAAAGAGATCAGAAAGAAGAGCAAAAAAAAATTTTAAGTCAAATAAAAGCAAAGAGGAAAAAATTTAAAAAGAAATGAGAGTAATGCAAGAAAATCATGAAAAGAAAATTATCAGTTTGGTAAAAATGACTAAAAAAAACTGAAGAAAATAATTCCTTAAAAATTAGACTTGGTCAGGTGGAAGCTAGTGACTCCATGAGACATTAAGAAGCAATAAAACAAAGTCAAAAGCCTAAAAAAAAAAAGCCAAGCCATTTCTTGAATCGGACTTGTAAGTTTGGGGCATCTAAACAACTGGATGTAGCATATCTGTGAGATTTTTTTTTTTTTGCTATCTCTCTCTGAAAATTTCAGATATGCTTTGAGAACTACAAATTGTAACTTTTAACACTTAAAAAAAGGAAACAGTTAAGGGAAGAGCTTGGAAGGAAGACAAGATTGAAAGAAGTACGAGAGGAAAGATGGGGCTGACAGAACTTTAGGTCAGGTGGTGATAGCAAATTCAAACTCTGTCTAGGCTTGTACAAAATTCTGGAGGTCAAGGCAGCCAATGGAAGTATTATACCTTGGGAATAATGACAGAGCAGCCCCATAGCCAGTGTTGATTCTACTAAAAAAAAAAATGCTTACTAGGGTTCCCCACTGAAGAAAAAGAACTGGGAAAGAGGGATTTATAAGTTACCTGGTATCCAGTCACATGGGCAAGGCTTTGGCTGGACTCTGTGACCAAAGGGAGTGCCCATATTGGAACACACAGCTGATTATTTCTTGGAATGCACAAGGATATTGAAAGTATGTTGGAATTTGTGTCAAAATACACATAGTTGGTAAAGAAAAGCTTCTGGCTGGTAAGCTATAAATACCCAAGGTGACATTTTAATATTAGAATGAGTCACTAGGAGCCCTTACAAATTCATTCATTCATAAAACATTTACTGAGTACCTGTTGTGGGTAAGGAGCTTACCAGGCATATGATGGCTCAGTATTCTAGGCATCTTGTTTCCCTACCAGGGAACTTTCCTTAGTGCCTGGGGATTTCCCATCCTGCTATGACCCTTTGCCCTGTTGGCCCCTTTCTTCCATCAATGAGTTGCTTCCAAGATCTCATTTTGGGAATGGGCCCAAGTCCACCATCCTTCATTCCCTTCCAGACTGAGCTTCTGACTATACAAGCTTTGCCACCATGACTCAGCTGCCTTTTCATCCTGAAACTTTCCTCAGCACCTGGGGCTTTCTCAATCTGGAACATCCTTCTGCCCTGTTTGCCCCTTTCTCCTACTGGTGAGTTTCTTCTGGGGCCTTCCTTTTGGGGACATTCAGGACCTCTATGCTTCATTCTCCTCTAGGCTGTGTTTGTGACTCTAAAATATACTCAACCCCTCTTTCACCCCACCTGACCCCCAATTTCATCACCATTTTAAGTGTTGTGTTTTTACCACTAGAATGTAAGTTCCTTGAGGGCAGGGACTATCTTTTTTTCTCTTGACTTTGTCTTCCCTAGTACTTGGCACAGTGCCTGATCCATCCTAAACACTTAATAAATGATTCTTGTCTGCCATTAGCATCATTTCAGCTCTGGTTTTGAGAGTCTAGATTAAAACAAAGAAAGCATGGAGTTGGCTTGGAGAGGATCTAGAAAGTCCATTTTCAGGTCTCTCCTAGTTTGAGGCAGTAGATTCTGAAAAGGCTGTAAACCAGGGGTCTGACCTTTGCCTTGTAACAAACAACATTTGCATCAGTAACTTGGACAAATGAAAGGCTTGTCAGATCTGCAGATAATACAAAGCTGGGAGGGATAGCTAACACAATGAATGATGGTCAGGATTTAAACCAATTCTGACAGACTAGAATGATGGACTGAATCAAATATGATTAAATTTAATAGAAATAAAATCAATCACACTAGTATAGGATGAAAGAAGCATAACTAGACAATAAATCTCAGTGAAAAAGATAAAGGAGTGTTAGGGAATTGCAGACTCAGCACAAGTCAATGGTGTGGCATGGAGGTCAAAAAAAGCTAATCCTATTAGTAATGATGGAACATGCTACCCACCTCCTGATAGAGAGATGGAAGACTTAGTGTAGAGTGGATATGGCCAATGAGGAAATTTTGCTTTACTATACATGACTGCAATAAGGGTTTTGTTTTTCTTTCTTTTTCAGTTTGGGTGAGGTGAGAGGGGGAAAAAGTTGGATTTTTGCTGGTTGAAAAATTTTTTTTAAATTGAATGAAGACACAAAGATAACTCCATTCTTGCCTGTATTAAGAGGCACAGTTTTCAGGATGAATACCATGCCCTGATCATACCACATTTGAAATACTGTGTTCATTTCTTGCCTTTACTTTTTAAGAAGGACCAAGACAGACTGGACAGTTTCCAGAGGGCAACTGAGATAGCTAGAGAATTGGAGACTGGGCCATATTTGTCAAAGAGAGAATGAGAATTAGTCAAAGGCACAGAAGACATTTAGCCTAGAAAACAGAAAAGTTGAAGGGACATGTTAAATTTCCTTCAGTACTTGAATAGCTGTCATGAGTAAGAAAGACTAAAAACTTGTTCAACTTGACCCCATAAGAGAATGCATTATAGAGATACAGACTTAGATTTTATTTTTTTTCATAGCATTTAGAGCTGTCCTGAAGTGGAACAGGCCACTTCTGAGAAGGAAGCCTTCAAGGCCACAGCTGGATGGCCACTTTTCAGCAGGATTAAAAAGGGAGGGAGTTTTTGTACTGGCACAGATTAGACTAGATCAACTCTTGAGTTCTCCTGCAGCTCTAATTCTGTGATTCTCTAAACCTCCCCAGGACTTTCCTGGGGGTAGACTGGAGATCACACTCAGTTCTCAGACTTGCTCTATTCTGGACTTGCTATCTTAGAAATGACCTAATTCAATTTTGTTCAACTCAATAAGCAACTATTTAGCACCTGGATGAGGTGCTGCTGACAAAGACAAAAACAAGAAAAGCCTCTTGGGAGTCAGCGTTCCAGTTAGGGAGGCCCAGCATATACCTCACCAACTCTGGCTAGCTCATGCCCTACCCTTAACGTACAGTGTCCCACATTAAGCGACTGTGTAGTGTTGTACCCGACCATATAATTCTATGTCACATGAATGTACTTTTGAAATAAGTGATACTCTTCTGAGAATCTGTAGCCAGCTTCAGAAAAGAAAAGAGAGGAGAAACAGGACATTTACCAGCTTGTTTCCTCAAAAGTTATTTTACTTGTTTATGTCAAAGTCCGATGTTTTCCCTCCAGTGAGAGAAAGCCCACACACAGTTCAGAAAGTGCAAACTGTTACCTGCCGTGGGAGCAACTTCCCTCCACCTGTGTTTTTCCCATACGTGCCAGCACAGAATTGCTTCTTCCTGATTCTTAGACCTCATTTTTAGATGATTACAAGGATGTGAGAAACGAAATGCTCAATTCCAAGTGTTGATGCCTATACTGACTTTGCCAGTTACTAGCTCTCTCCTAACAGGAAAATTACTTGTGTATCCTTTGTATTGAATTGTTTTTACAAACATGTGGTTCTCTCTTTTTTCCCCCTCCCATCTGCCCCCAATAGAATGCTAAGAGGGCAAGGACTATTTCATTTTTTACTTTATTTCCCCAGCACATAATTTAGTGCCTGGTACAGAGGAGGCTCTTTGCTAATACTTGCAGAACTGAGTCCAATCAAATTTTCTTCAGCATCAATTCTGAACCTAATTCTTACTAGACTCAGAAAACTGGATAGGTCAAAATTGCCCATATTTGTAGCTTGTAAATTTCCTTCAGCTGAAATTCTTGCCTTTGGATACACAGTGCTTTACACACAGTAAGCACTTAAATGTTTTGTTTTATTTTGTTTCTTAAACTGGATTCTATACTTAATGTAGAGGCAGCTGATGGCTCAGTGAATGGAGCACTGGCTCTGAGGTCAGGAAGACATGAGTTCAAATGTGATCTCAGATACTTTCTAGCTGTATGATCCTGGGCAACTTATTTAACCTTGTTTGCCTGTTTCCTCATCGGTAAAATGAGCTGGAGAAGGAATGGCAAACCACTCCAGTGTCTTTGTCAAGAAAACCTCAAACAGAGTCACAAAGGGTTTGACACAACTGAAAAGACTGAACAACAGATACAATAAGAGGGCAAGAACAATTTTTCCATTTCCCAAGGTAGATGTCTGTGGTTCATAGTACACTGTAACAAAATCACGGGATGTCACATTTAGACTGGAAAGAGGTCTTACAAGGACAACTTTCTCATTTTACAGATGAAGAAACTTAGGGTCCAAGAGGTTAAGTGACGTGCCTAAGGTTTCACAGGAATTAGTGAGTGTCAGGGGCAGGATTCGAATTCCAGTCCTCTGGCTCCAGATCCAGCCCTCTTTCTACTGTATGGACCAGAGCATCCTAAGCATACACATATGAATGTATCACAAACACTCCATGACATTACCTTAATTGCCTCAGGATTTATGAGACCATGAGCCTGCCTTTCAGGCTCAATTCATTTCCAAGGACTTGTTTTGTTGAACAACAATGGGCACTTAGAGAAGGTTTGCCCTTCACTTTTCTCTTTCTCTGACCCTTTCTTGGTCACCTTGAGGGCTCTCTGCAGGCTGCTCTATTTGTAATCCATTAAACACAGCAAGACTTATAATTAACGAAGCTCCCAATGGCACCGCCACTGACCCAGAATGTGGGACAAAGAAGGAGATGAGTCTGCTGTAAGAGCAATGGACTGGGTCCTAGGTTCCCTCGGTCCAGACAGGCTCATGATGGGAGAGCAAGGACACCTCCTGCAGCCTTGCTTTTCACTTTTCCAGGGAGGAAGTTATAAATTATAAGGAAGTTAGAAGGTTGTAGCATGCTACAATGGAAAGAGTGCTAGATTTTGAGTCAGAGGGTCTGCGTTCAGATCACAGTTCTTCCAGCTATCTGTGTGACCTTGTAGCAAATCATGTTTCTCTGGGACTTGGTTTCTCATTTGTAAAAAAAAGGGTTTAGGCTAGGTGAATCTCTAAGCTTTGATCTCTGTGAACCCAAAGTATATCATCTTTATAATCTCTGGCTTCTTTGTCTTTGCTTGGTGCTTCTCCACTGAGAAACAATTCTAAAGGAAACAGGTGATGATCCAAATGGGGGAGGTAATTGAACTAGATAGATAGATAGAAAGATGGATAGGTAGCTGACTAGCTAGCTAGCTAGCTAGCTAGACAGACAGACAGGTAGATAGATAGATAGATAGACAGACAGACAGACATAGATAGACAGACAGTTAGATAGTCAGGATGGTTGAAGTGCTAGGCTTGGAGTCAGGAAGACCTGAACACTGAACAGCTGTGTGATCCTGGGCAAGTTACTCAACCCCTTTCAGCCTCAGTTTCTTCATCTTTAAAATGGGGCATCTGAACTCCATCCAGCTCTAAATCTAAGGTCCTGTGATCATATGGTAATAGACAACGATGGAAACTCAGAGGATTTTAGGAAGAGTGATTTGGATAGAGGATGTTAGGAGAGATGGGTTGGACATGCTGGCCACTATCCAGAGCTATCTCATTTAGCCAAAATTCTAGGGGGAGCCTTTCCCTTCCTCTCAGTTCTCCTCTGTTCCCAAACAGACTCTTGGAGGAAAGGAATAAAACGAAAGGGAAATAAGCACAGAAGAAAGCAAACGGAGTGTCTGGACTAGATTTTACCAAGGCAGAGGCAACAGAGAAGCACTCAAATTCTGCAAAGAAGAATCAGAATACTGTTCCTGATCATGTTACTTCACCTCTCATCCTCCCTGGGTCCTACCTTTGACCCATTCTGACCTCCCAGTCATAGGCAGTCCTTTAAGACTATGGGCTACAGAGAAAGTACTGGCCTGTACCAGGAGTTCCCCATGTTAGTGGAACCATAGGTACCGTCTTTATCCTTATCCTTCATCCTCCATAGAACAACACTGGCTATGACAGTAATCAGGTGGTTAGAAATGGGTCTGGCAAATGGAACAAGGGAAGTCACGTCTTCACAATGATATTAAATCTGATTGGGCTCTCAGGTCAGTCAATTAACATTTATTGATTGCTTAGGATGTGTCAGACACAATGCCACATGACTTCTTTTTCTGCTTAGTTTCTGTCAAAAGTATTTTCAGAAAGACTTAAAGTTAATTGGTGTTCCTCGATGTCCCCTCCCTATTTATATGGCCTCACTTCCCTTTCAGTCTGGCTCTTTATCAATCGATCTCTACAAGTTGTCTAAAAATATATATCTTGGTGGGAGCCAAGATGGCAGAGTACAGGATGGGATCCAGCTGAACTCTCCCAACATTCCCCTCCAAACAACTTTAAAGCAATGCTTCAAACCAAATTTTGAGTGGCAGAGCAAACTGAAGTATGATTTTCCTGCTTTGTTTTTTATCTTTTTGCTTTTCTGTGATACGTCTAATATAAAAATATATTTTGTATGATTTCACATGTTTAATTTACATAGCCTTGTTTGCTTTTTCAGTAGGGGAAGGGTGGGAGGTAGGCAGAGAATCTAGAACTCAAATGTAAAAAGAAAAGAATGTTAAAAACAAATAATGTTTTTTAAAAAACTAAAAGAAAAAGACACACATCTTGCAGGGAGTTGATGTTGATGTACTGCTTTGGTGCCATTGCTTGGACTCCAATTCCAAGATCACATTTCTCCCTAGCCCCAAAACGCTATCCTTGGCAGCTTCTCCGCAGGACACTATGCCTAGCAATTACTCCTCAGTGATCCCCCGAAAAATGCTTCTGTCTCATTGGTTTAGTAGCAAACCATACCTATAGGAATTATTAGTTTGAACTGGCTTTGTACTGGTTCATAGAGATATTTTATACCCACAGAACTATCTATACCAACTCTCTACCTCATTATGTACATACTGGACTCCTCATTATGTGTATCCTAGCCTTAAACATACTCCCTACATCTATCTTGTCAAATAAGACATTGACTGGTGGCAGACTGGGCAACCCTCAGTCGCTCTGGCCGCTAGTTAACTTAGTGATGCAGCAGACCTAAAAACCACACCTCTCTGTGACCCCACCTTGGTCTTTTCCTAGTAAACTCTGGGTAAAACACATACATAGTAGATACAAAAAGGGCATGTTCCTTTCAGAACTGACCACTCCTTAACCACTCCCTAATCCCACCCCAAAATCCTTAGTTAGCATATTTGGCACATGTTTACTATGGTTTATCCTATATAAACTTTAACTGTATCCCTCTAAGGTCGCAGGCTCCTTAAGAACTTTTGCCCAATGAAAAGTATAAAAATAAACCTTTGCCAACTTGACTTAAAGAATGCTTGAGTCCTTGAATTCTTTCCAGACAACCCTGTCCTGCTCTGTGGGCCTCGAAGGGTCCCTGAACCCTCTTCAAACCACATCAATATCATATAGGAAGAAAACAGAAATCTTCCTTCACATGAATTGTCTGTTTTCTGACCCTTCCCTACTCCTATGAACTCCTAAGCTTCACTTCTGTCCCTGAGTGAGTTAGAGTAAGGAAGCATGGATATTCCACAATTCTTCTCCCCTGATATTCATCCAGAGGACTACAGAGCTAGAGTTAGAAAGTACCTTCGGAGTAATATAATCCAGCCTCCTCATTTTACAAGTGGAAAAGAAAAAACTGAGGCCCCGAGTGATGAAATGATTTTTTCCAAGGTCACACAATGAGAGGAAGAAGTATGACTTGAAATGAGGTCTTCTGACTCCAAATTCAGTCCTTCTTAACTTTATCACACTGCCTCCTTCAAAAGCCTGCCACTCTCCTCTGAAGAGTTCATTCTCTCCTTGGTCTATTTTTCACCCTCGAGCATGTTCATAGTTTAAGTCTTGGGTATGATCATCCACTTGAATGATACCCTGCTTAGGTGTTACTCACAGACAATGCACCCCCTCCTCTCCTCTCACACTGCCACCACTGTGGTCCTCATTACTCATGCCTGGATTACTGCAATAGTTTGCTAAGGGATCTGCCTGCCTCCAGTCTCTCCCCACTTCAATCCATCCTCCATTCAGCCAGTAGAGTGATTTTCCTAAAGCATAGGTCTGATCATAATACATTTGAGTAGTTTCCTATTGCTCCAGGAGCAAATACAAAATGCTCTGTTTAGCATCCAAAGCCTTTCATAACCTATAGTTCTCTCCTACATTTCTATTTCTTACACCATGCTCTCTGCCTGTACCCTTCGGTACAGTGACACTGGCCTCCTTGATATTCCACCAAAAAGACAATCCACCCCTTTGTTCTGGGCATTTTTCTTTTACTCTCTGTCATGTCTATAGCGCTATCCCTCCTCTGCTCTAAATACTGACTTCCCTGGATACCTTCAGGTCCCAACTAAAATCTCACCTTCTACATCAAGTTTTCCCCAACCTCTCTTAATTCCAGTGCCTTTCCTTTGCTGATTATTTCCTGTTTATCCTATGTATAACTTGCTTTGTATGTATTTGTTTGAATGTTGTCTTCCCCATTAGATTGTAAGCTCCTTGAAGGCAAGAACTGCCTTTTGCCTCTTTTTCGTATCTCTATTGCTCAGCACAGTGCGTGGCATACAGCAGGTACTTAATAAATGTTTATTGATTGATTACTAATGGATGCTTCGAATTTACGTTTTCCTCCCCTCCACTTCTTAGAATCCCTTGCCTCCTTCAAAGCTCAACTACCAATGGTGCCTTTTCAAATTCCCCAAATTTCAAATATCTGCCATTATCTCCCTCATAAAATTATCTCATATTTACGAAAAGCTTTTGACAAAGAACATTAATTTATGCCAGAAACTCTACAACATATAGGCATAGAGAGTGTTTTTATATTATTAAAAATTTCTATCTAAAACCAAAAATAAGCCTCATTTGCAATATGGATACATTGCACTCTCCAAGAAATATGGGAGTAAAGCAAGAATATCCATTTTTCCAGTATCATTTGATGTAGTTCTAGAAATGCTAGCAAATAGCGAAAGACAAGAAAAAGAGATTAAAGACAAAAATATAGGTAAAGAGGAGATAAAACTAACTCTGCTTGCTTATGACATGATGTTTTAGTTAGAAAATTCTAGAGAATCTGTGAAGATTAAATTGAAACAACAGCTTGAGCAAAATTGCAGATGTCAAAATACCACCCCCCCCAAATCAGCATCATTTTTACATAATAATAACAAAATCCAAAAGGCAATAGAGAAATACCATTCCAATTAACTACAAAATGCATAAAATATTTGGAAGTCAATCTATTAAAGCGCATTTATTACTTGTATAAATTCAACTACAAAGTGCTTGTTGAAATAAACTACTTAAATAGCTGGACGAATATTCAGTGCTAATGGCTGGGTTGGGCTAATATAATAATAAACATAACAATATTATCAAAGGATGTTATTAAAGTTAAATTATGTTTTCAAGTATACCTGTCATTATCAGAGGGGTATTTTATGGAACTTAATAAAATAACAAAAACATTTGGAAAAATAAAAGATCTAGAATATCAAGGGAAATAATTAAAAGAGGCAGGGACAAAGGGTGGCTAGGTGGCACAATGAATAGAGCACCAGTCCTGAAGTCAGGAGGACCTGAGTTCAAATCCCACCTCAGACAATTAACACTTACTAGCTGTGTGACCTTGGGCAAGTCACTTAACCCCAACTGCCTTCCAAAAGGCAAAAAAAAAAAAAAAGAGGCAGGGACAAAGGAAGGTTAGCCCTTAAAGACATTAAACTATGTTATAAAGCATCAACCATCTGATATTGGTTTAAAAAATAGGTAGAACAATGGAACAGATGAGACAAGGGAGAAGCAGAAATAATGGAATTCAATGACCAAGTGTTTGATAAACTGGAAAACATAAATTAGGAAAGAATTCCCTATTTGGGGAAAAAAAATACCTGCTGGATATTCTAGAAATCAGTTTGGCAGAAATTAGGCTTAGACCATATTAGTTCAAATACTTTACTCCATATTTCATATGGAGTAAATGGATACATGACCTTGGTATTAAAGATCAGATCTTTAAAAATCAGAGGGAAAGCAGATAATTTACCTTCCACAACTACAGGGTCTTCCCTGAATTGCATTCTTAACTAAACAAGAGATATAGGTAATTACAAAAGATAAAACAGAAAATTTTGATTATGTGAAACTGAAAGGCTTCTGCACAAATGAAATGAATGCACCTAAGGTACAAAAGGAATTAGTTCAAAAAATCCTTGTTATCAAATTTCTCTGACAGGAGTATATCTAGATAGACAGAAGAATAGATTGATAGATGATCAAAAGCAATCCCCCTATATAGATAAATGGTCAATGACATGAACAATTTTCAAAATGAGAACTGCAAACTAAATGAGAGAGATCTAAATCATTAATGATAAGATAGATTCAAATCAAATGAACCCTGAAGTTTTACCATATACCCTGCAAAATGGCAAAGATGATGAAAAATTGGGATAGTTGATGTGTAAGGGTTATGGGGAAATTGGCACACCAATGGCTTCTTGGTGGAGTCGTGAATCAGCACCACCATTTTGGAAAGCAATAATTTGGAATGATCAGAATAAAGTTACTAAAATGGCATGCCCTTTGACCCAGAGATTCTACAACTAGGCTTATGCGGCAAGGAAGTCACTGATGAGAAGAAAGTTCCACTATCCACCAAAATATTAATAGCAACACTTTCTGTTTCAGAAGAGAATATAAAATAGATGTTTGATTGGGGAACAGTTAAGCAAACTGTGGCATATAAATTTAATGAACTAATACTATGCTATAAGAAATTACAAATATGATGAATAATGAGAAGCATGCAAAGAGCTATATGAACTGATGCAAAAAGAAGTAGATATAGTCAAGAAAACAAAATATATATTGACTGTAACTATGTAAATGAAAAGAACCACATGCATCAAAAGTGAAAGTTTTAAAATTACAAAGAACAAATTTGACTACAAAGGGAAATGTGGACACTCTCACCCCACTCCTTTGCAAAGGTGGTAGTTTCACAGGTATAGTACATTGTGTGTATTTTCAGACTTTTTCTGATTTGACCATTTTAATATTGACTGTTTTACAGATTTTTATTCTCTTTAATTTTTTTGTCTTAAAAAAGCATTGTTTGTTATATGGAATGACTCCATGGGAAGAGAGAAATTTTCGTGGTTTAAAAAAAAACACCAATAAAAATTTTACCCTGCATTTACTTTGGGTATATTGGGTATGTATTGTCTACACTGACATATTAGTTCTCCCTCCAGAATGCAAGCTCCTTGAAGGAAGGGTCATTTCACTTTTGTCTTTGTATCCCCAGGACCAGCACCGTACCTGGCACATAGGAGATGCTTACTTAATAGATGCTTGTTGATAAACTGGTGATTGACTGATTACTGTCTTCTGCACTGTCCTTACTGCCTGACCATAGCTGCACTTATAGAAGGAGCTTTTGAAAAGGGTAAATGCTCCAGGTCTATGGTCAGACTCTTAGTTCAAATGCATTGCTTTTTTCATTAAAATACTGGGAAGGGTCCAGCCACAGGATATATTAGAGAGAATCAAGCACCTTCCATCCCCCTCAGGCACTCCATCAGGCAAATGCTTCAGGCCACCTAAGCCCCCATGCATTTTATTTTCTCCCTTACCCCTTCATGCTGCTCAGGCAAAGCTCCTCACCACTCCCTTCATCTGTTGTTCTCACTCCCACCTCTTCACCTTCTGTCACACTGCTCCTTCTGCCTGGAATGCTCCCCTACCTCCTGCTTGCCAAATTCTCTCCTTTCCCTCACTAACAATATCACATCCTCTCCTAACTTGCATCATTCCTTAAGAGGAAAGAAAAGTGACAGATTCTCTCTCTCTCTGTCTCTCTCTCCCCCTGACTCTCTGTCTCTCTCATCTCCACAGCCATTATTTCCTTAGCTCCTTTTTCTAGCCAGGTCTGACTGATCCTCCCTTATCAACGGTTTTCCAACTCTCTATACAGAATGGGATACCTGTTATTAATTCATAGCCTGTGCTCTTGCTGTGATTTTTACCCTTGGCAAGTACAGTTGAGAACAGATCTACAAATATATTTGAAGCTTACTTGGTCAACATCCCTGAGACCTTATTACACTTGTAGATGTTGGAGACTTGGCTGAACAGCCTTTGTTCTTAATAACTGTGACAATGCACCTCAGTTGAAGGGAAGGGGAGGGTAATGTTACAGAGGACAGTGGGGAGGCTGTGTTGGCACAGTAGACAGTTCCACTCAGTCCCAACCTATTCCCCCAGACAGCATGGCCCTTTGGAGGTAGGGTTATGGAGAGAGAGAGAGAGAGAGAGAGAGAGAGAGAGAGAGAGAGAGACACACACACAGAGAGAGAGGGAGAGAGAGAGACAGAGAGAGAGAGACAGGGAGAGTGAGACAGGGAGAGAGAGACAGGGAGAGACAGAGAGAGACAGAGAGAGAGAGAGAGGGTCACTATGACAAAGTTGTATTATGGTTTTGGAGTACTTAGAAAGGAGATGTGAGAGGGCTGGCTAATTCCTTGAGTAGATTTAAACAATTTCAGTAAGGGATCCTGACTTGCCTTAGCCTTATTTATGTGATCCAATTATGGGAATGTCTTTGATCCAATTAAGAAAGAAATTTCTATTCACCTTTGACTAGATTGAAAAGGGAATAATTAAAGAGAGAATAATTGGTTTCAGGGAGATATTTTCTGTAAGCATAAGCTGGCATTAATATTATTCTTGGCCTTTAGCAAATCAAAAATCCTAATTATGTTTTTTTTCTGATGTACTTTGCTGTGAAACTTTATCTTTTGTTTCACAATTACTATTAAGTGAAAGGCAGAAATCCCTTTTAGTAGATGGAACTCCCAATCTCTCTCCAAGCAGAAAGACTTGCATGTTAATACAATGTCTCTGTCACATTTTGGCTAAAACACACAGAGTCTTTCTCTCAAATTAGTGATGGCTCTGCTTTAAAATAATTTTCACTTCTTTTACTTCACATCTTAATTTTGTTCCTAGTGAATTTCTCTGGGACTCGGCAGTGCAGTGCCCTGCATATAGTGGTCCCTAGTTAATAAAAGGCTAATAGCAGCATCTAGTTCAGAGTGGTTGTTATAAAATGTGGTAAAAAAAAAAAAAAAGTTCCACATAAATGTAGGGCATCTATGACAATGATGACCAAGTCAAGTGGATGACATTTATCTCTTGGAATCAGACAGACTTAAGACTTCTCCTCAAGCTACCACATTGAATATGCTTCCAGAGGGCACAGGGCTGTGTTTTGTTCTGTTTTGGGCTGTCCACGGCACCTAACACAGTGCCTTGTACATAAATATCTGTTTGTTTGAATACTGCCACCCTTCCTTCCTCCCCATTCAAAAATCATCAAAAAAGATAGTTCTCTATCTTTACCGAAAAAGGGAAATGAAATGTACAGGAATCATAGATTTAGAGCCACAAGGGACCTCAGAGGTCAAGTTCAACTCCCTCATTTTACAGATAAAGAAAGTGAAATTCATAGAGGTTAAGTGACTTACCCAACATCACACAGCTACTAAGTGTCAAAGGTAGATTATGAACCCAGCTCCTCTGACCCCAAAGCCTGTGATCTTTCCACATACCACTTTGCCTCCTCTTAAATTCATTTTTATGTGGGTATAAAAAACTTGAATTAACATCTCAAAAAATGAATTTTCAAGGTTATTTCAGTGAAAGCATGTTCTTCCATAGAGAAATGATAAGACTCACCTTGATTTTTCAATGGTAAAGGCATAGTCTCCCTGAGTTTGCTTAAAAGGTTTTTCATTTCTCGCATGTCTCTGCACGAATGACAAACACATTGATGATAGAATTAGTCAGTGTAAGCTTTAAGTACAAATACTTTTAGATATTTTTGATTCATTTCCTTTAAGAACCAACTAGATCAGAGGTTCTTATTTTCATTTTGGCCATGGACCCCTTTGACATTCTGGTAATGTACTCCTTTTTAGAATAATGCTTTTAAATGCACAAAATAAAATACATAAGATATGAAAGTAAATCAATTATACTGAAATACAGTTATCCACCTAAAAAAAAAACAAGTTCACAGACCCCAGATCAAAAAGCCCTGAGTTAGAGAATGAGGATGTGGGTAAAAGTTATCTTGCTATAACTTCTATTTCACATTTCATGTCAAACAAACATCTGGTTTCACATGTAACTTGATTTGGTGGCAAAGACCTGAGGTCAAATCCTGCTTCGCACACTTTGGACACAGTTGTGTGACCCTCGGCAAGTCACTTAACTTATTTCGGCCTAGGTTTCCTCTTTTAGAAAATGAGGAAAACAATAGCAACTCTATTCCAGAATTGCAGTGAGGACTAAATAAGAATGTACGCGGAGCCCCGGTGGTTGTTGGCATTGCTCAGGACCCAGCACTAAAGGGAACTTCCACAAAGGCAGCCGACGACTTCCATGTTACTGCTTTGCCACACGTGCTCTCTAAACTCAGGCCCATTTCCTCCTGGATACCATATGTGCCTGTGGGACAATTTGTCCCAGACTTTTGGGGGAATTTTTTTAAACCAATTTTTCTTACTATTTTCTTATTTACCCTAGTAAATATTGGTTTCTAAAAGAAATTTAAATGTGGCTGGTATCAATGAGGGTGAGTTTGGGAGGGGAAGGATGGCACATTAGATTAGGGCAGTAATGTTAAAAATCAACATTGTTCCCTTAGGGTTATTCCTAGAATCCAGAGAGAAGGACCTGTAGGGATCTGACCTGCCCATGCCAAAGGCAGGTTGGGAGGAAGAAAACAAGTATTTATTAAATGCCTATCATGTAGCAGGCATTCTGCTAAGTGCTTTGCAGATCTTATCTTATTTGATCTTAACGACAAGGGGGTGGTGGTGCTATCTTTATCTTCATTTTATAACTGAGGAGACTGAGGCAGTCAAAGGTCAGATGATTTGCCCAGGCTGACACAGCTAGTAAGCATCTGAGGTCAAATTTGAACTCAGGTCTTCTTGATGCCTGGTACAGTGCTCTATCCACTGCGTTACCAGCTTCCACATTGAGAGAGCTAGCTCAACCCCCCTGAAAACTGTAAAGTGCTATATAAATGATCTTAAAGGCAGCTGGGGGATGTGGTGAACAAAGTGCTGGGCCTGAGACCAGGGAGACACTCCAACACTTACTAGCTGTGTCTCCCTGGGTAAGGCCTTTATTTTCTGTCTGCCTCAATTTCCCCAACTGTAAAACGGGGTTGTCATGAGAGTAAAATGAGATAATAATTGTAAATCACTTTTGTAAACCTTGCACCATATGAATGTTAGCTATTATTAACTATTTTATAAGTGTAAACTATGGTAATGCAGCCAGATATTGAGTTGTTGGGGTTTTCTTCCTTTTCCTATAGAACAGCGGTTCTCAACCTGTGGGTTATGTTCAATTTGTAACAATGAAAATACATCCTGCATATCATATATTTACATTATGATTCATAACAGTAGCAAAATTACAGTTATGAAGTAGCAATGAAAATAATTTTATGGTTGGGGGTCACCACAACATGAGGAACTGTATTAAAGGGTTGCGGCACTAGGAAGGTTGAGAACTACTGCTATAGAATATCTTCAGCTGGGTTGGTAAATGAAAACAGAAGAAACTGCTCTGTCCATACTTTTGGTAGAGATCTTGCCATACATGACTTTTCTCTTCTGCAACCTTGCCTGAACTTTATTGGTCCTAGAGACAAGTCTTTTATAAGGTAAAAAGAAACTCCAATTTATAAAGGATGCTAGGGTGTTGACAAAATTAATGCTAAAACTTGATCTGGGAGGACACTTATGTTATGAAAACATTAGAGTCTCTTTTGCTGGTAGAGTACTTTTTAATGTCTAGTTCTGTAAGTTTTCCTCTCTCTGATCCTTACAACTGAGGTAGACAGGGAGACCAGGTATTAGCTCCATTTTTCTACGTATGAGGAAATTGAAATTCAGAGAGATTGTGACTTGTCCAAGGGCGTACAGCGAGAATACATGTTTTCTAAAGCCCTAACTTAGTCTTCTCACTTACTTCATAATGTGTACTTTCAAAAATACCTAGCCTGTCCTTAAACTAGCCCATTTTTCCCTTTTTATTTGGTTATATGTAGAGCTGAGTTTCTTATTTCAATGACCTGTGGAAAAGCAAATTCATACATTCTTCTCTGCTATAAAGTTATGCCAAGTATTAAGCTAATATTGCTTGGAGGAAACTCTATACTCAGCATAGACATAAGGGAAAGAGAAAGCCTTTCTAGAGAGAGAAAACAAAAACTAATCAACTCATAAAAATGTTTGGCATCTTTATCCACAAATAGTGAGGATGAATCTGAAGATACTGTCTGTAAGTAACAGTAATTTATAGAGGAATAAGGTAAATATGGAGGTTCTGTGTTAGGGGAAAAGTTGGGATGATCAAGCCCATGAACTAGAGCTCCATGATCTCTATTTCCACCTCTCTTATTTTACAGATGAGGGAAATTAGGCTCCGAGAGCCCATCTAGTGAGTGTGAAAGCTGGGACATCCATACATGCCTGTCTCCTAACTCTCCACCTGGTGCTTTCGGCTACACCACATTGTTTCCCACTATACCCTTAACTTCTCAAGAGCAGGGTCATGAGTTCATAAATGCCCACCACTCCCACTCATATATTTTCATTAAAGAGTCAATATTTAATATATACTGACTGACTTCTAGAGGTCAGAAGGCCCTCAGGGATAAGAACCTGGGAAAATGGAAGAATGTAATTAACTCCATCAGAACTCCATTCTATTTGTCCTCTCTGTCCTTAATGACTCTTATGAGGAAATTCAGGTTAATTGAGGGGTGGCAGCCAGAGTGCCAATGTTAGAATATATTTTAAAAATTTTTCAGTTTTTAAAAAATCCATATTTTTCCAGTTTGATTTTTTTTGTACATAACCTCTGAATCTCATAGCTGACTTATATGGCTTCTGAACAGGAAAATGAATCTAGCCAAGGTAAATTTGGCAAGAAGCTGATTTTGTTACAGTGGAGAGGAAGAAGAGGGGGTGGGGGTGGCAGGCAATGCTTAAACTTTCATCAGAATTGGCTCAAAGAGGGAATAACATACACACTCAGTTGGGTATAGAAATCTATCTATAGAACAAATATATATATATATGTAGAATACACACACACGGAAGTAAGAAAGGAGGGGAATGAATGAAGGTGGGGGGAAGGCTGATAGAAGGGAGGATGGATTGGGGGAAGCAATAGTCAGAAGCATCTGATTTTATAGGGAACAGATCCCCGGGTAGTGCTTCTTAAACCTGAACCCACAATTTAAAAAGCGCTGAAGGGGAGTGAATGGAAAAAGTTTAAGCCCTGGACTACAGAATTCTGTTTTTCCAGTGAAAAAAGAAATCATCCTTAACCATTTGTCTGTAGAGCACTATCACTTTCATCAAACAGCTTCAGTGCTTGAATTGTTCTATTTTCATGCTCATACAAGGTGAGAGTTTTATCAATAGCTCATAATTATCACATACACCATTTTTTCTATAAACATGGAAATTTGGTAATTAGCTTTGTAATTGTATTACCATTTGGAAGTAGAAATGCAAAGAATACAAATACAATTATGTCTTAACCTTCTAAAAATAATTAAATAAAATGTTCATTACGTCGCTGATAATTCAACTCACCTGCAATATTCCCAACACATCTCACTCCCTGGAATTGTCCTATATTCAATCAAGTTGCTTTGAGCCAGCTTTGGGGATTAGAGAACTGGGCTATTTGGGTCATAGGATCATAGAGGGGAGAGCTGAAAAGGGTCTTTGGAGGCCAACTGGTCCAATTACCTCATTTACAGGTGAGAAAACTAAGGTGAAGCAACCTTTCCAAGGTCACAGAGTTAAGAGTTTGTATTTAAACTCTAGTTCTCTGATTCTAAACTCTAATTCTCTTTCCTCAGCATGCCTCTGTCTCTGTATATATTAAAGACAATTACACAGAGTGTTTTTGTAGCAGAATGAAGGATGTGTAGCATCTTAATGAAATATATGGAAACGTGTGAGAATGTGAGATATATGGGATATGCAGGAACATGAAGGATCAAGGAAAGGAGTCCAAGGGAGCTAGTTTCCTGAGGCACTTAGAGGTTAAACAACATGCCCGAGTTCACACAAAATAAGATGGGGTTAGAGGTGGGATTTGAACCTACGTCTTCCTGACACTAAGCCCAGCACTCTCTCAGCCATGCCTGGTTGGGTCTAGTAAAATATATCAACATATTAAGTAACCTATACTATTAGTAGAAGCAACTAAAGGTGGTTCAGTGGATAGAGTGGTAGGTCTGATGTCAGGAAAATCTTAGTTCGAATCCAGCCTCAGGTACTTAGCAGCTGTGTAACTGTGACATCAACCTCTGTATGCCTCAGTTTTCTCATCTGAAATGAGGACAAAAGTAGCACTTAGCTCATAGAGTTTTTCTGAGGATCAGATGTGATAGAATTTGCAAAGCACTTAGCACAATGCCTGGAACATAAGTGCTATATGAATATTAGCTGTTGTTACGGTTTCCTTTTACCCCAATGAAATGAAAACACAGGGTTCTTTTCTGAGATGTCCCTCACTTCCTGGAAACCAAGTAGGTTCAGAGAAATAGCCTCTTCTTGAGGCAGCTAGGTAGTATAGTAGATAAAGCATCAAGGAACACCTGACTCCAAATCTGAGCTCAGATACTAGCTGTGTGACCCTGGACAAGTCACTTAACCTGTTTACCTCAGTTTCCTCAACTATAAAATGGGGACCATAATAGCACCTATCTCCTGGGGTTGTTGTGAGGATTAAATGAGTTAATATTTGTAAAGAGCTTAGCACAGTGCCTGGCTCACAGCATACAGATAAGTAAAGTCTGGGTATCAACTAGAAGTGGCCTTGTCTAGTCTTCTGGGTCCTGGCTCTTTTCACCACCCTGACCCGTCCACAGTTCTTGTCCAGAGTAAACTAGAAACAATAGGGGATCTCCATCCCACAAGAGAAATTCCCTTAATCCCTTTACAAAGGACCATAATATATTTCAACTTCCCTGGGGATGCAATAATGTGTAGTGGACCCAGGGTTTCAGGTTTTGGCACTGGGTCTGACACTAACGTGCTGTGTGACTTTGGGCTAGATACTTCACTACTCTGGCCTCATGGTGCACCACCTGAAAAACACAAGGGATGGAGGAGATGATCTTTTAAGTCCCTCCCAGTTCTAGGATACTATGGCAGGCAGAGGAAAAGCCTGCTTTTTGTGACCTCAACTAAGATATCTCCTATTCCCTGTGCCCTCCCTGTGCACTATTATTTGGGAGAGAAATTGCTCCTAAATGCAGAGCTCTCCTTCTAAGAGCACTTACCTTTCAGTATTCTCAATATCCGTGGAAACCTGCCAGGAATGGTGCTGGATGTCTACTGGTGAAGATAGCGTGTCCTCTAGAATGGGGACTTCTGGACCCTCTTCAGTTTTGCATTCTGGGCTCTTGATCCCCACTCCAGGCTCCTTTCCTAATGGAGGAAAATGTGAGGAGTCATAACTATAAGTTCTATACTAAGCAATAGTTTCTAAGAGGGGCCATACATTTGGTTGAAGACAACTATGTTGTTGTTGTTGTCATTGTTGTTGTTGAGTGGTGTCAGGCTCTGTATGAGCCCATCTGGGATTTTCTTGGCAAAGATACCAGAGTGATTTGTCATTTCTTTTTCCAGCTCATTTTACAGATAAGGAAACTGAGGCTAACATGGCATATAGATAAGTAAAGTCTGGGTATCAAGGGGCACTCACAGCTAGTAAGTGTGTGAAGCTGGATCTGAACTCAGTAAGATGAATCTTCCTAAATCCAGGTCCAACATTCTATCTGCTGCACTACCTAGCTGTACTTATTAATTAATTACTTTATTAGTTTTGGTAAACATTTATATTTATACACATATACATATAGCTGTACATATGTATCCACACACATATATGGATATATACATATATGTACACACATACATGAGTCTATACACACATGCATACATATAACTCTACTAAACTCAGTATGTGTGTGTATCTGTACGTATTTATGTATTACTGGATCTGTGTAGGGAGCTGCCAGAGAGTAATTCTTGCTATCGATGCTGATATGTATGTTTGTATGCATATCTCTCTCTCTCTATATATATATATCTGTGTGTATGCATAACACGAGCATTTATTAAGTGCATACTATAAGTTCTGCACACTATGCTAAGTCCTGGGTATACAAAGACAAAAGTAAATCAGTCCCTGTCCTCAAGAAGCTTATATTCTTCTTGAGGTGGATAAAATATGTCCTCAGATAAGTACATATAAAAGCTATACAAAATGAATAATATATAATGACTTGGGGGAGGTCTCTAACAGGAGGAAAAAAAAAAAGTCTCTTAAAATGAAATGACTCTTGAGCTGAACCTTGAAGAGACCCAGAAGTTCCAAGAGATGGAAATAAGGAGAGAGAGCATTATAGCCCCAGGGACAGCTTGTGGAAATACCTGGAGGCTGGAGATTGCAAGACATGTATGGGGAAGAGCAAGTAGAGTAGTTTGACTGGAATGTAAAATACATGAGGAAGAATAATGTATAATCATTTTGGAAAGCCAGGCTAGAAACAGATTATAAAGGAATGAAAATGTCCAACAGAGGGTTTGTATTTTATCCTGCTGCAGAGACATACTGAAGCTTCTTGAACAAAGGAATGATGTGAAAAAACATACACATATCTACTACGTATATATGGTTTTTACATATATGCATATACATGTATAAAATATATGTGTGTATGCACATATAATATATACACACACATAAACATTGCAATGATAAAGCAAAGCCAACATAACTTATGAGAACTGAATAGTGACAACGTAATATCAATATAAACTCAAGACTCAAACATAATTCAAGGATCCCCAGAGAGGGCTGGTGTTTCTCAACTTGGTCTTTATGTGTGAGACCCAAGGGTATGCGAATGGCCCTGAGACCTAGGCGCTGCTGCTATTGAGCAAGAGGATGGACATGAGGGTTCAATGGGGACAAGGATGCTGCAGATTCCTTGACCTTCTCCTCTCCCAACTGGTTCAACCAACAATAAATGAGCCACTGAATATACATTCTTCCTCCCATGTCCTTTGTTATGTCTTTTAGTCTGCTATGAGCATTTGTGAAGGTGAGAGGTGGCAGTGTAGCAGGATGGAATGAAGGATGGATAGGATAAGGAGACCACATCTACTCCTGGCTCAGCTACTAATTGCCTGTGTGATCTTAGAAGAAATCGCTTTATCTCTCTGGCTCTCAATTTCCTCATCTGGAAATGAAGAGGGAAAAACTAGATCAGAGGCTGGCAAGCTATTACCTGCTGGCCAAATCTGGCTTACTGTCTGTTTCTGTACTGCCCCTAGGCTAAGAATTAAAATAAAGTTTTATTAAAATAAGAATTAAAGTTTTATTGTATTTTAAAATTTATATATATAATATATGTATATATTTGTGTGTATATGTATGTATGTACATATATATGTATACATATACATACACATATAAATATATATAGAGAAAGAGAGAGAAAGAGAAAGTATCAAAATAAATTCTTAGCTCTGCAGGCCAGTTTGCCAGCCTCTAGACTAGACAAACTTTAAAGTTCCTGCTCCAACATTCAGCATTTATTAAATTGGGAAATAAACAGTTTACTTTTCCCCTTTTTCAACTAGGTGTATCAGTACTGTATAAGCATGACTTTAACAATTCTTCAGGAACTAGAGTATAAAAAATTATGTACATTATGTACTTGCAATCTCCCCTATTTCTACCAAGAAAAGGAAAGTGTGACTCATCATCTGTGATGATGAATGGTCATTGCAATTATTTGGAATTACACTCCTTTTATCCTTGCTCTCATTACAATTTTATAGTCATTGTACCTATTGTTTCTACTTATCTCACTCTTTAGGGAAGTGAAAACCTTGCCAGGTTTGGAGCTAGAAGGCATGGTTTTAAATCCCCTGGCTTTGCCACTTACTACTATCTGTGTGACCTTACGCAGGTCACATAATTTCTCTGGGTCTCAGTTTGCTCATCTGTAAAATGAGAGGGTTAGACTAGATCACCTCTACAATCCTTCCCTAAAACTATGAGCCAATGAGCACTGGTTCACATGTCTTTCCATGGTTAAGTAGATTTCTTATATTCATTATTTCTAATAATATAATGAGATGGATTACATCTCTGTAAAACTAATTTAGCCTTTTCCCCCAATGATGTGAACTGCTAGACCTTTTCCTTGTTTTGATAATTACTTCTATTAAAAAAATCTTACCAGATGGAGTAGATATTTTCTAGTTGTAGAGAAGAGGTGAGAAATTTCTCTAAGAGGCAGTTGAGGTGGAAAGAGTTCTGGATTTAGAGTCTGACATGGATTTTTTGGTCCTGGTGCCTGTGTTTACTAAACTGCATGAGTTTGGATAAACCATTTAAATGGTTTGAAGCTCAATTTCCACATATATAGAATGAGGATTATAATCTCTTTCCTACCTTCAAAATTCAGTTCAATCACCATCACACATGAAGCCACTCCTGACTGCCCAACTGCAAGTGCCTTTCCCCCACAAATGGCCTGTATATATCTATATAACACTTCCTTAGAATAATTAGCTCATTTGAAGCCTAAGGGCAATAGAATGACCCCTCCTGTCTACATGGTTCCATCCTCTGCTGCTTTGGTGAGCTCATATTAAAAAAAAATTATATTCAAAGAAATTAGAACAACAATCACAGTTACTCTCAGCCCTTAGTTAGTAAAGAAAATTCCCAACATTTAGGCAGAGATTTGGCACTCTGCCTTAATTCACATTTATTTTCCTTTTATATGTATATTTGTTGTTCATTTGTTTCAGTCATGTCAGATTTTTTGTGGCTCCATTTGGGATTTTCTTGGTAAAGATACTGAAGGGGTTCACCATTTCCTTCTCCAGCTCATTTTACAGATGAGGAAACTGAGACGAACAGGGTTAAGTGATTTGCCCAAGGTCACACAGCTAGAAAATGTGTGGGCCAGATTTGAACTGAGGAAGATGAGTCTTCCTGACTCCTGACCCAGCATTCTATCCATTGAGCCACCTAGCTGCCCTTGTTAGTGACTATAACATTAAAACAATACTAAGATCTGTAGGCTATGCAAATTTGCCAATTACACTCCACATCCTTAGGAAACTACGATACATAAGTGATGATGAAACAAAGCAAATAAATGTACAAGAGGAAAATAAAAACAGGAGCACACAGCAATGCGATGTGTCAGCAAACATGCGTAATTACATGCAAGGCAAACATTGCATGGGTAAGCACTGGCATTAAACCTAGGGGAGAATGTAAGGATAGGGGGTCACTAGTTGGTGGTGTCAAACTCAAATGGAAATAGACCTTTGTGCATTGTACATTGACTTAGAAAGCCACAAAATGACATTACCTATTTTCATTTATTTTGTTAAATATTTCCCAATTTTAAGCTGATTCCTGGATGGGGCTGTGAATTTGATACCTCTGAACACTAGATAATTATCCTACCCCACTTAAAGTAGATAAAAATATGCTACACCCTGATATATTTATCAGAAAAGATCCCATGTTGATTTTCACAAGGTGTGAACATGAACTAGATATTTCTCTAGCCGCAAAAGAAAGTCTGTTCAAATTGGCTGAGGGACTTGGTAACACCCTATGGGGCCTGTATAAAACCATCAAGCTAGTTGGAATAGTGGTGTCAAATGGTTGGCAGTGAAGAGAAGAGACTGTGCCAGCTAAACCCCTGAGAAGGAATCCATTAGTGGGGAGGAGCAGAGCCCAAGGAAGTGGCCTCAGGTTCAGTCTTCTTCCTAACTTGGCCAGAGGGGCATCTGAAAGATGTCAGCTTTTACCTTAGCATCTGAGCAATGTCCCTGGAATGTTTGATGGCATATATTGTGTACATTGGAAACCAAGAATAGACTAGATTCAATTAGGAAAGCAAATTCAAGGCTCTACAGAGAACCTAGCAGAAAAGCTAAGGAAAACATTTTGGGTACTCCAGCAAAAGGGTTTCCAGGAGCAGTGAGTTACCCCTTCATCACTTGTCCTATTTAAGCTTGAGCAACCTTTCTTCTGGACTCTGTATGTACTGGTGGGGATGTATGTGCCATCTGTACTAATAGTACACTGCAGTAAATAAATACCCCTTTCTAAAAGCTCATTAAAAGTCTGGTTGACTTATTCAAACGGGTAATTGTGGCAGAAAGCATACTGGCAGAGGGACTCGAAAGCTATATACTATCAGAAAGTTAGCTCCCAATCTATCAGGGTTACCACTTAGTGCCCTGTGAGGATGTAGAGGCTTGTTCTAGGGATCCAGAATATATACATACACACATACATATGTATGTATATATATATATATATGTGTGTGTGTGTGTGTGTGTGTATGTTTGCATGCATGTATGTGAGTGCAGTTAGGAGGCACAGTGATTAGAGGGCTAGACCCAGAGTCAGGAAGACTCATCTTCCTGAGTTCAAATCTGGCCTCAGACACTACCTGTGTGACCCTACACAAGTCACTTGACTCTGTTTGCCTCAGTTTCCTCATCTATAAAATGAGCTGGAGAAGGAAATGGTAAACCACTTGGGCATCTTTGCCAAGGAAACCCCAAATGGGGTTAACAAAGAGCTGGACATAACAACAACAACCACCACCTTCATAACTATTATGATTGTACCCCCAACCTGACTACATTAGAGGCTGCCTAATAACAATAAAAATAATTAACACTGATATAGTACATTTAGTCTTACAAATACTTTTCTCACAACAATTTTGTGAGCTAGACAGTACAAGTATCAATATCCCATTTTACAGAAGAGAGAACTGAAACTCAGAGATGTTAAGTGACTTTCTCACAGTTACACTACTAATAAAAGTCATATTGGGACCTTCACATGAATCATTTGACTCTATAACTGCTGTGAGGCTTTTGAGTCAGAGGACCTGGTTCAAATTCTTATACACTCCCACTTCCTACCTATGATATTGGTTGTCTGGGCTTTGGTTTTCCCATTTGTAAAATGAGAGTGTTGGACTAAAAGACCTCTACAAGTCCCTTCTGGTTCTAAATCAGTTATTCTATGATCTTCTCACTACATCTTGCTATCATGCCCTCCAAATCACGACATGGTAGCAATGGATAGAACAATAAGGGATTCCAGGCACCTTTCATAAAGCTATGGAAAACAAAGCATCCGTTCCATCATCCAATTCATAAAAAACAAGTTGACTGATTAGGATCATTTGACCATACTGTGTTTACTTTATGTACACTTGTGCTTAGCTGTAGAAACCACCTAGGGAATTATTTTCTGATTATGTGGTCTACTGTGGAGCTGAAATTAATTGCACACCTAATTCAGCACAGAACAAGCATTTCATAGTGGTGGAGCACTGACCTTGTAAGAGTATTGCATCTGGCCTCCAGGCAGAGCACAGCAAGGCTGGGTGCCAGCCACCCACAGCTCCTGGGCAAGGGCAGCCTTAGGCTCCAGAGACTGGGAGGAATAATGAAAATCTGGGAAATCAGGTGCTGCATGTTTCAATAGTCAGATCCACTTTCTCCTGAACCTCTAAAAGGCAGGTTTACTCAAGCACTTATGAGATGCCTATGTTATATTCCTATAGATAACCTGTGACATGAGGATGTGGATAACAGAGCAGGGAGGCCATGATGGATATTAACGTCGATTTAAAATCTATCATTTTTAAGGGATAAGCTTTACAAGTTTTTCCTGGATTCTCACAAAGGGGTCCAGCTAACTATGATTAGTAAGAGGACTAGCACTGCATAGGTCTAACTTGGGTCATGGTAACTTAGGCCTGGTATTGGAACCAAATGAGACATGTGTAGGACATTCAACAGTTAACAAAGGAAGGTTTATAGCCATAGCATAGAAAGGACACTCAATAGGGATACAGCAAATAGAGAATACTTTGCATGTCCCCACACCCACCTCCATTCCATATGAAAATCACCTAGTCAGCCCGGCAGGCCCTGGTTACTCAAGTGGCCTTGGGATGTTCCCAAGTATAAGGGCCTGAAAACACATAGGTAGACTTTTTTTTATGCTCTTACATGATCAGGTAAGCATGAGGCAAGCAAGAAATGATATCAGTTACTCAGCACAAGCCTTATCCCCAGGTCAGTTAAATGTTGGTGACAACTTCTTGCGTTTTAGGGAAAGAGCTAGCCTAAACTACATGGCAAGGGGAGCAGAAGGGGGAATTCTGAAAGATATGCTATCACATCCCACCTCTTAGTAGGAAGGTCCTAAAGGTCTTCTAGGGGGCCTCCCACCATTTGAATGTTTTTAGGGCTGTTGCTGGACAACCTTAATCTTGGGAATTCAAAGAACCTTCAATAAGCAACACTGGAGGAAAAAGAAAGGAAAGAGATTTAAATTTAAAATACAGCATAAAACAAAATGAACAAAAATGTGATGGCCTCTTGTAGGAATGACCAAATATGGTAGAGAATGAACATAAGAAATCTTAGACTTTCATTTCTTCTCTTTAGAAAGATGAGATCCTGGATCTCAACAATCTAGTCCATGTAGTGGGTCAAATGGTACATCTTCTGCGGCTCACACAGGGTAACCTGATATCAAGTGATCACAATGAGCCTAAAGAACACCAGGAAAACCAGAGATAACTCTGCTGATCATGACACATCCAGCATAGTAACTGATTTTTCATCACAACTTAGGGTCATCTGTAGTAAGGCACCTAAGACAGTAGCACATTTTCCAGCAAAACCTCTAGGTCAAAAACTTTATGGGCTGTGGGGCCCTGTCTTCATCAGCATCACTGTTGGGCCCCCAAACCCCACTGCTCCTTCCTGCTGCCCTCTGGGTGGTCTGTTGCATTCCAAGGCGCTAGGAGCCAGAGCCCTGATAAGGCTGTCTGCCTTACCAGAATGTGAGAACGTGGATTAACAGCATTGAGCATGTATCATCCAATGGGATAGCCCCCCTTTTCTTCTTGCCCCTGTTGCTGAGGCACGTGACTTAGTCTGCCCAGGTGGAGATAAAGGGGAGTGAGGGGAGGGAAGGGGGTAGGAGTAAGAGGTAAGTAAGAGGTGAGAGGAGAGAGGTGAGAGAAGAGAGAGAGGAGGGAAGAGAAGATGTAACAATAAAGCTGCATTTCTAAACCCATCTGCGAGTGCTGGGCGTTCTGTTCCAGAAGAATAAGGAATCCAGAGACGTCTGATGACCCCGGGGAGGGTAAGTGAGGAAGGTGGGCCAGCAGGGAACCCGAGGTGAGCGGGTTCCAAGACATCACTCCTTTTAAATGTATTGTTACCAGTCCTATCAAAGCCCTCTGCTTTCACTGCATATTTAAACACCACAAGCTCTGTCTCTAACTATTCAATATGCTGTACTAGCTTACATGCAACTTTTTTATGCTGGCTATTCAGATTCTCTATGATGATTAACAATAAACAAGGGATAGAAAGACTGAATTTTTCTTTTTTCTTCTTATTAGCATCTCCAAGCACCCACTGAGCTAATTTATAGTTATCAATAAGATTCACTGAGGGGGCTCTTCTTATACCATCAAAAAGGCGCTTGACACAAGGTGTTATGATACTATATCTGGCTGCTCAATCACCCTATGGTCTGTATTTGCATCTCCTTTCCCCACTTCAACCACAGCATCAGCCAAAATGGTATCTTGTTCCAACTACCAACTATGTCACCTCTTACAGTTTGGGCCTGACCCAGGCTGCTGCTCAGGTAGTTCAAGTCTGATAAAAGAATGAAATAAGACACTCACAGGTCACTCAACAGTTAACAAAAGAACATTTAATGAGTCATACAGTAGAAAGGATACTCAACAAGAAAATGTACTTAACTCAGGTGGACAACCTCCCTCCTTTCATCTCCATATGGAAATGCTTCAGATCAGGAAGGCTAGGGCTGGTGATTCCCTTGGTCTCTACCAGGTCTGAAAGGCCCAATTCCAATGGTCTGGACTTTTTATGTCTGTTTATGTCCAAATAAACAACTACTCAGTCGCTAAAGTGACATGAAGTATAGGGTGCTGGGCCTGGAGTCAGGAAGATAAGAGTTCATATCCAGCTTCACATACTTACTAGCTTTGTGACCCCAGGTTGCTCAATCTCCCTTTGCCTCAGTTTCCTCATCTGCAAAATGGGGATAACAGCACCTACCTTCCAGTATTGTTGTGGCGATCAAATGATCAGGCACAGTGCCTGACACATAGTAAGTGCTATATAAATTTTACCTATTTATAAATTTATTTATTTTACTCGGCTTGAGTCTTAGGTTGTTCAAGTCATGAGGACAATTTCCTTGCCTTTGAGAGATAGAACTAGCCTGATGTTTGTGCCAGGAAGTTGGGAAGCCCTGGCAGATACTGATCCAATCACGCACTGGCACCATTGTGCCTTCTGGGAAAAGCTTGTCACTTTTCATCAATATGTTATCCCCAGTACTTAGCGTATGGTTATACAGATCCCAGGATTTTATCCAAGATTTTTAAGTGGACTGAGTTGGATATGCCTGTGAACACTCCTCTTACATTCTTTACATTCTTTCAAAGTGGTTTCACAACCGTGATCTCATATTATTCTGACAGTGCTTCATGTGAGCTATGGATTAACATAAGGGTTTTAAAATAAGAGGAAATTGGAGCAGAGTTCTAGAAGACTTCCTTAAAGGTCCTCATTATGTTAGAACTAAAATTCTGGTTTGGGGACTCTCTGACTGTCAGAGATCCCAAGACCCTACCCAGAACTATGTCACTGAGGATGAACTAAAAATGGGGCTGATTTGTTGTATTTCATTTCTGTGGATTCCATACCAGACTGAATCAGCCCAAGGTGTGTGTCTCCAGGCATGGGGAATCTGCAGCCCCGAGGTCACATGTGGCCTTCTAGGTTCTTTAATTAAGGGGATTTGTTCCGTGAAGTCTGAATTCAGTCAAAGGGCTGCACTTGAGGACCTAGAGGGCACATGTGGCCTCTGCCAGAGGCTCCCCTCCCCACCCCTGACTCTAACCTATATCAATGCTACCTGAGTGAGACCTGAGGTAACAGGCTGCATTTATGTAGTCGCCTCCTTCTTTTCTCTTTCTCTTAATCTTCCTCTTCCTTGCTCCCTCTAACTTCCTTATTCCCCTCTTCCTTCTCTACTTACTATCTTCTTTTCCTCTCTGTCTATGCATTAAACACACTGTGTACCAGATAGCAGTTTCATTGGAAGTAAGTAGGGTTAAAATAGAGGTTGACCCTTGCTCTCTTGCAAAGTCTGCTTCAATTTAATGAAATTCCTTCAGATAAAATTAAATCCTTTCCAGATCCAGAATTCAATAGTGTTGTTAGTACCTAATTGCGGAATATTGAATTGTAATTTTCTTGAAGGCAAGAATTTTTCTTCTATGTCCTTTAAATCCATAACATGACTGAGAATACAGTGCTCTGAACACAGTAGGTGCTCAATAAATACTGTTGACTGATTCCCTGTGAAGCTGTCCTTTTGCCAAAGTACTAAACTTGGACCCCACGTTCCCCAAAGTGTATCAATCACCTTGGCTAGCATTCCCGGATTTTTTCATTCTCCTCACCTCACAACATGAAAGATAGGTGGAGCTCCGAGGGGATATTATTACTATGACATATTCACTATCTTCAGGTCATGCTGCCCTCCCCCCCAACATATGCACTGAAATTAAGGCTCTTTTTGTGTATTTTCTATGACGTCTTCCAATTCTCTGTGAGCTGTTGTTTTCTCCTTGTCACCATGCTCTTATTGCATTATAAATGTATTTTAGTCTTTGCAATGCGTGCTTTTTTCATTTGACTCAGATATTCCCTTATACTGTTCCTGTAACTCCTTTAATCAGAAGCTGAATCCACTGGGGCCTCTGTAGCTAATGCTCTTTTCACAGGGCCTGCGTTCATTCTGTATTTTCCAGGACTCTGATTTATTTGTTACTCATTAGACCATCTTGGGCTTCCTTGGTCCCAGTAGGTTTTGAATTGACTTCTAACTTTGTCTAGGCATTTCTCCATTCTTTCCTTGCTGTGATTACATTTCATTTGCACAATATTATGTGTATATTTGTCATCATGGCACTGAAATATCTTGGGGAATGGGAGCTCATGTTTTCATGGGCACTAGGGAGAGGAGGGAGGGAGGAGACACTCTAAATGGAGCTCAGTTACTTGACATGATATGCTGTCTCTGAAAAGGGGAATATAACCAGACAGGGACACAGTGATGGTATAGAGAGAGAAAAAAAGAAAAAAGAAGGAAGGAGAGGTAAATGATGAGCTCACCTGGGTTGCAGGGAATACCAATCATCATCATCATCAAAACTGACATTTGCAAATGACTTTAAAGCTTCCAAAACATTCTATTTCATTTGCCTCACAACAACCAGTGAGATTAGCACTACAGGTACTTCTTGACAGCAAGAAAATGTCTATTTTTCACAAGAGGAAACCAAGCCTCAGGGAAGTAAAGTGACTTTGCTCAATGTCACACAGCTAATAAGGGTCTTAAGTAGGAACAGAACAAAGGTCTCCCTGAATCGAAACTTGGCCCTTTTGTCTGCTATATCAGTGGCTTAAAACTCAAATAGAAATTCTAAACCCTCCATAAGGATCCCTGCTGGCTGCCTATTAACTCAGAGAACCACATATTTACATTATCTATGTTCTAGTGTATTTCTTTTGATTTTGTTAAATTTCATTATTTTTATTATGTTTGTCAAATATTTCCTAATTACATTGTAATCTGGTTTGGGAACACGGAGGAAGGTTGAAGCACAAGCCTCATGTTTAGTGCCCAAGCCTCGTGTTTAGTGCCCATCACATAGCCACTTGAAATGGAAGGCATAGGGTTAAAATGCAGGACTCTAGCCTTTGGGATTACTCCTGGCAGGTATAGAGGCTGCCTTAATTGAAGGCAATAGGCTGAAACAAGGAAGGTCAAAATCAAGACTGCCATCACCTGATTCCTTTAAAATGGTGCTTAGATTTCCTGACAATGATATGAATAAAATTCACAATCTCACTTCTTCCATAGCAAACAATTCAACAGTCATTATTAAGCACCTACTCTCCTGGGGGGGATGGGGTGGGGGCTGAGAAGGGACACATAAGTTCCATGTGCAGGGGAAGAGTAAAGGGAAAGGGAAAGGGAAATGCTCACTCTAGGGTAGACAGGCCTACTCTTATCATACACCATCCTACTCAGACTTTGTGCTAGCAGCTAGGCACTAGAGATACAAAGACAAAAATGGAACAATTCCTGCCCTCAAAGAGCTTAAATTACAGCGGGGAGCCGGGGGGGGGGGAGGGGAAGGATTGGAAGGGGTCATACACTGGGAATATATAGACATATATACAATGGAAATACAAAACAAATACACAGCACATTCTTGGCGGGGAGAGCATTAGTAAGTGGGGGAGGAGGGCCAGGATGAAGCTGGTTCCTCATTCCCCAATGAAGCTGCACTTGAGCTAAGGGTCTAAGAAGCAGAGGGGAGGGACACATTGCTCCTCAGGTTGCCCTCCAGAACTTTCTATCATGCAACAGAAACCTCTTCACCCAGGGAGTTTCACCATACTCCTGGACTTCTCCCATGAGAAGACTCTCCATCTCTATGGCTCCCCCTCTACTTGGCAGGTGCCTCAATGAACTTCCATGGCCACCCCGGTTAGTCAGGACTCCCATCCTCTCAAGTCTGTACTTCTGAATCTCTGCACTTTCTCCACCAACCCTCTTACTCTGCCTCTACCCCTGCCCACCATGGGCTAAAGTACCTCCATATCTTCCCAGTCCTCACCCTCTTTCAGCTTTTTCCTACGTCGGCTTCCCCCATTAGAAGCGAGCCCCTTAAGGGCAGGGATTGTCTTTCTTTCTGCTTATATTGATATTGAGATAGCTGTCACAGTGAATGAGAGCACTGGGTCTGGAGTCAGGAAACCGGAGTTCAAATCTGCCCTCGCTAGCTATGTGACTCAGTTTGCCTCAGTCATGTTGGTCCTCTTTGAGAATGAACGGCTATCATCCTCAGTTTTCCTATCAGTGAGTAACAAAAGCAACTCCCTCCCAGTTTTATCGTGAGGATCAAATAAGATAATTGATAAAGTGCTTAGCACAGTGTCTGGCGCGTGCAAAGCAAATCCTGTATACAATTTTAGCTGTCGTTATTACCCTGAGGGAGATACGTGTAAAGCACTTAACATTCAATGCCTGACGCAGAGCAGGTGCTATATGTTAGCTGTTATTATTCCCACAGCTCAGTACAGTGCTGGACACACAATAAGGGCTTACTGAATGCTGATTGTAGCTGATGCTGACTACATTCCAGGCATGGGGCATAATCTGTGGAAAGGCATGGAAATGGGAGAGGAAGGGACATGTGGGAGGGACAACCAGGTCAGATCAGTTAGAAAGTAGGAAGTGTGAAAGAGAGCAATATGTAATCAGTCTAGAAAGAGAAGCTGGAAACAAACTGTAAATGACAGAAGAGTTTCTACTTTATACTAAAGATAACAGGGAGTCTCTGAAGTTTTTTGATCAGAAGAGTGACACAGCCAGATCTGTGCTTTGGGTATCTCCCTGTGGCAGCAGTCTGGGAGATGGAGTGCAAAAAGAAGGTACTCAGAAGAAAGAGAAAAACACTGGGCAGTTCTTCAAAACCACTTTTTACCTAATTTAGCCTAACCTTCTTCCTTAAGTATGGGTTTTTGCTTTACATTACTGTAATTAAATTAAATCAAATTCTTAAATTTTGTCTGGACATAATAAGAAAGAACCATTTTAGCCTCAGTTTTCTTGGTTTCTTTCGCAATTTTTTTTTTGATCCTGTGAAGTACCAAAGGCATCCAGGTAGACCATGCCAATCAGGCTTATTCAACCTCAACAACTCAGCAGGACAACGTAGGAAGAAAGGAGGGAGCTCCACTGAAGCCATCATTAAGTGCTGAGGGTAATTATCATTTGCTTAATTGGCAGAGAGGAGCTATAGTCACCACAAATTCCAATCTCTCAGTACCCACACTGGGGTTCACTTTAAAATTAGTTCAAAGACTTTCTTTTGCCTCTAGAAGCTACTCATAAGTATAGAGACTGACCACTAGGTGTCTTTGCTATATAGAGGGAAAATTTATATTATAATCACAGCATGAAGTAGTCAAAATAAATTTCATATATGCTCTACCCATAATGTCTATGAGGTAGCAGGATAAGGGATAAATAAAATAAACATATCACCACCAATTTGATTTCCTCTCTTTGTTTCAACATTGCTTCCTAGTGACAGTTTTTTCCTAGAGGTACCCACCAAAAGCCAGACTGATAGATAGTAGGGGGCAATCCTTTCCTGAGTGGAATTGCTAATAAGCAAAAAAACATAATAATAAAAATAACTGTGTTGCTCATTATTTCAGTCATGTCAGATTTTTTGTGACCTCATTTGGAGTTTTCTTGGCAGAGATACTGGAGTGGTTTGCTATTTCCTTCTCCAGCTCATTTTACCGATAAGGAAAACAGGCAAACAGGGTTAAGTGACCTGCCAGGGTCACATAGCTAGTAAATATCTGAAGTCACATTTGAACTCAGATCATCCTGACTCCAGACCCAGCACTCAAGTCAGGATAGGCCCTAAGACCAGGATAGGAAATAATTTTCCTGGAGCTTTGGGGGCAATGGAGTTACTTGTGAAATTAATAATCAGAGAAATTCCAGTTCTGTTACTTTCTACATATGTGACACTTCATAGTGCATAGGACACTTCATCTCTGTTGGCCTTGTCTCAGTTTCCTCATCTGTAAAATAAGATTGAATTAGATGACCAGGAAAGTCCCTGTCAACTCCAAACCTCCTAGTACTGCTTCCCTGCTTTTTGGTAAGGTTATATTAAAACAATGACAGTAAGATAATTAAGATGACTTTTCTTCATTTCAGAGATTATCACAATGTGAGAGCTAGAAGAGACCTTAGAGAGCATCTATTCCAACCTCCTTCATTTTACTCAGAGAGGCTACATGATTTAAATAGTCAAGGTCACACAGTGCATCTCTGGCAAGAAGGGGAGACAAATGGAAGGCTTTCTCCAATATCCCACTGTCTCCCTACCGCCGGCAAGACAAGCTAGCTAGCATCTTACAACTCTTATGAACAAGTTCTTCCTAACAACTAACCTTTGCCCTTTTTCTTTACAGCAGTGACATGAGTTTTTATTATTGTTATTACATATACTGGAGGAAGAAAAATGGACTCCTCAAGGCAATACTGCTCCCTTTCAGAAAAGGGTATTTTTTGGGGGAGGGAGAATAACGGGGGCTCTTCTCCCTTCTAAATTGTGTCTAGTTCAATTCAGTTTCTGGTCCCATTTTTCACTGTCCAAATAGATTTTTTCCTTAGTCACGGATTTTCTTGTACTCTCTCAATAAGTTATACGAGTACTTCATCTTCCCTAACTCTTAGTTTTTTGTTGCTTTGTTTGCTTGCTTTCTTGGAGAAGTGTCATTCATTCAGGCAGTGACTGATTTTTTTCTGAAATTCTTCAGTTGTTTTCCCCCCTCAACATTTATGAACTAGAAAACGCCCTCCTCTGAACGCCGTGAAGATGCTACATCTCTTAATTCCCCCAAGTCTTCTCTTGAAGTTTAATATCCTTGTGCTGTAGTCTGTAAGCCCATTTCTTCCTCTACTGATTTCTGCCCATCCGTGGCCAATGGTGACAAGCTCTCCCATCATTCTCAATCAGGGCTGCCCTGTCAGTCAGGAATAGATCTGGTACATATTATTATGCATGCAGGCTTCTGGGAACAGACAGAAGGTTATTCTCCAGTTTCCAATGACACTTTACCAGAAAGAACAGATAGTAGAGGCACCAGCTGATGTTTTCAATGTTTTTCTGAGGATAGGAACATGAACTAGAAAACCACACAAATAAGCAAGGAGATCTAGCCAGTAATTATAGACATATTCACTTAGTAGCAATGGAGAAAAGAACAGTGGCAGGAAGAAATAGGAATGATGTTTATAGCCCCCCTACCACATGGATCCCTAGAAACCTCTCTAGCCTGAAGAACCCTCTTGGTCAGCATCTACCTCAAATTATACTTAGTGGTCCCCCAACAATGTGAATATTTTTACCAGCCAGCAAGCAAACATATGAATTCAAAGAAAAAGATATTTAATTAAACAGCATAGCAAATAAGGTAAAAAGAGAAGATTCTCCCTCATAAACACATGGTATATACTCTTTCACAGGTTACCACACTATAAACAGGGGATGGTACATGCATATAAAGAACATGCATAACCAGGGAACACATTTGGAGGGCCTACATGCAAAGGAAATATCATTAAGCAAGAACGTGCCTGTAGGGGCACATGCAAGAAGCCCATATGGCCAGGGCACCTTATACCTCCAATGGTGCAAAGCCTTCATAATGTCATTATGCTGCTCTGAGTTGGGCACTTCATCTCCAGTCTCTAGTGGGTATTCCAGTGTCTCTGCTAGGTATCATTTCCTAGCTCTTCTTTTCATTGCCTGGTCTAGGTAACCTGACTAGTGTTTTGGTGGCCAGCTTCTCTCAGCTATGGTGAAGTAGCTATAGAAAGCCTCTTACTGACAAAGGCTGGCTAATTGTTAGTTCATTGCCTAGGGCTAGCAGCCACTGCCCCCATCTGCCAACCAGCAAAAGCTAGCAAGAGCCTTGAGAACTCTAAGTCTATTCTTTTGAGTATCTCTGTCCTGGAGCCAACAACAGGTCCTTGGACCCAGGCACGTATTGACTTGATGTTAGAAAATTCCTTTTAAAATTCCTTGTTAAATTGCTGATTGTGATTTTGCTTCCCCCAAAACACAACAACAACAACAACAATAATTTTGGGGACAATGCCCTCTAAAATCTCATCTGAGCTATTCTGGAACTGAGGTGACAAAGCTCTCTCACTGCCCATGATTCTCCTCAACTGACATGCAAATGAATTTAGGCAAGAGAACAAAAAGGACTAGATGAAACTGACAGGCCATCTGTTCCCCCCACACACATGCACACTACCCATCCCACCCCATTCTACACCTCTATCTTTTTATGTATGTATAGTTGCCTGATATAAAATTAATTACAAACTTTATTATTTACACTACATTTACAACTTAGAAAATGTTTTAGATTTTTTTTTTTGACCATAGGATCTCATGAAACTTTCTCCCAAGAAGTAAAGGAATTGCAATTTATTTCAATGGAGAGAGTGATCATATGGATGAAATCATGCATCTTCTGACATATTGCTTTTGTCATGAGAAACATGAGGACTGAAAAGAGATGGTCTCAACACATACTTATAGCTTCGTTAACTTTAAGGACTTTTGTTGTTCCATCATTTTCAGTTGTATCCAGCTCTCTGTGATCCCATTTAGGGTTTTCTAGGCAGAGATAATGAAGAGATTTGCCATTTCCTTCTCCAGCTCATTTTACAGATGAGTAAACTGAGGCAAAGACGGTTGAGTGATTTGCCCAGATTCTCACAAATAGTAAGTGTCTGAGGCCAGATTTGAACTCTGGAAGATGAATCTTCCTAACTCCACACCTGGCTCTCTATCCACTGTGCCACCTCAATGCCCTGTAGGGACTTTGACAAACTTTAGTTTCATGACAGATAATCCCACATCCTACTTTCTATTGCTTCTCATTAAGGTCACAAATCTGACAGAAGGCCCCCAAAAAGGGACCCCCAAAAGGCCTGGAGAACATGAAGTATGAGGGTTTTATTGTCCCTAAAACTCTGAACTGATCAACCTGAAGTAGCTGATTAGGCCCATTCTACAACTTCTAAGATCTCTCAAGGCTCAGATCTAGACGGTCTGCCTTCAACTACTTCACAAAATAACTCCAATGAAACAGTACTGCTCAGCATTGGTTACATTTCATGATGCTCACCCATATTTCTGTTAGGCATATTCACAGTCTCCTTTCCATTCCTGTGCTTGCAAACACAAGAAGTCTCGTGAGCAAGAACCTCAGTTCTTTACAGAACCTCCATGCCAGGACAACTGATAAAATGTGAGAAATCATATTGCAAAAAAACAGGTAAGTTTGGCCCCATAACCCCTCTGAACTTTGGCTTCCTAGATCTAGAAAATGAGAACCATAACACCTGCAATCCCTTCTCTCCCCAGAGCCAAAGTGGTATTTTAGGAGTTGGAGTGGACTTTGAAATGTTGGTATGTATGTCCTTGCAGTATCTTTGGGGAAAATACTCCTTTGCAAAAGCTAATCTGACTTTAATAGTGAAATGGAACGGGACTGCTTAGACTCCTAACAAGGAACAGCTTAGTAGGTGTTTGAGCCAGTGGCAAAGAGGAGGGGATCCCGTCCCCAACCTCCTAAGGGGATGGGAGAACACTAGGGAAAGGTGGAAATGTAACGCCCCTGGCCTACAGGCAGTGGGGTAAGAGCAATCACTGCCGCACTAAGATTGCAGTCATCCACTACAGAAAGTAGAAATGAAGGCTCAAAGGACCACCCTATGACTCAAAGCACAGAAGCTTTGGACTGTTGTGATACCTATTTGTTAAAAAAAAAAAAAAAAGCTTTTCAGAGGCTGTTTTTGTCTCATTTCTGTTAATTGGCTATGTTTCATACAGGTGAGGCTATCAGATACTTGACCTTTAAGTAAAAGAGTTGTAAGTACACGCATCTACTTTGTACTATCATGACCTTTCTACAATAATAACTTGTGGTCTTTTGTGCATAATCACCCAGCTAGAGAACCACAGTGAGAAAGCTAACTTTATGCTCACAAACACTAGACTGTCTTCCCTCCTCCACTCCTTAGGCAGAAAGGTTTGTATGAATCCAAACTTAGTTTTAAGCCCAAACATTTTAGTTGACCTCATTGGTGTCATTTTCAGACAGTCCAGTATTATAAAGAGATATAATCTTTTCTTGAGTTTAAAATGATCACAATTAAAATTAAAACATAACTACATAACTTATGAGCATTTTCTTTTTCTTTTTTGTTCAATGGGGGAGGAAGTAAACACTTGTTAATTGAAAAAAATGAATTGAATTTTAAAAAATAAAAGTATATTCAAGGCCTGTTTGTGTTCCTATAGTATAGGTAAAACTCTCTAGTGCTCTGTCTACTCTAGTCTAATAGGACAAAGGAAATGGAGCTTCCCATGCCTTCCCCAGGGAAATTATTACTTTTTTTATTTTTATTTTTCACGGTTTTTTTTTTTTGGAGGAGGAAAGGTAGGGCAATTGGGGTTAAGTGACTTGACCAAGGTCACACATTTAGTTTTGTGTTAAGTGTCTGAGATCACATTTGAACTCAGGTCCTCCTGACTCCAGGGCCTGTGCTCTACTCACTGTGCCACCAAGCCACCCCTGTTACTTTTTTTAAAAAGAGATTTCACTTTTACTCTACTAAATTCCTACTTCTCTGCTTCATTGTGGCAGAACCTTTAGGTTCTCAAATGCCATGGCCAATGGAATGCAAAGGCATCATATATGGGTCTGGGGAGGTTCAGGAGGAGGTCGGTCATCAGTTGGATGATGAATTTTTGAGGCTATCACTCAAGACAATGTAAAAAGGGGGTAGGTAAGCTGTACTAAGTTAGTGCAGTGAACACCCTAGGATTTTGGCCAGTATGCCATCTTCAGGTAGGTGATAGCTTCGTTTTCTGATTCATTTTCCCCCCAACTCTCAGGTTCTCTGTTCCCCATCGAACTTTAATAACGTAGTGCTATGAGGTTTGTAAAACGTTTACATATATCCTCTCCCTGTCCTCTGTCCTCGCTGCCAACTCTCTTCTGACACCTTCAGTAAGGGAAAAGTACCTCAAAGACATGAGGAAGTGAGTCTGAAATCCTTCCTACCTGGTGCTAGGTGAAATGCATCCTGGGTGTGGACTGGATGGTCTCGGATGTCCCTTTTGCCTCCAAATGTATGTTCCTATTATTTTATGAAGAGCTCAAAATGATGGTTTGGTTTAGTACAAGTGGGGCTCTGAAGGGAAGTTACAAATAGGATAGGTTGTGGAAGGCGAGAAAAATTAAACCCCACAAGACTACTCTTTAAATCCTTTCTTGTATGAGGAAGTAATTGGAAAACAACACCTTTTTTTTTTTAGGTGTAGAGAACTAGTAATGAATGGCACTCCCTGGAGTTTGTACCAAGTCCCCGAGTCAGGGAAATGCAGCTTACCACAATTAATTTAGAAATTATTAAATAAAGACTTAATTTGCTAAATAAATCATTTTCGCTCACCCAACAGAAGATTATTCTCATTTCTTTCCCTCAACTGCAATTTCTATAAGCATTCTTTTAAACCTTTCAGGACAAAAACTGCACCCAGGAAGGAGCTGCTTCATACCCTTAGGCCTCACTCCCTCATTTACCTCTAGGCCACAACCATACTATCAATTACAGAGACTTTCATTCAACTGACCTGGCAAGAGACTTCCACTAGATGGTCAGCACGGACATGATGACCCAGATAGAAAGTCCTGTCTGTCTCTCACCAGTGAGGTCAGCCAAACACTCAAGCTTTATGCTGACACGAGTGGAGAGTCACATTGAGGCACACAAGGATGAACACAATTCATCACTGTGGAGGCCTATGAACATATAGACATACATACCTATCTATGTACGTGAGCTTTGTATTTGAACATGAAGATTCTGACTATAGTTGGAGTCAATAAGAAGGTGTGGCTAAAAAGCCAGATGTATACATAGGTAAACATGCTTTTACATGCTTATTACCTACACATTCTCCTTACATGTCAAGAAGGTTCTCTGGGGTTTGGAGGCCTGGGGGGTGGGGATCTGGGGAAGGAAGGAGTAAATTTTCCCAGCTTTGTGACTTATTCCAGAGTGAAGATTCATGAACTGGAGGTTGATTCGACCTTTACTCCCTTCCACTATTTCTGGCCGGAACCCAGATTGCCAGATAATACTTCATTCCATCAGGTTATCCACCAGGACACTTGGGACTAACCAGCATGAACATTATGGTCTCTGCTCAGCTTCCATGTATGTATTTCTCCTCTCCACCCCTACCCCCAAACACACAGCTTTTGCCTCTTGACCAAGGAATACTAATTGAATTGATATTTATAGAAATCAGAGAAAGTAATAAATAGGAAGTGGAGAACCCTTCCTCATTCCCCATCCTGCCCTTGCTCACATTTCTCTGGAAACTCCTCTTCTCCTCAACCCTCCTATCAACATCACGTACTCTTAACAACCACCAAATGGTTACTGAACACTCATCCCACTCCCACAAGAAGGTGCCCAGAGCACCCATTTTTCTCCTACTTGTAGGCCCTTCCTTCCTCCATAATAGTCATGAGCCTAGGCTTTTCCAGCCCTGCAGCTACAGGGTGGACACAGTTGTTCACAACAATTCAGTAAGCAGAGAGGCACCAACTCTAATCATTCCATTAAGACTGAGGACCACCTGGCCTTACCATCTGTCCTGCCATTGCTCCCTAAGGACCACCAGACTTTACCATCTGCTCAGTTATTCTACCTTCAGACCTCCCTCCTCACCCCCCACCCCACCCTCACCACCACATTGCCATCTACTTTAGAAATGAATCCTAAGGCTCTCTGGGCCTGACTCAAGAACCCATGGACCCCTGGATCTTTCTATCTGTCCTACAGCTAAATTCTTCCATAAATGTTGTCTCCCCCAATGAGAACAAGAGCAAGGATTGTCTTGCTTTTATATCCATCCATTTCTCTCTCTCTCTCTCCTCTCCTACTCCTCTTTCCTTACTGTTTAGCAAAGTACTTGGCACAAAGTGCTTAATAAATCCTTTTTCATTTATTCATTAAAGCATGTGTTAAATCATTACCACTGCTGGTAAGAAGGACATGACAATTTACTGCCTTATGGCTCCATTCACAACCCCTAAAATGGCCTAGATAAATGTTTCTTTCCCTGGCCACTGCCTCCACGAATGGGCTGCATCCCTATAGTAGAACATAAGCTCCTTGAGGGCAAGGACTTTATATTTCTTTGTATCCAGAATTTAGCACAGAGATCAGCTCATAGTTTGTGCTGAAAAAATTACCTTTTGATTACTTGATCTTTGGCTCATGACTGGTATCATTAGTTGTGGAGCTTTTTGATACTCACCTCACACCTCCAACTTTTGGATTTGTGGTCGTTCAGAAGCCATGGATACAGATATGTCTGTACACAGTGGGAAACCACTAAATATCTGTTGTTGCTTTTGACAATGAAGAAGAGGAGGATGGCAGAAATCCTAGAATTACGGGATCATATATCTAGATTTTGGGGAAACCAGTCTAGGTCATCCAGAGGCCATCCAGTCTAACCCTCTCATTTTACAAATGAGGAAACTGAGGCCCAACGAAGGATCTCAGTTGAATGACTTATTTAAGGTCACACAGACAGTCTAAGAGAGGATATTTCCATAGACATACAAGGTGGTGGTGGTTGTTGTTAAGTCATTTTTCAGTTGTGCTTGATTCTTCACGATGTCATTTGAGGTTTTCTTGGCAAAGATACTGGAGTGGTTTGCCATTTCCTTCTCCAGTTCATTTTACAGATGTGGAAACGGAGGCAAACAGGGGTAAGTGACTTGGCCAGGGCCACAAATCTAGGAAGTGTCTGAATCCAGATTTGAACTCAGGTAGATGAGTTCCTGACTCCAGGTCAGGCATTCTATTCACTGTGCCACTTAGCTGTCCCCTATAGATACAGTAGCATATGACTTTGAGGGGTTTCTTTTTCATTTAAAATTTTTTTGGACATGTTTTAAAGATTTTTTTCTATATTCCTATTTCCTCAATGTATAGACACGGACAACCTGAGTCCAGTTCCTCAAATGGCACTCAAAACTCTCTGCCATCTGACCCCAACCTACTCATCAAAAGTCTTCTTCAGCTATTCCTCAATACAAATCCCTTAATCCATGTATAGGAAGGTTTTTTCACAGTACCTTCAAACCATCACGCTCTCTTCCGCTCCAAGTCTTTGCTCATACCAAAAGCCCTTCCGTCCTTCTTCTTTCCTCCTCATCCCTGGAATGTCCTTCCTCTTACTCAAATACTAGTTATCTTCCTGCATGCAGGTCACATCCCATTTCTTCCCCTAACCTTTCCATGACTTCCGTGCTCCCCCCCCCCCCCATTGGTTTGTCTTTCTTTGAACTCTGATCCTGGTAGGGATTCTCTCTTATGCTTCTGTGGGGAGAGTAGTGATTTTGTCGCTGGTAGGAATGAAGACCAAGAAGTCACTAACTCCACCTGCCTCTGTTGCTTTTTCCAATAAAATTACAGAGTTGACCCATGACCCCCGCGTAGCAACCAGGGAAGTGACTGCAGTGGAAAGGAGCCTCAAGGAGAATGTTCTCAATATAACCTCAAGGAGCAGACTGAATCTAAGGAGTAGCCTAAGGCAGAAAGAAAGCATTTTAAAAAACAGCCTAAGGACCTGGGTTGGCTTTGTGAAAACTGGATAGGTGTGGCTATGGGAGGTAGGGCTATGGGGGAGGGGCTACATGGGCACTACATAATACTTTAAGATAGAAGCCCAACCAAGAGAATTGAAGTTATAGCATCAGAGAGTACATTTTCTCCAAAGAGCAAGAAGTTGGAACCAGGGGAAATGGGAAAAGGCCATCAGGTCCAAGGAACAAGAACTCTAGATTACTCATTCTTCATGTTAGAGTCTATTTTCCCCATGAAAATTTGACTTATATGAAGTAGCACAACAGAGGGTAGCTCATGTTGCAGCATGGTAGCACATAGTTCATTGCGTTCACTAGCTAATTGCCTCCGTGGCCCTGAAGTGGGTATAGCAAGTGGCAGGCTTCAGCTGGGTTGCTGCCCTATAAACATGCATGGTTAGGACTATAGCCTTCAAGCTATTAAGGACTTCAGAGGTCTTTTCATCCAATATCCTTACTTTAAAGACTAGAAAACTGAGGTCCAAAAAATTTAAGTAACTTGTCACACAGAGAGTAAGTGGCAAAGAAAAATTCTCCTGGGTCTAACCCTAGGATTCTTGCCACTGCACTGCACTTTGCCCACATAACTCTTCCAAGAATGTCCCTCGTTATATGTTTCATGTTTCCATTCCACTGGTGGTGTATGAGGCCATTGGAAGATATACCCGTGTGTGTGTTTGCTTGTTTATTTCCCTATTTTGTTTAATTGTCTATTAAACAAGTGTATCCTCCTGCTGGTTTGGTAAAAGAGACAAAGGCAGAGGCTCAAAATCTTTGGATCTGAGTGAATGCTGACCCAAAATATGACTTAAATGTAAGGGCAGCTTTTCGGGTGGAGGGTATGATCAAGAGGGTACATTTCTTGTAATTTCTGTCAATACCTTGCTCTAGTTTACATTTAAATATCCTCAAATAATTGTTAAGTACATGAATGAAGGAAAGAATGGCTGAATCTTCCACATTTTCTCTTGACTACCACTCCTCATTCTATTTTTTTGTGTGTCACAGGTGTATAATTTACCCCAAAATGATACAGACCATTCTGGAAAATGACATACCGACCTCTAAAAAGTTTCATGGAATGTTTCATGGAGTCCATGGAGTTGTATCTCTATGTCTATATACATGGAGGTGGGACAATAAAGCCCAATAATTATTCCCACTTTTTGGACTTTCATTCCAAATAATTAGTATATCTATATATAAGGTTGTATACTTGGAGAGACTGATAATATAAGTCTCTTTCCAGTATGTGCTGGTGGCCTACACTGATAGTTTGTCCTTATAATTACAATTAATAGTGGGTAGGATCCACTCTATCACCATATACAGGGTCTGAGAGTTTAAATGATACTGCATATGGATGGTTTGTATTTTAGTAACAAATTCAGTTGCATTTCTGGCAATTTGTGAAACGAGATACCTTTCCGATGAAATTGAAGAGATCCAAGCAGACATATGGATTTTAGCATCTCTGTGGTGTACATTTCTAAGCAACACTGCAACTGGATGTAAAGCCTGCAGATTTCTGGATGTATCTCACCATCTTCTGGGCTGTAACAAAAAGAAGGTGGAAAGCTGTTAATACCCTTAAGGTTTCACTTACCAAACTCCAGCCTCACTCAAGAGAGAAGTGTTACACAAGGAGGATTCCTGAAAGCATTTAATCTATAGTACCCTGTCTCACAAACAAATACTGCTGACACATTTCTCACTTAAAGTGCCCTTCTGACTAACAGCTCCTTAAACAAGCATCCCAAGGGTTTCTTTTCTCCCTGAAGTAATATGGGAAATTTAAACTCATAAAGGTTTTAAATAATTTAAATACCCAGGCATTCTAAACCTGTAGACAGGCATTTCCAGACTTGAAAAAAAAAAAAAAAGCAAACACAAACCCTAATCTTGAAAAATCCCCTAGCCTTCCATGAACCACTTGTGAAGAAGCTCCTCTCCCCCATCCCCAACTAAATGAAGTAGAATCAAGTCTTGGACACTACTATACCATTCTAACCATATTTCTTTTTATTTCCCTTTATATATTCTATACTCCAGCTAAACTGAATCACTGCTGTTCCCAGAACCTGACATACCTCTTACCTCTGCCCACTGGCACAAGCTATCTCCCAGAGTTGGAACATACTCCCTTCTCATTTTGATCTCTCAGAATACGTATTTTCCTTCAGAGGTTAGCTCAGCAGCTTCCTACAAGAAGTTTTTTCTAGATTCCTCTATATCTCAGTGATTTCTCCTTCCTCAAATTATCGTACCTATATAAAACTAAATATTGACTCAGAAATATCCTTCCAATAGAATATAAACTGTTTGAGAGCAAGGTCTCTTCTGTTTTTGTTATTTTCTTTGTAGCCCCAGTGTTTTGGACACTCAATAAGAGCTGGTTGAATTTAATTGAAAATAATAATGACGATTCTCAACACAAAGTTCCTTTAAAAGCAGATGACTCGAAAGCGAAGACATGAATTTACTTGTACCAAGGTTATTTATTTGTTTCTTCCCTTATGGCCAACCATCTGTAACATGTTTGTTTTAATTGAGACACACTCTTTGTAAACAGAAGAGTGGGATGGGGGAAGGGGAGAGAAGACAGAGAAGAAAGGAAAAGGGAAGGGAAAGGAAAAGAGGGAAGAGAAGGAAGGGGAAAAGGGAAGGATGGAGAAGAGAGGTTGGGGGAAGGAGGGAAAAGAAGGAAGGGGAGAGGGGAGGGAAGGAGATTAATGAAAAAATTCTGGTAATGCTGATTAGTAAAATCAAGCTGTATAAATAGTGAATTTACTTATAGAAATAGTCCAGGGCATTGTGCTGAAATCCTTGTGGCTATCTAAGAGGAGTATGACAGGCTTCCCTTCTGATTTTATTTTTTCACAGTTTTCACTGATACATTTCATTCAACAAAGACAAAGTTCCCACTATTCAGGCAAATGGACCTCTCCTCCCCTGATAAGGTTACATCCAGTAGATGACAGAGGCAGAGCCTGAATTCAAGTCTCCTGACTCTATACCCATTACACCACTCTGCCTCTTTGTCAACAACTATTCCTTTTTGTTAACTGTCAAGAGACAAAAGTGCAAAGTGAAATGTACCAACAGCTACAGTCATACATACTATTAGGCAGTCTTGTTTAACCTTTTGAGGAATGCATTTTGTCAGTAAGTTTGTGTAAGTGCTGGTTGGGAAGTGTTTGAGTCAAAACAAAATATAAACCCCAAATTAGTTAATTAGTTATAAAAGAAAAACAGAATATAAAAAAAGAGTGACAGCATGACTGAGTAGATAGAGGATTGGCCTTGGAGTCAGGAAGACCCGAGGTCTAGTCCTGTCTCTGTTCAAGACTAATAGTGGCTCCCTAATATCAAGTTGCAGGTAACTTGGAGATCCAGCCCTGGAGGAAATGCACATAACAGGAAATCCCTATAGTGATGAAATCACAGATCTAGACCAAAAAAATAAAATAGGTAAGGTGAAATATTTGGACTAATTTTTTGGGGGGAGGGGTATTTTAAAGAATTTTTCATTCCTACAAAATTTTATATTTCGGAATAAAGCAAAAGAACACAAGTTAAATTTAAGAAGGGAGTGGATGGAAAAAGGGCAGAAATCTCAAAGGTTAGTTGGACCACATTTCTGCTTAGATTGCATCTTCATTTCTCAATGCCATTCATCTGAAAATGCTGACCATGTTTAATTAAATAATGTAGGGGCTGGATTTGTCTTCTGTCTTAAGTGGGTCAGTGGCAAGATATCAGATGTAATTATTTTGAAAAAAATGGTGTATATGCTTTTCTAAATTCTGAAGGCTGTCTCCTAAGGAAAAAGCCAGAGTGGAGGAATAGCTGGTCCTTATGCAGCACTTCGCAATCATAATTAATTCTGATTTCCAATGCTCATTTAAGAAATGAGGAAAAGTGCTTCCGGTAAACCATCTGATTACATAAGTCAGGAAAATGGACCTGTCCATAGCTGAGTGTGTGATGGAAGATGGATGTAGTGAGTGAGCCAACTGTGGGAGAGACAGGTGCTTCAACATAACTACATCCCATCTAGTCCTGTGCTTTGCCTCCAGCTGAACAGAATAAGAGCAGCTTCCTCTCTCACTTCGGTCTTGGAAGTACTGCCCTAGGCAAGACTTTGAAGCAGGCAAAAATGTCTTTGGTGAAATGTCCCACTTTCTCTTTCAATGCCTTTCCCTTTCAACATTTCTGTGATTAGGTGCCAGCACGAAGGCCTTCCAGCTGCTGTCCAGCTGTCCACTGCAGGGCTACATGCTCTTAATCTTCCCTGACCATCTTCACTTTGCTCCGTTTAAATTCATTTGCCCTGAATCCCTTTCTCAGGGCCTCATTATTCTCTAAAATGATGCTGAGTGATCATGGTTAACATACTAATTAATATATCAGAACTTTAACAGAGGCTGTGAGGGGCTCATAGGAGAGGCCAGCTAATCTAACCTCCTCATTTTAAAGGGAGGAAGCAGAGACCCAGGAGGGTGGAAAATCGACTTCTACAAGATCACAAAGATCATTTTTTGCAGATGCAGGATTTAAACCCAGTCTTCAGAGCCAGTGCTTGTTCCTCTTATCTTGCTGCTTCCCAAGGAGCATATTTTTCCGCAGATGGACCTTTCAGTGCTCCTCAAATAAAGCCGCCTCAAGTGGCTGCTTACGTCACTTCTGGGTAGAACTAGTTTTGTGGGCTCGTGCAATAGAATTTAAAGCACGTTGTATAATTTCTCATTTTACAACATGCACACAGATGCAATAGAAACTGATGGATATATTGTAAATATGATGGGGAACACTCTAGTAGCTCAGGATAATATCACATTAAGCAATGGATTATTATTGTTTTTAAGAACTAAAAAACATGCTTCTAGGAACTCTTTTCCTAAAACATAATTCAGTACTTCAAAAGATCTCCATTTTCATCATCAGGGACATGCCAAACACTGACCACCACAGTGCCTCCATTCATCAGTGAGTGGTTTCATGATTTGGTGTAGTCAAAAAAACTCATTAGCTGGTGACCAGTCTTCTGGAGATGAGGAAGGATGGAAACAAGCACATGCCTCAGGCATAGTGCTAAGCTCTTTTTGCCAATATTATCTCACTTGATCCTCACAACCACATGGGAGGTAGGTACTATTATTATTCCCATTTTATGAGGAAACTGAGGCAAAGACAGGTTAAGTAACTTGCCCAGTTTCACCCAGCTAGGAATTATCTGAGGTCATATTTGAACTCTTGTCTTCCTGATCCAACTCTAGCGCTCTACTCACTGGGCCATCTGGCTGCTTCTCTGACCTTAGTTAAACTAGTCCTCAGATTAAAAAGTTCATTGTCAGGCCCAAAGACAAAGGCATTCCAGAAATACCAGAGCTAGGGTTCCAAGGTCAGTGTTTGACCTTGTAACGCCAAGCTAAAGCAATTTCCAGGTTCAGAATTACAAGCATAGTAACTCTCCATATATTCAGTAACAAATTAAGGCAAAACATTCACAGAAAGTTCAATCATGAAGTACAAAAGTCAAAGTACTCCACCCCTGGGTAGTCTCAATTGGAGATTAGTTCCCAATCATCTACAAAGTACATTCATTTGGTCAGTCACAAAACACAAAGGCTATCCACCCCTAGGTCACAACTAGGTTACAATATCATCACAGCATTCAATGCCCAAGGAGAGGTCTTTTCTTCATCTTGACTTGAGGCAAGTTCTCAACAGTTTCTGTTCCTGGGAAGACAAGGCTTAACAAAGATACAATATAGATACACATTGCCTGAGTCCTTATCAATTCACTCTCTGCTTGTGAAATCAACTTGGACCCAACAACAGCTGAGGAATTAGCATAAATCATCAATACAGTCCCAGGACCCCTGAAAACATCAACAAGGCCCTCCTCCAGGATTTCTGTAAACATACAACAAGAAAATCCTCTTTTAGGATTTCTGAACCAATAGCAAGGTCCCAGGACTTCTGCAACAACAGCAACGTCCTCCATCAGCAGATGAATCTGACAAAGTAAAATCAAAACAGACAAGACAAAATACCAGCACCACAGTCATGCCTCCTCAGTTCTCAGCAGCTCTGGGTGGCAGTACTCAAAAGTCCTGGGCAGCTCCAACTGACCCTCAGCAGGTGGCTTCTCTCTCTCTCTCTCTCTCTCTCTCTCTCTCTCTCTCTCTCTCTCTCCCTCCCTCCCCTCCACTATGCTGCTCCCAAAAGTTCTTCTGGCCTCTCTCTGCTTGGACATCTTTCTATCCACAGCACCAGCTCCTCCCAGTTCAGCCCCCTCTCTTCATGTCAACAAGTCCATCCCACAAGTGGGATTCACAAGCTTTGGGTTTTAACACTTAACCCCAAAACCAAGCTAATACAAGGGGATCTTTAAATTCCATTACCATTACAGACCTCTATACTACACTGAGGCAGTGGAGGAGTTCAGTGGACAGTCCCTAAAATAGATAATACTGAAAATATCTTGAAGGTAAAAATTACCTAATCCATTTATATTACATCTAGAGAGTCAGTATGTTTTATTTACCATTTTAAGATGAGAAAATAGAGGTGAAACAGTTTATTTATTATAAATAATTGTTGTCAGAGGTAGAAGCACCTCTCACACATAATAGCTGTGGGATTCTGGGTAAGTCATTCAATCTCTCAAGGTCCCAGGAAACTCTAAGGACACATTGGAAAGACAGTTCCACATCAAGAACTCCCTACATGGATGAATAATTTTTTAAAAATTACAGATGAAATTTAGAGCAGAGGAGGCATCACATAGTTATCTAGTTAATGAGCATTTATTAAGCAACAACCATATGCCAAACATTTTTAAGTGCTAGAGATAAAAAGAAAGAAAAAAAGTCCCTGCTTTCAAGGATAGAACATTGAACCAGGAATCAGGAAGACTTGGCTGGGTTCATGCGCTGCTTCAGACGCATCCCCTTCAGCTGCACAGAATCTTTACACAGCACCCAGATTTTAGAGTAAGAAATAGGGCTGAGCATGTCCAACCCAAAGTATAATCTACCCAACAGAAATCAATGCAGCTGCTTTACATTACAAAAAAAAATGGACAGCATGGTACAAATAGAAAGAACTTGGCTCTGGAACAAGAGGACTTGAGTTCAAATCCTGCCTCTGAAGCTTACCTGTGTGACCTTGGGCATGTATGGACCTCAGTTTCCTCTGTAAAATGAGAGGGGTCCCTTCCACCTCTAGATCTATAAGTCTATGACCTTTTGGTCTATCTGAAATCAGTAGGAAATATTTGCTGTGCTGTTTTGCAAAAAATGTTATTTTTTTATGTCTTGGAAAACTGAAATAGAGAGAAGAATAACTAAAGAGCAGCAGCAAAATTAAACAAAAAAAGTTTTTTCCTAGTGAAAAAACTGTACTGTGTTAATTTCTGGTCATCTACAATTCCTTTTTCTCAGTCTAACGATTTATTATTGCCACTGATTTCCTCTAAGCTCATGAGGGAGAAATAACAAATTGTCAAGTGGATTACTATACAGACCCCTTATAGTAGAGGCAGAAGCCCTAAGAGATGTTTTCTAGCAGTGGGAACAGTTCTGAAGCTCTAGTATTTACAGAACCTCAGATAAGGTCACAGCTGGGATGGTGGAAGAGAAGTTTTGGATGACAATGGAAAGGTTTGGTTTGGGATTTCCTGGGGCCAAACTACAATATCTGAGGAACCTTTTATGTTAAAGTAAAAGTAGGCTCAAGAGAGCTTTCTTCTGGACACTGAAACAACTTCCATAGCTAGAAGGCAACTTTACATTACAGTACTTCTGCTCTTACCCTTCAAAAAAGGCCTTGCTATTCATGGCTTCCATCTATGAAGAGCCACCAGAACAATGGTCATTTAATTCAGTCAAATGGCTGTTAGGAAGTAGGAGCCAATATTTTATTATAGTGGCTTAATAAAACTTATTAAAAAGCAGACAAGTTAATTGCATCTTTGTTAGCAAAGGAAGCAGAGGATCAATTGTAATACTATTTCTGTGATTTGAATCCAGAAAAAAAATCAGCAGACCTAACAAATTAATTTTTTTTTATTGCTGGCAATCAATCAAGGAAACAAAGGATCATAGGATCACAGATTCAGAGCTGGAAGGGACCTCAGAGAGCATCTGTTGTTGTTTGTTGTAGGCCAGTCATGTCTGACTCTTTATGACCCCATTTGGGGTTTTCTTGGCAGAGATACTAAAGTGGTTTGCCATTTCTTTCTCTGGCTCTTTTTACAGATGAGAAAACTGAGGCAAACAAGGTTAAATGATTTCCCCAGGTTGCACAGCTAGTAAGCATCTAAGACCACATTTGAACTCAGGAAGAGAGTTTTCCTGACCCCAGGCCTGGGACTCTATCCTCTGTGCCACCTAGCTGCCTTCTGAGTTGTATCTATTTTGTTACTCCAGAGGGAAGAGTGACTTTTCTGAAATATTTGTTTGGGGGTTCAAATTTTAAATTTATATAACTGATTATAAAACACTGAAAATTTAATTGAAACTTGAAAAATTAACTGCAATATTATTTGGTTTGACAAAGCATAATTCAAAAGGTAGTATAGTATGGTGAAAAAAACTAACAGACCACAATACTGACTACTGGAACATGGCATTCCAGCTCTGCTACTAACTTTCTGCATTACTTTGGGCAAATTACCATGCCTCTCTGGGCCTTCTAAATTCTTTTCCAGTTTTAAGACTTTAAAACTATGAATTTAGGATCATCATGGGACTTGGTTGTAAGATATCCCAATCACAATAAACACCAAGGATTCCGTGATATTCCTGTCATTACCAAAGTGTGTGAACCCAGTAATGATATCTACTAAAAATATTGTCTGACATTGTATTTTCCAATTTTATGGCATATTTATTTGGCTGGTAGCTATTGTCTTCATTAAGCCTATGGGAAACATGACCTACTTCTTCTTGGACATAAATAACTCTCCCATCCTTCAGATCTCCTGCAGTATTTACATACTTTGAATGCATTTATCATGTACTGTTTTGGATTACACTTATATGTATGTCATTTCCCCACCTCATCCCCACCCATTGGATAGGGTAAGCTCCATGAAGGCAAGGGATGTGTCCTAGCTCAATCATTTATTTTCCCTAGTTCTGTGCCATGCATGACACTGTAATGTGTTTGTTGAATCAAGTCAATTAATCTCTTTAGACCTTAGTTCCCTCAATTATAAAATGAAAGAGATGGACTAGATAGTGCCTATAGTACCTTCCAACTCCAAATCCTACACTCCTATCTTTTGAATTAAATTGAACTAAATTAGACTCTTCACATCAAAATTATGTTATTGAATCTTCCAAAGTAACAAATTCTATTTGTGTTTAGTCTTTAGTTTTCGAAATGATCTGTTTTAATTTTTAACACCACTTCATGGGCTGACAGCTTCAACCACAACCCTCAGTTAAATAAAGGGGCCATTAGGCTGACTAAATATGTCTGTCACTGGTTGCAGAGTTATTTTCTCCCTTGTGAATGGAAAATAGTCCACAGCACAAACTCGTTCGGAGGAATATGAAAGATATAGTTAGCTTCACCTATCTGGAATATGCAGACACACTCATCTTGCTGAATATTACAGACTACAAATGAATTATCTGTGCTTTTGCTCAGACAATACTATACACTCAGTTTTGGTGAATCCTCACCACACCTCAGACTATTGACTTCACATACCATTTGGATCTCAAGAATGCCTCATAGCCAATCTACTCTTTAGTTCCCAGGTAATGCTCCTGCTCTAGGTGCCCCGATTTGCTATACAAATACTCTGACAAACTCTCTTCCCTGGCACCTATGTCAAGGTGAATTGATGTCTTACCATTGCAAACTTTCCCAATTTAGCAAGTTCAGTCCAGTTTCCTCATGTGTAAAATGAAGGGATTGGGCTAGCTGATCTGTAAGGACTCCTTCCAGCTTTCAATCTGACACTGATCTCAACCTCTGCAGCACTATCCCATGGGATTCCTCAGCTTTCCTCTAACATGGAGAAGTCTCAGCATCAGTCCTCAGTGGGGACAGAGGGATGACAAAATCCAGGATGAAAGTGGCTGTAAGCTCCCCATCATTAATAGACATTAGCTGTTTCACAGAATTTAGCCACAACAGAAGTACAACTGAGGTGTCTCAGGAAGCCAGTGCTTATGTCTGAATAACTATGTCCAAGTCCCCACTTTTTACAACAATCTCATTAGTACTAATGTCACTTCACAGGAGTCTATGTGTTGTTGACAAGATGGTTCTCTTTATATTTTTCCTAGAGTAAAAGACTGAAAGGAAAAGAGATTCAAAGACTTGGTTAAGGCTCTTGGTAAGAGCCTTGTATATGTATCTCCCATCATGACTTATGGCAAGATGTGGTATTAAAAAAAATCATCAGAGACAGGTGTGATCAGAAAAGGAAGGTAAGATAGCACTGCTATCTAGGAATTCTAACTGGTCTGAGGGAAAGCCTCCAGTATATAATGTGAATCCTTTATGGAGGATCTGTAGGTCATGAACATCGACACACAGGACGATAAGAGAAGGATGCTGCCCTCATAGAGGGAAGGCTCTTACTGAGGAGCTCATTGATCCACTGAAAGAGAGAAGCTGGCAGGCATCTTCTGTCCTAGTTCTTCCTAGTTCTTAATGACCCTTCTCAGATATTGTTAAACCAAAGGTCAAAGGATGATACTTTCAGAGGTGTAAGACTCAGAGGTCATCTAGCTGAACTTCTTCATTTTACAGATGAGGAAACTGGTTCATGGAATTTAATTGACCTATCCATGCTCACAGGGGGAGGGCCAACCCTTGCTTCCAGAGCCAGGGCTCTTCACACTGTTCAAGGCTTCAGGTCCTAAAAGCCTTTCAGAGATGTTCTATATATCATTTCTTTGCCTTACTGATCTGTGATTCCCTCAGCCCTATACCAATTTAATAGAGAGCTTTCAAATTACTGAGGCCAAAAATGTCATTATCTTCTGACCAAAGTGTGGACAAGTCTTAAATCATTAGCTAAGCTGGTTCTCAGATCACATGAAATCCATTCCCAGCCCATGCAAAACTTTTCTAGGTTGGTAGAACCTATCAGAATTTACACTCCCCTGGAAGAGTGTTCTAGAACCTAGAGTCACCTCCAAGCCATAATGAGGTTCTTGAGTGCATGTCAATAGATGCTTCCATATGCCTAGATAGCCTGACATTTTTGCCAAGTCCAACAATGGCCATAGCATACTTTCAATGGGGATGTGTAAATAACAGTGTAGACAACAGTGTTGCCTAAAGGTAAGTGATGAACAAGTCGGTTCCTTCCCCCTCTGTAGTTCTGTTTTTCAGTAATCAAACAGGGAATAAGAGGACAAAAGCCTGCATATGGGTTTGTTGAAGCATACCTCCTCTCTGTATCTGTGGATTATTTATTTGGCTTTATTTTTAGGTAGAAAATACTGAAAGAGACAATGTCTATTAGAGCACATGAGCAATTCTCATTACAGCATGGGTGCTAGGTAACCATTAGGTGGCTAACGGGGATCTTTGTAATAGCAAAATGGGAGTATCAATAAATAGAACATCACAACTAATCCTAATGATTGAAATATGGTGCTTCCCTCCTCCCCCATGCTATCATGTATTCAACCACTTTGGATATATTTGCATTTATTAATGACATATATAATATGTATATATACATATACATACATATGTTTTACATCCTTGTTGTCTCCTCCATTAGAATATAAACTGATTGGAAGTAAGGATTGTTTCATTCTTCTGATTTGTATTTCCAGAGGCTACTATACCGACTGGAACACCAAACACTTGTTGATTGATTTAGACAGGTAGCATGGTGGGCAGCTAGGTGGCGTAGTGAATGGAGTGCTAGGCCTGGAGTCAGGAAGATCTAAGTTTCAAATTTGGCCTCAGACACTTACTAACTGTGTGACCCTGGGCAAGCTGTTTAACCCCAATTGCCTCAGTTTCTTCATCTGCAAAATGAGCTGGAGAAGGAAATGGCAAACCACTTTGTCAAGAAAACCCCAAATGAAGTCATGAAGAGTCAGACATGACCGAACGACTGAACAAGCATGGTGTAATAATAGCCTTAGGGTCGAGAAGCCTTGGGTTCAAGTTCTCCCCCTGACACATAGGGGCTGTGTGTGTTGCTCAGCAAGTAACTTAACCTTTCAATGCCCTAGGTGAGGCTTTTAAAACTTTATGTTATCAATTTACTAGTCTTCATGAATAGAGGGAATTTGTAGACTGGGAATATGTGTTGTTGACAAGATGGTTCTTTTTATAGTAACATCACAGATCCAGACCAAAAACAAAGGCATATCTATCATGTATACATTCACATTTCTTTCTGCCTAAAAAGACATTCTTTCTCCTTCCCCTCCCCCAATAATTTGTATGGAATTTGTGTCTTTGATGAAAACTTTTCTAGACTATTAGCACAGAATCATACTCAGTTTGTCTTACCCTGGAGCTTTTAAGAGGCAATTGCTATAATTCCCTACACTTTACATCATGTAGCTTCATGGGAACATATGGCCTTGTGTCTTTCTCTCTACTGAACACAACTGGGGATCAAAATCTGCCCTGGAGCTATGCAGGCAAAATCAAGCACAGAACTTTATTTCTAACAGAAAAACCAAGCTTGAAATGAAACTAAATTTAAATGGGTTATCTACCCAGGCACCTCATTTGGTGAAGAGTGTCCTGAAGAGAACACTGGATTGAGCCTCTGTGTTACTGGCCAATTCATATAACTTCTCTGATCTTTGTCAAATACAGTAATGCTATTTGCACTACCAGCCTCATAGGTAAATTGTAAATTCCATTCTCCCCACTGCTGTAGAATATAAGTCCGCTGAGGGCAGACAATGCTTTCTTCTTCCTCTAAGTGTTCCCCGTACCCGGCAAAATACCTTGTATATAATAAATGCTTAACAAATGTTTGTTGAATTGAATTACACACGTGTGGGCTACTAGTATTATTATTTTGTGTAATTTAACCTTTGCTTCTTTATAAGAAGCAGCATGGCTGGGAGCTAGGTATCAACATCTTTAAAATTTAAGGGATATATTTCGATTCTATCCTCTCCAATATTTTCTATGTAGGTTGTAGAGTTGTTTCAGTCATGTCTGACTGTTCATGACCTCCTGAACCTCTGTCCATGGGGTTTTCTTGGCAAAGATACTAGAGTGGCTTGCCATTTCCTTCTCCAGTGGCCAACAGAAGTTAAGTGATTTGCCCAAGGTCAAACAACTAGGAAGTTTCCAACGCTGGATTTGAACTCAGGTCTTACTGACTCAGAGTCCAGCAGTCTATCCACTGCACCATCTAGCTAGAAATATAGGCAGGGTGCTTTAAATATCCTCTTCTGACAAAGAGGAAGTAGGAATCACAGGATCATAGATTGAAAGCTGGAAAGGATTTTTGAGATGAAAAAAAGAAAGGAGTTAGGTAACTTACACAATGTCAAACAGGTATATAGGAGGAAGCAAATAGCATTTACTGAGTACCTACTATATCCCAGACATTGTGTTAAGCCCTTCATTAATAATATCTCATTTGTTCCTCACAATAATATGGCGAGGTAAGTGCTCTTAATCCCATTTAACACCGAGGAAGACAAAGATCGAATGACTTCCCTGGAGACATACAGCTAGTAAGTGTCTGAGACTGGATTTGAATTCAGGTCTTCCTGCAACCATATCTAGCGCTCCTACTATGCCACCTACTTTTTGTAGTAAAGTGGCAGTGATGGAATTTGAACTCAAATCCTTTAATTTCAAATCTAGTCCTCTTTCCGCTATACCATACAATCAAAACAGAGAACCCTACTTGGACAATTACAAATTAATTGAGAAATTGTGTATTTATTGGGCCCATCTTGCCTATCACAGAATCTGAAAACTGAAAAATATCTTTGCACCCAAATATATTTTCAACCTTGGATCCCTATTTTTCCACGTGACATCAGTAAGCTCTTAAATTGCTTCAAAGGTCAGTAATTATTCAATTATTGTGTGTTATCTTGGAAAGAATTCAACTCATTAGTTTTCTATTATACTCAAAGCCTGGGTCATTAACTGCATCAGGCATTTAGTCCTGCTTTTATCCACTAGATACTTTTAGGACACAGACATTAAACTGTTGGTTTATCAGAGCACTATTCTTTGAACTCTTCTTAATTATGCCACAAAATTAAATGAAAATAGATTTTTACTCCAGTACAAGAAAGACACAGTCTGGGTAACTATGCTAATGACAAACTGGGCTGGGCCTAGAACAGGGTTAAGACAACCTGGGATAAAACTGAATTGACCAAATGCATTGTTGTAGTGCTCCATGGCCATATAAAAGAGCTTGTGATCATCTAAAATTGGTCTGTAATCTCATTTATCTGTTACTAAATGCATAAAGCTCTTTTATAATTTAATAATTAACTATTTGAGCATCAGCAAAGTCTCATTATATAGGATAATGTTGAAAAGGATTATTCCTGTTGGTGTTCCTAGCAAACATACCATGCATCCCAATGCACTAAGGGCTTATAGATGAGTCAATCAATAGCAGAAGCAGCATGTGGGTGGGCCAGGTCCCAATGTGGTGGGACTTAAAGTTCCTGTCCCCAAATATCTCCCTCAAACATGTGAAATTTCCACTATTGAGTATTACTGGGCTAAACAAAGAAAGCAGGGACAAAGAGAAATAGCATCTTTCAGTTTACCAGATTCATTCAACAGGCCTAGTCTTATTTAAGACAATGTGCTAGGCCTTAGAGAACAAAGACAAAAAACAAAATAGTCCCTGCTCTCAAGTGGCTTATATTCTTATGACAGGAAACAACACACACACACACAAATCAATATTTATTTAATACAAAATGGAAAGTAAATACAAGGTAATTGGGGGTGGAAGGGGAGAGCAGAAACAACAGAGGAAATTGGGAAAGCTAGTCCTGTTAATCACAGGTTGTCTTAAACCTGTTTCCATCTCAATGAGTTTGCTATGAGAACACTACACAGATTGGGTCTCTCTTGCAATGGTACTTGAGTTGATGCTTGGAGAAAACTAGGAGTTTTAAAAGGCAGACTTGAGGACAGATAGCATCCCATGCATGAAGGACAGCTTGCCAAAGGTATACAGGCGGAAGACAGATTGTTGCCTTCTTAGGGCGGCAAGTAGGTCAGCTTGGCTGGGACCTAGAGCATGCAAGGGAGAATAATGTAAAAGCCGAAGAGATAGTTTGTTTGCCAGATTGTGAAGGACTTTAAATGACAAACATCTGAAGGTAAAAGAAATCAGACAGTTAAATTTTGCTTGGGAGGGAGACAAGTACAATAGCTATAAACCCCAGGTATTAGGTACAAGCAGGATGAATGATAGCATGAGGCTTCTGAGCCAGAGATAATGGCAGGCCTTGACTTATAAGTGCCTAGAGCAGGAGCCCAGAAAGATGACCTGAATAGAAGCTTTAACCCCTTCACAGTTTTCACCAAGGGACTTCCTTGGCATCACTTGGAATTGGTATTCCCTGTTGCCCCTTTCACCTTGCTTATTTTAGCTGTTACCTGGCCTAATTTTAAAGCAAGGAATGAATATGAACCTCAGTTAACCAGGGCAGTTCAAGAATGCAGGTGTATATTGGCCAGGAAAAGGATGAATGCTCAATAAAGAGCATATGGGACCCTATCAGACACTTCTCCTTTCAGATGTCAAGGCTTTGTGCTGTGGCTTCAGCCTTCTGGTTCATTCGTTAGCTGAGAGGAAGAATTTCAATGGGAGGCTGCATGTTAGACATTTTGCAGTGTCAGGAACTGGAGGCTTATGACCATCCTGCGCCCAAACCCACAGTAAGCCAAAGTCACAGCCAAGGAAGGCGAAGGGAGAGAGGATGGTGGTGAAATATTATTTTACGTAAGAAGATTATGTTAGATGAAATACAATTTGTGCTTCTATTACTTTCAAAAGGCTATATGTCCTGCCAAAATGCAGATAAGCAATTGTTGAACTAAGAATCGCTTTATATATACATAAGAATGTTAGTCTGGGGAAGGCTGGATCTCAGATGTAGAGGTTGAAAGCACCTCAGAAGAAGACCAACTTCTTCATTTTACAGGTGAGAAAGCTGAGGTTCAGGGAAATTAAATAACTTGCCTGAGTCACATGAATAGTAAGTGGAGGGCCAGTTTCACACCTAACCTGGGTCTTCCACATCAAATCCAGTCCTCAGCCCACTGCATCAAATTATTATTGTTTGGTCATTTGTCTTTGTGACCCTGTGGTCCATACTGTTTATGGAGTTTTCCTTGGCAAAGATACTTGAGTGGTTGGCCATTTTCTTCCCCAGTGGATTAAAGCAAACAGAGATTAAGTGACTTGCCCAAGGTCACACAACTAATAAGTGTCTTAGACCAAAATTGAACTCAATCCTTATTGACTCCAGGCCCAGCATTCTATCCACTGAGCCATCTAGCTGCATCTACTGCATCAAATAACCCGTTTAATTTCACGTAAATAGTGTCTTTACCAGTAAAGTGAGAGAAACTTAGAATAATTATCTGGATAGATCAGGCATAGTGCATGCCAATGAAGAAATGGATTTTTGTTTCATAGAGCTTGTTTCATTTTCTATGTTGTATGAAACAATATGGTACAGTGGAAAGTTGTGATGTTAATGAGGATATAAGATCTTCCCCACCCATTAATAGGCCCCAGGTGAAGTCCATTAAGGAAAGCTTGATTAGGGGAGACTTGTTTTTCAGGAAGGCCCACACCTTTTGTTACTTTGTAATTAGGCAATTAGTAATTATATATATGTCTGTGTATATATATGTCTGTGTGTGTGTGTGTGTACACACACACACACACACACACACACACACAGAGACATACTCTAACATTAGCCTTTTGCTTTGGGGCTCATTCACTGGAAGAGTGTTTGTGTGATTTGGCCAAATGAGACTCTCAGTAGCCATTAAGGAGCTCCCCAGCTTTGAAAAATCCAGATGTTGGTGCTTCTCTCTCTGGTAACTACATATGTATTGCCTTGGTCAAACAGTTGGATCTGTTTGTTGATCTATATGCTATATCTATATGCTAATTTCTCAGACAGAAGCCCTGTCTATTGGTCTTTATTTCTCTGCTTGTATTTTCTCTATTTTCTTTGTTTGGATTTTCTCTGAAGTTCAGGGTGCTGATTTTTCCCTGGACTAATGAATGCAATTAAAAAAAATTGTTGACCCCCTTAAACAGTTATCTTTCCTAGTAAAGCAGATCTAAGAATCTGTGCTAGCAGCCATCCTGGGTATGCCAGTGTAGTTGCTGCTACAAAAGTGCATTGAGCACTGAAGGCAGCAGACTTGAGTATGAATCAGTGCAGCTCTCTGGTATAAAATGAAGGACCCTTTAAGGTTCCTTTCAGCCTTTAGAATTCTGATCTGTGAATGTACCAATCCATTGCTCCAGGGTCTGCTTTCCTCTCAGTGGAGTTTAAGGCTCAGGATATGTACATTATTGATATAGCTTAACAGATCCTTTCAGCAGCTTGAGACAAGGTTGCTAGCAGCAAATGCTCACAACAATCCAAGTGAAATCAAATGTGATAAAAAGAAGCCCTCTTGGGTCTGAAAAATACGAGGAGAGATCTAGAAGGAGGCACTTACATTAGTGTAGATGATAATTTCATCACAACCTACAAGATAATAATGTGGGAATCAAGTTGATGAGTAATTTTCTATGTGACCTTAATAAGTCTTTGAACTGATGTGGAGTCCAATGCGTGACATAAATCACATTATTAAAAAAATAAAGCAATATCAGGAGACCTGCCAATCTTGGTCCAAAAATTAAAAAAAAATTATATTTATCATTTGTACGAATTTTGCACTAAAGGTTAAAAAAGAATAAAAACCCTATGGCTTTATATTTGCCTGCAAAAGTTCTAAATTTGGCATTAAAAAAGCCCCACAGCTACAGTAGTAATTATTATCTCTGTAAACAGAGGCAAAATGGCTAATGTTTATTCACTCTAAAGATCTGTGTATTCTACTGAACGAAGAGGAGGGCCCTAAGGATGAATGGTGTATTTGCACTGCCCTGACGGCAGCTTCTGGCCTTTTGAAAGAGCTGTAGGTTAAAATGAATTTTACAACTGAAGTCATAGAATAATAACTGATCTCTCTCTTTCTCTCCCTCCCTCTCTCTTTCTCTCTCTTTCTCTCTCTCTCTCTCTCTCTTTCCCCTTCTCCTTCTCTCCTCCCCCTCTTTCCCCACTATATACATATATATATTTCTATACTTCAAGTTCACAAAATGAAGTACATAAATTATCTCATGTACTTAAAACAACCCTGTGAGGTAGTTGCTAAAGGTATCATTATCTCTGTTTTACAGATAAGGAAGCTGAGATCCAGGGAGATTAAGTGACTTGCTCATGGTCATACAGTCAGTAGGTGATAGAGATACAATTTGAACCCAGATCTTCTTGACTCTAATCCCTAAACTTAGAGTCAAGTAATTGTTAATATTACTATTATTAGTAACACTAAGTAATATTTATAATTCAATAAAATACAGTATATAATAATTACATTTAATTGTAATATATGAGTGATCTTTATATTAGTAATTGTAATATTAATATTATATAGACAATCAATTAATATATAATTAATTATTACTAATATGAAGTCTAAGCTTGGCTCTCTATCCAGTAGGCCATACTTCTCCCACATTCAGTCATTTATTAAACAAGGATTTATTACTCACTTACTCTGTGCCAGGCACTGTGCTAAGCACTGGAGACAAAATGAAACAGTCCCTGTCCTCAAGTAGCTGATATCTCTATTAGGGGAAATAACTAGAAGTCTGTGTAAACCATGGAATTACAGAGCTTTCTTCTGGCTGGAAAGGCCCTTACAAGTCATCCAGGCTGACTTCCTCATTTTACAGAACAGGTGACTCTTATCTAGAGTAGCAGAGTGGGGACTGGATCCTATGTCTCCTATCTCCCAATCTAGGCCTCTTTTTATATCCCATCACTATCAGGATTCAGGAAAACCAGGCCTTTCTAGGAACACAATATGGTTACCTTCTCTTAAACTGGAGTCCAGCCTAGAATTAACTTCTCTAGAGGCTTTCACTGTCGAATACCAAACAGAAGATGGGATTTAAGGCAGAAAGGAAAGAGAGTGAGACTTTTGGCAGGAAGTGAAGGTCTTCTGTATAACTGTGCTGGACTTGTAAAATGGAATGTAAAAGTTTATTTTCTGATGGCCTTTGGAATCAGAACATCTAGGGTCCAAGAGTTAACATTTGCTATCTCTATGACCTTGGATAAGTTATACGATCTCTCTAGGGCTCAGTTTTCTAAACTGTTAACTGAGGTGATTGGATTAGTTAACTTCTGAGGTCCCTTCCAGCTTTAAATCTATGTCCCATGATGTGACTATTCCTCCCTCTCTCTTAATAGTTAAATTCTTGGTTCAGAGTAAATTATCAATATAAGCATTTATTGAGCACCTCTACAGAATATTGTGCTATGTGCTAGACTTACAAAGAGATGAGATATGGGGTTACAGTCTAATTCGAGAAAGAGAGTAAGAGAACAAAAAGATAAGTAACATATAAGATAGCTCACATCCTGACAGAGAGGCAATAGAATAAACATGCAGAATGAAACATAAGTTTTTAGACATGGCCAATATGGAAATGGGTTTTGCCTGACTATATGTATTTGGTACAAGGATTTTGTTGTTGTTGTTTTTGTTTCCTCAATGATGTTGGGGGAGGGAGGGGAGAGGGAGATAAAATAAATGCTTGTTAACTGAAAAAAATAAAAATTTCAGTGGCCTATGATAAGCGCTACACAAGAGCTTTAAACAGAATTGCTAGCAGTGGTTAACCAAGGGGAGATCACTAAAAACTGGAGTAGCTGATAAAAGTTTGAAGGAAGTTATGTCTCTGCTGCTGCTCAGATGTAACTGTCTTCCAAGTGTGTACTGCTAACGGTGACAAGAGTTATTTACATCTGAAACTTTAGGATTGTGGGTCCCTAGATTTAGTACTAGAAAAGACATGAGGTGATCTAGTCCAACTCTTTGATTTTGTAGATGAGGAAAGTACAGCCCAGAAGGTTAAGTGCTTTTCCCCAGATCACACAGGTAATGAGGTCATTCAGAGAAATCAGAAGGGCAGGGTTAATTATAGCAACACAACAATAATAATATTAAACATAATTATAGCTAAAATTTGCACACCATTTTAAGATGTCGTCGTATATACAGGGCTTCCCAAAAGTCTTTGAGCAGTTTTAACTTCAATAATTTCATTTTTTCAAGAGGCAAGTTCAGTATTTGGGCTCTGGAGGTCAGACACTACATCTGGTCAATGGAGGTGATTCAAGATGACCCACGTCTGTGGCAGAGATAATCTGGTCACCATGGCAGTCCAGTCACCACATGCATTTCCAAACTGCGAAGACCCACGTTTTCAGCAGCTACTCCTAGGAAGAATCACCACTCACCTCCTCCCCAGCACATGCTCTCTGAGTGCCTAGGAAACTTAAAGAATGCATGGCAACAAGTAGGAGTCAGGGGATGCTATGACTGTGAAAGACTAAGGCTGCACCAACCACAGCATGCCCAGACATCTTTACACATGTTTTTCCTGGCCTTCTTTCTTTTTCCACCTAGAGTGCTGGGTTTAATTAATATTTCCACACACACACATACCTGCCACCTCTCAAAAAAGGTTAGCATTCATTCATTCACTGACCATTAACTAAGTACCTACTACTATACCCTGTTCAGAAACTAGTAGGGAGTCAAAACTGAAAAAAGATATGGGTTTGCCTTCAAGGCTTACAAATTGTTACTGAGGGATACTGTCATTTATTGGAGTCTTTTTTCAGGTCATTAGTAACTCAAAGGAGTCCTTACTTCCAGACTTTAAGTTTCACTCTGAAAATGTCCTTTGATATTTTCCATAAATGACAAATACATAATGATAGCTCTTCTGAGAAAAATTCTTTCTTCAATCAGTAATGGGAACTTCAGTTCTGTTGTTCAGATCACCTTCCTTGATTCCATAGCATCATTACCTTCCTCTTTCCAGTCTATCAGCTCAACAAGGGAGAATCTACACAGATGTTTTCCCCCTTGAATGATGAAATATAACATTCAGGCAGATGAACTAACAGTGAAACTCCTCTGGTCTCTTAACAATAGTAAGTTCATGAACAGACTGGTCTTCCCATCAGACAGATGAACAGACAGTAAAAGAAGCCCTTAATTTGCAAACCAAAATAACAAGTTATTTATAATAATAGATAATATCTTTAATCCATAGTAAAAAAAAAGGGGGGGGGGTGAAATTCCTTGAGAAAACCCTTGAGGGCAGGGATTATGTATGATAGATTATATTTACATGGGAAGGCAGTATGGAGCAGTGGATAGTGCTAAGCTTAGAATCACTGGCCATGAATTCAAACCTCACCTCTGTCATTTAATACCTGTGTGACATTACATAAGTCACTTCTCTGGGCCTCACTTATAAAATCAGGATGTTGGGTTAAATGACCTCTAAATTCTTTTGCAACTCTTAGTCTACAAGTAACAAAGATAAGGGTGACAAACACAAAGTTACGGATTGCACAGCTGTCTGACTAATAAGCTTTGGTATGCATTTTTTAGAGCTTTATCTTGATTTAGGTTTAGGTGGCACAGAAGAGTGGATAGACACATCCCTTTGGTTCAGATCAGAATAGCCTATGATGCTTGGACTACGTGATCTTGGATAAGTCACTTAATTATTGCTCCCAAGCAACTTTCTAGGACTATGAACTACAAAGCATAAGATCACAGGTTGAATAATTATAAAGAGAGAGTTTTCCTTACCAAAAGTTCCTGACATCAATGAAACTGCAGGTCTGATTAAAAAAAACAAAACAAAACTATAGCTATTCCACTGTTGACAAGGAACATCCCCCACAGACATACATAAAACAAGGTTCTGAGTAAAAGATTTTACTGATTTTTAAAAATAAACATCCAATATGAAATCCACACTAAAACAAATACAGTAGATTCCTGTTGTAACTGAGATTGCTATTAGATATGGATATGAATGTACTTAATGGCAAACCATGCCCCCAAAGCTTAGTATACACAGTTAGGTCTTAGTTATGGCATCATTCCCCTCCTCTACAACTATTGTTGGAATTATGGTTCCACTCTAGTTCCAAATTATAAAAGGATCTGGCTTTTTGTCAGTTATTTGTCTAGTCCTTATCCTTAGAGTCTCGATTTTTAAATGACAGATAAAATACATGTCCATATCACTTAAACAGGTCAAAACAATTCAGTTCTCATTTATTATATCAGAGGGCTCTCTGGGAGGGGACAAGAGATGGGATACTAAAAGAAATTCTGGGGATATAAAAACAAAAGATATCAACCGAAATTTATTTTAAAACAATTTAGTTCAATTCAGCAAACAATTTTTAAGTATCTAACAGAGTTAGGGGTTAGGGAATGGATGACTGTACAGCAAGGAAAACTGAGAGGAGAATCAGAAGGCAATAGGATACCAGAGAACCATAGTATAATACGAGTTCTTTGATAGAACAACCAGAGTCAGACCTAGGCTATTCAGTTTCTAACTGAGATAAAGTTTGTCTTTAGTGTTCTCTCATCTCCCCTAACAGAAACCCTTTCTTTTCCTTCTTGCTTCCTGGTGTATCTGTTTCTGCATCCCACTGCCCGCCAACTTTTGTTTGTTGTTCTTGTCCTTTCAGTCATATCCAACTCTCAGCTACTCCATTTGGGGTTTTCTTGACAAAGATACTAGAGTGGTTTGCCATTTTCTTCTCCAGCTCATTTTACAGATGAGAAAACTGAGGCAAAGAGAGTGAAATGACTTGTCTAGGGCCACACAGGTAGTGTCTGAGGACAGATTTGAACCCAGGAAGATGAGTCTCTGACTCCAGGCCTGGTATTTTATCCACTGAACCACCTACCTGCCCCTGCCTGTCAACTAAATTAATTACCAACTAAACTAATTACCAACAAAATATTAGTTGGTAATTCAGATATCAGATGATACTGCAGTTTAAAATGTTACCACTAGCACAACTATATGCATTTTTAAAGCATGCAGGGATTAGAACTGAAGGAATCATCTAGTCTAGGGCTTCTTAAACTTCTTCCACTCATGACCTCTTCAACACTTCTTAAACTGTGGATCTCAACTCACAGCCCAGCCTCCTCTTTTTACAGATGAGGAAACAGATGCAGAGATGAAGTGACTTGTCCAAAGCCACGTAGGTGGCAGAATCAGGTTCTCTGTCTCTATATCCAATACTTCTGCTATTACCTCACAGGAACCTCAATCCCAATAAGACTTCAAGGCCTGAAGGAATGAAGTTTAATGACAGAACAACCAGATTTGAAATTGATACACGAGAGCAGGAGTCCCTGCCTTGAGCTCCTCAGATGGCATCACACATGCAGACATGGTAAGGCCAGACCTAGGAAGGACTGTAGTAAACAGAATGATAATGCTTTCAACTAGCAGCTTTCCACCAGCAGCAACTACAAGGAAGTAATTATGCACTCAAGGCAAGTATGGTAAAGCTGTGCCCCCAACCTAAAGGTATGGTGTGCTTGCGTTGGCAGATGTATACTTTATGTCACTGTATCTCCCTGTTATCTGTGCCCAAGCCAGGTGCCTCACTTCCTCCATCCTAGTTGGGAGCTTGATATCTGGGTTCTTTTCAAGAGCTAGAAAGGTAAAACAGGAGAAATAGGCTGTCAAATACTAATCAGGACCCAAATTACAGAACGCTTAGGAGGCCCAGATCCACACCTTGGAGTCTGCTCCAGAGCAGATGGAAAGCCAAGGCAGCCCCCAGGATTTCAGTGAGAATGCATTTCACATCACAAGCTTCCATGGGGAGCAGAGCATCACTTGGCAGACACTTCCGATGGGGTCTCCTGGAGAGCGTGCACTCAAGTAGCAAATCCTATTTGGTTTATACTTTTGATAAAAGGATCTCAAAATGTTTTACTAGGCCAGGCATGATCCCAATTCAGGAGTGGTTTGATTTCATTTCACTTTGTCTCCCCTCGTTTCTATCTTCCTTTGAGGCTAAAAGAGATTTTGTCCTTGATCCAATATCACAAGGCCCATTAGCTATCAACTGGTATTTCACGGTGACTGAAAGGACTGCAATCATCCACGTTTTATAAATGAGTAGATGGGTAAACAGAAGCTTGAATAGTAAAGTGACTGTCACCATCCTGGGCTCGGCAAGGACAATCACCTCCAGCTTCCTGACTCTAGCTCGATGTGTTGTTTACTGTGAAACAAATGGGAAAGGGGGGAAATAAGGAAATGCCATGCACAAGTCCACATTGCTAAAATGTTCCACTTTAATGTGTATTCAGGAGAATGTAGGCTCCTCTAGTGGAAGGCAAAGTGAGGCCTGCTTATCCTCAGGGCCCCAACCTTGGTCTGTCAGGCCAGACCTCTGATTTCATCAGCTTCCTAGTGAGGGAGCTCTCGCTGACAAGAAAGAAAGGCAAAGTATTCAGCAATTAGAGTCTGATAGACTTGTCTAGAAGCACTGAGCATGTAAGTGACTTGCCCAGAGTCACAAAGCCAGTATGGGTCAGATGAAATTTAAACCCGGGCCTGTCCTGAGGCCCATATGCCGTATCACCTCTCACCTGAAATGTGCTTCACAAATGTTTGTTGAATTAATAGAAACGATGATGATGATGATGATGATGATGATGATAGCTAGCATCTGTAGCAGCACCAGCTATGTGCCAGGCACTGTGCTGAGCACTTTACAAATGTTATCTTATTTCATCCTCAAAATAACCCTGGGAGGTGGGTGCTATTATTATCCCCATTTTACACATGAGAAAACTGAGGCAAAAAGAAGTTAAGTGACTTACCCAAGGTCACACAGCTAGTAAATATCTGAAGGCAGATTTGAACTCAGGTCTTTCTGACTCCATGCGGAGCACTCTATCCAATGCATCACCTAGCTATCAGAGAACCACAGTGTGATCTGAGCACTTAGTATATATAACCTCACCAGAAGATTCCCCAGGCTCAGCTTCCTCATTTGTAAAATGAAGAGGTTGGACTAAATATGGTTTCTGAGGTCCCCTTCAGCTCTAAATTTGTGCTCCTATGATCCTGGAAGGAAAAATGGATGCCCACTGTCCCTCGAGAGTGATAAATTATATTCCTGTGGTGTCAGGCTAGATGGCATTAACTAGCATCTATGGATGTTCAGAGATGAAGCAGATCAGGAATATAGGAACTGGTTTTCTGTAAAGCCAAAAATCCTGGTCAGGCTACATGTGCTTTTTCTACCCAGAGCACCAGCACCTTAGGCAAGACACACCATTAAACAGAATACAACCAGAAAACTAGAAAGGATGATCCAGGTGGAAAACATGCCATAGATATCCGTGATGGGGGCAGGGAACCAGCTGACAATGAGACTCAAGGAGAGGAATGACAGGTGATAAATCTGACTGAAAACCAGAGCCATGTGTGGGAGGTTCACAGCACTTTGCTAGTGGAAGTTTACACATATTAGCTGCCAAGAGTATAGTGAAACGTCTCTGACATAATACATTCTATTTTGCAAGGTATGAGTGGGCAAGAATTAATTTCTGTTGGATTTCTACACCACAATTTCTCCTTAAAAAAAACAACAACATAGTGTGACTCTTATTTCTCTAAGAAAGACTCTTTTCCACTAAGCTTAATTGGATGGTCACTTGAAGCTAGGAGAAGTTTTAAACCCTTTCTGTCTTCACTCAATAAATACAAAACCATTTCCCTCAGAGGTTAACTATCGAAGGCAGTTTCTTTAGCACTTTTGAGCACATCTTTTTTAAATACATGCTAAAATATCTGAAAATTGTTATGTTCTTTCTCTTATCTCATCTCTCTCTCATACACATAGACACACTTCCTTTTTCTTTTCTTTTCTCCCTCTCTATGTCGATCTGTCTCTGTCTCTGTCACACACACACACACACAGACACACACAGACACACACACAGACACACACACACACACACACACACACACACACACACACATACACACACCCCAAGCCTTAGGGAGAAGTAACCAGTGTTCAACCAAATAGAATTCAAGATAAGAATTCATAAGATTAAGAAGACAAAGAGGAAAGGAAATAGTTATTAGATTAAAGGGAGCTATGTGGAAAAATATGAGGAAAAAGAAACAAATTAAAGTAAAATTTTCTTGATCCTAAATTCAAAGCTATTTCAAATTCAAATCAAGATTATTAATTACTACAGAATGATATGCCTTACTGCTTAGAGAGAAACAAAAAGAGTTTCTTCTTATTAAGAAGAAAATGTGAATCAGAATGCTGGATTTTGAGCCATGGGACTTAGGTTCTAATTCTGACTGCCATTTACTTACCTGTGGGACCTTAGGTAAGGTTCTCAGCTTTTTTGGTTCTTGGTTTCTTCATCTGTAAAGTCAGGGGGTTGCACTAAATGATCTCTAAGGTCTGTTCCATCTATAAATCATATTCAATCTATAAAAATATTTTCAGTAAAAAAATAAATTAGGATGTGTAATAAAAAAATTATCTCACAGGCATCAACCGTCTTTATCTGATAGATGATGAAGCTGAAGTCAAGAGAGATGAAGGGATTTGCCCTCAATCCTCTGTTCTGGCCACAACTTCCCACGTAGCTAAAAATCAATCGTATTCCCTTCTGGTTATTTCTGATTTTTTTTTTCTATTCCTTGATCATAGAGCAAGATGGATTAGGTCTAGAGTATTCAGTCCTGGATTTCAACCCTGTGCCTTTAACTCTTAAGTCATTGCTGTTTCTGCTGTTGATAATACCAGCCCCTAGCTTCCTTATAGGGATTTGTGGGAAGGGTATATATGAAAACACTCTAAACCTCACTCTGGAGGTCAGAAGTCAAAGTGTGATGTAGCTCAACTTCTGGTTACTGTTGTCATTTTCATTTGAGTCAAATAAGGGAAGTGGCCGCCTCACAATTCTCAACCACACTGGCAGGCTTCCCTTGGCCTAGTTTCTAAACCTCCGCACAGAACGTGAACCCTGTGGACATTCAAAGAACATTAAAGGATAATGATAACAATTAATGAATCTGATATATTATAGCATTGAGAATGAATCATGCAGTCTTGTTTGAATATATCCATGAGGTTTTTCCCCTTGCTTTTTCTAATATTCAGGGTTTTTAAAAGTGTTTTTGTCTTTATTTGTTTTAGCTTGTATACTCATTGATTCTATCCATTGGTGTACTGAAGTAAATTATAACCTTGTGTCATGAAAAGGAAATGTTCTCTAAATAGTCAAAATATTAAAAGATTAGTATTTGAATTACTGATCATTGTTTAAAATAGTATTTCATTATTCCCCTTTACACCTCTTCTATACTTTCCTCCTCTTCTATAAAGACCTGTACTCATCCTCAACAAAAACATTCACTAAAGCAGTGGTTCTCAACCTTCCTAATGCCATGACCCTTTAATACTCGTATGTGGGCTTATCTGTACATGGGCGGATCCATCTGGAGATGGATAGAGGAGTGGTGTCTCCGTTCATAAGACCATTGGAAATATGTGTTTTCCGATGGTCTTAGGTGACCCCTGTGAAAGGGTCATTTGACTCCCAAAGGGGTCGTGACCCACAGGTTGAGAACCGCTGCCTTAGAGCCCAGATAGAGAGACAGATAGAATATTTGTTAAGCACTTGCTTTGTGCATTGTGTTAAGTTCTGCTGATGTTCTTGAGTTGTTTTTTAGTTGAATCTGATTCTTCACAAGCTGATTTGGGGTCTTCTAGGTAAAGATGTTGGAGTGGCCTACCATTTCCTCTTCCAGCTCATTTTATAGATGAGGAACTGAGGCAAACAGTGTTAAGTGACTTGCCCAGAGTCACACAGCTAGTGTCTGAGGTCAGATTTGAATTCCGGTCTTCCTGACTCCAGGTACGGCTCCCTAACTAGAATGCAAATAAAAGCAGAAAGGACGGTCCCTGCCCTTAAGGAGCTTACATTCTAATGGGCAAAGCCAGTGTATAAAGGAGTATTAGAAAAGAGTGAGAGGGAGGACAAGGCAGAATCGGGATGGTCAGCAGATGTCAGGAAGCAGCATAAGTCCCCAGTAAAATAGGGACAAAAAGGTCACCTATTAGAACCAGAGGATTCAAGAACAGAAATTGAGGGTCTCATGGGAAGGAGATGAGGATGTGGATGACAGCCGGAGACAACATGGTAAGGAGACTACCAGACAGTACCTTAGACATCTGTTCGCCAGCAACATAAGACAAAACCTCATCTCTTGCAGTCAGGGAGTGACAGGGTGGTGTCCAAGTTTCCTTTGAGAGGGGAATGAGGATTATGACGCGAGACCAAGCCCTTCATTTTACAAATGAGGAAACTGAGACCCAGAGAGTGTCTTGTGTAATGTTACACAAATAATAAGGCATAGGTAGCATTTGAACTCAGGTCCTCTGATTCTTCAGTCAGTGCTCTTTACTTGGCACCACACTTGTTCGCTACATAGCAGTTTTTGTCCTGAGTCACTCTTAATTATTACAGGACAGGTGACTGAGCCTAGAGGAAAGTCTCCAGCTCTGAGTCATGAAATGGATGTACATAGTAGTATGGGCACTAGTTGTTTGACTCGGGAATGCCACCAAACTGATCTCTGCCTCAATTTCTTCATTTGTAAAATAAAGGGCTTGGACTACACCACTGAGCTTCTTTCATGGCATGATAAATGACCTTAGTATGCACCAACCTTAGTTAATTGGAAGATTGTGACCAATATTTAAAGAGGATTCTTCAGAGATCCGGTGCTAGGCAGCACCTCAAAGACTCACTATCTAGATTTCCTCATTTTGCAGCTGAAATAAGTTAAGTTACTTGTCCAAGGTCATTCACAGGTAGAGATCACTAGATGCAGAACATTAAACCCTGTCCTCTGACTCCAGAGATAGTGTTTTTTCTGCTCTACTATCCATTGGTGTACTGAAGTAAATTATAACCTTGTGTCATGAAAAGGAAATGTTCTCTAAATAGTCAAAATATTAAAAGATTAGTATTTGAATTACTGATCATTGTTTAAAATAGTATTTCATTATTCCCCTTTACACCTCTTCTACACTTTCCTCCTCTGAAAATGTCAGATTTTACATGGATTTTATTGTGTGAAAATCAGTTTCTATTTTGAGGATTACAATAACCTATCCAATTTCAAAGTATTAAGTTAGAAGCTTCTGCAGTTTTCCAATATGTTCAATGTGTTAGTAACAGATAGTGACGAATCAATAGGGGTGTAATAAGCATCCTCTCTTTGTCCATTTTTAGGACCAAATTTAAATGAAATGTCCTTGGAAGTTCTTAAATGTCCAGACTTTACAGACTATATAGGCAGCTAGATGGCTCAGTGGATAGAGTGCTGGGCCTGGAGTCAGGAAGACCTGAGTTCAAATGTGACCTCGGATACTCACTAGTTGTGTGACCCTGGGCAAGTCACTTAACCTCTATTTGCTTTAATCCACTGAAAAAGGAAATGAAAAACCACTCCAGTATCTTTGCCAAGGAAACCCCATGTTCAGTATGATTTACAGGATCAAGAAGAGTCAGACAGTACTGAATGACTGAACAACATAACATATCACCCACCACTACTTGCCAGGCACTGAGATAGGCTCTGGACATGTAGAAACAAAAATGATAAAGCTCCTGTCCTTGAGAAGCTTCCATTCTATATATCTGACCAAATAAAGGCAGCCAAGCATAGAGACAGAACGATGGACTCAGACACAAGTACACCAGGATTTAAATCCTTCTCCCACAAATACTTAAGTGGCTCTGTTGGAAGGCATTCAATATTTATGGTCCCAGGCCATAGGCCTTACTTCCTAAATCACAGATCCAAGTTGGTGGAAGGAGTTCCCTACTCTAAGGAATCAACATTTCATTTGACTGACACTAAAATTAAAAAGAGTTTTTATTTCCTGAGTACATTCTCCATGACAAAGCAAGCAGGGGAGCAGCCTGAGGTTAAACATTTGTTTAGTCAGTCATACTATCTGCTGTGAGGATATAATCCAGTACAATGTAATTCAAATCAATCTGAGGAGTATTTACTAAACACCTAATGTGCTCCAGGTATTGCGAAAGGTACCAAGGGAATACAAAGACAAAATTCCAAGCAGATCCAGCTTTTAAAGAGACTCCAGATCACTAAAATCCAACGTTGTGACTTAAGGTGAGTCCTTGGCTTAATTCCCTAGCCCTCCTTTCTTTCTGCTTCATGTTTTTCCCAGAGAGTGGAACGATCTACCCCCACTGCTGCCATGCCTACACTGCCAAGGAGAGAATAGAGCTCTCCAAAATATCTGTCAATCTGCTGGAAGGCATCTGATCGCCAAGACAAATGGAGCATATGCTGTCTTCTCCACTTTTCTTCTAGTCAAGTGCTTTCTGGACTAAACTCTTTAGAGGCTGCATTATTTATACATATATGTATAAATTTATACCATATATAATATTTGCATATTACATATACTATGTTATAGCATACCTTTCAGCATCTACAATGGAACACTGTGGATGACTCAAAGATACACTGAGGAGATAAAAAGTTTAACCCACACATGATTGTTCCCTGTAGGTGTATACAGCCCACTGTATGTGCATTAGATAGGAACAGAACCAAGGAAAATCGGAAGAGGAAAGTCCGTATTAACCGGGGGACCAAAACACTTGACATCAAAATGTGCTGTAAGATCAATGCTATTAGGCATGAAACTGCTGCCCTGTTATAAAAAATTAAAATAAAAAAAATAAGATGTCGGCTTCCTGGAGATACTCTCAAGCTAAGTCCATCACTACTGGTCTTGTTCACAGGGTCATCCCTTTGTGTCACCATCATAGTCACTGCTCCTGCTTCATTATGCTGTTTATAATTCCTAGGTTTGGGGTTTTTGTTTACTGTTTGGTTTTGTCTTGGGAATCCTGAGTAAGGAAACTACCTCTACCGCTGAAAATCAGGAAATTTCTTTAACTTCTATTCTTAGAGAGATACTGGCAATACTGAAAGGCTAAATGACTTTTTTGTCATCATACAATTATATTGTCAGAGGCAGCATTTGAACTCAGGTCTTCCTGATTCTAAGGCCAACCCTCTATCCAATATGCCAAACTACTCCTTAATGCCTATAGCACTGTACAGTGATTTTTAATGAATCCTATAATAGTCCTGCATCTGTCTCATAAGAGGTCATGTATTATTTATGTATTATATATATTTTATATATGTACACACACACACACACACACATTTCTGCATTCTAATTATTTGTGGTCATAGCCTCTTGCTATGCTATAAGCTCCCAGTGGGATGGCCACCATGTTATATGAGATAGTCAAAGACTGTGAGAGGCTAGAACCTTAGGCTGAACCTAAGAATGTGAAATCTAATTTACATAAATGTGAAAAGGGTTTCATGAGGGTTTAATGTATCAGCTTCAAAAGCATAAGATTGGAGAAGGTGGTTAGACAGCAGTTTCTGTGTTTTGGTAGACTCAGCGTGAATTAATGATATGATACAACAGCCCAAAAGTTAGCTAGATTTTAGGTTTTGTTAAGAGAGACAGTATCCAGAATAAAGGAAATAACAGTCCTACTATATTCTGCTTTTATTCACATCAAGAGTATTTTGTTCTGTTCTGGATATCTCACTTTAAAAAGGATTTATAGTTTGTCCTTTGTTTCAACAAGAATCAATGACATCATGAGTGATGTCTTGACTTGATCATGAATTGGATTTAAGTGAGGCAGAGTTGCACAAAGTCATCAGCCATACTCTCTTCCAGAGTCATCAAAGTCCAGTGGCAAGACAAAAGTCAGATGACTAATAGATGGCCCTGGATGCAGTGGATGACCTTTGCATCTTTGATGTCTAACCAACATCTAAGTGTTCCACAGCACCTGCTTCTGCCTTCAGAGTTGTTGAAGCAAATTGTTCTCATTTGCTCATTATGCTAGGGAAAGTCTTCACATGCTTGGAGAGGGTTTGAGGCCTGTTGGTTACCTTCAATTAAGTTTCATCAGGGTATGGCTGCTATACACACTACAGCTTCTTGAAGTCACAGGTTAGAGTTGGGTGAGGGTGGACACCCAAGATGGATTAGCAGCTCTAAAAAAGTCCTCGGCAGCCTTCACACCTGTGCTAGTCCTCAAATACCCCACACAGCTACCTACTGATGAACTGGACAGCATCCAGAGGAGGAAGATGAAAATGGTGAAGAAATCATACCACATTATAAGGATTGGTTTAAGGAAAAAGATACATTTTGCCTGGACAAAAGGAAGACTTGGGGTCTGGATACTGTTGTCCAGTCATGTCCAATTCTTTTTGACCCCATGGACTATACTGTCTACAAGATTTTCTTGGCAAAGATTCTGGAGTGGTTTCCTATTTCCTTCTCCAATGGATTAAGGCAGCGGTTCTCAACCTGTGGGTTGTGACCCCTTTGGGGGTCCAACAGGGCTGCCTAAGACCATCAGAAAACACATATTTCCGATGGTCTTAGGAACCGAGACACCACTCGTCTATCCATCTCCAGGTGGATCCGCCCACATGCAGATATGCCCAGATATGAGTATTAAGGGGTTCCAGCATTAGGAAGATTGAGAACCACTGGATTAAGGCAAACAGAGGGTAAGTAACTTGCCTAGGATCACAGAGCTACTAAGTGTCTAAACCAGGATTTGAACTCATTTCTTCCTAACTCCAGGCCTAGGACTCTATCCACTGAGTCATCCAGCTGCCTCCTGGAGCCTGGATAGCTGCCTTCAAATATCTGAAGGGTTGTTGTATAGAAGACAAATTTGATGTCTTCTGCTTGGTAGAGCTACGAGTAATGGGGTGAAACTGAAAAGGTGCAGAGTGACATATTTAGGCCTAAAATAAGGAAAAGCTTTCAGTCAGAGCTACCCAGAAGCTGAATGGGCTGTCTTACTAGAGACCTTTAATCTGGGGAGCCACTTGTTATGGCTGTACTAAATTGTCTTGGAGGTCCCTTTCAATTCCACGGTTCTGTAGTTTTGTGCCTACTATAAACTTTGTATCTGTCCTAAGAGCCTAGTCCACAGTTCACATATATCAAGCAAACCCTTAATAAATGTCTATTGGCCTGAGTTGAATGTGACATTAATGATAATGGGTTAATCAGATAAAAGAAACCTACTCCTCCCCTG
>CM053587.1:97355767-97367439 GCA_028646515.1 Pseudochirops corinnae | reverse complement strand
TGTGGAACTGAATCTTGTAAATTAAAAGTAAATGAGCAAATAAAAAAAAAAAAAAGAAACTTAATCCATAGCCATTAAAATTTCTTAAAAACCACAAAAGTAGCCACTGCCAAGTGGGAATAGAAAACAATCAAACACATAAAAACAAAAGGAAAACTCTTCGCCTTTAATGTGGCTAAAAAAAAAAAATGAATTAACAAAATATACAAAAGAAAAGAAAATCCTTTTATGTCTCCTTTCTCCACCTGAAGCTTGGTTATCCCTCCCTTCCTCTCTCCACTCCTTCCTTCCTTCCTTCCTGTCTTAAATATATATGTTGATCTGGTCCTGATGACTGAACTTGGCATCACTTCACAGTCATCTTTCCTAATTCCTTATTTACTTTATAATTCTCTTTTAAAAAGTTATGGAACAGTAACATCACAATCCATTAATATAATACAATTTATTTAGTCATTTTCTTTTAGGCTGTTTCCAAATTTTTGCTATTACAAATGGAGCATCTAATTTGTCTGGCTTGGTCCTCTTTTCCTTTTTATGATGTTTTTGGCATAAAGTTCTAGTAATGAAATTACTGTGTTGAAAGGTGGAATCAATTTTGTGATTTTTGCTTCATATTCTCATGTGGCTCTGCAAAATGTTTTTTACTAATCTAAAGTTCAACCATCAAGAGTGACTATTTCCCCACAGTTCTACCAACATTAGATTTTATCTTTTGGGTTTTTTTTTCCCTATTCTATGTCATTCTAGTAAGAAAGTGCAAGATAGTATCTTAAGGTTGCCTTGATTTGAATTTATCTGATTATTAGAAAATTAATGCAGTTTTTAATGTGGTTATTAACAGTTTGTATTATGGTCTTAGAAAGTTTGTCCTTGGAGCTTCATATACATATATTTATACAAATTTATATACATACATATATACACATAAATATATATACACACACATATTAATTCCTTATAGAGTCTGTATATCAGACCTTTATCAGATATATTTATTTCAAATATTCTTCCCAACACATTTTTCTTTTAATTTTAGACTTCTTTTTTAGTTATACAAAATCCTTTAATCTTTGCAAAATCAAACCTACTGATTTTTCTTTTAATAATTTCTTCTAATTGTTAAAAAATGTCCCTCCTCTCCAAAGATGAGACAATTATATCATTCTTTTTTCTCCCAATTTATTTACTCATTTTGCTTTTTGGAGAACAGTTGGGGTTAAGTGACTTGCCCAAAGTCACACAGCTAGTAAGTGTGTCAAGCCTGTTAGGCCTGATTTGAACTCAGGTCCTCCTGACTCCAGGGCTGGTGCTCTATTCACTGCACCACCTAGCTGCCCCTTTTTCTCCCAATTTAAAAAATTAAATAAAATGACTCAGTTAAAGTTTGTTGTGGTATACAGTAAGTACAGAAACAAATCTATTTGGGATGTGGGGAGTAGAAATACATAGCTACACAATTTTTGCAGCATTTTGTGCCAAATATTGATTCTACTTTTCAGTTGTTTTTTAAATACAATAGATATTAGAGTGGATTTTTAAATACAAAGTAAATCCTTCAAAATTGGGGGCCATTTTATTTTTGTCTTTATATCCCCAATACCTAGCAGAGTGCTTTGTACACAGTGGGCACTTAATAAATGTTGAATTATCAAGCAATAATTCCTTATATACATTCACTTCCATTTCTGGGCTCTCTATTTTGTTGATTTATTTTTCTATTATTTTTCTAATATAGAATGGCTTTCCCCCTAATTATAATTTTTTTTCTTGACATTTGACAGTGCAAACTACTTTTCACTAGTTTTCTTATACTTTTTATAGTTTTAATCTTTTTCCATGTGAATGCTATCACTTTAATTCTGTAATATTTTGATTGGTGCTACATTAAATCTATATGGTAATGAGATATTGTTTTTTGTTTTCAGTTTTGTTTTTAACTATATTTACTTGACCTAAGAGGAATCTTGGAGTAAGGAGAGGATAGAAAGCCAGCCTTGACATAAGAAAGACCTGGATTCAGGTTCTACTTCTGACATATAATGGTTATATAACTTTGTTGGACTCCCTAAGGCTACAAAGTTGCAATAAGGTTAACTCACCCAGTAGCTCCCTACACCAATGAAATCAGAGGTCCTCTCTGGCCTACCCTAAACACATGATGTCCCTTTACTTGTTATGAAAGTTAGGCTGCTAAATCTGGTTAATTCTGCCTCCTCAACATTTCTTGAGTCCCTTCCCTTCTCTTCACATAATTGTCAATGGATATTCCAAAGGCACAAGCCTGCCCATGTGACTATAATGCTCAAAAACTTTCATTGGTATTACCACAAGATAAAACAGAAAAACATTACCCCGTGCTTTATGCCTTCCTGCCTTATTTCATACTACCTACCCTCCTTCACCAACACTTTGTTCCTATCAAACTGTCCTATGAGCTACTCCCTGAACTTTATACTAGAACTTATATCTCTGCTCATTCCTAGGATGAACTCCCTTCTCATCTCTACTTCTTAGTACCCTCAAGTTCAAAACAGGACATCAAACTATTTTATGAAGCAGCAGTCATCAAAATCATTTTTTATTGGTTTAAAAATAGAAAAATAGAACAATGAAACAGACTAGACATGAAAGAATCAGAAATAACTGAACTCAATAGCCCAGTGTTAGATAAACCCTAAAACACAAATTACCTGGAAAACAGTTGACTGTTTGACAAGAATTGATCTGAAAACCAAATGAACAAAAGAAGGTAGTCAGAAATTATGCTTAGACCTCTACATTGTACTACCTGCCACAATAAATCCAAAGTGGACAGGTAACCTGAACACTAACAATTTTGCTATAAAAAAATCAGAAGAAAACCATATCATATCTTTCACAGCTACAGCCAAACATAGGTTGGAGGAAATAGCAAAGATACAGTATTTTGACTATATGAAACTGAAAAGTTTTTGCATACACAGAATTAATATATCTAGGATAAAGAGGGAAGAGGGCAATTGGGAAAAAATAACCCTTATTTTTTATCAAATGTTTATGATAAAGGTTTCATATCTAAGACATAAAGACAACTTATGCACATGAACAGTTCCCAAAAACAGAACTGTGAAGTATTAACAACTATAAGGAAGAATGTTACAAATGCTACAAAGAAAAATAAACACAAATACAGAACTCTGAACTTTCACTTTACACACAGAAAACTGATGAAGAAAAAAGATGAGAATTGGGAGTGTTGGAGAGATTGGGGAACGACAAGTACACTAATGCATTGTTGGTGGAGCTGTATATATTCACATATATCTATATAAGCACACATAATATATATGTGGGGGGTGGGGGGGGCTGCAGCTAGATGGCTCAGAGGACAGAGTGCTGGCCCTGGACACAAAGATTCATCTTCCTGAACTCAAATCTGGCCTCAGACACTTACTAGCTATGTGACCCTGAGCAACTCAACCTTGTTTTCCTCAGTTTCCTCATCTGTAAAATGAGCTGGAGAAGGAAATGGCAATCCCTTCCGGCATCTTTGCCAAGAAAATCCCAAATGGAATCGCAAAGAGTCAGACACAACTGCAAACAACAGCAATATACAGGTGTGTATATACATATATACATGTGTGTTAAATTGAATTAAAGAGAAGGCAGAGATCATGTCTTAAATATCTTTTTATCCTCTCACTTCTAGCAGAGTCCATTATGGAGGATAGGTGCTTATTAAAAAGTTGTTGAATGATGGAAACATTGCTGGAATGGTAACAATTGAAATTGTATCTGCAAAACAGTACCTGCAGGATTTATTTCACCTGGTTGTTTTGATGATGAAATGAGATAATATATATGCAAAGCACCTTTCAAACTTCACAATGTTAAATAAATGTCATCTATCATAATTATTCAATAGAAATAAGGGAGTTTGAACAGGCAGGTTTAAAGGAAGATCTCTATTTTCAGTCTTTTTGGACACAGCTGATTTGCTATTTTTTTTTTCAGCCATCAGCTACACATAACTGTCTACTGCAGCAGTTCTTAACCTATGGGTTGTGACCCCTTTTGGGGACTGAATGACCCTTTCACAAGGGTAGCCTAAGATCATTGGAAAACACATATTTCTGATGGTCTTAGGAACCAAGACACCACTCCTCTATCTGTCTCCAGACGGATCTGCCCACATGCAGATATGCCCACATATGAGTATTAAAGGGTCACGGCATTAGAAAGGTTGAGAACCACTGGTCTAGTGACTGCCAGTAGAAAAGGTGCCAAACATCGCATTTCATTTGAATTTTAAAGCTTTATGGCTTTACAAAGATCACCTCTACTTAATGCATTCATTCTCTGCTATCTCATTGTGGCATGGGGGTGACCATGGATTCTCAAAGGCTATGCTGGCAGAACATAAACTCAGGAAGGTCCAACCACACTGGGATGGTTTAAAGAACTGCCCAAAGACCTGTGTGTCTGTCATTTGAGGCCTAGCCTAGTTAAATGTGAAGAGGCCAACTGGACCTTGATGAACTTTTCAGGACATTGGATCTCACAAGGCTTATTTATTGAGGTACAAAGGGCTCTACTCTGCTGGAAGAGAACATTTTCTTGAGCCCAGGGCCCTGAAAGTTTTTGTGTCCCTACTTGCCCTGGTAGCTTCATTCTCTTTGTCAACTCATTATAATTTACCTGTTGTTTCACTATTAAACAATGAAGTGACCCACTTCATACTAAGCTGATCCATTTCCATTCCAATGTGTTAATCAAACATCTTTTTCGCCCCCAGAAGACATCATTAAAATACGTTCCAAAGGCATACCATCTTCCCTCTATGAAATCAGAGCCAGGACCTGCAACAAGACCAGTCTACAGATACTACAAATTATGGTAGATTATATAGACAGGAAATCCTTCAAATGATTTTGTAATCTTTGGCAGATGTTTCACTGTCAGATCCTTAGGTGAAATATCTGTGATGAAATATTGAAGGGCCATGAAACGATTCTTCTTCAGGATCTCTCTGTTCCTTAATAGCAAAATGGAAGCCACCAACTCAAACAATGAGAGCTCCCATTGTGTAGAATGTAGGCACATGTGTAGGCAGTTCCAGATTTTTAAAACCTATCCTTTGCTATTAATGAAATTTAAACATCATTTAACAATTATTCAATCAATAAGTATTTATCAATAATCTAGATATACCAGTACTATGCCAGGCCCTAGAGATGCAAAGGCAAAAAAGAAACAGCCTCTGTTTCTGGAGATTTTACATTTTATGGAGAGAAACATGTGCCCATATAAAGACATACAAAGTAAACACACAGATTTAGGATAAATTGGGGAAGTAGCTATGAAATGAAAGGAGATCAGGAAAGGACTCAGGAACACTTAAGCTGAATTCAACGATAAAGCTCTGAAGAAACTTTAAATAAGATGATATTTTCTAAGTTCTTTTTTATTTTAAAGATGAAGAAACTAAAGCCTAGAGAGATGAAAGACCTTCCCAGAGTTACACACTTAGCAACTACCAGGACTGAGATTTGGACCCAGGTCCTATGATGCCAAATCCACTGTTCATGCCACCATTACACCCAGCTGTGGTCTAATGGGGAAAAAAAAGCAATTAAGATGGCTTTAGGAGTCTTAAGTTATTTGTTATAGACATATCCCTTACTATTAATTAGTTCAACTCAATTCAACAAACATTTATTAAACACTTGTATAAAGAGGTCTATGTTAAGAGATAGCTTACTTCCATGGAACCTAACAGCTACTTGGGAAAATGAGACACACAGGCCTGCATATAGACCAGGACCATGGGGAAAAAGTTGAGTCAAAACTTTAATGGTAAGAGATTTGGCCTTATACTGTAAGCAAATTTATAGGATTTAGAGCTGGAAGGGACCTGAGATGTTATCTAGTCACCATGAATATTTGGCATAGTTACTCTAATGCTGGAAAGGCATTTTTAAGTAAGTCTGGTGCGATGGGAGAAACTTGGGGAAAGGAAAAAAATAAAGAGGTCCTGGATAACTCCTGCAAAATTATTCGGTTTATTCCATATATACCGTGTGTGTGTGTGTGTGTGTGTGTATACATACACTATATGTACCATATATAGTTACAAGGTGGAATGCTGAGGTGCTTTGGGCTATAAATTCAGATATCTCCCAATCACTAGAATTCTTGGAGGAAAAGATAGATGGTTACTTGGTGGGATACTGAAGGGGTGGGGGTGGGTGCAGTGGGGAACACACGGTTATACCAGAAGCTATCTGAGGAGCCTTCCAACTGAGATATTCTGTGCTTCTCTGAGACAAAAAATGAAAAATAAGCATTTTTCATACATTTTGCCAGCAAAATCTACTCTGTCACTGAATAAGTCAGACATTAAATAGCTGTGATAACCATTTTGGCTGATCCCTTAGATGGAGAGCAAGAATGACACTTCATTTATCTGGAGTTCATTTATCTGGTAACATTGGTGGTGTTATATATAAATGAAACTAAGAAATTGACCCCAAAGCAATATCTACATATTCAAAATAAGGATCACAGAGGTAATAAACCTTTTTTTAAAAAATTATTTACTTCTCTATTTAATTTCTTTGTATGTACCTATTTATTTGTTTTTTTTTTAAATTTATTCACTCTATTCCTTTACTCATGTATGTATGTGTGTATGTATGTATATGGTTGGGTCTTCTTCCCTAATTAATCCAGGCTAGAAATACAGAGGCTACTCATACATACATACCAATACATACTGGCTTGGGATTTTTCAACCTGCTCCATTTTCAACCTGTGCTAGTTTGCCTCTTTTAGGCAAACCGGTTCCTCCATCCCCTCCCAGGGGTTTACCATATTGGTGGTAGATAGTGTAAACACTCCTGATATCCACCAGTCTCAGCCTCCCCAGTGTCAGGGATTACACCATGTTTGGCATTTTACTCAAAGGAGAGTCTCTCAAGTTGAAACAGTCTATTTTTCACTTCATTCTAGAAAGCTTGGCCTTCTGGCTTCCTAGCTAATAATTGTTTAGAGGGCTGTGTGTGTACATATATGTGTTGTGTGTACATGTATGTATATGTATGTATGGTGGAGAGATATCGGAGGCATGCATGTTAGTATATTGATGCCAGCAACAAAAATTAACAGTTGACAACATACCAGTGGAGGAGACAGAAAATCTATAAAAAAGCAAGCACAAGAACTCAGAAGTACAGTAATCCAATTTTCAACATTAAAATTTTTTCTACATTTTTAATGTAGCAAAAAAGCAACTTTGCACAACTTTCCAGTACCAAAGATCATCTACATTATTATGTAAGACCATATTTGATCTTCATAATGATGAAGTTGAACCATCCAGAAAAAGTTAAATTTTCACAGAATCACAGTCTTAGAGTTGGAAGGAGCTTCACTATCATCTGATCTAATTCTTTACCTTGCCAGAATTCCTTCTACAACGTGGTTAATCTCTCTAGACATACACTCTCTCTATCTCTGTCTCCATTTCTCTGTCTCTCTCTCTTCCCCTCTCTCTCTTCCTCTTTCTTTGCCTCTCTCTATCTCCTTCCTCCCTTCCTCCCTTCCTGCCCAGTTCTCCTCCAACATGCTTAACTTCTCTCTCTTGATCTCCTTTGCTGGTTTAGCATCTTTGTCTTACTCTCTAACTATGACTGTCCCCCACCCAGGTTCTCTTTTCAGCCCTCTTCTCTTTCTACACTCTATCCCTGGTGAACTCATTAGCTCCCCTGAGTTCAATTATCACTCTGATGAAGATAATTCCCTAATCTAATATCCAGACCTCTTTCCTTTGAACTTCAGTCCCTTATCCCCAACTGCCTACAGGGCATCTCTACCTAGTTGTCCCACTGGCATCTCAAAACAGAACTCATCAACCTCACCCCACCCCACCCCCACCTGCCTCTCCTTCCAACTTCTCTGTTTCTGTTAATGGCACCTCATCATTTCCCCTGAGGCTCAAACTCCAAGCATCATCTTTGGCTCTTACCTCTCCTTTACCCTCCTGGTTCCATACCTTGCCAAGTCTTCTCATTTCTATTCCTACAATGCTCAGAACCCATCTATCTTCTTTTTCTCCCACACATTGCTATCATATACTGTTTCAGGCTTTTAAAATCTCTCACTTGGTGATGAAATTTTCCTATATTGTACTGTGCTGTGCTGTGTTGCATTGTTGAATTTTATTGTATTGTGTTTTGTTGCGCTTATGGTAGCCTCAACTCCTATCCCCATCTTTCATCTTTCCCCTCTCCAATCCATTATTTAAACAACTGCCAAAATAATTTTCCTAATGCACACATCACTCTCTGACTCAAAAACCTATTTTCTAAAGTAAAAAATACAAACTCCTTAGACTGGCATTTAAAGCCTTTCACAATCTGCCACCAATCTATGATTCCAGTTTATTTCATACTGTTCCTCTTCACAAACTGCTACCCAATCAAACTGGATTCCTAACTAATCCTTTATCTTATCTTACACCCCCCAATCTCTGAATATTTGTGCAGACCATTCCCAAGCCCACAAGGTACTCTCTCATTTCCATCTCACAGATCATTTCTCCTCCTTAATAAAGGACCGATTTAGGTACCACTTCTTCCATGAATACTTCCATGATATCCCAGCTGCAAATGATCTGTTAAACCTCAAATTTTTTCAATAGCACCTTATCTCAGTATTTCCATTGTCCCTATCACATTCTACCTTGTATCACACTCTATCTTGCATCACATTTCATGGTATATGTCAAATCCCTTTGATTAGATTGGAAATAAATCCAGGGTAGGGTCTGTTTCCATTTTCATCTCTGCCTTCAGGGTCTAGCACCGTACCTTGCACTTAATAAGTCCACAATAAGTATTTGTTGAATTGAATTGTTTAATTTTCCCTTCTGATGGGACAGAATGAGAGCCTTTGTGGTGTAGGGTTATATAAAACCATGAGTAAGAAGTATTGGATTTAAATCTTGCCTCTGCCACTTAGTAGTGATATAACTTTGGACAAATCATATAATCTGTCTAAACATCATTTTCCTCATTTGAAAAATGAAGGTAGAAATCAGTGCACTATCTTCCTCGTTGTGAAAAAACTCCTTTGTTAGTAGCTGCATAAAGAATTTTCTTCTCAAGGAAAGTAGTTCTAGAATTAATATGTTCAATATACTCTGTTTAAGAAGGCAGGTACAAAGAGATGATTTCTATTTGGATTTGTGTTTCAGGGGGAAAGAGGTAAAGGACAGTGACAGAGTTGGGGAGAAAGCAACAATAAGGTATTTAAAAAACAGAAAATAGAAAAAAGAAATTACTAGCTTGTTAAATATAATACATATTTTCTTTAAAAAAACTAGCTAACAAAAGTTTACAATTTCATATACAAGCTCTTTTTGTTCTCTTTATATTCAAATGTTTGTTAAGTTCTTAATAAAATATAATTTTAAATGATTAATAGATTTTAGAAAAAAACATATGTTTTTAAATATATGTTTTAGAGTTTTAAGTTCAGATACCTGGAAAATTCACTTAGGTGGAACTCTTCATTCACAGTGTTAGATGAAAATAAGTTCTTGCTTCACTTAAATGAATTTCAAGAGACCTAGACTAACTGCACTGGGTTCATGGAAAACAATTCCAAACACCTTTTCTACAGTGAGTAAATCATGGCCATCACTTGAACCTTGTGCTTGACTAGCCAACAGCACAGGAAAGAAACTAATGAGAAAGAAGGTAGCTTTGACTTTACCATCTGGTAGTAAAGAATGAGGAATCACAAAATGTTAGAAGTGGAGGGGTCTTCAGAGGCCATTTCATCCAACCTGCACCAGATCTAGAATCTCCTTTACAATGTCCCCAACAAGGAGTTATCCAACCACCACTTAAAAACTTCTAGAAAGGGGAAACTTACTACTTCCACCCCTGCAGCCCCCATTCCCCACTGCCAAGATGTCCAACAACAATAACAGTAACAAGCTTTTGTTAATCACTTATGTGTCAGATACTGTTCTGAGAATACAAATACACAAAGAAAGAAAGATGGTCCCTGCCTTCAAGGAGCTGACATTCTAAAGGGGAAGACAATATACAAAAGGGGGTTAGAGAAGAAGGGGGTGAAAGTATCCAGTATAGGGGCAAAGTAGAAAAAGTCCTGCGGAAATGAATCAGCAGCACAACCTAGAGAGGAATTAAAATATGATGGACCTGGATCTCTTTAAATGGCAAATTCTGGAAGGAATCAGCCAATCAGAGAAAGAGGTTGCAGAGTCAGAGTGGGACTTCCAAGGTGGAAGTAGTCCAGAGATGGAGTGAACCTCCAGGATGAAGAGGCTTCTAGAGCATGGTAAGAGAAAGTCCTTTGGAGATAAGTCAGCTGTGCAGTCTGATAGATGTATAACTCATTCCACTTGGGGACTAATTATCCTGGTTAGGAGATTTTCTTTTGCACTTACCCAAATGGAACATGACTTCTCTGTAGAGTTTTCTTTGAGAACATTTTCCAATAAACTTATTTCCCACAAGGAAATATATGGACAGAAGACCTGATAATTCCATATGTCTCATCAATACATGAATCACCCATGTTGAGGAAGGCAGAGAACTATAATGCCTCTATCAATTTCTATTCATACCCCTCAATTCTACCTTAATGTCTACTTGGCTGTTGTTAAGTAGTTTAGTCACATCTGACTCTGTGACCCCATGGACAACAGCACACCAATACGGTCCATGGAGTTTTCTTGGCAAAGATACTGGAGTGTTTTGCATTTTCTTTATCAGTGAATTAAGGCAAACAGAAGTTGTAACTTGCCTAGGGTCACACAGCTAGTGAGAGTCTGAGGGTGTTCCTGCCTATAGGCCCAGTGCTCTACCCACTGAACTACCTAGCTGCCTTCCTCCCTACCCCCTGCCGCTATATAGTAGTTGCTCACCAATGCCACCCCTGGGAAGTGGACAATTCTATTGGGAAACTCTTCCAGACCCAAGGAAACAAATGCCTGAATTTAGAACTTGTCAAGTTGTTACAATGACTAGTCTCTCACACTGTTCAGGGTCTGCCCTGTGACTTGGTCCTGAGATCCCTCTTTAATATGCTCCTCCATTTTCTTTTTTTTTTTTAATTTTTTATGTTGAAGTTATTTTCTTTTTTCTTCTTCTTTCTTATTAATTGATTTGTTTATTTACTTTTGGTTTACAAGATTCAGTTCCACAGTCCCTTGAATTTCAGATTTTCTCCCCTCCCTACCGCCCCCCCCCCATGGTAGCATGCAATCAAGTATAGGATCTGCAAATACTTTCACATTGGACATTAGTCTGGTTGTATAGAAGGGTTGTAACCAATGGAGTGAACAATGGGAAAGAAGAGACAAAACCAAACATGGAAAGAACGAGAGCATGTAGGTTGCTTCAGTCTCCATTTAAACTCTGTTCTTGTAGGTATCTCCTTCCATCCTGAGACTTGTAGAGTTGTCTTATACCTGTGCGCTGCTGAGAAGAGTCCAGTTTATCAAAGTTGGTCGTAACACATATGATGTGTCTGTGATTGTGTACAAATTTTTCCTGGTTCTGCTCTTCTCACTTAGTATCAGTTTGTATAAGCCTCTCCAGGTGAATATGAAGACCGTCTCCTCCCCATTTCTTATAGCACAATAGTATTCCATT
>CM053587.1:97320520-97355667 GCA_028646515.1 Pseudochirops corinnae | reverse complement strand
ATGTGAGAGGAAGCCCAGGTTGGACTCATGGAGTAAAAATCTCTTCAGTTTTCTTTCACCACAAATTAAACACCCAGCTTTGTCAGGAACATTAGACTCCCTCACTACCCTGTTCTTCTTAGTGGAGAACATTCTTAGGTCTGGCTTATCTTCTACAGTTTTTGGAGCTGACAGAGAGGATGAGGAAGAAGATATAGGATGTGATTCTTTCCCAAGCACTGCCCTCCTCTGAGACCAGCCACTTCAAGTGAGGGCAGTTTGGTGTAGTGGATAGAGAGCTGTCTTGTAATTAGAAAGATCTGGATTCAAGTGCCACTCCTGACAGGTCCTGGCTGTGTGTAAGTCACTTACCCTGGTTGGTACCTTAGAAGCAAGGTTCTAAATTGCAGAGAGAAGGTGCCGCTCTGCATTGGTTGAGGCAGAACTGCCCCAAGAGCTCCCTATACTGATGAAGTCACAGGCCTAGTGAATAAATAATAATTATAGCTGACATTTGCAGGAGAGACAATTGTACACAGTAGATGGAGCATTGGACTGGGAGTCAGGAAGTTCTGGGTCTGGGTCCCATCTCAGCCATGTTTACTTTGGAATCCTCACCCAGCACTCAGACATCTCATACTACTCCCTTCACACATGCTACACCCACTCAAACTGTCCTACTCTATATTTCTTTCTCCTATTCAACATTCCATCTCCCATCTTTGGATTTTTACACAGGCTATTACTAATGACTGGAATTCCCTTTCTCTTCACTCCTTTTAGAACCCGTAGTTGTCTTCCTGGCTCAGCTACGGAATCACCTCCTCTGTGAAACTTTTACGAATTCCACAATTAGAGTTCTCTTCTTCCTCCATCTACATTGTATTTATTTGTAGGTATAGAACATGTATCTCTCCCCTTGAGGGCAGATTTAGTTTGCAATTCCTAATAATTAACAGAGTATCTGGCATATGTTGTTGTTCAGTTGTTTCAGTTATGTCTGACTCTTCATGATTGGAGTTTTCTTGGCAGAGATACTGGAGTGGTTTATCATTTCCTTCTCTAGTTCATTTTACAGATGACAAAACTGAGGAAAATAGGATTAACTGAGTTGCCCAGGGTCACACAGTTAATGTCTGAGGCTAGATTTGAACTTAGGAAGATGAGTCTTCCTGATTTTGACCTGGCACTTTATCCATGTGGCATCTAACTGTACCTAATATACAGTCAGGGCTTTAAAAAAAAATTTACTAAAATGCATTCTGGCCCTGAATCTGCTACTATAATAGTAGAGAAAATTTCTGTAGTACTTTATGCTTCATACAGTGCTTCCCTGAAAATATTCCTATCAGGCTGTGCGAGTTATATAATAATAATACCTATTTTACAGATAAGGAAACTAAGGCTCAGAAAGGCTAAGTGACAGAACCAGTACTCAAATCGTACTGGATAAATGACTTCCCTGCTATCTGCCTCAGTTTCTCCATCTGTAAAATGAGCACATTGGGCTATAAGTCTAGTTTGGCCCAAGCATACTATGATTCTGTTTTTCTCATAACAAAATGAGATGCCCACTAAAAGGAAATGTCACAACTGCTAGGTCTGTTACAAAATAAATAATGCTAGAGAGCTGGTGCTGCTCTAATTAGAATCACTGGAGCTTCCCTAGAGTGCAGTGAGAGTTTATCTGGAGTTTTAGAATCTGGATTAATTGAATATTAAAAAATAAATGCTTATTTAGGCTCCCATGTGTGCATGCACATGTGTATGTGCACGTGCGTGTGTACCCATGTGCTGCACATGCATGTGTGTATAAACAGAACAGCTGATCTGGAGGAATGCAGTCATAAGCTTATGGTCAAAAGAACAGTTAAAAATGGGTCTAACACTTTCCAGCTGGTTGGCATTTAGAAAACACTGTCTATACAATGTCCTCTTTTAGCATGACCCTACTAGAATCTGTTTTCTAAGCAGCTGCTAAATGATGTAAACAATGAAATACCAAATTAAATGATTATCCTTTAATTCTCCAATTGGATCTAATTTAGAGAAGGTCGAAATGTGCATTTTCAATACTCAGCATGTAGGCTGGCACATGACTTACAGTTGCACACCTTCCAGGCCATTCACCTGAACACTAGGCCCAACCCAATCAGACAATTAACTATTTAACAATATGAGCAAATAATAAAGTCTTATTAACAAAAAAGAGGGTTCAATTTCTTGATGAAAGGGCAAATACTGCCATCTCTTCACTAAATTTAAAACAATACATGCATGCTAAGTTCACAGGGTCATAATGGATCAAGAGTTGAAAGAGGCCTCCACGGTTATCTGGCTCAACTTCCTCGTTTTACATCTGAGGAAACTGAGGCCCAGAGAAGTTAAGATACTTGCTCAAGGTCACATAAGTGTTAGTAGCAGAGATAGAATTTCAATTTGTGTCCTTTGATTTAAGTTTATCACTCTTTCTGCTGCACTACTGTATGCTGAATAAGTGTTCCAATGATAAATAAAAGAAAGTTCAGCCTTCAGGACTGGCTAATCATCTGCAATCAAAAAAAATTTACATTTAATCTAATTTTGAGTAGTTCATTTAATTATGGTCAACTTTCAAAATGTTAGAATTTACGTCATTTGGCAAAGTATAGCTAAATCAAGAAAAAGATATAAGATACAGTTACTAATATACATATAAATAGACATAACTGTATAGACCCTCTTTCAGTTATGAAAATTCAGCTAAGTGGCACAGATAGAGCATGGGATTTAAAGTCAGGAAAATGTGCATTCGAATCCAGCCTCAGACAGTTGCTAGTTCTGTGACTCTGAGCAAGTCACTTAATTGCTATCTCCCTCAGTTTCCCCATCTGTAAAGTGGGAATAATAATAGCATCCACTTCCTAAGGTTGTTGTGAGGATAAAATGACATAAAATTTGTAAAGTGCCGTGAATAGCAGGAGATAGTTCCTGGCACCTACTTAATAAATGCTTATTGGGAAAAAAAAGAAAAATCAACATACAAATATCTTCTACATAGAAAAACCAGTTGCACACGGATCTTCTCCCTCTACCCAGTTCATGATTACTCAAGCTGCTCTTCTCTCTCTTCCCTTTTGCCCTTCTAACCAACTTGTTCTGGACGGCATTCAAGTTGCCCAATATCAGCTGGTGAATAGTGAGAGCAAATATGAGGTCCATTGTCTCTTCTGCACCACCTCTTTTCTTCCTCCTAAGAGGGGTCCTTCGTGCGTTCTCCTTTTTAGTGTCTTTCACCATTTAGAGGTCAGTTAATTTCTACCTGATGCAGCTGAGTAGGCAATCTCTTTCCCAGACATTAGGGACTGCTTATTTCTAAAGTGAGAAAGAAAGATGCTTTTACGGAAATTTGTGTTGCAATGAAATATAGCCTAACGGCTCTGAAAGTGATGAGATGCTTCTGGTACCTGGATTCAGGATCTAGAAAGCATAGAATTCATAAGATTTTAGAAAGTGAAGAGACTTACAAATAATCTATTCTAATTCCTTGATTTTAAGATAAAGAAACTGATGCCCAAAGAGGTTCAGTAACTTGTCCAGTCATACAGGCAGAAAAGTGGCAGGATTTGAAGAAAAACTCAAATCTTTTGACTATATTCTTACCCAACATACAAAATTTTCCTGTATGAACAGTAAATATATTTGTGTTGGACAAGTATTTGAACTTTTTTTACATATACAATGGAATAATTAATCCTGTTGTTCTTCAGTCTTTTCAGTCATGTTGACTTTCTGTGACCTCTTTTAGGGTTTTCTTGGCAAAGATACTGGAGTGGTTTGCTATTTTCTTCTCTAGCTCATTTTACATGGAAACTGAGACATCCAGCGTTAAGTGGCTTGCCCAGGATAACACAACTAATAAGTGTCTGAGGCCAGATTTGAAGGCAGAAAAGAAGAGTCTTCCTAACTCTGAGCCTGGCACTCTATCCAACATGACACCTAACTGCTTAATTAATCCTGTAAAATACCTACTTCCTAAAATGTGTAGAATAATGAATCAAAAACCACTCTGACTCTGAAAATAATTTATGAGCTCTCAGAAAACAAAAGCTAGTCTTCAGTAAATAAAATTTTTAAAATGATACGAATAGTCCAAGCATGGTGGTTTTATCAAGTGATTTGGGGTTCTGGCACTTTCTGTGCCCTAGGACGAGAAGAGATGTTAGTTTACTGAAAAAGATCCAACACTCAAACTGATAGAGCAATTTATTCACACTCAAAATTCATAGAGGAAGAAAACATCATTTCTTACTACTGTGTTATAAGAAATGAAGAGCAGACAGACTTCATAATAACCTGGAGAGACTTATATAAACTGATGCTGAGAGAAAAGAGCAGAACCAGGAGAAATTTATACACAATCACAGACACAACGTATGTGTGACAACTAACTTCAATAGACTGGGCTCCTCTCAGCAATGTGAGGTTATGAGACAACTCCAAAAGACTCATGATCAAAAGAGATATCCACATCCAGAGAAAGAGATGCAGAGTCTGAATACAGACTGAAACAAACTACTTGCTGTGTTTCTTTTTCTTGTTTTGTTTTGTTTCCTCTTTCCCACTAATCATTCCATCAGTTATAATCCTTCTTTACAACCTGACCAATGATTAATGTGAAGATATTTGTAGATCCTCTATTTGAGTGCATGCCGCCATGATGGGGAGTGGGGGGGAAGGAAGAGGAGAAGGAGGAGGAGAAAATCTGAAACTCAAGGGACTGTGGAACTGAAAGTTGTAAACTAAAAGTAAATAAACCAATTTAATTTTAAAAAAGAAAATATCATTCCTATATTCTATTTATGGTTTAAAAAACATTCCACTGGCTTCTCCCTACATGTATCTCTTTTGTACATGTGACATAGTAGCCTTCCCTGACTTTCCTTTATGTTCTTTCCTCTTACATCCTTCCTCTCACAGAGAGGAAAATGATCCTATCCCTCTAGAAGTTGTATTTCTAGATCTATGGGATGTTTGTCAGAAGGGCCTTTTCCCCTCCTATTGCATACAGGTTTTGTGCAATAAACATGGACTCTAAAAAATCCTGGGCCCACAGAAGTGATCCAAATGTACTTCTCAGGGCACATGAAAGGACTCCCATTCTACCCTTAAACTTTTCTTTGACCATGAAAGCAGGTCTTTCATTCTCAGATTATCATCAAAACAATGATACAGTACTTATGAGGAGCCTTTCTTGCTACACTAAGTAAACACATTGATCTTCCCTGAGTAGATCTTCCCTATCCCTCCCTCCCCCCCTCCCCCCCTGCCAAACTGAACCAGCTCATCTCTAGCTTTGGTTTATGTCCAGCTCTTACAGTCTGTGGCTTAGATCTTGAAGGGCTTCTAAACATACCAAATTCTCTGCCACATTTCCATGGATCTGGGATCTCATCAAGGTAGGTACTCTCTTCAACTTTATAGATTGTGTTCATTAATACTTGCCCATACTGTGTAACTCTTGTCCACAGACATGGACTCTGATTCATAACTACATGAAAATCCAGAATACAGCAATGTGGAATAATGGAAAAAATCTCCTCAACTAGGAGTCAAAAAAATCTGGTCGCTGTCTACTGGATAGCTCCACCTGGATAGGTATCTCCAATTCACCATACCTAAAACTGAACTTACTATCTTTTCCCCTAAATATAACCCTCCTTCTAACTTGTCTTGTTCTGTTGAAGCCACCAAGTCATCCAAGTTTGTAACCTAGGAGCCTTCCTTAACCCTTTTAGTGCTTAGCCCACTGGATGGCATATAGTAGGCACTTAATAAATGCTAGTTGACTGATTCTCTCTCCCCCACCCCCATATCTGATCGCTTGCTAGTTCTTACTGATTCTACCTCTACAACATTCTCTCCTCTTTCATCTTATCCCATTCCATCCCATTCTATCATGTCCCATCTCATCCCATCTCATTCCATGCTATTTCTTTCCATCCATATTTACTGAGCTATTAATTCTGAAAGCCTACCTTCTACAAATTTCTAGAAGCCAATTCTTTCAATAGCATTTTTCGTCTGACTGAGAAAGTGAGGGTAGCAGTACTAGGAAGAATGGGCTAACAGGGACATTTATTATAGAATTATAATCTATAAGAGAATTTAGGAGATCATCTAATAGAACATGAAATCCTAATAAAAAAGACATCTAAGTCATTCTCAAGAGATAGGTAATCTACCCTTATTGAAAAGGAAAGAGATGTTTCTGGAGCAGAGAATAAGTATCACAGGAAGGATGCTAGAACGAAAAACAACTCAGTCTACCAAATAATGCATGAGCCACTAATGGCTGTAACTGATTCTGATGCCCTAATAAAATCTCACAAAATATATCCTTGTGCTTTGTAAACGGCAAGTGAAAAACCCATCCCTAGCTCTCTGTCCCATATCTGCCCCTTCAAAGCAAGGGCTATGTGTGCAGTGTTTTAGGCCAATGAAAGGGAAAACAGATAATTAACAATGGCTATCTCTTCATCCCCCTTGCTCTGACTGTTGTTTGATCATTTCTGCCTTCTCTACTTGGGTAAATGACTATGCATCTTTGGAGGGTTTAGCAAAACTTCCATCAAGTTCCAAAGATGTGGTTGTTTTATGAAGATCTTAAGATTTCTGATAACATTTTGGAAATACCCCTTGTTGGAATGGCATTATCAGCACAATGACCCCTGTAGTTTCCTGATCAGTGTCTTGTGGACTCTTTAACCTACAGGCGGGTTATGCAATGTGGTAAGGTGGAATGTGTCTACAATGCCTGTGGAGTCTGAGCACCTGAGTTAAAACTCTATCTTTGATGTTTCTTAATGATCTTAGATAAGTCATTTAACCTATCACCCTCAGTTTTTTCATTTGTAAAATGAGGAGTTTATATTAAAAAGTTTCTAAGGTCCTTCTTTTCCATTTATATAGTCTCTGAGTCTTATAAGGGGCTCTATGTATAGTTACATCTGTGGAATCTAATGGAAGTGTTTCAAATACATTCTATTTATATGATGCTCTTTCCCCCTCTCACCTCCTCCTCCCATACCCCAAATATACACACACTGCCCAAGGTGGGAAATAAATTATCACTTAAAAGCCAAAACAACAGAACAGTACTTTAAATGGTTAGATTGACTGTCAACTTAGCTGTGTTTCATTCACATCCATCTCAATTTTTCTGTCTTTAGTTTTTACTTGTGAGTATAAAAGCTCTTATAATTAATCCTAAATGTGCCCCTTGCTATTTTACCCCCTTCATTACCCCATTGTAATGGAGCCATGAAAAACTATGTAACATGTTTATATTTTAAGTATAAGCTTCTCCTTTTCTTCTCCTTGCGTTTTTCTTACGTGTAAAATAGTCTGGATGAGGAAAATGCTTTGTTCTTTAATACTGGGACAAATGGGAATTTGCAGGCTAAGAGGATAACAGCAATGCAAATAGGGAGATCAAGAAAGGAAATGTAAAATGACCCACTTATTAGAATCATCACTTGGGGAAGGGAAAGAAATTAACTTCTCACACAGTCTACAGATTTGCCCCCAGCTCTCTGCATAGATCATTGTATGAGAATGGAATGTGTTTCCATCCACGAGTCGGTTTGGCATGATTCATCATCCACACGACCAAGGAATGAAAGGTAGAGAAAACCAAAACCTCGAGCCTGGAGCCTTGGGCATGGAGGATTTAAGGCTTTTCAGGATTTAAGAAACAACATCCCCCTGTACCTCACTCTCACCTCCAGAGCATCCAGGCCAGGAAAGCTGGAGATTCCAGGAAGGAGGAAAATTAGTGACGGTGGATTTGATCATTGTGAGTAAAAGATAGGCAGAGTAAGCAACAGAACTTCAGAAAGGTGAATCTGGTGGGAATGTACAGTATTATACTGAAGGGGAGTCTATGCAAGGGAATTAGCAATTGTAATGTAATTGAAGCATGACATGATAAGAAACTGTAGGGAGTTTAGTGGCAATAGGAAAAGAAAGGAAGGCATAGATATGAGACATTTTGAATTCATAAGCCACTAGTGTCTGTGGCTGATTCTGGTCCCAGCATAAAATATCAGGAGAGGCTTTCTTATCCTTTGTTAATTGAAAGAAAAAAGTTCTCAGTTCCCTCTTTTCCTACCCCCTTTTTCCATCAAAGCAAAGGGCTACTTGATGTGATGAGTAACTGAACTATGGTGAGTAGAAAGGAGATGTATGGGAGAGATACTGTGGAGGTAGAACGGCCACCAATCAACTGACTGGATAAAGGGGATGAAGAAAGAGTGAAGAGTCAAAGTTGAGTCTGGGGTTGAGAGCATGGGTGACTGGAAGGATAATGGCATCTCCAACAGAAACAGGAAAGGGGTAGGTTCCGGGTAAAAGAGGAGTTTTGTTTTCTCCATTGCCTAGCACAGTGTCTGGCATATAAGTAAATTACAGATGGAGGAATCTATAGGATTTGGTAACTTATTAGATAAAGGTGTCAAAGGAGAGAGAGTAATCACAGATGACAGATATATGGGAGAATAAGGATACCAAATACTCCATCTTTCTAATCTTTGACATATATGTATGTATGTGTATATACATACACATATGTATATAAAATACACAATCCTAAGGTCAGTTTATTTATTGATCACCCTATTGTATTTTCAGAATGGTGGCATGGAAAGTGTGTTAGTCTTAGGAATCAAGAGCCTTGAAGTCAACTTGTATTTCAGATATTTAACAGCAGTATGACCATGTTTGCATTACTTCACCTCTTACAGCCTTGGTTTCCTCAGCTGTATGTCAGTATGTGAAGGACCTGTGAGTTCACTGGCAGGAGAACTCCCTCTAATACAAACCTATAACTGCAGTGTTAGAGACCACCTGGAGGCCATACAGTATAAGTTCCTTGAGGACAAGAGTTCTTTCATTTTTTCTCTGTATTACCAGAAACTAGCATAGTACCTAACATAACAGGAGGCTAATGTATCTTACTGATTATTGATTGAGTTAAAGTTTCTTCAATTAAAGTTTTCCTCAAGGTGACCACAGGTAGTACATTCAAAGGGTTGTTCTGTGGATAAAGAATAAGACTTCGTTTGTAAGGCTTCTAGAGGAAAATTATGATCAAGGGATGGCAGTCACTAGAAAGCAGACTGAAGTTCAATATAAGCAAGAATTTCCCCAATGATCAGAGCTGTCCAAACATGAAATAGGAGGTGAAATGACTTGCTCATTGTCACACCACTAGCAAGTGTCAGAGTCAGGATGTGAGTCCAGATCTTTCTGAATCTAGGCCTAGCTCTACCCTCAGTGCCTCAACTTATAAAATGGGGATAACAATACACAGACTACCTACTTCCCCAAAAGTACCTTGTAAACATTACTAAAATATGAATTGTTATTATCATGACCATATTTTGGTTTTACTGCTTCACCAGAAATTCCTGTTTGCTACTTCAGCCCTTCTATTGACAGGCACAGACAGCCACTTCATGAATATGAACCTATTGCCTCAAAGCAGCGGTTCTCAACCTGTGGGTCGCGACCCCTGGGGGAAAGGTCAAATGGCCCTTTCACAGGGGTCACAGGGGTCGCCTAAGACCATGGGAAAACACATATTTCCAGAAAACATGTATTTCCGATCGTTAGTCTAAGGAACCGAGACACCGCTCCTCTATCCATCTCCAGGCAGGTCTGCCCACATGCAGATACACCGAGTATTAAAGGGTAGTGGCATTAGGAAGGTTGAGAACCACTGCCTCAAAGAGCCCATGCATGCTCTTGTGAGGGCTTGTCCACCAAAACACACTTTCTAAATGCTAGTGATAATTACTATGACTTTAAGCCACACAAAAATTAAACAAATGTGTCTGCAGAGTAAGACTTTATTGTATTAGAGTAAAATCCAGCTGTACTTGCAGATATGCTAAATTTGCAGAGAAAGTGTGAGGGCGGAGGGGAGTCAAGACTCAATGATAAATTATTCCTTATCTAATCATTAATATCAATGCCAATAATGTTTTCATAGCATAATACCTGGCACATGATTTTTATTGTTATTCAGTAGTTTTGGTCATTACCACATCTGATACTGGTGCAATGTGCCTTTCCTTCTCCAGTGGATTTAGGCAAACACAGATTAAGGGGTCACACAGTTAGTGACTGTCTGCAGCTGAATTTGAACTCAGGTCTTCCTGACTCCAGGCCTACTGCTCTATCCGCTGAGTCACCTGGCTGCCTCTACAGACTTTAAAATCCACATATTAATATTATCTATGTTATACTGTATTTTAATTTAATTTTTTTTTTGTTAAACATTTCCTCAGGCTTTAGGAGGTAGCTTTGTGGGCTGAGTGTTTTTGACACCTCTGGCCTACAGCAACAAAAAGATAAAATGACTTGCCCAGGGTCACATATTCAATATGAATAAGAGGCACAACTTGAACCTGGCTCTTTCTGGCTCCAAAGCCAACTCTCTATTATAAGGATCTTCTCCCTACTTTCAAATAATAATAGTATTAACTCACAGGGTAATAAAAGAGACCTCAGAAGCCATTTAGTCATCTATCTTACATTATAGATAAGGAAATTACAACCCAGGGAGGTTAAATGATTTAAGGTCATAAAGACAATAAGTATCAGAAGTGGGATCTGAATCTGTTTTTTATGACTAGAGAGCTCTTTCCACTGTACCATAAACATTTATGTAACCAGAGTCCGGCACCAAGCCTTGGTTACAATTATCTAGCATTTTAAGAATACAATATAAGCTCACTCATTTTACAGGGTCATGCTTAATATTTTTCATTAATAATAAAAAACACATAGATTTTTAAAAATACAATATAAGCTCCTTGAGAGCAGGAGTTGTTTCATTTTTTTCTATATGTATAGTCCAGTCCCTAGCATGGAATAGATAATGCATTTTATCATCCGTTGAATGAATGGAAGTTTCTAAAGTGCTTCTCTCATGGCAATCTTTGAACATAGGTAGTACATCTGTAGACAAAAGATAATACTTATTTTGTGAAGCTCCCGGAGGAAAACTAAGATTGGAGATGGCAATTATTAGAAGACAAATTTAAGCTCGATATAATGAAGAATTTCCTAACAATCAGAGCTGTCCAAGCATGGAATAGATCTATTTGTAGCTAGTAAGCTCCCCTGTTGATGGAACTATTATAGCAGAAGCTAGATGACCAATCGGTTAATCGACAATTATTAAGTATCTACTATGTGTTATACACCATGGGGGGAAAAACAACTTACCACCACTTTTGAGAGATGGTATAGACCTACAGGCCTCAGGAAGTGGTTAGAAGAGATAACCTCTAAGGTCTCCTCTAATTGTAGAATTCTAAAATTCTATTAATGTGATTCTTTTTGTTCTGAAGAAAGTTAGACTACACACTATTTAATAAATTGACTCTGATAATGGGACTCTATTCCTTGGACAGTTTCCTCAAATTCTCTTATTACTCAAAAAGAAACAGTGTACTTAGAATTTCAAACCAGAGAAATTAATAACCAAAATTCAACAGAGATTCCATCAAACTTAAACTAATTTCATGTCTTACCAAAGCCTGTGGAAAGGCAACATTTCTTATAAATAATTGGAATAAATAAATAAGAGAGGGACAACGACTTTCCCTACAATTCATTTTAGCTATAATGTCCTCTATAAATGAGACGTCTATTAAAAAATAAAAAGGCCTAACAAGGTTATAATAATTAGATCTGTTCAGAAAAGAAAAGGATAATGCTTCAGTAGGCAACGTTAGGGCTTACCACAGATCCCCCATCACATCTGGCCCTATTTAGACGATAAAGATACATCCATCTTCCAACCTGGTTTGAGGCACTTCCTGCCTCCAGCTGCAGTATATGGTTATGAGCCATCAAACAACACAGCCACATCCGTGCTACTGATTCCATCTGCTGGATTCTTACCTCCACACCAATGTGAATTCCTTCAGAAAAGAAGTCTCTTCTGGAGCTGAGTTTCTATTCCTAATTAGGTTACTAGTTAGATCATTTGGTTAGCATGGCATATAATCCATGAGAGAGTGAATTGGTTTAGCAAAGAAAAGGAAAAAAAAATAAAGCTGCGTTCTCTGACCACTTTTCTGTATACCTTAATACGATCCTGTCATTTTGTATTATTGTTATGCAAGGGCTCCTGTTGAGAGAGACCAGCTATCCATCCTTGACTCTTTATTCTTCCCTCTCGCCCCTCACATCCATTTACTCACAAATCTTCTCCTTTCTACCTCTACTTCTCTTATACATATCCATTTCTCTCCATTTACACAGCCACCACCCTAGTGAAAGCCTTTCTCATCCCTCATCTATACTCTTGCAATAGCCTCCTAATTGGCAGTCCCACTTCCAGTTGCTTCCTTCTTCAGTACACTCACAGCTGCCAAAATATTCTTCCCAAAGCACAGGTCTGACCGTGATTCTTCCCTGCTCGAGAATCTTCAAGGGTTCCTCATTACTGGTAGGACAAAAGGTAAACTCCCCTGCAATAAGTATTCAAAACCGAAATTCTGACTCCAGACTATCTTTCCAATATATTTCACATTACTCTTCCATGGGTTGGGCACACTCAAAGTGGTTTGTTTGACCAGTTCCTCAAACTCATCTCTTGCGTCCCTCATGCCTGGAACTTATGTACACCTTCTTTCCTGTGACTCTTAGAATCTTCAACTTTCTTCAAGGTTCCATTCTGGTGCCATCTGCCTTTTCTAGCCAACCTTTCCTTCTTTCTCTGGCTGTGGGTCCTCTCTCCCTTTTCAAATTATTTTGTCTTTATTTACTTGGGTACACACTCTTTCTCTCCAGTAGAATATGCCACTTATGGATGGCCCTGTTTTTATTTCTGTTTCTGAATCCCTAGCACCTAAGTGTCTTGTCTTGAATTTAATAGGTGCTATTTAACTGAACTGAATGGCTCAGGGCAAACATACCATTGTTCTGGTAGAAAAAAAAAACCCCAAGCTCATGTTTTAAAGTTGGTGAGTGAAGGATATCATTCATTCCTTCAGGCAGCCACTGTGTGATTAGATATTTATTGAAGGTTTGCTACATGAGAATTACTGGGCAAAATTTTCAAAAAAAGATTATAACTCACATTTATATCTGGCACTTTAAACTTTACAAAATGCTTTTACTCACAACAACCCTGCAAGGTAGGTAGCACAATTTTTTTTTTCTTTTTGGAGGGGGTAAGGCAGGGCAATTGTGACTTGCCCAAGGTCACATAGCTAGTAAGTGTTAAGTGTTTGAGGCCATATTCAAACTCAGGTCCTCCTGACTCCAGGGCCAGTGTTCTATTCACTGTGCCACCTAGCTGCCCCTGGTAGTCCAATTTTTATTATACTCACCTATAAGGTGAGGAATCTGAGAATCAGAAATTTGTCCATAGTCACAGAGCTAATAAAAGTCTGAACAGGGATTTGAACCCAGGTCTCCTAATTATAGCCCTAAAACTCAATCTACTATATCTAGTACTGATGCTGAAAAAGTATAATGAATTTATACAAGGATGAGAAATCATTGAACAGTTGATCTCATATCAGATTGAATGAGAATATTTTTTGGGGGGAGACAGTTAATACATTGGGATGCAACTTATGGTTGAATGGCAATCATAGGTCATCATAGACACAGGAGTTTGGCAAAAAAATCGATAAAAGCATTCTATGAGAACTAACTGACTGGAAGATATGGAATTTAAATGAAAACTACTGTATATTTTATTATTATTTACAAATTGTAGGCTACACATCCTTTAGATCATTAATATTTATAATAAACCTGCATTTTTCTTAAGATTATTAAACACTAGCACACCACTGATTACATCTCAACGTCTTTGCTCTTATGAAGCATAAAGTAAGCATAAGTTATGAAGCATAACTATAAGATATAATGTGAATGTACAATGAGAAGCAGAGGGAAAAATAATCACTTCCCATCAAAGGGAAAAGGGAAGACTTCTTAGAGGACATGGCCTTTGAGTTAGTCCTTGAAGACCAGATAAGATTTAGGTTTTAGATACTATATATACGGTAAGACTGGTTAGGAAACAGCAGATATTGGATATGAATGTTGATGTAGATGTGGTCCAATCAGCTGTTCCAACACCATCAAAAACACAAGCCTGAGCCACAGTTATTGGCTCTGCTAAACGGAAGGATAGCCGTGTGGTGCAGTAGATAGAGTGCTGGGCTCTGAGTCAGGAAGACTCTTCTTCCTGAGTTCAAATCCAGCTTTAGACACTCATTAGCTGTGAGACCCTAGGCAAGTCACTTAACTAGGCTTCCTCATCTGTAAAATGAGCCGGAGAAGGAAATGGCAAACCACTCTGGGATCTTTGCCAAGAAAACTCCAAATGGGGTCACAGAGAGTTGAACATGACTGAAAAACAACTGAATAACAACAACAAAAAAAGCCAGAAGAAAGGAAATTTAGCTGTGTTCTTAATTTTCCCCCTCCCATCTGCCTAATAAGTACGGGAGGAGAGTTGTCTGACCAGCAGAAGACAGGTCCCAAATTCTCCAAACACCTAAGATAGCTGAGGATTATTTAAAAAAAGTTGTACACAAGACGCAGTACCCTAAATGAAAGGGATGGTCACATAAGCATGCTTGGCTGGGGATATTTTTTAAGGTGAAATAATTATTTCTATGGCCATCAAACTTGTGTAATGTGGAAAGCCATTTAAGTCCTTTAAACCCCCATTTCCTCATCTGTAAAACGAGGCTAATAATAGCCCCTACCTCACAGGGTTGGATCACATGAGATCACATATGTAAAGTGTATTCCAAACTTTAAAGTACTAAAGAAATGCCAGCTATTATTATTGTTGTTAGTAATTATAATATCATTATAACGAGCTGTCATGGGGATCAATTATTCTCGTGCATGTAGAATTTTCAAGTCACAGATTCTTACGGGCATTTTATCATTGTACTATATGTTCTATTTTTTTTTATACCTCTCTAACCTTCACTGTTTGATACACAATTGAATTTTCCTCAATTCATTAAACTATGTTCAAATGGTTCGACACATCACTGTCAATGAGTTAACTACAAAAAGTCATATGAATTTCACATAATCTCTGAAAAGATTCTAGGATGAATCTACACAAAGCCAATGTTTCCAAACTGCACTACTATATACTGTTTATCCAAACCCCACCTCTCCTATCCCCCAAAACCCCCAGAAATAACCAGACAGGGCTCCCTAATCTCTCACTTTTGTTGTTTGTAAGGTGTTAAGGAAAGGGCGAAACAGATGACTTTAAACAGGAGAATGAACAGGGAAATAAAAAGAAGACATGGTAAACTTGACTACAAATTCTAAAGGAGCAGCACAAACTGCTGCTGCTCACCTGACGCCTGCCCAAACTGAAGATTAAAAAAAAAAAGGCAAACTGAGCCATCACCATTGCTACCAAATGCAGAGGGGGATATGGATGTGGTCTAATCTGCTGCCCCACCACTATCCAGAACAGAGCGATGTGAGCAACAATTATGGCTCTATTATCATCAACAGCCAATCAGGAAGCTTCCCAGTAGAACCTTCCCTAGAACCATAGCTGAAGAGGAAGATGGAACAATCAATTATAAGCAAGAGTTCAATTCATTTATTTGCTTATTCAACAAATACTGAGCTCCTATTACAGAAAAGGCACTCTGCTAGGTTAACAAAATATTTGTTTAATGTGACTTCTTTTTTGGATGATGAGGGGCATCATGGTACAGAGGTAAATAATGCTGGATCTGGATTCAAATCTCAGAGTTGCCATTTATTACCTGCATGATGCTGGTTGAATGGCTTAGACTCTCTGGGATTCAGTTTCCTCATCAGTAAAACAAGGGGATCGGTCTAGATGACCTCTCTTAGATGATCCTATGGGCTTACAAGAATAGTCTTCTAACTAATCTGGCTTCCTAATTGGTTGTGCCTAAACCAGAGTAACAAAGGACTTAGAACTGGAGGCAGATTTGGATTTGGAGCCCGCATTTACCACTTAGTATCCACGTGACTTCGGAAAGTCACTTCTCCTAAAGATCTTAGTTTACGTCTGTAAAATGAGTGGGTTTTCCTCTGTGACTAGTAATATCCCTTCCAATACTGAAATCCTATGATCCTAGACCCAGGCAAGTGCCTCCCACCTCCTACTGAAAGTCTACAGGTGCAGTCACTTCAATATGATGGCAGAAGGTAAATGTTGGGGTCCACTGGGTGTGGGGTGTGGCAGTCTTGGTTCACACCCATCACAAACCGCTGAGGCGTGGTAGAAGGGGCAAGGCCAGGGCAACAGCTCACAAGTTTCTAGTTTACATGGTTTCATACCTAATGAAAGGATAATGGTTTCCTAGGAGAGTACTACCAAGAGCCTGTGAGCTTTCTGAGAACGGGGACTATATTTTGCTTCACTTTATAACCCCAGGATTTAGCACTGCACCTGGTACATAGTAGGCACTTAATACATGCTTGTTGACAAACGGACTGACTTTCCACAGGCACCACCTTGCTCTTTCTTTTTTGTTCAAGAGCAGGTCAAAACTGGAGAGCATTAAGAAATTAGTTAAACCAATCCAGTCGGGTGAGGGTCCCTTTCTTGTGACTATGTGACACAGATCTAGCCCTAGTCAATGAAGAAGCCGGATCTCTTTGCAGCACCCTTTGCCTGAACTCTTGGGTGTGAGTTGACAGAAACAAGATCAGCAAAAGAAGTTTCAGGATTTGGAGTTTCTCCTCCCATACTTGTAAATGAAAAACTCACAGTGGCTTGAGTAGATACCCTTATTTTATAAATTGCACCAAGAGCAAACAGGTGTGTTTTCTTCCTTTTCTGGTCATCTTCTCTTTACTCACTGTAGTGCTTTTGTTTACTTTGATTCATAGCTACAAGAGCAACAAAGGTCATCAAAGCCAACCCTCCGCATTTTATAGATATGGAAACAAGGGCTATGGAGGCCAAGTTCACACAACAAGCTACTGGTGGCACACTCTGGTTAGAATTCAGTCCTCCTGATCCTCATTTCAGAGCTTCTTCCACTACCCCAAGTCCTTCATTTCTGCAAATAACCCTGGCCTTTTCTTCCCATCCTTTCCATATCTTTACCTCTCATTCTTCTTAGCCTCCCTATATTTGTCCTTTCCCTGTCCCTCCCCCTAGCCCAAGCCCCATTTCTTATGGTCCCACAACCAATGAATGGGTTGGAGAGAGGCAGTGGTTTGGCTTAATCAGAGATAAGAAGATGCAGAATTCTTTCATTCTAGTGCTTCAAATAATGCCTCTATTCTAATCTTGTTCTTTCCCCTTCCCTCACTTGTTCTCTTTTTTTTTTTAACTTTTCCACCAAGAACCTTTTCCATTCTTTAATCTTCTTCCTGATCCAAATTGTAAAATATCTCCTAGTGTCCCACTTCCCATTGATACCTTGAGTTTGGAAGAAGGGCTCACATATGAGCAATAACAGCAGAATTCTACTGGGTGTTGGGGGTGGGGTGGGGAGGGAGGTGACAGACTACATACATTAATGGCATCCAGATGATTCTTAAGCAAATATCAAAATGGAATTGCTTGCTTTTCTTTATAAACAAGGTTAAACTTAAGGAATAATTATTCTTATTTTAAAGAGCCAAGACTACGCAAAACTCTACCCCTGGCAATGGTTTTTCTTTGGAGAAATATTAAAGATTTCCCATATGTGACTCTATGAGTCTTGAAAGGACTATGGATCACAAGTATAGTCAACCCTCAGTTACTGCAGTAATTAACCAAAAGAGCACAAATAAATGAAATCCTTAGGAGAATTAGAGCTATCAGATTCTGGCTAATCATACTTGTGTGTCATTGAGTTGTAAATGCATTACAAAATTCACTGACTTAAGTTTTCTGTCTTCCTCCTCCTCTTCCTCCTTCTCTCTCTCTCTCCCTCTCTCTTTCTCTCTCCCTCTGTCTCTCTCTCTCTCTCCTCCTTCCTCTCTCTCTCTCTCTCTCTCTCTCTCTCTCTTTCTCATTCACTTCAGGCCTAAATCTTGATCAACAGTGTAGAGTATGGATGCTGGTGTTACTCCTTCACCTGCTGAACCACAAAGATTATGAGACTCTAGGGGACAATTCTCTGGCTCTGAACTACAAAGGGGGATTCTTTTTTTAACTGGACCTGTGATTCCATCAGTATAGGAAGTCCCAGTAAGGAACCTTCTCTACCAATATTCTTTGGAAACAGGGCTTGGGTCCCTGTAGCTTCTGTCTCCAGACTGCAGAATCCCTGCCCACCCCAGAGTGCAAAGCCCTTTATGGACCTTGTTTTCCTGCTTTCAGTTGCTTGGTTATCAGAGATTGAGTCCTAATTTTCTGAATGATAGTTCTGCCTCCTCCTATCATATACATATGTGGCTGGCCCAAATTGCTTTTCTATATCCCACTTTTCCTTCAGATTCATAGTTTCTCAATCTACTTTCATCTCCATGATTTTTTTACTTCTACAATTAAGGTACCACCTTCCTTCCCTGAGCTCTCTAGGCATTTAATTCCCCTCTTCCTCCACTGTCAGTGACACTCCCATAGCTGCTTCCTGAGTAGAGTAAAAGACCACCAGCTATCACTGCTAGTGAAAACAGGCTTGGAGCCCACTTAATTAATCTCTCAACTTGATAGTAACATTCTGTATCATTATCATATATATTAAAATACCTTTTGTCACAAGTAAATTATCTTGACAAGTAACATATAAGGCTTTCTAATCTTTACATGCTAATAACTACTATTTGGTGTACTAGAATTAAATCAATCACTATTCATTAATTAAGCATTTCCTATATACCAGGCACTGTGCTAAGCACTTGGGGATACATAAAGAGACAAAAGATAGTTCCTGCCTTCAAGGAGTTTACAATCTAAGGAAGGAAACAACATGCAAACAAAACAAGTCATATACAAGATAAATGGGAAATAACTGAGGGAAAGCATTGGAATTCAGAGGGTTTGGGGAAGGCTTCTTGAAGAAGGTAGGATTTTAATTGTGACTTAAAAGGAATCTAGGGAGGTCAGTAGTCAGAGAGGAAGGAGAACAACATTCCAAGCTTGAGGGAACAACCAGAAAGAATGCCTGGAGGCAACAGATGGAGTGACTTGGTGGAACACCAAGGAGTTCAAAGTCACTAGATTGAATAGCACATATTGGGGAGTAAGGTGTAAGAGTGGACAGGTGGGGGGGGGGCATGGGTTATTGTATTTGATCCTACAGTCAATAGGAAACCACTGGAATTTATTTGGGGGGGGTGTTGTATAATCAGACCTTTGATTCTGGAAAATCACTTTAGTCATTAGGTAGAGGAGAGACTAGATTGGGGAGAGATCTGAGGTAGGCAGACCCATCAGCAGACCATTGTAAAATGGTCCGGGCATGAGGTGATTAGGGTCTGCACTAGAATTGTGGCAGTGACAGGGGAGAGAAGGGGGCATATTAAAGAAATGCTGCAAAGGTGAAACTGACATTAAAGATCACAGCAAGAAGAATCTGGGAGGAGCAAATGAGATAGATCCACAACAGCTATTCACTCTGCAGTATATATTGGTGAGTTCCATTGATTTTCCATTTCTTTCATTAAATCATGGCTGGAATTCATCTTTTAGAAAATTATCAACATGAATATCATGTCACATCAGTATTTTAGTGATACTTCTTTACTGAGGGATCCAGACAGCAGGTGAGGAGCCAAGGGGAAAAGTTTTCATTACATTAAGTAAATCTTTTGCCGAAGTCCTACTTCACTACTTCACTGTGGCATGGAGCTAACATTTGGCCACTTAAAAGATAGTGAGAATAAATTCTGGCAAGTTCTACCAAGACGCAAAGGCTTCTAGCTAGAGTCCACTCATAGGATGTACATCTTTTATCTAAGGAGCTTTCTCATTAAGTTTACTGGAATGATGGCCACCAGGTAATAGACTTTTTTTTTTTTTTGCCACAGCACCTCATAAAGGTATAGTAGGGGTAAAATCTGAGTGAGGAAGATGCCACACTAGGCATAATCAAGGATCTTTTGAAGTATCAAATAAGTCAGCTTGAAAAACAATCAGTGTGACAAGAAAAATAGGGGAAAAAAAGGTTAATTTGATGAATGTTTCCCCCAAAAAGTTACTTTTTAATGTATAACCTAAAACAGACGGCATGCCCTCTGGAAGAGAGGGGATATGAAGGAGTGGGAAAAATTTAGAACTCAAAATCTTATAAAAGTGAATGTTGAAAATGAAAAAATATAAATAATTTTTTAAAGTCACTTTTCATATTTTAACTTTCTTTGCCTATCCCTACACTAAAATGAGGAATTTATTTTAAGAGTCTTCTTTCTAAGTGAGCCACAGAAATTCACCTAAGTGGCGGTTTGTGAGTTGTATCAATCTTTCAGTAATTCTGAGTAGAGACTTCCTTTCCTACTGCAAAGGCCTGTTTCTTTCTTGTGCACTGAGAAGATGATAAAATCAGCCTCCAGAATCCACATTTAATTTCATTCTGATACCCAGCCAAGCAACAAGAACAACAAAAAAGCTTTTATTCCCCTCTCATTTCCATATTTTCTTATCTGACAAGCCAACTGACACTTGATCAGGAAGAGTTTTCTCTTCCTGATTTTAGCCAGGATCTTGTAAAGATCCCCCTAACTACCTCCTTCCTTCTCCTTCTTAAAATATTCATGTAGGAACAACACAGTCTTCAGACTACGGTTAGAACATGGTCTCTCCTTTCTTGGAAGACCTCCAAATCTCAAGATACCTAGTTACCCCCTCTGGAAGTGTGCAGAGCTGAGTGGACTAGTCAATGACCAGGCAGTACCCTAAGCATTCATGTCTCATTTACACACCAATAATAAAACGTTAAAAGACATCCTACCCTGAGATTGCAGCAAGTTTTTGATGGGCCTGCCGGGCCATCTCACAGCCTTTGGTTCTGGTCTTGTGCATTTCCGCCCTTAGAGATGGACAGTTGACTGAGACATCCCCAATAGAAATGACTAACTCTCGATACAGGGCCACTTGGGTATTGAATTCTTGGACAAGCTAGAAGAAAGATGAGTTACTTTCATGAAACAATAAAATCATCAGGAAGTTTCATACTCCAATACATGTGAACAGAGGCCTGCGTTCCAGCTGACCCACTCAAGAAATTGGGCAGAAAATGAATTTTTCAGACACCTAAACATTTTAGATAATGAATTGCTCAGAACCTTTGGGATAAACATTGTTAGTCCTAATTTGGCCCTCTTCAAAGGTCTACCTTCCAAATCAGACCGTAATGATTTCCACTCGGATGCTCTCATCACTCTTGCTGGATCAAGGTTGGAAATCTCTCAAGTTGCTCAGAGATTATAACAAAAAGGTCACTCTTGTCTTGTCTTTTTTCAGAAAACACTTTGTCAAGTGGGTAACCACCAAGCTTGCTTATCCATCTTCAGTCAGGCCCACCACTGAAGGGCCCCAGCTTCCCCAAAAGCTGGATGGTTTGAGGGAATCACAAGCGGAAAATCATTACATTCACTGCACTGGAACCAGCCTCCTTTCTGCAGCAAGCACACTGTTGTCTGTTTGGTTTTTTTTTTTTCCCCTCCTCCCTTCCTCCCCTTTAAAAAAAAAAATCTCCTTTCCCCTGTCAGAGATCCAGTTCACCGTCTCCTTTGCTGATACCATTCAGGAGGGAGAGAAACTACAAACTGTCGGGCGCTTACTGGCCCCCTCATTTCCCCAAATCCCAGTGTCTGTGTCCTAGCACTTTCCCCTTTGAACCAAGATGACTTGGGTGTCAACCCGAATCGGAGCAAGAGGGGCTGGGGATGGGGGGGAGGGGGGGAACTGCAGTTTTAAAAATAGTGCAACTGCACGTGATCGGAATAGACAAACCGAGGGGGGAGTGGCACTAAAGCAAGCAAACGATCAAAATACATGACTCCCCAACCCTCCCCCCCAAAAAATTGCTTTTGTTTTTACCCACCATCTTGCAGTCGTCCAGGGCTCTCTGGGTCTTGTGGGCGCTTTCGGAGCCGCTGCCCCTGCGCTCACAGTCCCCGCTCGGCAGCGTCGGCTTGCTGATCTGAAAGATCGAGGAGCGAGTGGAGCGGCCGGGGCGCTTTTTGCGCCCATTCGGTGCAGAACTCATGCAGACACATCCACCAAGCCGAAGCTGCGGCTGGGCTGCCCGGATCCCCAGCAGGCGCGGCCAGAGCTATTCACCCACCGCGCCGAGGACCACGGCCAAGAAGGCGGCCAGAGTCCCTCTTCCTGGGCGCTCACAGCAGCGGCGACGGCCGGGGCGGCTGATAACCTTCAGCTTGAAGGAGAGCTGAGCGAGCGGGTGCTGTGCTTTGCAGCATCGCTCCCACTACGGGCGCGGACGGAGGATGTCAAGTTGCCTTCAGCAGCATCTCAGCCCCTGCAGGGGCAGCCTGGCGCGGGCAGATCGCTGAGTCTTCCTCTCGGCATGGATCTGGAGGCGAGGCAAGGACGACGGTGCCTGGCAGTTCAGAGTTTCCATTCAGAAGGGGAATCAGCTTTCAAAGCCTGAGCTGCAAGGGTTGAGGGGCGGAAGCGGGAGGTGGAAGGGGGAGTGGGGGTAGAAGAGTCGCTCCAGCTTTTGTGTCTTCCCGCTGCGGCGCTTGCTTCTTCAAGCCTCCTCCCCTCCCTCCCCCCTTTCCCAGACCCGTGAGGACCGTCTGTCCTCCGAGCGGGCCACGGGCTCTAATGGCTTGCCTGGATCCCGTCTCTAAGGGCTGTTCTGTTTGAGGATCCCAAATGGACCCGTGGTGGGACTGGTAGACGCAGGGAATCTGGCAGACTGACGTTGTTAGCAACCCAGCCCATTGATAGGACAGGAATACTAATGCGATCCATCAATCCAACCTCCCTACAGTTTATGCACTTATCCAATCAAATGCTCAGGAACATCAATTGCAAATATTACTTCATCTGCTCTATTATTAGAAACTAAAAGTGTCATCAGAGCGGAGGATATTACCACATGCTGAGACCTAAACACTTATGGATTTAGGCTTAACCAGTATTGGTCAGAGGCCCTCTCTCTCTGGGTCCGCGGGCCATCAATTTAAATGGGGGATGGGACGCGAAGAGAGGGAGGGACGTTAAAAAAGTTTTATGTCTCAGATCTATCCAGAGTTAGAAATATTTTGACTCCGATGCATGAAACTAGATGTTTTGTTTCCCATGTTCCTTCTAGTATGTGTAGAGATTACCAGTGTCAAGTGAGGTAGAAGGGTTACCCTATCAAAAGAGTCCCTTAACTCCAACACCACCTGCTTCCTCCAAGCTTGTTAATGTCATTGGAATTGGCCCTGAGTTTCAGAATGAGCTGTGAGATTGTTTTAACAGGCTGTCAGACGGTGAGAGTAATCAGCAGTTCCCTTTAACAGCCACCTCGTCTCATTTGTGGGGACATAACTAACCAGGAAGCAGAGGTCAGTAACTGGAGCAGTAAGAAAGAATTGTAGGTATGATGGAGATGGTACCTGTTTGTGCAAAAGTTGTCCTAGAGTGGGAAGAAGCTGAAGTCGTGGGGGGAGGGGGAAGAGACAAGGTCAGGTACCCCGGATTATGGAATGAGGAATGAAGTAGTGGGTCAGAAGCAGGGGCAATCAAACAATTTTTCCTTTAGCTGTGGCAGTATTGATGGTATCTTCTATCAATTCCAAACCTCACTAGAAACAGAGGAAGAGGTCTATTTCTACACCTGTCATTTGATCTTAATGGAAGGAAGGGGAGGGAGCTGACTTGGGGTTCCAATCTAATGTTCTGAGTGCACTTGAACCCTTGAATGAGCTTTTTGAGAGGATGTAAATAAAGAGACAGCTGGCAAACAGAAGACTATTTGTGCTACCTCCCTCACAGGGCTGCTGTCAGGAAGGGCTCCGTAAATCTTAAAATCTGACTTTTTGTTTCTCCCTTCCACCCTTGACCTCAATCTTTATTTATCAGCGTGAGGAACTCTTTGGTTTGGAAACTCCCTCTACCAAAGTAGATTGGACTGTAAAATCACAGAATTAGAGCCGGAAGTGAATTAATTTTTAACACAGTTTTTAGAGGGTTACCAGAGAGTACTTAGAGGTTAAGTGACTTTCCCATTGTCACGCTGCTAGCACAGAGATGTACTTGAACCTAGATCTTCCTGACTCCAAAGCTGGTTCTCTATTCTCTATGCCACGTTTTCCTCATAAAATGCAATATAATTGTGTTAGTATTATTTCAAGAAATTAAAATAGAAGAAGGTAAATAAAGCCCCTGATCCATTTTCTATTTCTTATAGGAGCCAGGGTTGGAAAGGAAGAGACACTCCTTGGCAGATCTTCAGTCCCAAGAATATGAATGCAGGGGCTGTGAATGTAGAGGAAACTTACCTCCTGCTTTCCTGATTACTATGTTTGTCCCAGAAAAAGAGAGTTAAGGCATTGCTGTTGTCTCTTCCTCCTCCAATAGGGAAATGGCTTGGGCTACATAACCCAGGAGTTGGGGCATTTATAAATTATAGTCTCAATTTAATGCACATGTTGAAGTTTCTAATTCTTCTGTTGCCTTTTGGTGACTACATTGGAAAAAACCAAGTAATGAAAATCTTACTTAACTCCACAAGAATCAGGAAAAGAGTCAGGATATATTGGACATATTGATTCATTCAGAAAACTATTTATTGAGCACCTACCACGTACGTAACACTACTACCAAAATAGAAAATGCCACGTAAGAAATAAATTAATCAGTCATCTAATATTTATTTAACACTTGCCATAATTGAGGGCAGCACACCACTGTTGATAAAGGTCTGGCCTTGAAGTCAAGGCAACCTGGTTTCAAGCCTTGTCTGTGACACAGGTGTAAGCTATGTGACCACAGGAAAGTTGCTTAGCTTCCAAGCATTGCTGGCAACTTTCAAAAACTGTACACTACAAATAGTCATAGATCTTCATAGGTAAAGGAAATTTCCAACCATCAGGTTCACCTGATGAAATCACTGACAAAACCCTATCTTAATAACAAAACATGTAAATATTTCAAGTTTATTTGAATTCTTTCTTCACAACACATTCATGAAGTGGGTAGCAGAGGTGTTACTGTCCTCATTGTACAAATGAGAAACTCAGGTCTAGAGGCTCCCGCTTGATCACTCAGCTAGAATGTCATGGCCAGGCTTCATACCCAAGTCTCCTTTCTCCAGTCCTGGATTGTTTTCTGCTCCACCACACTGCCTCTCTATGGCACAGCAAATTGTTTCTCTAGCTTCCTTCAAGATTCAGCTTGAAACCCACCTTCTTCGGGAAATTCCAGCTGCTAGCCTCATGCCTCCATTAGAATGTGAATTCCTTGAGGGTAAAACTTTTTCTTTTTGTCTTTTTCTTCCTATCCCTAGTGCTTAGCACTGTTCTTGGCACACAGTAATTTGTTGTAGGCACTACTGTGCCTACAGAAAATCTGTAAGACATGATTCTTCTCTTTGAAAGACTTATAGCCTAGTTGGGGGCCATAAGATACACATACACACACACACACACACACAGAGGCACACATGCACACACCCCTTAGGAATTCAATTGATTCAGAAATAACAGCTACAGAGAAGGTAGAGATAATTGACTTGCAGCTAAAGAGTCCTTGAAAGTCATCTAGTCAGAGGGTTACAGAATGGAACCTGAAAGAGACCTTGGAAGTTATGTATTTCAATCCCATTCATTTTACAGTTGAAGACACTGAGGTCTAGAGAAGTTATGAGACTTGCCCAAGGTCACACAGATACTAAGTGAGTGAGCCAGGATCTGAACCCAGCTCCTGTGTCTCCAAATGAAGCACTTTCCTTACTTCATCACAAACTCTATCAGAATTTAGCAGAGATCCTGGAACATAGTAGATGCTTAGCTGCTTTGACTGTCAGTATGGGGTGATTTAGTTGGGGAAGGCTTTGAGAAAATGATATGGCTTGAGCTGGACTTTGAAAGGTATATAGACTTTGGAAAGGTGGCAAAAGAAGTAGAAGGAAGGATGGATTTCTTTGGGGTTTGGAGAGAATTCATAAGCAAAGGCCTCCAAAATGCATAGATGAGCACAGTTTATACTGGAACGGTGAGGAGACTAGCCTGTTAGGATCTAAGAGGAAGTAAGCATAGATACATATATAATTTGGGATCAGGAAGGCATAAAAGACCAAGCAGAAAATACAGTAGGAAGTAGGATTTACTATTTCCTATAATTTTTTTGAGCAAGTGTTTTATGTGGTTTTAAAAAAATTGCTTTAATAAGATTACTCCGAAAGAAGTGTTCAAGGTGGACTGGAGGTGGGATGGGGGTAGAAAATGAAGCCAGAGAAACTAGCTAGTTTGACTATTGTGATGCTACAAGTAGGAAGCAATCAGGAGTAGAACTAGGCTGGTGACAACAGGAACAGAAGGCAAAAATCAGAGACATTTCAAAGGAAACAAAATAATTTAATAATTATAATAGGTGACATTAACACAGCACCTTTAAGTTTATGAAAACACTTAAATGTTCATGATCTCACTTGGTTGAGGTGACAGAATGAGCTCCAGGGCCCTACCGCAGATTCTCCTATAAAGAAATCTCTGTGGGGTAGCTAGGTGGTACAATGGATAGAGACACTTGATGCTTATTAGCTGTGTGACTCTGGGCAAGTCACTTAATGCCAACTGCCTTGTAAAACACACACACACACATACACACATCTCTGGTAGGAGGTTGGGCACCTGAAGAAAACAACTTGAGGTCCCATCCCTGAGGTGATCAGCCCATGTCCAGATCATGAAGGACCAGATTCTTTCAGCTGATCCCTAAGTCTGCTTGGAGGATATAGCACTGCCATTAAGACACAGGAACAGCAATTTGCTAGGTAGGAAAGAATTCAACCTTTTTTGTTAAGGATCAGAATGTATCTGATAGACTTGGTCCCTTGAAGGACCAGGGCTTCTTCATCTTTTTTGTTTCCTGGTGCCTTTGGTCAGCCTCATAAAGATTACGAACTCCTTCTCAGAATCAAATGTGTAATATAAAATACGTAGAATTACAAAGGAAACAAATTTCATTGACATACAGTTTTCAAAATATTACAAAACCGAAACCAAAATGGACTTTTGATTCATGGACTTGAGATTAAGAATCCCTAACCCACTTTCACAGTATAGTTAATTGGTGAAAATCTTAGCTGCCCAAGCTAGAAAAGCAGCCATTGGGCTCTAGCAGATCATAGATTTAGAGTTGGAAGGGACTTCAGAAATCATCTAGCTCAATTTTCTCATTTTACAAACAAGCAAACAGACTTGGAGAGATTAAGAGACTTGTTCAAGGTTGTGCAGGCAACCAAGCTTCAAACCAAGGTTCTCAGACACCAAATCTGGTGCTTTTCCCACTATATCATACTATTTGTCTTCCACCTTAGCCTTAGAAGCTGTCATGTTTGAAGATCTTTCAAGGTTTTTGCTTAGCCAAGCTTTCAGATTCTATCTTGTCATGAACTTTGCCCAGGCCCCTGATTCCTTCTCAATGACTCTTCTGTAACTAGAATCTTGTTTACTCCCTGAATCCCTAAAAAAGCATCCCACAGCTGCCTCACTTCTGAAGATAAAGGCTAGTGAAGAATCAGAGATGATTCCCAGCTGCTTAGCCTGAGAGATACTAGAAGAAAGGTGTTGTTCCAGATGAAAGGGAGTTCATTCAGTATGGGAAAAAAGTGAGTTCAGTTTAGAATACAGCAAATTTAAGGTAAGAGCCAGTAGACACGTCCTATTTGTTGTTCAGTCATTTCAGTCGTATCTGGCTCTTCATGACCCCATTTAGGATTTTCTTGGCAAAGGTAGTGCAATAGTTTGCCATTTCCTTCACCAGCTCATTTTACAGATGAGGAAACTGAGGCTAAGAGGGTTAAGTGACTTGCCCAGGAGTACTCACAGCTATTAAGTGTCTGAGGCTAGATGTGAACTCAAGATGAGTCTTCCTGACTCCAGGCCTAGCACTCTATCCACTGTGCTGCCTATAGGCAGTTCAAAAATATAGGCATGGAGAATAGCCTGGAGATATAGATTTGGCATCAAGATAATTGTTTTAATCATTTTAGTTCTTTAGTCTATCAGAGGGGATGAATGTACAAAGCAAAGAGCAAAGCTAGGGGCTGTGGATTGGGATATACTCACCACTGAAAGGGTTGGAAGAGGAAAAGAATCAGAAAACGTACAATATCAAAAAAGTCAAAGAAGGAAGAAAAAAGCGTTTATTAAGTGTGTGGGCAGTGTGATCTAATGGATGGAGCCCTGACCTTGAATTCAGAAAGACCTGAGTTCAACCCTAGCTAAGACACTGGATATGACCCTGGGAAAATCATTTGACTTCTCTGAGACTCAGTTTCTTCATCTGTAAGGTAAGGGAATTGGATCTGATAGTTTCTAAGGTCCCTTCCAGCCTTAAGTCTATGATCCTGTGATCCTATGTGCCAGGCATTGTGCATACAGAATGGGTGTTAAAAGTGTCAAGCAATGGAACTTTAGACTCTAGAGTCAGAGGAACTGAATTCAAATCCTGCTTCTGAGGTTTTCTAAATATATACAGGTTCTCCTCAAAGTCTTAGTGCAATTTCGGATAGAACTTGTATAACCTTGGGCAAGTAATGCCATGGCCCTGAACTTCAGTTTCCTTATTTATAAAATGAAATGCTTGGATTACATGGCCTCCCAGATCTCTTCCAACTCTAAATCTTATCATCTGTATCACAGATAAAAGATACTTAGGCATCATTAAATGCCACTTGGCAAGAAGAAGGCCATTGATGATCTTCAAGAAAACACCTTCAACAGTCTTAAAAGCAGAATACAGAAATTGTAAAGTTAAGGTGGGAATGGTGTGTTGAAAGCAGAGGCAAATGGTATAGACTGTTAGTTTGACAAGCCTGGTAGTGACAATTTTGGTAGGACATAGGTTAGATAACTAATGGGGAGAAGGGTCAAGTGAAAGGGGTTGTTTTTTGTGTATTTATCTTTAAGACATGAGCAATAACTAGTGTGGGGTGACTTGGGTTTTGCCTCAGGGTGCTAATATCCAGAATAAGTGCTTCCTAATCAGAAAGAAATATTCCTATTCCTTGGTAACTACTATTTCCACACCTTGTTTCCAGTATTCATCTGACCCATATTTCTTTGTGCTCTCCCTGCCCCTTTCCCTAGGTATCCACTCTTAAGACCCTATTCCTTTCTTACCCTATTCCAAGAATCTAGCTTTCCCCAAGTGAACTGGATTGTCTGGGAGATGGGCAGCCAGTCTGTCAGCACAACTATACCACCAGCAGGACTCTTTTCTACGTTGCCACTGTCTTTTCCCTCCCATTGTCCATGCAACTGAATTTACCCCAAGCCTAAGAATTTCTAGTTATAGTTTTGGGGATACCAGAGTACATATGAAGTCATGAAAAGAAGATTGAGGAGAAGCATTTTAAGATGCTGGAGAGGGAGGTGATAATTAAGAAAACAAGGTCCTGGAGAAGGGGAGGAATGGAATTGATAGCATAAAGCAACAGAAATCTATTAATTTTAGTAAATGAAAACATTTTACAACAGTCTTCCAAAAAAGTCCTTATTAGGGAGCTATGACATAGAATTAGAAAGAGTATTAGACACAGAGACAGGATCACTGAATTCCAATTCCCTATGCTGGTTTGTTCAGCTTTGGGCAGCCCTTCTAAGCCTCGGTTTTGTCATTTGTAAAATGGGGATATTCAAACTTTCATTACCTATTTAATAGTCTGATTAGGATAAAAACCCAATACTTTATGAACCTTAAAGTGCTATAAAAATGTGAATCATAACCATTCATTGTATGCACCAATTGCTGTAAGTCATTATGACAGATTATGGGGAATATAAAAATAAGTAATCTATACTTTCTGCTTTCAAGAATCTTATAGTCAACTAGGAGAGAGAGAAGACATATGCATGTCAATATAATGAAAAGATAGACAGTAATAAATGGCACTGGAGTGGTATAAACAAAGTTCTATGGAAACAGAAACGAAGGAAAGATTGCTTCTGAATGGAGAATGTGGCATTTGAACTGGGTCTTTCATGGAGATTAAGATTCTGTTAGCTAGGGACAGAGTATAAAAAGTAAGTTGGAGCCATGGAGACAAATACAGAAGTTTGTTTTCAAGATTATTGGCAATAGGGAGTTGCCAGAACTTTTTTTGAGAGGAACGAGTATCAGGAATGGCCTATGTTTTGGGAATACCATTTTGGCAGGTGAGTAGAAGATAAATATTAGAGAGAAGAGAACTGGGATGAAAAGAACAATTAATCAGAGCCTCAACTAGCACAACTGAGGCATGAATGGAGAGAAATGTAGAGATGGGAGGTTGTAGTAGAGGTAGAACCAACAAAACTTGAAAATTAATTTCATTGGTGGGGTGGGGGAGGTGAGTGAGAGTGAAAAGCTGAGGATGACTCCAGAGTGTGAAGCTGGGTGACTAAAAAGATGGTAATTCTCATGACAAAAATACAGATGAGGTAATGAGAATGAGAAATTGAAGATCTTCCCTGCCCCTTAACAGACAGGAGGAGTTTGAAGATCTCCCTTTGCTTTAAAAGTAAACTCTGCCCCATGATAGGCTGAATGTAATCACATGGAGCCTGTGATGGAGGGACTTGCCAAGGGTGGAGCAGAGCCCACAGGAAGCTTCCCTGCTGTGAAGATAAAACTCTGTCCCCTGGTAGGCGGAATGTAGTCACATGGAGCCTGTGGTGGGAGGGGTTTTGCTGAAGGGAAGCAGAGCCCCCAGGAAGCTGGTGTTGAAAGCTAGCCAGACTCTGGGGTGGGGGTGGAGGAGGAAACAGATGCTCATTAAGGAGAGAGGTTTGTGAGTAAATATTGATCTTGTATTGGTTTGTGGGAAGGCTGAAGGATGCTGTGGCTCTCAGGGTTATTATGACTTCTGAATATCTTTGGTACTATGATGGAATTGGCTTACTGGTTTTGGAATTTGGTTTTCTGGGGTCTAAATGAAATGTTTCAGTTCTGTCCTCTATCTGGAGAGTTTGTCATATTATGCGATCAAACGTCACGTGATACAGTCGCTGTGTTTATCGTGATTGTGGGTGCTGTAAATATTGCATTGGCGCTACGGATGATAGGAAGAAAGGAGTGTTTTAGGGAAAGATAATGAGTTCTGGTTTGCGCATGTTGGATTTGAAATGCCTATCGGAACATTTAGTTGGAAATATCCAATAGGTACTTGGTGATGTAGGACTGTTATTTTTTCTCCCATCATTTTCAAAGAAGACCAATGATACCATGGGGTTGGTCATGTCTTGACTTGTGCATGAAATTGGATTTAAGTGAGGCAGAGTTGAACAAAATCATCAGATTCACTCTACCAGGGCCATTGAATTCCAGTGGCAAGACAAAAATCAAGACAACTGGAGATGACCTAGGATACAGTTGATGACCTTGGCATCTTCAATGTCTGAACAAGTTCTAAGCACTCCATGTTACCTGCTTCAGGTGTTTTCATGGCTGTTGGAACAAATTTTTCTCATTCACCCATTCTCCTGGGGGAAATCTTCAAATGCTTGGGGTAGACAACCCTCTGATGTAGGACTAAAGTTCAACAGAAAGACTAGGTCTGAGAATGAAGGCATTTCACAAAGAAGAAATGGTATGAGGAAAGACAAAAGAGTTGGAAAGTATAAGGGGGTGTGTGTGTGGGGGGGGGGGTGTGTGTGAAGAAAGAGGGCTGGTAGTCAAGTGACTTTGGCTATAACATTGAGCATGTGAAAGAGGAGTGGTGAACAAGGGTAGGAAAAGTAAATAAAGGCTGAATTGTGGCAGGCCTTGAATAACAGGTTAAGGAGTCTGAAGTTTATATGGTAGACAATGAGGAACTACGGAAAGTTTTTAAGTAAAGGAATGACATGACCAGAGATGTGAATTAAGAAGATTAATCTGGAAGTCATTTGAAGTATAGGTTGGAGACGGGGAAGAGCCTGGAGACAAGGAGACCAGTTAAGAAGCAATTGCAATAATGTAGGATAATTTTTCTCAATTGTATACTACAAAGCAGAACTATACTTAGCTAGGTGAGATGCTTTATACTGTTAGCTGCAGGGTGTGGGTTTTTTTAATGGTCCTGGAAAGAAAGAAATGAGAAATAAACTTGTCATCTCACACTGGAGGATGAGGCCTTGAATCTCTTTATTTTATCTTCACCATTGAAACTCTGGTTGGAATCAGAAGGTTAGAAGGGCCTTTAGATTATGCCTCTAGGCAAGACAACCTCATTGTGTCCAAGTGTGACTTTCTGAAAGGTATTTGGGGAAGAAGATGCCCCAGATCCCTCCAGTGATGTGCTCCAGTGTCTAACAGACTTTGCAGTCAGGAAATCTTTCTTTTGTATAACTGAAATTTTTCCCTGAGGCAATTTAATCCCATTTCCTTGGTGGATATAGGAAATCAACAGCATCTGTTGCCAAATCAGAAGTAAGACAGATGTGGCTATAGCACCAGTGAAATTCCAGAATGCTGGTATTAAATAAGTCCTTTAAATGGGTAGGAAGAGGGAAGGTGTTAGATTGGAAAGGAATCTCTTATCCTCTGAGACTTGCAGTGAGGAAGGAAAATGGGATTTTGAGTTTCCTTTTCCTAGGGAAAACTAAGGAGGACAGGGAGTTTTTGAAGGGACTTAAATACTAACAATCTTTCCACTTTCCCCAGTTTCCAGCTCATGGGGAATAGATCTGGGTCCCTCTTCCTCAGTCATCCCTCCTCAATGTCTAGAAAAACTGGAAGGATATCTCTGATGTCAGCCCTCTGATACTTAGGCAGAGCTACGGGCAGCTTTGTTTGATTTTCAGTTTGGCAACAAATGCAATTGCAGTACCACTGGCCCTTTCCCAGCCAATGCAGAGTCCACCCTCCAGTCTCACTGAATTGTTGCCTGGATGAAGGGAAGAGGAGGCTGTGTTCCTCTTTATGATGGCATTTGGCATACTTTATGACTTTTATCGTCAACTTTCAGCCATTGCTTCTGCAAGCAAAGTACTCCCAAGTCCTGTAACCTTTCCTCAGGGCCTTTATTTTTCAGTTCTATAATAATTTTGCCAGATCCTTCACACATATTTCTCTTAAGTGGAAGAGCCACTCACTGACAGGTAATATGCTCAGGATAATGCAGTCAATGTGGAGGGGCTGGTGTAATATTTAGAATGCAACAGGATCTAAAGACCATCTGGTCTAACCTCCCTATTTTATAGATGATGTTGAGAGAGGTAGAATGCTTTGCTCAATCATATGGATGGTAAACAAAAGAACCAAAAATTGTACCCAAGCCCTCTGACTCCACATCTGTGCTTTTGCTGTTATGTCATGGATATTCATTATCTATTCCTATTATATTGCAATGAATACATTCACACTAATGTAAGAGGTATGTGTGTGTGTGTGTGTGTGTGTATGTGTATGTATGTGCTGCCCATGTAGGTAATGTCTGTGTCCCCATAAATTTCTTTTAATTTGGCTCTGGGGAGGTATGAATAGATATTTCTGGGATCTTGCTCACCCTTTTGTAAGGGAGTTTTTGATGTCTGCTTGAAGCAAAGAAATACACTGGGGTCACAAAGCTGACCAGTCTGTTCTGCTTAGAGAGGACATATCAAACTAGAATTAGATCTGTCTGATCCTCTAAATACTATTAGTCTAGCAGAGGTTCTCAAAGTGGGCAATACTGCACCCTGGGGGTGGGGGGGCTGGAACAATCCAGCGGGGCAGTAGTAGCCTCAGGTGCAATTGGAGGGCATCAAATAAAAATAAGGGGACATAAAGAAAGAAGAAAAGGGAAGAAAATTTTGAAAAACGATTCATACATATTTCATCTATTGTGTAACAGAGTTAAAGTCATAGTGATTACATTATTTTCCAAATGTACACAAAATGCAAGTTATAATCTATTGGCAGTCAAGTCTGCCAACAGGTCTTAACAAACAAGTGTTGGTAGATGAACATGTCATGCATTGTCAGGATGTTCAGCATGCATCAGTAGGAATATGTGCATGTAATGACTTATTTACAATACAATACTATACGGTTACATGACACAATATTGCATCATAAAATTTTCTATGCAGGAAAACCTCCCACAAATTTACAATAAATTATTAAATTATTATAAATTAGGGGGAAAGACTAGAAGCAGGGAGACAAGAAATGGCCTCATAGAAAAGGTAGCCCTTGAGCTGATATCTGAAGGTAACCATGGATTCTAAGAAGTCGAAGTAAGAAGGAGTAGTATATTTCAGGAAAGTGAGGATGAGCCAGTGTAAAGACATGGACGTGGAAGATGGAGTATTTTGTGTGAGAAGTAAGAAGGAAGTCTGGGTACAGAGTAGTGAAATGATATGTAATAAGACTAGAAAGGTAGACTGGAACCAGGTTTTGAAAAGCCATATATGCCAAACAGAGGAGTTTATATTTCATCTTAGAGGTAATGGGGAGCCACTGACGTTTACTGAGTAGAGCAGTGATATGATTCAGGCCCACACTTTAGGAACATCACTTTGAGACCTGTATGAAGGGCAAATTGGAATCTGAGGCTGGGAGAATAAGAGTCTTGACTGAAATAGTCAGTGAGAGGTGATGAGGTCCTGAAATAGATTAGTGGTATGAATGGAGAGCAGGGACATGCATGAGAAATCTTGCAGAGGTAGAAGCAACAAGGTTTGGCAACTGATTGGGTTTGTAAGGATGAGGATTCAAAGATGACTTCAAGGTTGGGAACCATGGTGACAAAGATCAGTGATGTCTGTAAAAGAAATAGAAATGTTTGAAAGAGGGGCTAGTTTTGTGGAAAGAAGCTCTGTTTTGGCATGCCAGTAAATACAGGCAATATGTTATAGATTACTTATGCCCACCATATGTCTCCCCATCCCTTTTTTGAAGACAACACTAGAAGAATATTTAAATATTTTTTATGTGCTAAGATACAATTTAGGGTTATTAAAAGTGACACACAATTTCTGAAATGGAATTCATTCTCTTCTCTTCTTCTTCAAATCTGGTCCCAAACTTTTCAGCCTCTGCAACATGCGTACATGTATCA
>CM053587.1:97301703-97320020 GCA_028646515.1 Pseudochirops corinnae | reverse complement strand
CTAATTCCCTTGACTTTTCCTCTAGGAATTTGGATGGTATACCACTTGGTACATATATGTTAAGTAATGATATTGCTTCATTCTTGATGGTGCCTTTTAGCAGGATGTAGTTTCCTTCCTTATCTCTTTTAATTAGATCTATTTTTGCTTTTGCTTTATCTGAGATAAGGATTGCTACCCCTGCTTTTTTTACTTTCACTGAGGCATAATATATTCTACTCCATCCTTTTACCTTTACACTGTACATATCTCCTTGTTTCCAATATGTTTCTTGTAGAGAGCATATTGTAGGATTGTAGTTTTTAATCCATTCTGCTATTCACCTCTGTTTTATGGGAGAATTCATCCCATTCACATCTACAGTTATGATTACTATCTGTGAATTTCCCTCCATCTTATTCCCTCCCTTGTTTATATCTTTGTGTCTTCCTTTTCCCTTCCCCTCATTAAGAGTTTTCCTTTTGACCACTGCCTCCCTCAGTATTCCTTCCTGTGTCCCCCGGTTTTTACCTTGCTATTCTTTCCCTCCCTATTGACCACCCTCCCCTTTCTTATACTCCCCCCCTTATCCCTCCTACTGCCTGTAGGGCACAATAGATTTTTATTCTTAAGAGCATATGTTATTCCCTCCTTGAACCCAAACCAATGCTAGTAAATTTCATACAGTGCTCCTCTTCCTCCCTCTTTTCCCTCTATTGTTATGAGTTTTTGTGTCTTTTCATGTCAGAATCTAAACAGCTGTTTGTATTGATCCCTCTTTAAATCAGAACCAGTGAGAGTAACAATCATATGATGCTCATCTTCCTTCCCACCCTTCCACTTTAGTATGTTTTTATGCCTCTTCTTGTGGCATAATTTACCATCTGCTTCTACCTTTTCTTTTCTCCCATTACAATCCCTTTCTTCCCCTTAATTGGATTTTTTAAAAAATCTTCAGAGTAGTTCACTTATACCCACATCCTCTTTCTATGTACATCCCTTTTAAGTGTCACAAAACTTATACAAATTTCAGTATTGACAGGTATCTGCTTCTCATAAAGGGACATAAACAGTTTGCTCTTATGGAGTCCCAAGTTATGTGCATGTGTGGGCAGATTTCTCTGTCTAGGATGTACATGTGAGTGTATGTTTTCCTTGTTGCCCTTTTTATGGGTCTTGTAAGTGGAGATTGAATTTTCCATTGAGCTCAGGCTTTTTCATAAGGAAAGTCTGGAAGTCCTTTATTTCATTAAATGACCATCTCCTTGCCTGAAAGAATAAGCTCAGTCTTGCCAGGTAGTTGATCCTTGGTTACAGTCCTCGCTCTTTTGCTTTACGAAATATCACATTCCAATCCCTCCGATCTTTTAATGTAGCAGCTGCTAAGTCCTGTGTAATCCTCACGTAATTCCATGATATTTGAATTGTTTCTTTTTGGCTGCATTCAGTATTTTCTCCTTGACCTTGTAGCTCTGGAGTTTGGCTACTATATTTCTTGGAGTTTTCAATTTGGAATCTCTTTCAGGAGGAGATCGGTGAATTATTTCAATAACTATTTCCCCTTCTGATTCTAGGACCTCAGGACAGTTTTCTTTGACAGTCTCTTGGAGAATGCTGTCTAGGCTGCTATTTCATCATGGCTTTCTGGTATGCTGATAATTCTTAGGTTATCTCTCCTGAATCTGTTTTCCAAGTCAGTTGTTTTTACAGTGAGATATTTTGCACTTTCTTCTAATTTTTCAATCATTATGTTTTGTTTCACTGACTCTTGTTGCATCATAGAGTCCTTAGCTTCAATTTGACTGATTCTAATTTTTAATGAATTATTTTCCTCAATTATTTTTTGAAGCTCCTTTTCCATACGTTCAGTTTTTGTTTTTAGGGAGGTATTTTCTCCAGTTAGATTTTGGACCTCCTGTCCTAGTTTTCCAATTTTACTTTTTAAAGATTTGTTTTCTTCAAAATCAAATCAGTGAGATTTTTTTTCCAATTTGGTCACTGTAGATTTAAGTTTATCTCCTACCTCTCTAATTTCATTTTAAAAATCCCTCTTGAGATCCTCCAAGAATGCTTTTTTGGCTTGAGACCAATTCACATTTCCTTCTGTGGTCTCTAGTGTGAATATAGAGCCCGTGTTGCCTTCTGAATTTAGTTGTTCTTGCTCACTATAAAAAGATTTGATGGTCCTAGCCTTCAGTTTTCTTCTTCCTCATTGTGGTTGCCTATGTCCTGGATTTTTAGAGTAGATATCTGCTTCTGGGGTGCAGAAGTATTGAGCTTCTCAGGCTGGGAGTTAGGGATTTGGTTGTTCACTTAGTGAGCTGTAACAACTGAGTGTTTAGATGGAGGCCAGGTCCAGGACTCTCAGTGTTTCCCCTGAGTTACCCTGAGGCTTACAGAGTAACCTATGTGGGAGGGGGGGGTCTGGCTCCTTCAGGTTTCCACCTTTGTGTCTCTGGGCTACAGCTCAGGCAGATTCAGTAGCAGGAGGCCTGCAGAAGGGCAGGGCAGGGCTGCAGTCTGCTGATTTGCCAGGTGGTGCTAAAGCACACCTGGGCTTTTGTTGTTAGGGCTTGCTGGCTCCACCCTCCTGGGCTTAGACTCTATACTGTCTTCCTTCCCCTTTCCTCAGTGACACCCAAGCCTGAGGCTGTTTCTACTAATTCAAGATTTTACTCTGGGTAGGGCATTTAACTCCAAACTTTTCTGGGACAGGAAGGGGGGATCAGAGCAACTAAATTTTATTCTTCCATCTTGACTTCTGGAAATTCAGGTATGTAATTTTTAAACATCCAGGCTGTGGGCTGTTAGCCCCAGGAAAAGCTGCTGACCCCGCTGTGGGCCCCAAGTTTTCTCCTACCCAGCTCCAAGGACGATCCTCTGTCATGTGGTGAGAAGGCTGCAAACCCCTCAGGCTGGGTGAGTCTGCTGGATGCCTGGTGCTTCTTCTCAGTCTGCTGTACTCTGCTCTCAGATCCCTGTTGGTATAGCTCCTGTGTGCTCTGTGTTCTCCCTGCCCAGACCTGAGTAGGCATTTTTCTGGGCTGGGAATCTGCCACACTCCATTTCCCAATGGGTTCTGTCACTCTTAAATCCGTTCAAATTCACTTTTTAGCTTTTAGTGACAGAATTCTTGGAGGAGCTTGGAAAAGCTACTGCTTCCTTTCTGCCATCTTAGCTCCACCTACTACTTCATTCAGTTTGACCTTATTAAATCCCTTATAATTGGTCTTTAATGTTTACCTTCCTGTGTTTCTCCTGAATAGTATATGTTAGATTTTCTGTTCAGTTCTGGTCTTTATGTCACAAATAACTTAAAAGTCTTTTAATTTATTATCCATTTTTTTCCATTCAGGACTACACTAAGCTTTGCTGGGTAAGTTATTCTTGGCTGCAAAATCAGCTCTCCTGTTCTTCGGAATGTAATGTTCAATGTCCTTCAGTCTCTTAATGTAGAAGCTGCTAGATCTTGCATCCTGACTGTAGCTCCACAGTATTTAAATTGGTTGGGTTTTTTTTTTTTTTGTAGTTGCTTGTAGTATTTTCTCCTTGACCTGGGGGCTTCAAAACTTTACTATAATGTTCTTGTGTGTTTTCATCTTGGGGTCCCTTTCAGGTGGTGATCAGTGGATTTTTTTCTATTTCTCTTTTACCCTTTCATTCTAAAAGTTCAAGCAATTTTCCTTAATAATGTCTTGAAGGTACTTTTTTTTTTGTCATAACTTTCAAGTAGTCCAATAATTCTTGTATTTTCTCTCTTCATTCTGTTCTAGATTAGTTTTTTTTTTCTGCGATGTTTCAGATTCTCTTCTATTTTTTCATTCTTTGGATTTTGTTTTATTATTTCTTGGTGTCTTATCATGTCATGACCTCCCCTTTTCCAATTCTAATTTTAAGGAGTTATCTTCCCTAAGTTTTTTAATCTCTTTTTTCCAGTTGGTTGACTTTCTTTTTGATTTTTTTGGATTGCTCTTATTTTTTTCCTAATTTTTCCTCAATCTCTTTTATTTGTTTTTTTAAAGTCCTTTTTTAAGCTCTTCCAAAAACTGTCTTCAGGCTTATAACCATTTGACTTTTTTTTTAAGTAGAAGTAGCTTTTTTTACTTCATTGTCTTCTGAGCATGAACTCAGATCTTCTCTATCACCATAGTAGCTATCTATAGTTGGGTTCTTTCTCTTTTGCATTATTCTCTTTTTAGAGTCTTTATTTCTTGACTGTTAACTTTGTATTATAGTTGGACTCTAATTCTGAGGTGTGGGAGATAATGTCTTAGGCTTCAAGTTTTTTGTACTGTTGTTTTTTGAGTTCTCTGGGGGTACGACCTGAGGTACTCTGGCCCTGAGCCATGGCCAGGGCTCCCAGCAATGCTGTCACTGCAAATGCTCTTGCTCCTTGTGGTCCCTCCAAGGATTGCAAGCTTCATCTCACCCCTCTGTCCTGGGTTCAAAACTGGGAACTTCACTTTCCTGTGAGTGACCACAGCCAGCAGGGTTCCTGCTCCTCTGCTACCACACTCACCAGCATGGTTTTTTGGGTTTTTTTTTTTGGAGAGAGGAAGGCAAGGCAATTGGGGTTAAGTGATTTACCCAAGGTCATATAGCTAGTTAAGTGTCAAGTATCTGAGGCCAAATTTGAACTCAGGTCCTACTGACTCCAGGACCAGTGCTCTATTCACTGTACCACTTAGCTGCCCTGATGATTTATTGTTTTGTGGATTGTCTAGACTTAAGAAAGTCCTGGAGAAAACATTAACAGTGCAAATTAAACTTAAAAATGGACCATGTATTTTCAGACAGCCAGTGGCTAAACATTTAGCAGCACTCTCCTGGGACAGTGCCCCTGCCCCTTGGGCCCAGCAATGGTTGAATATTGTTAAGGTAACATGGAGGTACTGAGGTATTTGATCATGGGAAGAGGGAGCCATTCTAGGTTGGAAAGAGGCACTGAAAGGGACAAAGGAAGGTACTAGGGGCAAACTAGTCTTTTCGCAATTTTCTCCTGGCTGGCTTTGTTTAGAGGAAAACAAAGGTTTGATTTGTTATCTATTTTACAATGAAATATTAATTACAATGAATTAGTAACACCTGATTTCCTTCAGAGAATTACAAACTTTTAGGGGTGGGAAACCTGTGACCTCAAGGCCATATGTGGCCCTCTAGGTCCTCAAGTGCAACCCTTTGACTGAATCCAAACTATTTGTTCTGTGAAGTTTGAACTCAGTCAAAGGGCTGCACTTGTGGACCTAGAAGGCCACAAGTTTCCCACTCCTGGACTAAATAGTATCTTAAGGCTGAAATAAACATCAGTTATGAAACTCATACTTTTCAAAAGCAAAAAGAAGTGACTGAAAGCCGTCAAATAGCTTTGCAACATCAAGACGTTTGTTATGGAATACTTTTAACAACCTTTACTCAAAATACTTATTAGATATTAATGAAATTAAATACCTCAGGCTCAACAATTCTTTCCCAATAATTAATCCTCATGGGGAAAAGTGTGAGTCAAACCCAGTGGCTAAATGTAGTCACTAAGAGGTTACAGTTTCATCTTAGCCCATCCATTTTTCTAAATTTTTATAGACACTTCTTAAGAGCAGTTCTTATTTTAACATTTATTATTGATGACTTAAATGTCTAAGAATATCACCCCTTAAAGAATCTAAAGGGTAGAAATTGCTGAAACTTCAGATCCATGTATGTCTCCATATTCTGCATTAGGTTGAAACAGAAGAGTTACTGAGTCGGACACCAGGTTAATAAGGTGATGCTAACCCTGTTCAGCTCTGGGCTCATTTGACAGCTCAGTGGCACAGTGGATAGAGTGCCAGAGCTGGAGTCAGGAAGACATGAGTTCCAGTCCAGCCTCAGACACTTCTTTAGCTGTATGACCCTGAGCAAGTCACTTAACCTCTATCTACTTCAGTTTCTTCAGCTATGAAATGAGAATGATAAAAACATCTACTTCCCAGGATGGTTGTAAGGATCAAGCGAGAAAATTAATTGCAAAGTACTTAGCACAGGTACATAGTAAGCACTCTAAAATTGTTTGTTGTTGTTGTTATTATTATTTACATGGACCCCTCAGTGTAGAAAAGCTGAGGAAGTCTCAAGTTCTGTACAGTTCCCAGAGAGCAGGCAGCCTTCTAGCTCCCAACTCTACTACTCTCCTAAAGACAGTGACAACTTGTTATCAGAAAGCAGTTTTTGAAAAGCCAACCATTGGTGAACCCCACCTCCTACTTGAACTTCCTGTACTTCAGTTATCCCTTGTCATGTGACCTTGGCATAATGGAGTCAGCTCTCCATAGAAGCAAACAAATATGCTTAATTCTTGCCACAGAATTGAAAACTAAATAAACAGTACATAACATAGGGATATGTAGCCTGACAAAGAAAAGACTCAAAATTGACATGATATCTGTGTTTAAGTATATCCTGAGTCCTTAAGCCCCTTGGTATAGGAATCTGTCCTCATTGGTGGAGATCAGTGCCCTGCACTTATATGAGGGATGGGATGGAATTGGTGAGAAGGAGAGTGCCAGTCTCTTCAAGCTTGAATTTCTTTATTTCTCTTCATTCTCTGCAGTTCATTCAGGCACTTCTGGCTTCCAGCTTTGAGAGAGAAGATAGAAAATGCCAATCAAATTCCAGGTTGCTGAAGGAAAAGACTCGGGGAAGAAGATAACATGAGAGGTGCTGGCAGTCTCCATTATTTACCTATTCCCAGCATACTACCCTAGAGACTTTGAGGAACCTCTCTGTGGCTGAGATCTAGGACTCTCTCACCATTGGTTGAGCTGAGTTACCTCATTCCCAATCAGAGAGCTCCTTCACTCTGCATTGTTTGATATTTATTTTCCCATATATACCTTCTCAGATTTCTGTTTTGCTAAATAAATGGGTGTCTTGCATAATGGGTTTCTTTGTTACTTCCTAGGTATGTTTATTGTGAAACTAGTACTTGGTGGGAAGGGTGGTTACTTCCCACGCTGGGAAGCTTTGGATATGAAACTTGATGTCTGCTTCTGTTAGTTAAGAAAAAGTAATAAGAAATTAGCCTAAATCTAGACCAATAATATTTAAGGGAAAAAATAGATATAATTCTTACCCAGTTTCTCTTCTCCCTGAGCAGAACAGTGACAAAGCTAATGGCCCCAACTTCCTACTTCCCCTCCTGGCAGGACTTAAAGTCTCCCTTGGAGAAAGTGGGGAGAAAATAGGCCAGAGCTGTCTGTTCTGCCTCCCTTTGAGCTACACAATGACACCCCCCAAGCTACATGTGGGAGACAGCCCCCTGCTACATAAATATTTGAAGGACTGTCTTAAATAAAAGGGATTAGTCTTGTTCTGTTTGACCCCAGAGGGCACAAGTAGTAACATTAGGGGGAAGCTGCAAAGTGGAAAATTTAGTCTTGATGTCATAAAAATTAAAATTTCTCAACAGTGTGGATTGTTTAAAAGGTCAGTGAACTATCCCCAGAGGTGGTGAGTTTTCCTACGTGAGAAGTCTTCAAGCAGAAACTAGATGACCACTCATGAGGTATTTTATAGTGGGGTTCATCTTGTGTATGTGTGCCTTATAAGTTCCTTCTGATGCTTAAATTCTGTGATTATGTGAAAATAAGAAAACAATAAAAATAGCTACCCAGCATTTGTAAAATATTACGTTGCCTGTAAACTGGCAGATGGTACACAGGTTCAAGTGAAGGCTAGGAGTTCCAGGAAAGGCATCATTCGGTCCCCCTTGAAGCATGCAAAAGAGTATAGACCACACAACATGATTTAAAATTTGATGTTTGATTTTTTTCACCTAGCAAGTAGAAATGTAGATATTTTGGACCTGCGACTTACAGAAACTCCCACAAGTCAACATCTTTATTGGCCTCATTGTCCTGTCACTGGTGGAGACATCTGATCTCCTTTGACCCTAGTTAATTATCACAGAGCAAGGCAGATACATTTAGCAGCATACTCTGGCAATGAGAAGCCTGCTCCTTTCATACTGCCTTAGAATCCCTCTTTTCACCATCTTCATTCCATAACCCTTCTGTGGTACCTGCTCATGTCATTTCTCTCTCATTGCTTAGCATTGCCCAGTACACCAGTGTGGACTACAGTGAGAGAGAGGTACTAAAAAATAAAATTCTGAAATTTTTTCTCTTAAAAATAAAGACTAAAAAGAGTTATTACAAAAATCATAATTGATGAAATGAAGGTGATCTTGGGTTCTTGAAAGCCCTATCCATGTAGCACAAGTTCAGAATAGACATTTTATCAGGTTAGAAAAGCTTCAAGGGTAGTTTTAGAAACAGAATATATCTATTTCCAAGGGCCATTCTTACTAAATATGAAGAACTTCATCACCAGGAGACTGACTGCTTGGTGATGAATTATTTGACCATGCTAACAAATGAGACAAAGGAAAAAAAAAAGTTTATTCCAATACATCTAAAATCATGGCAGCAGAGTGGCAGAAACAAGGACAGAGAGTGCTAAAAATTATAGAGTATATAGACCAGAAACTATTATTTAACTATTCATCTCTAATTGGGAGATCCTTGTCCAAACAAACCAACCAACTGACACACTACTTGAGGAAATAAAACATAAATATTAACATTTATACAGAAGCTAAATGAGAAGCCAGAAGGAAGTTGAAGATAAATGGAGGCATGTCTCATGGGTTCCCCTTGGAAAGATACATAGAAGAACAGGTAGAGTTGGTTTCATCATAAGCTCAAAGACAACAAAGCATATTGTTGCCTTGATGGAAGAGATGGTCATCTTGTCGTGCAGCCCTCATGAGAAATGTAAGAAAAAAGACTAACATGGAGGTGATTGTAGCTGATGTACCTGTATCTATTGCAAAGGATGAAGAGACAGAGAAATCTTAGGGAGAACTAAAACCAGTCAACATCTGCTATTTTATTTTAAGACAAAGGTGGGCGTAGGGGAGGGTAGTGACAAATGCGTTGGAATGTATGGTTTAGGAACAAGAAACAAAAGAGACCAAAGACTTATAGATAACTCAGAAGCTTCACATCTGCAAATCAAGAATACTTTCTTCTCAAAGAGAATTGGACAATTCAGGACAGGGTAAGAATTTAATAACTGCATAAGAATTTCAATTAATTCTATCTTAACAGATTGGAAACGACTGGTTAATAATGTGGGCATCATTTCTGAACTAACTGTCTGTGTATAGTCAGACCACTGACTAATTAGAACAAAGGTCAAAATTGGCACCAAAATAAAATAAAGAATAAAAATGAGAAGATACTGCATTCCGTCAGAGCAACTCCAATTTGACTTGTTCAAATGAGTTGCTGACTTTGAAAAACAGTAAACGGAAACCTTTTTCCTAGTTGTCACTGCCAATTTGAATATTTGAGGGTACCAAGGGAGATTTGTATCCATAGGGAAGCAGACCCAGGAGTATTACTGAAGGTAAACAAATTCCCAGTAACACCCACAGTATATAGAACTTTACCTATCAAGCAAAAAGCTTTGTTTTTTTGCTCTAAAATCATCAAAGGCAGTAGAAAATGATAATTAGAGCATGGTAAACTCTTAACTGTCTACACTGACTGAGGAAAGCCAAGACATAGATTATCCTTATAATTTTGTTTGCCTTGGCAAAATTTATCTATGCTTAAAATTCAAATATGCTTCTTTCTGATGTAGTTGGAAGTCATACTATAAGCAGTCTTAATCCTTTGTTCCCATGTGAATAGAAACTTGAAATGGGTGTCTAAGCCGGGTTACCTAGCAGCCATATGAGTTTCTCCTCTCTTACTTAGGCCATTTTGGCCTTTATTATTGCCTCTTTTCCTTCTTTTCCCAACTCACTATTAACTGGGATAAATAAAACTTTGTGAGTTGTCCTGACAACCCAATAACCATTTAAGACGTGATTGAAAACTTTTTCCCTTCTCCTTACATCTTCCATTTAAAGTTCTTTAAATTAAATCAACTAATATCAAAATATATTCTTCCAATTGCCCTTAGATGCACTCTGTCCTTAGCCAAGAGGCTTTGATTCCTGTATCTTATGCCACATTCTAGGAGCCAAATGACAAACTCCAGCATTATCTTCTTAGCCAACTGTTCACTTTTCATATCCCTTCTCTCTTATTGCAGTAGTCTCTTAATTAGTCTCCCTGTATCCTGTCTCATCTCTCCCTTCTCCAAGCCACTTTTCTCATAACTACCAAATTAATATTGCTAAAGCAAAGGAAGTTCCCACAAGTTCATCCTTTGCTCATGATGCATCAGTGATCTTTTATTGTATTATTTAAAAATTTAATTTAATTTTCAATTCCAAATTCTCTCCCCCCCCTTCCTTATGCTCCCCCAGTCACTGAGAAAACAAAAAAACCAAAATCCATTCAAATATGTAAAGACATAGAAAACAAATTTTCAAATTAGTCACATTCCAGAAAAAAAGCAAGGAAAAGAAAGTAATAGAAGAAGAAAATATGCTTCAATTTATACTGAGTCAATCAGTCCTTTTTCTAGAAGTGGATGACATGTTTCATCATGAGTCCTTTGGAATTGTGGTTGGCCATTGTGTTGATTCGAGTTACTGAGTTTTTCAAAGTTGATTATCTTTACAAATTTTTTTTTACTTTATCAATTGTTCTTCTGGTTTTACTCACTTCACTTTCCATTAGTTCATACAAGTCTTCCCAAGTCTTTTCTGAAACCATTCCCTTCATCATCTCTTATAGCACAATAGTATTTTGTCATACTCATATTCTGTAAGTTGTTTAACCATTCCTAAATCAATGACTATCTCTAAAGTTTCTAATTCTAACTACAAAAAGCTGATATATGTATATGCATACATACATGTGTATACACACACACCCCTTTTTTTCTTTCTTTGATCACTGTGGGATACAGATTTAATATTAGTGTCTCTGGGTCAAAGGGCATGCACAGTTTAATAGGTTTTGAGGTGTGATTCCAAATTGCTTTCCAGAATGATTGGACTAGTTCACAGCTCCACCATAGAGTGCATCAGTGTACTAATTTTTACACATCCCTCCAGCATTTGTGATTTTTCTTTTTTGTCACCTTAGCCAATCTGATGTGAAAAGATACCTTAGAGTTGTTTTAATTTGTATTCCTATAATTATTAATGATTTAGGGAATCATATGGCTATTTATAGGTTGGATTTCTTGCTCTGAAAACTCCCTATTTTAATACCTTGACCATTTATCAATTGCGAAATTATTCTTATGCTTTTAAATTTAACTCTTCTTCCTATATTTTAGAAATAAGATATTTATCAGAGAAACTTTCTACAATTTTCCCAGTTTCCTGCTTTTTTTTCCTGCTTTTAAAAACTTTTAAATTTTATATAATAAAAATTATCCATTTTGCCTCTTGTATATCACTTTCTCTGAACTCTTCCCTTAACCACAGATCTGACAGGTATTTTTTTTCATGCTCTACTAATTTGCTTATGATAGCACCCTTTTTATCAAAACCATTTACCCACTTTGAGTTTATCTTGGTATATGGTGTGAGATTTCATCTATGCTTAGTTTTTGCCAAACAACTTTCCAATTTTCCCAACTGTTCTTTGTCAGATAGTAAGATCTTGCCCTAATATTTGGGTTTATTAAACATGGGATTACTGTGCTCATTTGCTTCTGCATATTGTGTGTCTAATCTGTTTCACTGACAAAACTTTCTGTTTCTTAACCAGTACTAACTTGCTTTGATGATTATATTTTGTAGTATAGCTTGAGATCTGGTACTGCACAAGGTCCCCTTCCTTCACTTTTTTTTTCCATTAATTTCCTTAATATTATTCACCATTTCTTTCTCTAGATAAATTGTGTTAACATTTTTTCTAGCTCTGTATAGTAATTCTTTACTTGTTTGATTGGTATGGCACTAAGTAGGAATTACTATAATTTTTGAAAATATTGGCTCTATCTACCCATAAGCAATTAATATTTATCTAATTATTTAGATCAGTATTTATTTGTGTAAAGAATGTTTTATAATTGTGCTTACATAGTTGTGTATATCTTGGCAGGTAGACCTTCATGTATTTTTGATGCTTGCAGTTATTTTAAATGAAATTTCTTGGGGCAAGTAGGTACAACGAGGTGGTGCAGTGAATATAGCACTGGCTTCAGAGTCAGGAGGACCTGGATTCAAATCCGACCTCATACATTTGATCACACTTACTAGCTGTGTGATCTTGGGCAAATCACTTAATCCCAATTGTCCTGCCTTCCCCCCTCCCAAAAGGAAAAAAAAATTTTTTTAATGAAATTTCTCTCTCTCTTCCTGCTGAGTTTATTATTTTTTTTTTGTAATATACAGAAACACTGATGATTTGTGTGGGTTTATTTTATATTCTAAAACTTTGGTGAAGTTGTTTCATTTATTTTAAAAATTGATCCTCTAGGGTTTTGTAAGTAAACTATCATATCATCTGCAAAGTGATCCTTTTGTTTCTTCATTGCTTATTCTTAGTCCTTCAGTATCATTTTCCTTGTCTTATTGTTATAAATAGCATTTTTGGTACAGTATTGAATAGTAATGATGATAATGGACATTCTTACTTCACGCCTTATATTGTTGGAAATGCTTATACCTTAGCCTTATAAAGATAATTATTGATCTTGGTTTTTAAAGAAAATTTCATTTATTTCTGTGCTTTCTGCTCTTCTAACAGGAATGAGTATAATATTTTATCAAATACTTTTTCTGTAGCTATAGAGATAATCAGATGATTTTTGTTGTTAATATAGTCAATTCTGCATATAGTTTTCTAAAACTGAAATAGCCCTGCATTCCTGATACAAGTACAGGAGGATCATAGTGTATAATCTTTGTGATATATGCTATAATCTCCTTGCTACTATTTTATATAAAATATTTACAACAATATCTATTAAAGAAATTGGTCTATAGTTTTTTTTGTTGTTTTGACACTCCCAGAATTAGGTATCAAGAACACACATGTGCGTCATAGAAGGAATTTGATAGGATTCCTTCTTTATTTAATTTTTCAAATAATTTATATTGTATTATTGACATTAATTGCTCTTTAAATGTTTGGTAGAATTCCCTTGTAAATCCATCTGTCCCTGGGTATTTTTTAATGACTTATTCAATTTTTCTTTCTAAGATATTGTTATTTTAAGTATTTGATTTTTTGTTCTATTCATCTCAGAAATTTATGTTTTTTAAAATATTTATCCATCTTATTAAAATTGTCAGTTTTATTGGCATATAGTTGGGCAAAATAGCTTTGAATAATTGCCTTTATCTCATCTTCATTGGTTGTGGTTTCATTTTTTTTTTTCATTTTTGATACTAGTCATTTATTTTTCTTTTTTTTTAAAAAAATCAAATTAGCCAATGATTTTCTTATTTTGTTGGTTTTAAAAAACAGCTCCTAATTTACTTATTAGCTCAATGGGTTTTTCTTAATGTTCAATTTTATTAATCCCTCCTTTGATTTTTCAGGATTCCTGTTTTGATGTTTAATTGGAGATTTCTCATTTGTTGGTTTTCAAATGTTTTTAGTTGCATGTCTAATTCATTAACATGCCTTTTATCTCTTTTGTTGATGTAAGCATTTAGAGATAAAAATATTTCCCTAAATACTCCTCTGGCTATATCCTCAAAATTTTGGTATGTTCTCTGTGAGATTTTTATGGCCTAATACATTGCCGATTTTTTGTGAAGGTGCCAGACACAGCTAAAGATAAGTATATTCCTATCCTTATTCAGAATTCTCCTGTGGTTTATCATATCTAACTTTTCTAAAATTCTATCCATTTCATTAACTGCTTACTTTATAGTTAGGTTTACCTAGATTTCAGAGGAGGTAAATTAACCTCCCCCCCACTATTACAATTTTGCTATTGCCTCATGTAACTCAATTAAATTTTCCTTCAAGAACTTAAATTATATATCATTTGGCACATATGTGTTTATTTTTTAATTTTTTAAAATTGTAAGTATTTTGATAGCATAGTACAATAAAAAGATGATTGTACATGAAACTGCAAATCTATTATGCATAACTTGCTATTCCTTTCAAATATGCAAGAAAATTAACATACAAATTTCACTTTTTTTCAGTTCCCACCCACCCTAGAGATGACTATAATTAGAAATTTATATGTACATATATATACATATATACATACATACACATATATGGAGGCACAAATTTATGTGTATATATAAAATTATTCTATACATATTTCTACTTATCACTTCTTTCTCTGGATGCAGTAGTGTCTTTCTTCATGTCTCTTATAGTTAATTTGGGCATTTACAATAGAAAAAAATAAATTATTCACTCAAAGTCATTCTTAAAACAATATTGCTGTTACTGTATACAGTGGTCTCTTGGTTTTGCTCATTTTGCTCTTCTTTACTTCAAGTCTTTCCATGTTTTTTTTCTAAAAATTGTTGAGCTTATCATTTCTTATAATACAGTAATATGTTTCATATTGATATTAATTCATTGCGTATGGTACCTTTTACTAGAATGTAGTTTCCATGTTTATCTCTTTTTATTATGTGTATTTTTGTTTTTGCTTTATCTGAGATCATGTTTTTCACCTCTTCCTTTTTTACTTCAACCAAAGCATAATAGATTCTGTTGCAGTCACTTATTTTAATTCTATGTGGTTCTTTCTGTTGTGTGTTTTTATAAACAAAATATTGTTGGAGTCTTATTTCTAATCCACTCTGATATCCTCTTATCTTTTATGTGTAAATTCATGCCATTAACATTCACAGTTATGATTACTAATTGTGTTTCCTGCCATCCTATTCTCTTATCTTTATCCTTATCTTTTTTATCCTTCAAGAGTTTATTTTGCTTCTGACCACTGCCTCCTTTAATCTGCCCCTGTTCTTATTCTCCCCCTGCCCTTTCCCTCCAACTTGCCTGTTAGATAAGATGAATTTATGTACCCAGCTGTGTTTATGTGTATTCTTTCTTCCTTGAACCAGTTAGATTTGAGAGAGGTTCAGGTATTGATTGCTCTTCACCTCTGCTCCTCCATTACATAAATTCTTCTTTATGCATCCAATTTACATAGGATCCCCATTCTTTTTCTCCCTTCCCCCTCTCCTAGTGCATTTATCTTCCCCATCTTCCATTCTTTTTTAAAGATAATCCAAACACAATAGAATTATACCTATGCTCCTCTAATTAGACTCCCTTTCAGATCCTTGGTGATAATAAAGTTCTGATAAGTTACATATATCATCTCCTCATATACTAATATAAACAGTTTAACTTTTTAAAATCCCTTATCACTTCTAAGTTATATTTCCCTTTTTATGCTTCTTTTTTTTTTTTGCTTTTTTGGGGGAGGGTAATTGGGGTTAAGTGACTTGCCCAAGGTCATATGGCTAGTAAGTGTTAAGTGTCTGAGGCTGGATTTGAACTCAGACTCCAGGACCAGTGCTCTATTCACTGTGCCACCTAACCACCCCCTTTTATGCTTCTTTTGAGTTCTGTGTTTGAACATCAGAATTTCTATTTAGCTTTGGTCTTTTCATTAGGAATTCTTGGAAGTCCTCTGTTTCATTAAATGTCCACTAACCCCATAGAATTATACTTAGTTTTTCTGGGTAGGTTATTCTTGGTTGCAATCCCAGATTGTTTGTCTTATAGAATATTAAATTCCAAGTGCTCTATTTCTTCATAGTAGTAGATGCTAAATCTTATGTGATCCTGATTATGGCTCCTTGTACTTGAATTTTTTCTTTTTGTTTGATTTCAGTATTTTCTCCTTGATCTGGGAATTCTGAATGTCAACTATAATATTCTTGAGAGTTTTCATTTTGTAGTTTCTTTTAGGAGGTGAATGGTAATTTCATTCAATTCCTACTTTGCCCTCTGGTTTTAAGATATCCAGTTTTTTTTTCCTTTATAATTCCTTGATACAATGTCTAGGTTCTTTTTGTCTTCGTGGCTTTAAGCTAGACCAATGATTCTTAAATTATCTCTCCTTGATCCATTTTTTCCAGGTTACTTGTTTTCCTATCAAGTACTTAATATTTTCTTCTATGTTTTCAGTCTTTGGACTTTGTTTTATTACTTCTTGATGTCTGATGGAGTCATTAGCTTCCATTAATTTAATTCTAATTTTTTGAAGTTATTTTTGTACCTCTTTTACCAAGCTGTTAAATTTCATTTCATAACTTTCCTAAATAACTTTCATTTCTCTTCACGTCTTTTTTCCCCTCTACTTATTTCTTCTCTTATTCGGTTTTAAGAAATTTTTTTGATCTTTTAAAAATCTCTTTCTCTTTTCCTTAACTCTTTTAGGATTTCTTGTTGGCATTATATCCAGTTTGCAAGGCTTTTCTTTTAGATGTTTTCAAGTCATTTTCTTCTTTTGTGGTTGTGTCTTAGCTTCCCTGTCACCATACTAACTCTTTATTGTCAGGTTCTTTTTTTTTGTTTGCTCATTTTTCTAGCCTGCTTCTTGACTTTGGACTTTACCTTAGTGTTGTGCTCTGCTCGTTTCTGAGGGGTAGGGGAGGAATGTCTGACCTGAGCTTCTGCTGCTTTCACATATCAGTCTGAGGGAGTTGCAAGTTTTCTGTTCACTGTCCTCTTGGTCTGAACTCAGTAAGCTCCTGACATAGGTTTGGGTCTGTTGGCTTCTATCAGTGGACTGTTACTGGACTCAGTCATTGTTAGTCTGCTGGGAGGTTCTGCAGGATCAGAGTGACTGAACTGTTGGCCCCACTTTTTTCAGTACAGGCTTATGTGCGAAGCTAAAGCCTAAAACTGAGTTAACTATTTAGCTCTAAAACATAGAATCACACAGCTAAGTTTCTGAAATTTGTTTTGTCTTAATACTCAAGTAGGGCTCTGCCATCAGTCATAGCTACTCCTTTTCACCCTGGATTTGTGACCCAAACTGGGTAATGGATTACAGAGCCAACAGAGGCTACTTGTTTCTGTACCCAGCTCTAGGTCAGGGGTCCCCTGGGATCTCTTTTTCTCCCCCTTCTTCCTGGTCTGGTGCTCTATCTCTGTTCTCTTTCCTTCCCTGGGCACTAGAATGTTTCTGATCCTTCTGCCACTACTCCTAACTAGACCCTACTCCAGTATCCACAGATCTCTCTGTTGTCTTCCTAAGATGTCCCAGGCTGGAAAAAGTGACTTACTAGGATTTTTTCTTGATTTTCTTGATCATAATTTGGTCTGTCATGTTTTTCTAGGTTCTTCTGGAGGTGTGTTGGGAGAGTTAAGCAAAAAATGTTGACAACTTTGTCTTGAAGTATTTTAATCTTTCCCATAGTCTTTAGTATAATATATAGCCATGCCCCCTCATCAGTGTAAAAAGTCCTTTGAAATCTATCTTTAACCTATTTTTCAAGACTAATTTCACCTCGTTCTTCCTCACAAACTCTACATTTCAGTCAACTTGGTCCACTTGCTCTCCCTTCTACACTATATTCCATTCCCAGACTCCATGCTTTGTACAGGCTTGGAATGCTCTTCCTTCTCCCACCTACTTCTTGATATGCCTAGCTCCCTCCAAGTCAGCTCAGGTGTCATCTCCTGAAAGATACCTTTCTATGTTTCCCTAAATGTTAGAACTCCTCCAAACTATTACTTTGTATTTATTTTATATTTATGTGGACACAAATTGTTTTATTCCAGTAGCATTTAAAACTACCTGAGAGCAGGAATAGATTTTATCTGTGTTTCTGTAACTCTGGTACCCAGCACAGTGCCTGGCACATAGTAGGTGTTTAATAAGCCCATGTTACCTTGAATTGAATCAAACTGAATTGACCTGAACCAAATCAAACTGAATAAAGGAGGGACTATCACTACAATAATCATTTCTTGACAAAGTAGATAATATTGATCAAGCAGTTTCTACAATGAATTGGCTAGAGGAGCCCAGGAACTACCTCAGTCAGCAAGTATATGATTTCCTTGCCAAACACAGAGACATGGCAGCCAAGGTCAACACTGGTTTATAATATAAACTCATTTACAAAATGTTAACAGAGAAGAGTGGTGGAAGATTGCATGCAGTATCACCTCGCAAAAGAGCCAAGAGCAGTAGAGGGGAAGATGAGTCTGCAGAAAACCTATTATGAGATACAACTAAGCCAGATTGTCTTCAAAACATTTTGAGAAGCTTCAGTTTGCAAACGATATGGTGCTGATTGTAACAAACCCAAGCATACTACCCATCTTCTTTAAAAAAAATCCATAGCTATTCAAAAGTAGGTGGACTAATAATCCACGAAAGAAATGGATAAAGAATACTTACTGCCCAGACTATGGCATGCAGTTGGATGAACA
>CM053587.1:97284368-97301203 GCA_028646515.1 Pseudochirops corinnae | reverse complement strand
CCCCCTGAACTAGGTAAATGGTATGTTTGATTAAAGTAAGATTGTTAACCCATTTTGAGTTGCTTTCCTTTAGAAAAGCAGATCTAAGAACCTGTGCTAGTAGCCGCCCTAGGCATGCTAGGGTGCTTGTTGTTACACACCTACACAACATTTCTTTCATGTTTTGAGAGATGAAAATAACTGTGCAAGATTAAGTACAAAAGTACATAAGACAGTGGACACAAAATATCCATGTATGAGATTTTACCCCACCTGCAACTTTACACTTGTTTGAAAAGCAGAACTTGTTAGCTAAAATATATTGTGCTTCTATACTTTTGTCAAGTTAATGGAAGTGGGTTTAACCTGATAATACTAACACCAGTATCACTGATCTGATATTTACAAAAAAAAAAAAAATTGTATTTTTCAATAAATTAAAGTTAACGCGACACCCATGCAAGCTAGAATGCTAGCTGTTTGGTAAACAAAGACCTGACAGCAGAACAAGAATTTCACAAAGTCCCAAACTTTAAAATCATGTTTTTTTTCAAATTGCATTCATCCCCTGCATTGAAGATGAGAAGCCCAATCCCATTCCTCTTTGTGTGTGGGTTTGTGATCTTGTCATCTCATACTGAGGATCCAGATTTCTAAATACTTCTTCCTGTTGGCTTTCTTCATCAACTGAACTACGCCCAGCTTCATCCTTACTCTTAACACCCATTAATTTTCTGAATTTGACATTTTGGTCTTTGTTTCCAAAATTCAATTTTTCACAAAGTTCAGCAGACTGTGCCTTATCCCCTTTTTTTTGTGTGTTGCCAAAACATTTTCCCTTTCTTTTTCTGTTCAGCAAATTTCATAGGATTCACAGCTGCTGGATTATAACAGCTAGGTACAGCTATTCTCGTCTCTGCCAATGCTTTGGCTTGTAGTGCAGCCATTTGAGCTGTCTTAGCTATCTGAGGAGTTACTTGTGTTCCAGATGCTAGAAGGGCAGCAACATTGAGGACAGACCCTCCAGTAGCTGCAGCTGCTGTTACTATTTCTTACTGTTTCTGTTTTTCAAACATTTCTTTTTCTCTCTGTTATTGCAATTTCTTTGCTCTTTCCAACCTTCAAGCAAATGCTTTTTGTGCATCCATTGCTGTTTCACCCACCAAAGGAGGTGGATTGGGAGCTGGACTTAAACTTCCACTAAATCTTGGTGATTTTTCAGTTCTCTTCTTTCTTTCCCGGTTTCTGCTCCTGCTTCTACTTCTACTCCTGGTTCTATGCCAATGTTCAATGCCTTGACCTTGACTGAGACCTAACCTGATGCTTTCTCTCCCTTCTCTTGGACCTTGACTTCTTCTGTTCTCTACTTCTACAATGACACCTTTCATGAGATCTAGATCTTGAACGACTTCTGCTTCTTGATGATTTCTTTTCTTTGCCCTTGTTGTCTGTCCTCATCATTTTCAGATGAATTTAATCTCTCTCTTCCCTTATCAGAAAAATGTTCTTTGTCATTATGATCCTCAGATTTATGTTTCTTGGATGACTTGTCTTTGGATTCATGTCTTCTTGCCTCTTCGCTTCTGCTCTGGCTTCTGTATTTTCTTCCTTCATTATCTAACTTCTGTTTTCTTTCTCTTGAGGATCATGATCTTGAATAATGATGTTTTGATTTTTTAGGAGAAATGGAGGCATCTGACTACTCTTTTTTAAACATTTTTTATCAGGAGATGACTTTTCTGTAGCTATCCCATCTCATTCTGTGTCACTAGTCTGGTTCCACCTCAAACACATATGCACACAGCAAACACTGGTCAGAATGGATTCCCCTGAGTGCTTTCATGCACAGGCAGCAGTGGGAGCCAGGGGCCCTGGATAGGCCTAGCTTCCTTCTTTCTTCTGCCACTTCGTATGTAGATACAGCCCCCCTCAACGTCCCCTTGCCCCCAAGAAAAAAGAGGAAGAAGGAGCCTTTGTGCTCCTGTTTCCCATCTTCCTCCTTCCCCTCTTGCTGCCTCATCCCATTCTCCCCACTCCCATCCCGAGAACGAGAGAGCACAAGGCCAAACCTCTCCTTTGGCTGCTGGCCCGCCAGGGGGCCACAGGAAGGCTCCAAACTTGCTTTAAAAAATTTTTTTTTCTTTCCTACTCTTTCCATCTCCTGGTTTTCATTGACACCTGGCTCTTTCCTGATAACACAGTTTCTCTGGTCCCTCTTTCCAGCATTGAATGAACTTTTATTTCTCCCCTTTCTCTCCAGTTCATTGCTTACTTTAGGGAGTAGGAATGCTACCTTTGGTCATCTTCAGGCTCTTCCTCTACCACCATTACTCAGTAATTGCTCCTTCTTTGAAATTCACTCAAACCTTATAACCTTATATATAACCCAATCAAAATTCTGGTAGCCAGTTGTCTACAACTCTCCAAGAACACTTCTCTTCTTCCCTCAAAGTGATCGGTGCCTAGATTAGTCTCTCAGAGGACTTCAACATACACATCATTAATCTCTAAAACACTCTAACTTCAGAGTTCCTCAACTTATTTATTTTACATCATCCACATGTACTACCTACCATTACCCAATTGATCATTACACCTTAATCTTGTCATCACTCACAAATGCACCACTTCCATGTTCCTGAACTCTGAAATGTATTTATCTGATCACACTCAGTTGTCATTCTATCTCTCCCTCTGCCTTGCAATCCTCAAACCTGTTCTTCATCTTCCCATGATCTCCAGTCCCTCAACTCCTCACTTCTAGCTCAAGCAATCACTCCTACACTACTTACACTCTCCTCTTTTCCCTTATTGAGCCCCTTGGTGAACCAGCTTAATTCTACATTGCCTTCTTCTTGAGTCCCTTGACCCTTTAACCTATCACCAATCTTGTCATGGCAAACCTCAGGTTTAGATTACTTCTATCTTCTGCTGCCTTTGCTCATACTCACATACTGCTGAAGAAAATCACTAAATCATGCATCCTGGGTCCACAACAAATTTATATCTCTTCAATTATTCACTATCCCAATTGTCATGCCAGCTTTTCCTAACCTTTTTTATTTTTCCTCACACCTACAGTGTCACTTTTTCATCGTTACATTCTCAGTTGAGAATCTTGTCTCATATTTCACTGGAAAAATTGAAGCCATTTGCCAAGAGGTCCCTCATCTCCATTCTTTCTCTTTTTATTTCTCTCAAATGTCTTTTCCTACTATCTCCTCTTTTATCAGAGACTCACATAAAGAGATAGTCTTTCTCCTTGCAAAGACAAATGTTTTTACATGTAAAAGTGATCCCATTCCATTCCTTCTTCTGCAGCAGATGATACTTTATATTCTATCTATTACTTATCTTCAATCTCTTTTTTTGGAGGAGGGAAGGCAGGGCAATTGGGATTCAATGACTTGCCCACTGTCACACAACTAGTGTTAAGTGTCTAAGGCTGGATTTGAACTCAGGTCCTCCTGACTCCAGGGCCGGTGCTCTATTCACGGCACCACCTAGTTGGGCCTCAATCTCTTTTTTTTACTTAATTCTTCCCTACTATCTAAAAATTACAATAGTGTTTTGGTTGGTTTTTCTGCCTCAAATCTCTCCCCAATCCAGTCCATTTTCTACTGAGCTTCCAAAGTGATTTACCCAAAGCACAAGCCTAACTATGGTAACTCCCCTTCCCCCCCCAATAAACTCCAGTAACTCATTATTATTTCTAGAATCAAATATAAAATCTTCTGTTGAGCTTTTAAATTCTTCTACAACCCAGTTCCTCCCTACCTTTCCAGATTTCTTATACATTAATCCTCCCTCCTCATGTACTTCGTGATCCAGTGACAATCTATCTCTCAATGCCATGCCTTTTCCCATGCCTGGAATGCTCTCCCTTCTTTCTGCTTCTGGGCTTCCTTCAGTTCTCAGCTAAAATCCTATCTACAGCAAGAGCCCTTTCCATGCCTCCTCAAGAAGCCTCACCTCTAAGAAATTCCCCTCTAAAATTACCTCCAATTGTTCCTGTGAATATCTTGTATATACATAGTTGTTTGCACCTTTTCTCCCCTATTATGATATGATCTCCTTGAGGGCAGGAACTTCTGCTTTTCTTTGTATCCCCAGCACTTAAACTAGCATAGCTCATAGTAAGAGTTTTAAAAATGTTTGCTAATATGATTTGACTTCTGGTCAGCCCAGAGCCTGGGAGATGGGTCAGCAGAGGAGGATTTTCATAGTATTGCTGGTTCAAATCATGTCAGATAGGCCCTGGAGCTAAGGGAATAGGCAAGGAAGAAAGATAAGAGAGGCAGGGGAAGGGTGTCCCCACAGTCAAGACATTGTGTTGAGTTCTGGCTACAAAGAAGGAAGGAAGGAAGGAAGGAAAGAAGGAAGAGAAATAAGTATTATGCTCAAAAAGCTTACTGTCTCCTGGGGAAGGAGGACACAATATATATACAGGGTAAGTGTAATTCAAGGAAGTTTAGAAATACAGATAATATGCTCTGGGAAAATTTGAATAGGGTAAGGACATTTTTAGTTAGAGGTATCAGGGAAAACTTTAAGGAGAAGGTAGCTCCTAAGTTGGGTCTTAAGATCATTTAGTTAAAGCTAGAAGGGACTTTGGAAACCATCAAGTCTAACTCCCTCATCTGTAAAACCAAGGCCCATGCAATTTAAGTGCCTTGCTTGCAGTAACATAGGTAAAAACATCAAAGTCAGGATTTGATCCCAAGTCTTCTGATTGTAGAGTTAGTGCTTTTTCCCCTGTACCATGCAGCAGATAGTGGTGTGAAAAAAGTGCATTCCAGGCACAGGGAATAGTTGAATGATTTGTATGAAAGCATAGAGGTTGGAGACTTAAAAAGATAAATGTAAAGTCCTGCACTTACGTTACAAAAATTAACCTCACAAGTTCAGGGATAAAGAAGACATAATCAGTCAACAAGTATTAAATGCCTACTATGTGCTAGGAGCTGTGTTGAAATGAGTTTATATTCTAATGCAGAAGACAACAAGTACATATAAATATATACATATATATGTATATAAAAATATATACATATAAACATGAAATTATTAAGTACAAATATATACCAAGTAGTTAAAAGTACAAGTTAGTTTTAGAGAGAGGATACTAGCAGTTGGGGGGATTAAGAAAGGTTTTATATAGAAGATGGTGCTTGAGTTGCATCTCAAAGAAGGAAAAGGTCTCTGTAAGGCAGTTAAGGAGGAAGTGCATTCCAGGCAAGGTGGATACCTAGTGTGAAGGCCAGAATATTGGGAGAGAGATTTGAGGCACTCTCTCCCAAAGTCAGAGGAACAAATAGAAAGTCATTTTGGTTGTATCAAAGAGGGGTGAGTAATGTCCAATGAGGCTAGAAAGATTTGATTAGGATCAGGTTGTATAGTGCTTTAAAAGCTAAACAAGGGATTATATTTATCCTATAGGCAATAGGAAGCCACTGGAGTTGGCTGAGCAGGGGAGTCACAGTGTCATATCTGTGCTTAATGTATAGATGGACTAGCTTGGTGAGCAACAAAATTCATAAATCACAGCATTTTGGAGCTAGAAGAAATATTAGAAATGATCTAGTAGTGTTTATTATATGCATAATAAAATCAAATTCTAAAGAAGTAAAACATTTAAACAAGATCATATAGCTAGTTAAGGGCAAAGCTGACCTATGGCAAGACTGCAATTTATACACTTAGAATGACTTAACAGAATGATGTGATTGCTAGAAGAGATGATGAGATGTCAAGCAGTGTTCAGAACATGGGACAGTACAACAGCAGTGTACTCAAGGCAAGTCAGACTACACCTAAAATATTTTGTTTAATTCTGGAAAGCACCTTTTAGAGGGAATGCTGACAAACTAGAATGACTTACTAGGACAGGAAAGGATTTAAATCTGTATCATGATGTGTAAGATGAAAGAGTTCAGAGTCTGAATCTAAGGTCAGAAAAGGTCTTTATTCGTTCTCATGAGAAAGGACTTTACCCCCTGTCGCCCAACATGGCATATGCAGGGAGAGAGCAAGAGGTAGAAGGCAGCCCATGGTTATATAATCTTCCAATGCAGAAACCCAACCCCCCCAACTGGCCTTAACTCTTATTAGTAGGGGGGCTGTCCCACAATCTAAGGGCAGGAATCTCTCTGAGACAAAGGACCAGGAAACATGTGAGTGTCCAATAACAACAGTCTTAACCTTATTTGGCATATCTTCTGCTGTGTTGGTTCTGGGGGAGGGTCTCCATTGCTCTAATGCTTGAAGGTCAGGTGACTTGACCTTAGGCCTAGTGAATACTGAAGCCATTCTAGATTTGATTTTTCAAAATGGGGAAACTTCACTATAAATTAACCCTCACAATGAGGATCAGTGGAAAGAACTGCCAAGATTTAGGTTGGAGAAAAGACTGTGATCATTGTCTTTAACCATCTAGTTAGCTGCCATGTGAACAAGGAATTAGATGTACTCATCTTAGCTCTAAAAAACAGAACCAGACTAATGGCTATGAATTACAATCAAGAAAAACTTCTTAACAATTGGAGTTTTCTGCAAAGAGAATAGTCTTCCTCCTGAGGTTGTGAATTTCCCGTGGCTGGAAATGTCCAAGCAGAGAATGGGTAATCAATTGAAGATAATGTAGAAATTACTCATGCATTGGTCAGAAAGGCGGGCTAGATACCCTCTATGGTCTAACTACAAGATTCTATGATTCACTATTAAGAAAGGGATTATTTTAGCCAATGTGGCTCACATTTCTCACACCCAAAGTTTAGGCAACGGCCTGCTCGACTTGTGCTAAGGCTGAACCTGTCTGTAAATATTTATGAGCAGCAGGAAATGGGAGAAGGCTCTATTAACTTATACTTTTGTTTTGTATCATTTCATTTTAACCAGGAAATTGGATTTGATGCCCTATTTACCTTGCATAAAGATAATCCTTCTATAAAACTAATTTGAGTGGATTTAAAAAATAAAATGTTTCTGAATTATTGTCTCGTTGTGCTATGAATTAGATGCTGAAATATGTCATAGAAATCAGTTACTAAATTAGAAACAGGATTTTAAAATGAGGTTATGGACCATGGAATCATTCTATTGAAAAAGAAAATCAACCATCTGAAGAGGCAACTGAAGTTCCAAATTGAAGATCCTTTAAAATGGAAATCACTTGGCTTTTGAACTGCTTTCCAAGCCTGGTTAACCTGTATTATTCCTCAGAGAGAGGAGGCTTTAATAAGTATTTGTTGAATTATTGACTTATCTCCTAATAGGTACAACCTATTCCTTCGGAGAGATATATTGATTGATATCTCAAATACAGCACAATGGTACCTGTACTGATGAAGTCAGTATGTTTCAGAGTCATTTCATTATGAGAAATTTTATCAGGCATAAAGATGGTATAGAAGGCCTAACAGTGTAGATCACAGAATGTTAAGGAAGGGAAGTTAGACTTGATCTACTCCCCTCCCCAGTTTTGCCACTGAGAAAACTTAGGTCTAGATAAGGGAAACGACTTGTCTAAGTGTATACAGGTGCTAGTGGTATAGCTGGAACCTCCATTCTATAACTAGAAATAAAAGACCTAAAATGCAAATGACTGGAGGAACACATTGAACTCTGACATTGAAGTTTATGCTATCAGTCAATCAAGGAGAGGCACCAGCAAAGCAGAAAAAGCACAGACATAGGAGACTTAAGTCATGAGTTTGAATTTTCCCTCCAATACTTGCTAGCTGGCATGTTCTTCTATGAGTCATTTAACATTTCCAGGTTAGTTATTTCATACATAAAATAAAAATTATAATAACCTACCTGCCGGTAGGGAACTGGACTAGACAATCTCTTGACATCAGCAAGTTCCTATCTTGCAGGACCTTGCTCCTCTCCTCTAGCTGGGATCTTGCTTTCCTTTATGGTTCTGTGGTTATGACCATCATAAGCAAATTTTTACAGAGCATCTACCTTGTTCAGAGCACTTTGGTTGACTGTGGACATGAAAAGAGTTCTATAGAAGGCAGTTCCTGTCCCCAAGGCCTTTATAATACGGTTGGGAAGGGAAGACATGTAAATGCCAAATGACCACATAAGTCCTGCTGAAGTTCTGAAGGAGTATGCCTAGAAAACATAGGGGAGAAGATAGTCCTCAAATGAAGAAAAGGCCTTAACTATATGGACAAAATGGAAGAAGGTATTCCAGGAAGCTAAATACATTGAAACAAAGGTAGAGACAAGACAATATATATGAATATAGATAGAGATATGTCTATATACACATATATAGAAATACACACATAGAAATAGATACAGATATATATCTCTATCTCTATATAATCTGCATATCCAGAGGAAGAACTGATAAAGAGAAGTACATATAGAATAATTTTACACACACACACACACACACACACACACACACACACACACACACATTTGTGTCTAATGGTAGCTGTCTCTAAGGTAGGGTGGGAGGGAGGAAAGAAAAAAAAGAAATTTACTTGTATATTTGAAAGGAATAGCAAGTTTTGCACAGTAGATTTACATTTTCATGTGTAATCATCTCTTTTATTGTACTGTATTATGGAAATGCTTTGTTTTATTCCATAAATTAAAAATAAAATAACTTTTTAAAAAAGACCGAATATATTATATTTGAATGAAAGGAAAACAGTTTGTTTGTAGAAGTAATAGTGGTTAAACAAGTTGTGGTATATGGTTGTGATGACATACTAGAGTGCTATAAGAAATAACAAGCAGGATAGTTTCAGAAAAACCTGAAAAGACTTATATGAACTCATACAAAGTGAAATGAACAGAACCAGGAAAACACTGTGAACAAAACAGTATGCATAATGATCTGCATAATGATCAATTATGAACGACTTAGCTATTCTCAGCAATACAATGATCCAAGACAATTCCAAAGGACATGTGATAAAAAATGCTAGCCACCTCCAGAGAAAGAACCGATAAACTCTGAATGCAGATTCGTGTGTATGTATGTGTGTACACACATATTTCTTTTACTTTATTTTTATCTTTTTAAAATCTGGTTTTTTTTGCAATGTGACTAATATAGAAATATGTTTTGCATGACTTCACATGTATAATTGATACCAAATTGCTTGCCTTCTCAAGTAGTGGGGAGAGGTTGGAGGGAAGGAGAGAATTTGGAAATTTAAAAATCAATGTCAACAATTTTTTACTTCTAATTGGGAAATATTTAATGAAATATTTAAAAAAAAATTTTTTTTGGTAGGGGGCATAAGGACTTTATATACTGAGTAAAGACTTAGTAGACAATGGGGAGCAACTGATGTTTTTGAGCACAGCACATGACCAGTGCTGTGAATAAGATTTTTCTTCACAGTGGTATGTACAGATTAGAAAGAAAATGGAGGTAGGAACCCCTGTTAGTAAGCTACTGCAATTGTCTAAGCAGGTGGTTAAGAAAGGCCTGAATAAGAATATCAGTGGGAAAAGAAAAGCTCTGGAAATACTAACAGAACACAGCAATCAATCAACAAGCATTTATTAAACACCTACTATGTTTCAGACGTTGTGCTTGGGGACATAAATTCAAGGAATGAAACAATTTCTACTCTTAGTAAGCTTGCATTCTAACTGAGTGGTAAAACAGAACATCATTTTCAAAGGTGGAAGAATGAATCATAGGTCATGGTGACCAAGACAGACACAGTGTAGGCAGAAGAAGGAACAAGCTTAGAGGAAAGAAAAGTATGTTGAATTTGAGGCTGTGACTGGCCATTCAGGCGGAGACGTCTCCAAGGGAGGAGGAGGTTGTAACTCATACGAGGAAATATATCTGCGGTGCCGGCAGTTGACATTTGCCATCACGACTCCTGTTTCTTCTAGAATCATGACCATCGTGACCAACTTGGGCTGTCTGTGGTTTTCTCTGTTCTGTTATCTATTTTTCTTCTTTCTTGTCTCAAGCACCGCCTGTGATTTTGTCCATACTTCTTGGCTTCGGACATGACAGTAAAGGAGAGGCTAAGACTGGAAGCAAACCTGTTAATCTGCATACTGGATGCAGACGCTTGGTCTCTGGATCTTTTGAATTGACTGTTTATGGAGGGTTGGGTGTTGCTTGTTCACTAGAAAAGATTAATTCTGAGGACCATGCTTGGACTCCAAATCTTTCTGGATCCTGAGGGTTCTGAAAGTTTGGCATCTGGAAACCTGTGATACAGTCTGTTCTTAAGAAGACATCTGTGAGTATGTGACTCATTAACTGAGGTGCCTTTTGCCAAAACGTTCTATTGCCAACTGTCAAAAGATCCCTGGGTACAAAAGACTAATCCTGTTGCAAAATTGGGAGAACAGCTACATCAGCAATTCTAGTAAAGAACATATCATGAGGGGAGATTCTCTAGTGTCAAAGCACACTGCCTATAGGTCTTTGGACAGAAAGATTCTACCACGTGTTCTTGTGGGAGCATATAGCATAAAGAAGTCTCAGATATTTGAAGGAAGCCTTGGAAACTGGAGGGAGTATAAGGAGGAAATAGAGAAAGAAAAGTGCTACTAAATTGGGGGATTCCCCTTATGCTGCACATCATATCACAAAGCTTTCTAGACACAGATTTCTCCTTTTCTCTGACCAAAGAAGATTTTGAGGCATTGCTGTCAGAACACTGTCACATCTCAGGGAAACTGCATTATTTCCCCTGATTCTTGATTTGGGGTTCAATGTAGTCATGCCCTTTCTATCTGGACATACCTTGTCCTTTTGTGCAGTATCTGCAGGTTCCTGAAAACTCAGTGTTCCTTATCAAACAGCAATGGTTTCCAGATAATTGAGTCTATGGCACTCCTGTGGTATTAGGTATACTTCTAACACCATTTCCCATCCCTAGACCAGTGGTATCAAACTCAAATAGAAACAGGGGCCTATACCTATACAGAAGGATCCTTGCAGGCCACATCTTGACTTAGAAAACCACACATTTATATATTTCTTCTTCATGAATACATCAACCCATTAACATTAGATAGGAAATACATTTCAATCTTGTATGTGTCACATTTGAGTGCTGTGGGCCCCATATGCTACATCTTTGACACTTCTGCTCTAGACCAGGGATTTGCAGCCTTCTTTATGTCATGGACCCCTCTGGCACTCAGGGGAGGCCTGTGAACCCCTGATTGTAATGAGATTTTAAAATAATTGAAGGAAATACTAAATTTCATTTAGAGGTTACTGAAAAAAAAGATGTAATTTTTTTTTCTCATCTAAGTTAGACTGACCCTCTGAAATCTAGCAATCAACCCTTTGAATGTAGATTCCAGTTAAGAATCTCTGAACTAGATGAAGGGCTAAATTGACAGCAGCAACATAGTACAGGGTTATACCTTCCTTCCCTGAGGATGGGAGATGTATTATTGCCTTGTTAAATGGGAGTTGAAAGTGTTAACTGTTAATGTATCTTCCTTCTACTCACTTTACTTTTCTAGCTTAAGTAAAATGTCCATTTATACTACTATAATGTGATGTTATCTGATTAATTCCTGGCTTATTATGGGAAAGAAATTCTAAGAGACTGAGGATTCAAAGAACTAGTTTTAGAAGATATGAATCTATACCTGCTTTAGTAACCAGAACAAATAGAAGTGATCTGTTACATTGGTAATAGATCAAAATTTTGTTCAAATTCTCATTCTCTTTTACATCCCAGATATTTCTTTTTTACTTGCTCTCCCATATTTATTCAAACATAAGACATTTAAATGTCATTTTTCATTTATAAAATAACATTGCTAGGTTGCAGAATACCTGAAAAGAAATAAAGTCATTTTAAACCATTTGAAAATATCAAAACTTTTTTTGTAGTAAATAAAAAAACTTATTTTAAAGTAAAAAATCAAATATGTAGATATAAAGATAAGTTCACTTTTTTTTTTAGTGAACACCATTGATTTTTAGTGAATGTCATTAATTACTGTTTTAAAATCCAAGAAGAAATTCAAGAAAAAAACCCAACTATTTCTATTAAATAGACCCAATTATTAAATAAACTCAACTATTAAAAGTCAATAATGGCTTTCAGGAAGAAAAATACTATGAAGAACTTAATCTATGTGGGAAGAGAATATATGACATCTAAATACATGTTAAGTTTCAATGATAACTGAGTTTAAATGTTAACGCCTTTATGGCAAATTCTAATGTAACAAATTTCACTCACTTTCAAGCAACAAAACTTTACTGAACACTAAAAAGGTGTGAAACTAAAAATGCCGTTCAGTCAGCTGCAGCGAAGCCCTCCTCTCCTGTGACCCTCGTTTCCTCCCTCACCCTCCCTCCCTCACTAGCTTGCTCCTTTCCGGAACCATGGCCGCTGGGGTGCCTGTTTCGGACAGGGTGAAGAAGCGCAAGAAGGCCAAGCGGTTCTGCCTGAGCGAGGACAAGAAGAACATCGTGCTGGAGGAGGGCAAGGAGATCCTGGTGGGGGACATGGGGCAGATAGTGGATGCTGCTGGACAAGGACTGCTGCTCTGCGCTCTACGATGCCACCTACGAGACCAAGGAGAGCAAGAAGGAGGTCCTGGTGTTCATCTTCTGGGCCCCCGAGTGTGCCCCCCTCAAGAGCAAAATGATCTATGCCAGCTCTAAGGACGTCATCAAGAAGAAACTGACAGGAATCAAACACGGATTACAAGGCAACTGTTATGAGGAAGTGAAAGACCACTGTACCCGGCCGAGAAAATGTGGGGCAAAGCCGTGATTTCCCTGGAGGGGCAGCCCTTGTGAGTCTCCCACCTCTGGTCCCCCTGCTGGGGCTGCCCGAGCCCAATGGGGGAGCAGGCTGCCCCCTTTCTGCCAGACCAGAGGGGCTGGGGGGATCCTAGCAGGGGCAGGACAATCCCTTCACCTATTTGCCAGACCGCCCCTGCCCCCTGACCTCCCCCACTTCACCCCAGTGGCTCTGGCATTCCCAAACCGCCTTTGATATTCTCATTCCTCTTGAGTTGTAGCAGACCAAGGCCCCCCTGCCCTCCCACGCCCACATTGGAGGGAGGCCAGTATTTTCTTTTTTAACTGACACCTCCAGTTTTCCCCCTTCCCCGGTGCTGCCAACTTCTAACCGCAATAGTGGCTTTGTGCTTGTTGTTTAGTTTTGTGTATAAATGGAATGTTGTGGAGACCCCCTCCCCCACACAACTGGCTCCCCTTCCCCCTTTCCCAGTTACTCATGTGGCCAGTAAAAGGAAAGTTCAATTCAAAAAAAGACAAATAAAGAAAAGGTGAGCTGCAAAAAAAAAAAAGAAAAAAGAAAAGAAACTAAAAATGCCATGTGTATCTCAAATAAAAGTGAAGATGAATTTCCTAGAGGAAGAGTCATCTCAACAAATTGGCATTCAATTAGATTATTCATTGCAGTGTTTGTCAAACTTTGTTTTCTGGAAAACATGGAGACCTCCCAAAAGAAGAACTGAAATAGTGGACAATCAGCTAATCATTCAATAACTGTTTCAGCACCTATTATGTGCCAGCTACATCAGAGAGTGATAAATCTCTTGTCCAAGGCAAACCGTGAAATAGTTAGTCCCATGGGACTCATTTATTCTGCAGCGACAGTAGCAGAGTAACGGGAAAGGAGACAAAAGGTGTTGAGGGTATGTAATAATAAGAATTCTTTTTGTGTATGAATGGGACAAGATGGCTTCTGAGGTCCCTTCCAACTGTCAAATTCCATGAATCAGTTTTCAGATTATCTATAAACATTAATGACATATTTCTCCAATGACCAATGAGTGTATTACATATTACTAGAAGAAGTGACTGATATTAATTGTGACATTTTCACCATAAATATATAAAGTGATTTATAAGGGCAGATGACTTGGTGAACTGCAGTGTATCTTGTATGCAGGATGGTGTAATGGATAGAGAATTGGCCTTGAAAACAAGAAAGCCTGGGCTCAAATAGTGCCATCTCTGATACATACTGGGCAAGTCATTTAACCTCTCAGTGCTCTGACCCATATGGAGTCGAGATCCACAGTTTAAGAAATGCTAAAGGGGTCATGAGAAGAAAAAGTTTAAGCAACTGTGCTCTAGGCAACTCTATAAGACTAAAAATTTCAGAAAAGGCATCAGCTTGGACTGATAGAGGAAGTTTTCTTTCCTGACAATTCCATATACCAATTATCATTATAATTACTATTAATCTCCCACCCCATTTTTATAATATTATATTAACATATTATGAAAATGTGAATATGAATACAGATTAACAAAATATACATTTTAAACATTAATATATGATATTTAGATATATCATATCTAAACATAAAATACAGATTAACAAAATAATAAATAGGGAGTTTAAATAAGCCCACCTTAGAGAAGAATTCGAACAAGCCATAAAGGAATTATCAAAGAAAAAAAGCAAGACAAAATTTACAAGTGAATCTGTGAAACATCCAAACAACAAATAGCTCAATATTATATATATAAAAAAAACATGGTCTTCCAAGTATGCTTAAACAATCTAACAATAAGGCATCTCACTTCTGAGAAAAGACATCCTGTGTTTCCCCTACCAAGTAGATAGGTGTAGCCTCCTTTAATTGGCTGCATAGCCAGAACAATCTACCTCTGTAAAACTGCCCAACTGGGACAGTCTCACTTTCTTGCCATATCCAGACAGGGTAAAGGTCACAGTTTACCATATTAGAGGCACTAGGAGGTAAAACAGTGAAAGGTGGGGGAGGGCTTCCTTTCCCTCTTCCCTTTTTTACCCTGTGATCCTGAGAAGCAGACTAGAAATTGTGTTTTGGTTTGTATCTTTTAAAGTTTTTGGTTCTAGGAGCAGGTGGTAGAATCCCATTGCACTCAGAATTTCAGGTCAAACTGAAGCCAGCCAGTCCAACAGGGAAGGCCTCAGAAGCCAGGTGCCTTGAACCCTAAGGCTTGAACTTAAGGTGGACTTTGGATTTGGGATTGTTCTGCATAGTACCTGAGCTAAGTAGTAAAATTAATACCAAAAAATCTTCTTGGGGGCGGAGTCAAGATGGCAGCGTAGAAGCAGGAGAACTCCACAGCTCCCCCCATAACTACCTCAAATACCTATAAAATATGACTCTAAACAAATTTTATAGCTCCAGAACCCACAAAAGTACAGAGAAACGAGGCTCCCACTGAAGGTAGCCTGGCAGGGGGACAGGAAGGTTTCATCATAGAGCTCTGGGAGCCGAAACCAGCCTGGCCTGAAACCATGACTGTAGCCTCAGGGTAGCCCGGACAAGCCTCGGCTGGAGCTTTCAGGAGAGCGGATCACTGGCAGCTGTGGCAGTTTCCAGATTTCCAGAATTTTCAACACATAAGAAACAAGGACAAAGAGAAAGGTCAGTGGAACTCGGCTAAATTTGGGGGAAAGGAGCCGGTCTGGCCAACTGCCCCCAGGGCAAGAAGCTGCGTGGCAGCCCTGCAGCTGCCTCCACTTGGCTGCTTCAGAGCTCCTGGCCTGCAGATTGCAGGGGGGCCAAGTGATCATTTAGAGGCTAAGAGCTCTTGCATTAACCTGCCTGGATTAGGAAGCAGAGAGCTACTGTGGCTCAAAAATCAAGTTAATTGGCTAGCAACATGAGCAGGCAAAGAAAGCAAACCAAGCTCAGCAATCCAACTTTACATTCCTTTTTTGGGGACAAAAAGGATCAAAGCATGGATTGGAGGAAGACAACAGAGTGAGAACTCCCGCACCAAAAGCTTCCAAGAAAAATGTAAACTGAGTACAAGCCACAGAGCAGCTTAAGAAGAATTTTGAAAACCAATTAAGGGAAGTGGAGGAAAAATTGGGAACAGAAATGAGAAAGATCCAAGAAAATCATGAAAAGAGAATCAAAAACCTGACTGAAGAAAATAACACCTTAAAAATAGGTTAACTCAAATGGCAAAAGAGGCCCAAAAAGCTGATGAGGAGAAGAATGCCTTAAAAAAAGTCAAATTTGCCAGATGGAAAAAGAATCTCAAAAGCTCACTGAAGAGAATAATTCCTTCAGAATTAAAGTGGAGCAAATAGAAGCAAATGATTTTATGAGAAATCAAGATACTATTAAACAGATCCAAACAAATGAAAAAATAGACGGCAAGGTGAAATACCTCCTTGAAAAAACCACTGACCTGGAAAACAGATCTCGGAGAGACAATTTAAAAATTATTGGACTACCTGAAAGCCATGATCAGAAAAAGAACCTAGAAAGCATCCTTCAAGAAATTCTCAAGGAAAATTGCTCAGATATTTTAGAACCAGAAGGCAAAATAGAACCTGAAAGAATTCACCAATCACCTCTTGAAAAAGATCCCCAAAAGAAAACTCCTAGGAATGTTATAGCCAGGTTCCGGAATTCCCAGATCAAGGAGAAAATATTACAAGCTGCCAAGAAGAAACAATTTGAATACTGTGGAAACACAATTAGGATAACCCAAGATCTAGCAGCTTCTACATTAAGGGATGAAAGGGCCTGGAATATGATATTCCAGAGATCAAGGGAGCTAGGACTAAAACCAAAAATCACTTACCCAGGAAAATCGAGTATATCGTTTCAGGGGAAAATATGGTCATTCAATGAGGTGCAGAACTTTCAAGCATTCTTGCTGAAAAAAACCAGAATTGAATAGAAAATCTGACATTCAAATACAAGAAGGGTGAGAAGGTAAACATGGAAAAGAAATCATAAGGAACTTATCAAAGTTGAACTATTTACATGCCAACATGGAAAAATGCTAATTGTAACTTATTAAACTCTTCTCAGTATGAGGATAGGTGAAGGGAATATAAATATATATATATATATATATATACATGTATACATACACATATGTC
>CM053587.1:97242339-97284268 GCA_028646515.1 Pseudochirops corinnae | reverse complement strand
CAGCATAGGGGGGTAGGAGGGTTTGAAGCACACACTTCTGTAAAGGGACAGGGACAAAGTAGAGAATAGAACAAGGTGGGATGGAATAGGAAGGAGAGAAATATAGTGAGTCTTTCACAATATGTCCATTGTGGAGAGGTTCTGGGTAACTACACATGTATAGCTGGTATTGAATTGCTTGTTTTTCCAGTGGGGGTAGGTGATGAGGGAGGAAAGGAAAGAATCTAGAATTTAAAGTTCTATAATCAAATGTTAAATATATATATGTATATATATGTATTATTATTATTATTAATTACATGCAACTGGGAATTAAGATATACAAGCAATGGGGTAGGGAGATCCATCTTGCCCTATCCAAAAGTCAGAGGAGTGATGTTGGAAGACATAGGAGAGAACAGATTGGGGGAGGGGGTATACAGTGGGATCACTGTTTTGGGGTGGTGGGTAGGGGAAAGATGGGGAGAAAATTTGTAACTCAAAATCTCGTGGAAATGATTGATATAAACTAAAAATAAAAGTTAATTTAAAGAAAAAATAAAAAAATAAAATCTTCTCTAAGCCTGGGAAAAAAATAAAATAAAATTAATACCCTCCCCCGCCCCAGAGCAGGAGGTGGTGGGGGTGGGAAGATTATGCCCCCAAGTGTTGAAAGGAATGGTATACCTTTGAAGTAAATATTCCTTTGTAAAAGTTCATCAGCTATCGAATGGTTAAATAGAACTACAGTACACAGGGACCTCTTATAATCTGGGGATCACCAAGGGGGAAGGCTGGAGCTAATGGTAGAGCTCTAGCTTAAGAACCTTCCCCTATTTTTGCAAACAATTTATGTGTAGCAGTCTTTGCTACCTGGAAGTTATGATTGTTACATCTCATCCTTCCCCCAGGGTTCTCATTCAGCACTGAAGAGGAAAACAATTACGAACACTTAAGAACTATGATCAATACAATTAACAACCACAACTCCAGAAGATTGATGATGAATTATGCTTTCCATCTCTTAACAAAAAGAGGATAGAGTAGAGGTACAGAATGACCATGGATTTTCAGACATGGCTGACATGTGGACTGTTTATCAGGACTATGTTTATTTGGCACAAGGGAAGGCTTTTTTCTTTCTTTTTCTTTCTTTCCCTTCTTCCCTCCCTCCTTCTCTCCTCTTTCTTCCTTTCTTCCTTTCTTCCTTCCTTCCTTCCTCCCCCCCTCCATCTCTCCCTTCCTTTCTTTTTTTTCTGGGGAGGGAAGAGTTAGGAGTATGAGAGAATAGTGGTCATAATACTTCAAAATATAGCAAAGAAAAATAATAACTGAATCATTAAAAATACACAGAAAGCAGAAAAAATTTCAGACAGGGGCATATTTAAGCAAGGTGGTGTTAGGTATTAGAACTACCATTTTTAAATTTGAAATATAGTCTTTAAAAACCACTAAGTTAATGAAGATGTAGTAGAGATTCATGGTTCCATATGTGGACCCATTTTTCTTTATATAGGAAAATATTCATATTAGTTGATGTTTGTCAAGTTTATGTAATAAAAAGGAAAACAAAAGAAAATAGGTATGCCCTACTTCAGGGAAACTCAATCTACTATAATTTAAATTTGCAAAACAGAAAAATTAGCATTTAATTATTTTCCTTCATTCCAAAAGGATTCACTAGTGGTTCCTACAAGTAATCAAATTCCTATAGTACCATTTAAAATTTAATATGGCTTACAAAACTTGATTTGTGTTCAACTATTAAGGAAAAATATCTCCACTGCAAATCAAGATGCATCTACTTGTCAACAAAATCTTTACCTTATGACTGACAGAATAAACAGAACAACAGGTGAAACTTAAAAAAGAAAAAGCCTGCTAATCATTTTAAGTAATTTTATAATTTCCCTCATAATTTAATTAAATAAGCATTTTAATGGCATTTTTATCCTTCACAAAATTCTTACTCTGATGCCTCATTGTGGAAGCTTTAAACAACTTTTAGATAACCTGTGTCCTTGAAGGTTATACCAGTGCAATGCAAGTTCTAGCAGGTCCTACCAATGTGGAAAGGCTACAAGTAAGGATATGACAACGGAATGCACCTGAACTCTAGGCCTATAGTAATCTAGTTATGCACAGAGAGTATCATCACCAATTAGTACACTGTCCTCTAGGACCCTCATTCTACACCAGTATTCTATTACTCGTCCTCACTTCTGTCACACACTTCCAAAGCCTGTATTGTTGTTGTAGTTTTTAAGTCATGCTTATTCCAGGATCAAGAGAACACCTCGATTATTTTTTAAAGCATGAGGGGAGGGGACAGGAATTAATAGCTATAGACAGCTATGCTAAAACTATATTTTCCATATATAGCTATCTGCTCTCCCTAGGGTTCTCAGCCCCAATATCAATATTGATATACTCCTTAAAAATGAAAGTAAAGGCATACCTCATTTTATTACACTTTGCTTTATTGTGCTTTGCAGATATTGTGGGTTTGTTTTTTGTTTTATTTTTACAAAGTGAAGGTTTGTGGCATTTTTCCAACAACATGTGTTCACATTGTGTCTCTGTGTCACATTTTGGTAATTTTCATAATATTTCAAGCTTTTTCATTATTATTATATCTGTTATGATGATCTATGATCATGATCCTTGATGTTATTATTTTAAGTGTTTTGGGGGGCAATAAACCATGCCCATATAAGCCAGGATACTTGAGTGATAAATGGTGTGTGTGTTCTGACTGCTCCACCAATGGGTTGTTTTCCATCTCTTTTCCTCTCCTCAGGTCTCACTTCCTGAGACACAATATTGAAATTAAGCCAGTTAATAACTCTACAACAGCCTCTTAGTTTTTAAGTGAAAGGAAGACTCAATCAATGAAGCAAACTTCATTGTTGTTTTATTTTAAGAAATTGTCACAGCTCCCTCATCCTTCAGCAACCACCACCCTGATCAGTCAGCCGTCATCAACATCAATGTAAGACCCTTAATAACAAACATAAAAGTGGTATCAAGGTCATCTACTGTTGGTAAATTATTTAACGTAAAAAGGCTACAAGCCAAGACTAAAATGGAGGGAAGTTGGTACATGACTATTTGATCACAGATGTTGGTGCACTCAATGCCGTCTCTAAGGCTGAGAAGCAACAAAAGTACAGATTGATTCTCTACCCTTTGTACTAATTTTGGCCTAGTAATTAACACCAAGAAAACAGAGGTTCTCTGCCTGCCAACACAACATCATCCATACATGGAACCATAAGTTACAGCAAATTGAGAAATTTTGAATGTTGTGGATAAGGTCACTTACCTTCATAGTATTCTTTCTAAGGGTGTACACATAGATGATGAGGTTGATGCATGTAATGCCAGAGTCAGCTCACTGTTTGGGAGGCTCTAAAGGAAAACATAGAAGAGAAGAGGTATTAAACTGACTAACAAACTGAAGGCCTACAGAGCTGTTGTGCAAACCTCATTGTTGTATGCCTGTGAAACCTGGACAGTCTACCAGTGCCACACCAAGAAACTGAATTGCTTCCATTTGAATTGTCTTGGGAAGATTCTAAAGATCGATGGCAGGATAAGACATCAGACACTGAGGTCCTTTCTTGAACTAAATTGCCAAGCATTCAAACTCTACTACAGAAAAGTAACCAAGATGGGCTGAATATGTTGTTTGAATGCCAAAATATGTTTGCCTAAAAGAATATTTGAAGGAGAATTCACACAAACCAAGCACTCACATGGAGGTCAAAAGAAGTGATACAAGGATACTTTTAAGGTCTGTCTAAAGAACTTTGGAATTGTTTGTGTGATATGGGAGACACCCAGCATGTTGTGTCCACATCAAAGAAGGCTCTGTGCTCTATGAGTGAAGCAGAATTGCAGTACACCAAAAGAAATGTAAGATGCACAAATTTACAATCCAAATGTTCATATGGACTACTTGTGCCTGATCTGTTGTAGAACCTTCCTCACTCATATTGGTTTGATCAGCTAAGTCAGATACACTATATCTTAACCCCAACATAATGATATCATTTTGGTCCCCTTTGAGAACAAAGGACAACAACCAACCAACCAACCATTTGTGTCAGACATTATGCTAGGTGCTGGGAATACAAAGAAAGAAATGAAACATTCTTGACATCAAAGAGCTTACCATTTTACTAGGAGAAACAATACACATACATAGAAGTATATGCAAAGTATAATCAAAGTAAATAATTTTAGAGGGGTAGGAAAGAGCATCTGGGAAGGATAAGAAATAATTTCAAATAGGGATGGTGTTTGAGCTGAGTTTTTAAGGGCCTGTGATTCTTAGTGGTGAAGGTGAAGCATGGGGGACAGAATATGCAAAAGCACAGAAAGAGGAGACAAAACGCAGTGTGGGAGAAATAGCAAGAAGGCAGTTTGGCTACCAGAGAATGAGGGGGAATAATGTGAGATAAGCCTGGAAAAACAGATCATCAGGTGATTTCACCTTAACTTTTCTCATGTTCATCCTCATGTTCATCCTTTCCCTCTGTTGTTTGTCCTTCATTTCAAAGAAGAAAAATGATATTGTGAGGTGATGTCTTGACTCTTGAATGAACTGGATTTAAATGAGACAGTCACACAAAGTTGTCAGTCTTATTCTATCTTCCAGAGTTGAAGTCCAGTGGCAAGAAAAAAGATAAGACTAAAGGATTCTTTCTGCCTGTTGGCGGTCTTTTCCAGCTAAAGAGATGGAATGTACCACTAGATTCAGTTAGTGATTTGGGTGGCATGAAGCACAACACTATGGCATAGCCAGAGTCATGGAAACAGTCAGACAATTCCTTCTTGTGGAAGAATTTTGTTGATACTATCTAATACCATCCACTATGGCACAGCAAACTTTGTTGGTGGTTAAAAATATTGAGAAATATTTTTTGTCAAAACCAAGAGTGCCTTGGCAAAGGGAACATAGATGTGTGGTAGATCATCGATGATGAGGTCATGCTAATGCTCCTGCCATTTCTGCTTTACCAGCACAAGGTATGGAGAAAATTCAGAATGTGCATCTTCACGGTAGCTCAAATGGATGACAACAGCATTCAAAAGAAAAAAAGATTTTTAAATGTTTTTGCACCATCTGTGAATTAGTGCTGAGGTTAAGGTTGTTGAAATGACTGAAAATGACATTTCAGATCTTACCTATGAAAAAAGATTACTGATGGAGAATAGATCCCAGATGTTGAAGCAGATGCCACTTTCTAAGAATGAAAGAGAAATAAAGAGTCAATTAATCATGACAGAAATACCATATCCCATTCTGCAGTGGTGGCCAGGATGAAAGCAGTGAAGTTTCAGATGATCTGCACTGAAGAAAAACTAGTTACTGAAAAACATAAAAACAAAGACACAAATGTAGCTGGATTCTGAGACATTTTCAGTTTGAAACCAAACCACTTCAGTGCCAGGAAAATATATTCAGAAGTGTGTTCAACAAATCCCAGGATGCCTAGCTGACCTTGTTGAATATTCCAGGGCCCCCTAAAAATCTACAAGGAGGTGAAAACTACATGGGATTCCTAGAAGTTCTGACAGGACTAAACTGCACGTTTTAGGTGAGAGGTGGAAGCCAGGAGGAGATCACCATCTACTCCAAGATTGCTGGTGACCACCTGGAACTTTTTTAGAACTTGGTGGCACTGAGTCCTGGGTGGACAGAAACACTGGACAAGCAGTTCTTGGGTTCCATGAAGTTGAGCACTTGAAATATTCCTGTGCACTTGAAATGATATGCCAACCTGATCTGCTGATCCATATGCTGTGCTTTTTTTTTTTTAATAAAAAGAAGTGATCTGATTTTTTTGTTTGTTTGTTTAAACCAGCCATTCTCAACCTGTGGGTTATATTCAATTTGTAACAATGAAAATACATCCTGCATGTCAGATATTTACATTACGATTCATAACAGTAGCAAAATTACAGTTATGAAGTAACAATGAAAATAATTTTATGGTTGGGAGGTCACCACAACATGAGGAACTGTATTAAAGGGTCGTGGCATTAGGAAGGTTGAGAACCACTGGTTTAAATCTAGGGCAAAACTCTAGTTAACACTGAAGAAACTTTTATCTATCTGTACTATTAAATAAAAGTCTATGGGAGGGCCTTGGGGATAGGAAGTTGGAGTGTGAATGTGTGAGAGGTTTAAAAGAATTTTTTAAAAATCAAAAAACAAAAACCCTTGGTGTCTTTGATATTTAACCAGGATCTAAGCACTCTACAGCACCTGCTTCATAGCATAAACACTCAAGTTAAGGCCTCTCAGTTGGGTCCTTTGTGACTCAAATCCGTCCTCCACATAGTTACCAAGTTGATAGTCCTAAAATACAATTCTGACCATGTCATTCCTCTGCTCAAGAATCTTCAGTAACGCCCCATTCTTGACTTTTTTGATAAAATATGAACTCCTCTGCTTGGCATTTAAAACCTTTCACAATTTAGCTCTAGCTGACCTTCCCAAGTCGATTACACAAAACTCACCTCCTCTACTCTACACTACAAAATGGTCTACCTGCCAATGACCCTGACCATGACGTACATGCTTCTATCCATGCTTTTCCACTTTTGCAGATGGTGTAAGGTGGCAGAATCTGAGTTGTCCTAATTATGACAATTTTAGGGTGGTATGACCTCCAAGAGAATAATGAGATACTGAAGAAAGAAGGGGTGCCTACTAGCTTTATTATTAATGGCATAGTGCCAACATGGCCCAAGGTCACATGCAAATTTTCCCATGGGTTTCTCATGTTGTTTATATTTATTCAAGGTAGTTTACATTTATCTGTGGAGTTGTAGGTCACATTCCCACTCAGGCTACTATCATACAGATGGTTATCCATGTCTAGAATGTTGTCCTTCCTAACATCAGCCTCTTAGATCCCATAGTTCCCTTAATGACCCAAGCATCACTTCTTTCAAGAGATCTAGTTGCCCAAGTTGTTTATGTATCCCTATACATCCCTCCTAAAGTACTAAGTATTTCTTTTGTACATATCCTATGCTGTGAACATAGGTGGCACAATGGATACGGTACTGGGCCTGGACTCAGGAAGACTCCTCCTCCTGAATTCAAATGTGATCTCAGACACTGTGTGACCCTGGGCAAGTCCCTTCACCCTGTTTGTCTCAGTTTCTTCATTTATAAAATGAGCTGGAGAAGGAAATGGCAAAGCCCTCCTATATCTTTGCCAAGAAAACCCCAAATGGGGTCACTGAGAGTTGGTTAGAACTGAAACAACAACATAATGTAAGCTCTTCAAGAGCACAAATTACCTCATTATCCCCAATGCCTGGCACTTAATAAAATAAATGCCTGTTAACTGACAGAAAACAAATGTCTAAAAAGTAAAAAACACCATGGAATTTTTAAATGAAGAAAAAGCACACTAGAGATGACAAGTTTTTAAAAAATACAATAGAAAAATTGTTCAAGACTAGTCAAACTGAAATTATTGGGACATTTCTTCTATTGTACGACTCATTTTATTACTAATTTAGGTTCATCTGAATTATTTAGGCAAATCTATTCCTGGTCTATTTTGAATTAGTTGTGTAAACTTATCCTAAGAATTTAATTTCCCAGAAATGTAACTATACTTTATTTTCCACGAACAGGTTCAGTGCTAGTTTTTTTGAAGCAGTCATGTTTAACTTCAGGGACATGTTATCAATACACAAGGGAAGAGGTTTGTTGTTATGGGACTTAGTCAAAATATGAAGTCATGTTTCTGTGTAAAATTAATCAATATTAACCGGGAGGGAATGAGGGACTTTTCTAATTTAGATAATCATTCTCTAAAATACAACTTTTTAGAGCACCTAGTTGAAGTGCTAGGGACACAGGAAGTGCTAAATAAATATTTGTTGTTACAGGGTAGTAACTAGAAAGCTAATAAAACTATTTTATTGTTGGGGTTGGGAGTAGGAAAACCTGGGTTAAAGTCCTGCCCTGGACAGAGAACGTGTGAGTGCCCTAAACTTCTAGCAACTTTTATACAGAAGTTCTTATCCTTTTTTGTGTTCTTTTATGAGCTCTTCTGGGCATAATGTTTTTAAATGCATAAAATAAAATGTACTAGATTATACTGGTAGCCATGAAAACAATCCTCTAAATTAGATTTATCCTACAGCAAATTTCATTATTCTAATCATAATTATTTTGGATTACTTCAGCCCCTCTGCCTCTCTCCCCTTTTCCTAAAGCTGTCTGTGTTTCAGTCATTTTACAGCTTTAGACATGTATACTTAAAAAACTGCAAGACTTTTCAGGTTCATTAGAGCAGTATGGTGAAAAACACAGGCTCTGACTTCTGTAGCCAGCACCTACTGCAGGATTCTGGGCAATTACGAACTCTCTGGATCTCAGTTGCCTCCTGCATAAAATGAGGGGCTTGGCGTAAACAGAGGTGTCAAACACGTTGCTTCCCCTCCCCCCCTCAGTAATTGGGAAATATTTAACAAAATAAATAAAAACACATTAGAACAAATACCATGTTAATACATAGTTCCCTAAGTCAATGTGCTGCTCCCACATCGGGCTGTAGGGTGTAGTGGCCCCCACTTCTGTTTGAGCGTGACACCAAAGCACTGGGGGACCCCTGGGGCCCTTCCGGACCCCAGCTAGGATTCCAAGGGCAGTGTTCTAACAGACAGCAGGCTCTACTTCACTGGGAGTCCTGAGGTTCAAAGAAACTACGTTTGTAAAAGCGTTCTGCACTTAATTAAAAACCGGAAAAGCACTGCCACGGCTCTTCAAAGTCTGGAAACATTAATACCGTAGTTGCTGTCCCAAGTTTGGGTTAAAAACAAAACCAACAACTGGTATCCTAAAACTCTCTAGCCATTCAGGACCATCCCCTTCTGTCCTGCACAGCTGGCACCCTCAATTTCCGTTATTACCCCGACAACGGTCCCCTCCTACCCTACCCTTAGCAGTCACCCCGGCTGCCACACCTGCGCAGTAGGAAGAAGGGGGATAGGAATGTCCAGGCACGTGCAGGTCACGCGACCGTGGGCTTGCTGCCCCACTGCTCAGCGGTCCCCAAGGTGCCCTCCTGCCAAAGTCCCTTGAAGCCCCCAGCGGGAGAGCCCGATAGTGGCGACGGCGGGTACCATTGATCATCTTGGGTAAATGGAGGCGGCCGATTCGGCCCCGACATCTGGGCCTCCTCCTTCCTCAGAGCCAGAGGTGGATGTCTCACCTTTAGCCTCAGGGGTCTTGTGCATGGAGAATGGCCCCTGCGACCTCACCATCCTCCATTTTTACGACGTAGACCCGAGGGTAGAGGAGCCCGTGGGAGGGGCCGCCAGGTAGCCCTCACCCTCTTCCTGCCCACAACCTGGCTCCTGCAAGGGAACCGAACACGAGGGTGTGTCGAGGCCTGAATGGCGACCTTACTCTCGTAGTTGTTGACGCTGTTCAGGATGCCGGGGTCACACATGACACCGGGCCAGAAGAACAATGCTGGCCCGACCCTTCCCCGACAGGAACTGCCCGTGCAGCTGCGGCGTAGAGCACGGGTGCAGCGGGCTGACCGTCCTCCGGCTCCCCAAAGCGCTGCAGAATACGCTTTCTCTGGCTCCTCCATAATCCTTCAGGTCACTTCCGCCACATTACTAGAACTCCCTAAGTGGTGTGGTGAGTGGAGTCAAGCCTCAGGAATTAAGAAAAATCTGTCTGAATTGCTCTCTCTCTTTTTTTTGTTTTTGATATTACTGTCATTTCCCCTATTATCTCCTTAGCCGTTCCTCCTCTTCCCAGAGATCCATTTTATATACCAAGTAGTATTTTTAAAGACAAATAAAGGAAAAGGAAAAAAAACCCAGCACGACTGATACATTTATATGCTTGCTCTCTTTCAGCCTCAGTTTCCTTCTTGGTTAAAAAAAAAGGAGGTAAAAATATGAGAAGTAATCATTCCAGAAGAGTTGTTCTGAGGGTCAAATGTGAATATACGCAAAACACTTTGCAAACTTTAAGGTTCTACGTAAATGTCACTTAATATTCCAGACTAGGTTTCAAAATCCTTTGCTTTCAACAGCAATTCTAATGGTAAATGCTTCCACTTCCTTTCCTGTCACTTTTTTTTTTTTAATTCTTTGTAGTCTGGTTTACAACTTCATTCAACTGAAATTACTTTCTCTAAAATTACCAACAATCTGTTAACTGCCAAATCTAATTGCCTTTTCACAATCCTCCTTGTTCTTGAACTCTCTGAAGCCTTTGATATTGTTGATCACCTTCTGCTCCTTGATAGTCTTCATTTTTCTTTCTAGGTTTCCATGACAATATTCTATCCTAGTTCTTCCAATTGTCTGACTTCTTCTCTGTCTCCTTTGCTTCTGTGGGTTCCCTAAAGTTCTGTCCTGGGCTCTCTTCTCTCCTTCTTCTATACTATTTCACTAGGTAATCTCCTCAGCTTCCATCTCCATTTATCCCATACCATCTCTATGTATTCTTTGCAGTGCACTCTCAGATCTACTTGTTTTTACCTCTCTTCTGATCTTCAGTCACCCATCTCCAACAACTGTTTGGATATCCCCTAGACACTCTAAACTCAACATGTCCAAAACTGTTCCCCACCAAATCTTCCCCTTTACCTAATTTCCTATTACTATTGAGGGTATCACCATCTTCTTAGTTCCCTAGGTTTATATTCTCTCTCTCTCTCTCTCTCTCTCTCTCTCTCTCTCTCTCTCTCTCTCTCTCTGTCTCTCTCTCTCTCTCCCGCCTTCCCACTCCGTATCTAATCTCTTGCCAAGTTCTGTCATTTTTGTATTTGTAACATTTCTTGTGTAGTTCCCCATCTCTGAGACTACCTCTAATTTATATATCTTGCTTGTACTATTTGTTAGCATGTTCTCTTTCCCACTAGACTGTGAGCTCCTTTAAAGCAGGGACTGTTTTTTGCCTTTTTTTTTTTTTGGTATCCCCAGTGCTTAGCATAGTGCCAGACACATAGAAAGTGCTTAATAAATGGTTGTTAACTTTCTCATTTAACCCTTATAAACTCTTTTGGGGAGTGCTTCCATTATTATTATCCCTATTTTACAGAGGGGGAAACAAATTCTGAGAGAGAGCAAGCAGCTTACTTGTCCATGGTCACATAAAAAAAATAAGGATTCAAGGAGGTATTTAAATCCCTCTCTTTTTGACTACTAGATAAGTGCTATTGTTATGCTCATTTTACAAATGAGGAAATTGAAGCTAAATTTAACTCATGTAGCCCTAACTGTCCAAGGTAGGATTTAAACGCAAGTCTGACTGATTCCAAGTTTGTTGTTGTTATTTAGTCCTGTCTATTCACTGTGCTACCTAGCTTGATGACAAGTTTAGGCACTAAAAAAACTATGCCATCCAGCTGCTTAGCCTCTGAGATAAACAGGGCTTTTTTCAGGAAGTTTCTCAGAAGGAGTAGTGACCCAGGTCATCTGTGGCTCCAGTTATTTGGGTAACCGCAACTTCCCATTGGTGGATGGTGAAAAACTGGCTCCTAAGATAACTTTGTGTTTTGCATATTAGTAGCTAATGGTAAAATATACACAGACAGATAAACTTAATCGATCAATGTATAGATAGATGGCATCAGTGTTCAGTGCAGAACTATAATGTTCTGTAGTTTTCTTTCTCTACTTTGTCTCTCAGGGAGACCACTTAGGAACTCCATTTTGAAGCTTATGGTTTAAGGTATGAGGTGTTGGTCTAAAGCTAGTTGCTGCTAGATTGCTGTCAAGTTTTCCAAGCAGTTTTGGAGTCTTTGGGTTTGTCTGTTTTTGTTTGCTTCTATTGTTGGTTGTTGCTCTTAATTCTCAAAAAGGACCAAAATTACATCATGGTGCTAGAGTCAAGTTTCAGTGTGTCCTCCTGGGACTGATCAGACCAATATGAGCTCAGAATGCACTACCACAGGTCAGGCACAAATAGTTTGAGTTTGGGGTGGATACTCTAAATTTGCAAATCCTGTCTTTTCTTTGAGCTGTTTCAGTTCTACTGTCTCTTTGTAATGGTAATTAATTTGAGTTTGAAGACTCCTTTTTTTTTTTGGCAAGTAAGCAGGTACTTTGCGCCTTGTTTCAAGTTAAGCAAAGGTAGCAGGTACTTATCACTTAGTAATTGATTAAGCCTCTGTTGGGGAAACAGAAAGTATGAACTCCTGTCTCCTGTTACTGATGTAACAGGCAGGGGTTGGCTGAAATAGGAAGCTAATGTAGTGTGTATATAAGGAAAAGCCCCAGGAAGAGACAGTCAGAATTTCTTGGGACAGGAATGTGGAGGCTGAACAGCTGCTGGTGAGAACTGAGAACTGAGTCAGATGTTGGAGCAAACCCCTTGGAGGCTGAGGAGGAGCCCAGGAACTACCTCCCTCCCTCCAGGCTGGATAAAGTGATTCTGTTTTTTTAACGAGCTGCAGAAGACTGAGGGAGCATGACTAGGATGCTAAGAGTTTGTCTCTTTGTGGCTTGATTGAGCCTTGAATTCCTGGGAATGGAAATTGTGAAGGATTTGAGATGGACTGGACACTGTGAGCTCTAGTATGGAGCAGGAACTGCCTGGAGAACTGGACAAGGACCTGGGAGCTGTCTGCCTCTGAATCCAGGTGACTGTTTGGTGGATTCAGGTAGGACCTGGGACCATGGAAGGGGATCCAGGAAATCTGACAGACCACCCAGAGTTAAGCTGAAAGAAGATCTCTCTGTGGGTACTGAGTAGTGATGAAATTGTAGTTTACTAGTGACCTAGGGGTGGAGGTTCTGTGTATTTTCTAATGATTGTACTTAGTGATTAATGATACTTAGTAACTGATGCTGAATAAGTAATTGATTGAGTTAACTTAGTGTGTGGCCCCTGAGTGGAAGACTTTGACTATTGTACTTTGAGGTGATTGTTCTTTGTTCAAAACTTTGTGGCCACTATGGTGGAAACTGTAGCCATTTTAATGATAAGCTGTTGTGAATACTATATTGTGATTTTCTGTGATGAGTTGCAATATTGTGAATGCTGTATCTTGATTTTCTGTGAATATTTTGCTTTGATTTGTTATGGAATAAATAGAATGTTTAATATACTGTGTAATCAGAACCTTAAAAGCTGTTCACAGTAGCATTCTTCTGGAAAGCTGCTTGTGCATGGCATTACACTCTTGTATGCTTAATTTGATCCACCAGTGGACTTCTCTCTCTCTTTTTCTGACCAATACCAAATTGGTTTCATGATAACTGTTTTGTAAGTACAGTTTGAGGTCTGGTGCTGATAGCCACCACCACTCAGTTCACAGTTTTTTTTCTTTCACCATCACCCTTGAGATTCTTGATCTTCTGTTTCCTCCATATGGATTTTACTATTAATATTTTACAGTTCCAGAAAATATTACTTTGGTAGTTTTATTACTACAACTTTAAATATGTAAATTAATTTAGGTAGTATTGTCATCTTTATTATTTTGGCTTAACTTACCTGTGAGCAATTAATCTTTCTCCAGTATTTAAGTTGGATAGATTCATACACCCCAGGTGAACTTATTAAATGTACTTCCAAATATCTTATAGATTCTGTAGATATTTTGAATGGGATTTCTCTTTCAAGCTCTTCCTGTTGGTTTTTTGTCAGTTATACGTAGAGATGCTGATGATTTATATCAATTTATCTTATGTCCTACAACTTTACTCAAGTTATTAATTAGTTTAGTTAATTTTTAAATTGATTCTCCAGGTTGTGGACTGATCTAAACATTCTGGAGGGTAATTTAGAATTATGCCCAAAGGGCTACAAAACTGTACATGCCTTTTGACCCAGCACTTCTAGGGTCTATATTACAAAGAGATCATAAAAAAGGCAAAAGAACCCAAATGTATAAAAATATTTATAGCAGCTCTTTATGTGGTGGCCAAGAATTCGACATTGATAGGATGCCCATCAATTGGGGAACTGCTGAACAAGTTGTGGTATATGAATGTAATGGAATACTATTATGCTACGAGAAATGATGAGCAGGAGGATCTCATAAAAACCTGGAAAGACTTACATGAAAGTGATGCTGAGTGAAGTTAGCAGAACCAGAACATTATACTGAGTAACAGCAACATTGTTCGATGGTCAACTTTGATAGACTCAGCTCTTCTCATCAATACAGTAATCTTAGACAATTCCAAAAGACTCATGATGGAATATCCTATCCACATCCAAAGAAAGGACAATGGAATATGAATGCAGATTGAAGCATACTATTTTCACTTTTTTTGTTTTTTGTTTTTTTTTCTTTCTTGTGGTTTTTCCATTTTGTTCTGAGTCTTCTTTTACAACGTGACTAATGTGGAAATATATTTGATATGATTGTACATGTATACCTTATATCAGATTGCTTGTTGTCTTGGGAAGAGGGGAGGGAAGGAAAGAAGGGAGAAAAAATTTGGAATTCATAATCTTATAAAAGTGAATGTTGAAAACTATCTTTACATGTAATTGGAAAAAGAAACCCAAAATACTATTAGGTAGAAAAAGAAATAAATTGACTCTCCAAGGTTCTATATACAATCATATCATCTGTTAAAAGTGATTTCTTCTTTGCCCTTTTTACTCCCTCAATTTCTCTTCTTTTTTGTCTTATTGTTATATCTAGCATTTTTTGAACTATGTTAAATAATAGTAGTAATAATGGATAATCTAGCTTTTCTCCTGATACTATGGAAAAGTCCCCCAACTTTTCTCTATTTCACATAAGTTTTGCTCTTGGATTTAGGTAAATACATTTCTGTTGATGAAAGTCTGAACTTATGATTGCCAAAGTTTTTAATAGAAATTAGCATGGGGGGAAGCTAGGTGGCACAGTGAATAGAGCACCAGCCCTGAGTCAGGAGGACCTGAGTTCAACTCCAGCTTCAGACACTTAACACAAAAACTAGCCATGTGACCTTGGGCAAGTCACTTAACCCCAGTTGCCCTGCCTTTCCCCCTCCAAAAAAAAAAAAAGGAAAGAAATTAGCATAGGATTTTGTCAAAAGCCTTTTCAGCATCTCTTTATAAAATACATGGTTTTTGTTATTTTGTTACTAAAATAGTTATAGTTATGATCTTTCTTATGTTGAACCAATCTGGCATTCCTGGTAACAAATCCATCTAAGTCATAATATATAACCTTTCTAATATGTTTTTATAGCCTACTTGCTAATATTTTATTTGAAGATTTTGTTTTAAGCTTCGTTAGGGATATTGTTCTGTAGTTTTCGGTCTCTGCTTTGTCTCTCAAGGAAACATTGTAGTTGTACAAATGAGAAATCGTGAAGGTGTGAAATGAAGGTTCACTCTAGGTCTTTTTTAGTTGTGAGGAAAAGGTTATAGAACTGAATCTAAACCTGGACGACTGATTGGATATGGTGTTATGAGGCAGAGAGAAGAGTGAAGCATTATGAATCTATAGAAACAGGAAGATTAGAAAGGGGTTAGATTTAAGAGGAAAGATAATGATGAAAATCCATGAGTACCTGGCTGATGACAAGGTCATGGGAAAGTTTTTCCTTTGTTTCCTTGTTTGTTTTTTGAACAGAAGAGTAACATAATTAAATTAATTCTTTAGGAGGATTTATTTGACAGCGGTATGTAGTTATTTAACTCCTTGCTTTCCCATGAACAAGATATTCCATCTTTGGTCATTTTCTCTAGTTTTCTCCCAGGCCTAAAATGCTTTCCCTCATCTCTACCTACTAGCTAGAAAGACCAGAGTTAAAATGGAGACTGAAGGATTCTACATGTTATAGTTCTTTTCCATGTTTGGTTTTGTTTCTTCTTTCCCATTGTTCACTCCATTGGTTACAACCCTTCTATACAACCAGACTAATGTCCAATGTGAAAGTATTTGCAGATCTTATACTTGATTGCATGCCACCATGGGCGGGGTAGGGGGGGAGAGGGAGGGGAGAAAATTTGAAACTCAAGGGATTGTGGAACTGAATTTTGTAAACTAAAAGTAAATAAACAAATCAATTTAAATTAAAAAAAAAAAGAATCTAGTCTGGATGGGGCAGTTAGATGGCATAGTGAATAAAGTACTGGTTCTGGAGTCAGGAAGACCTGAGTTCAAATCCAGACTCAGAAACTTAACACTTACTAGCTGGGCGATCTTGGGCAAGTCACTTAACCCCAATTGCCCTGCCTTCTCCTCTCCAAAAAGCAAAACAAACAAACAAACAAACAAACAAAAAGAATCTACTCTGGAACTAAACTGTCCTAATGGATAAAAAGTCAGTACATTTGCATGGCCCCCCAATCATGCTTCATATCTCATCTAGCTATCTACCAGGACCCCAGGTTCTATCAGTAATTTTGCCATATACCCTACCTTCTCCACAGCCCTATATTTTCTACCTCATGGTCTTATTCTCAGACTAATAATTAAATTGATACTGGAAAGGCTGTAGCAATTTTTTGCCCTATGACTTCTCTTATAATCCTTGTGATTGCCTAGATTAAAATATATAGAGGAGGAGTGTATGTTCTGTCCCCCCCCCCTTTAGAATGTAAACTGCTTGAGGGTGGGGGCCACCTCACTTTTGTATCTGTACTCTTAGTATGTAACATTGCCAGTAGTGCTCAGCACATACTAGGTGTTTATTGATTGATTGATTCTTCATTTTCACCCGCCTGTTGGTCATTTCTACATTGCTATCCTGTGTCACCTAAGAGTCAACATTCTATGACTAAAGATCATCCATCCCAAAATACTTCTACTAAGGTACTACTCTTATCTTAGTTATTTGTCTGTTCATGGCCTTGCACAGTCTGACTTTCAACCTACCTTTTCAGGTTTCTTTCTTCCTATTCCATATGAATATCATTTTCAGCTCATTGCCCTCTAAATATACTCTACCCTTTCCCACCTCCGTGCTTTTGCTTATGGTCTCCTTTCTTTGTTTATCTAAATCCTACTCATCCTTCAAAGTATAGCTCATGTCTTCCTTGATTAAAACATCCCTAATAATTCTAACAAACTGATTTAACTATTTTTTAACTTCTCATATTTACTATCATTGTCATTTATTATCATATGTTATCTATTGCTTTATATTGTTATAGTCTATATTATAATAACATTAAAGATAGAGGTTGTCTTATATTTCCTTATCTCCATACTTGCACCCAGTATAATTTCTTGTTACACAATAGATGACTATAGCAAGAGATCTTTTCAGTACAATTCATAATCCTCAAAAGACATCAACTTAACAATCAAAATGGAAAAAAATAATTGAAAAAAGTGTATTATTGAAATTGGCATAAAATTTTCAATAGCCAGTTCACTAAGCTAGTATACCAGTATGTATATCTTGGACATGCATAGGAAGGACAGTGAGTTGGATTCAAAATTGAATGTGAAAAAGAGTAGAATAAATTGCATTTTTGAAATTGCATGATCATGAGCTGTTTTCTGACACAGAAATCCATATTAAAAATCAAAATAGAATTAATTAGTTAATTTTCAGTTGAGTGATGATGTTGGGAGCCAATGTAGAAAGTTAAGAAGTGAGAGGAAAGAAAGTGGAAGCATTGATTGTAAATGACCTTCTCAAGGATTTTAACCACAAAAGGGAGGTTATGAAATAGTAGTTAGCAGAGACGAATAGATCAAGTGAAAATTTTTGAGGATTGAGGAGACATGGCCATATTTATATATGGAGGGATACAACCATTGGAGGCAGGAGGATAGAAGATAAATGAGATAGATGATAAATGATGAGACCAGGACAATGATAGAAAAGGCAATCTGCAGGCAAAGAGAGGATGGTATAAGACAACTTGTGCATGTAGAGGAGTTTGCCTTGGCAAGGAAAAGGACATGTGAGACAGTGGTGAAGAGGATAATGATAGGCAGCTGAGTGATGTGAGATGAGGAGAAGAGGGAGCTCTTAGCAAATGGCCTCAGTCTTTTTCAGTTCTAATATGAGAGGGTGGTTGGGGATGGGCAGGGTGAGGTATAGGAGATTTTAGAAGGGATGAAAAGGTCTGGAGGAGCTGGTAAAAGTGGTAATGAGTCAGTTAAGGATGTATAAAAGTATTATCTTGCTGCAGTGTGTTTATATTATATAACTTAAATCTGTAGTGGATCCAAACAGCAAAGTTTTGAGGTTTTCTTTAGTTCTATCCAAAAATATGAATAGATGCCAAGGCAGTAGATGATAAAAGCAATACAGTGCAATACAGGAAGGGAAGGGAATAATCATTTATATACCACCTACTATGTACCAAGAACTGTGCTAAGAACTTTAATATTATCTCATTTGATCCTTGATACAACCCTTCAAGGTAGGTATTGTTATAATCCCCATTTTATAGCTGAGGAAACAGAGACAAACAGAGATTAAGTGATTTTTCCATGGTCACACAGGTAGTATATGTCTGTGTCTGGATTTGAACTCACGTCTTTCTGATTCCAGGCCTAGTACTTTATTCACTGCATCACCTGGCTTGCCTCACTTTGGCAAGGCAAGATTGGTGATCAGATAAGGGGTCAGGGGACTTAAAAGAGTTCTACAGTATAGAGTTGAACTAGTTCACCAAGGGGTCAAGATAGGGAAGGAACAGAATTTGGGGTTGTAAAGCAGATGGAGAGATGAAATTAAAACAAATTTTGATGAGATAAGAGAATTTCAGAGTTCATAAATATAGAAGGGGGTGCATTTGTGGGTAATGGCAAAATCAAGGATATGACAATGTTTGTGTATACCTGAGAAAGAGTGAAGGAGTAAGTCATGTGAAATCAGTATGTTGAAGAACTGTGAGGTTAGAGTGTTTTCTTCAGTATTTGTGGGGAGAGGTCTCCTTAGTAAGCTGTTGACTCATTTTTTCATGATTTTCTTGCATCACTCTCATTTCTCTTCCCAATTTTTCCTTTACTTCTCATACTTTCAGAATCCTTTTTGAGCTCCTCCATGACCTATGGCCAATTCATATTTTTCCTTAGAGGCTTTTGATGCAGGAGTTTTGACTTTGTTGTCTTCTTCTGCTTGTATGTTTTGTTCATCTTTTTCACCAAAGAAAGATTCTATAGCCTGATTTTTTTCCTGTGTTTACTCATTCCCAGCCAGTTACTTGACATTTGAGCTCTTTGCCAAGGTAGGACTCTGCTTCCAGAGTGGAGATTGCTCTGTCCTAAATTCCTGGGGTTTTGCATAGCTGTTATCAAAGTTACTTCCAGTCACCTATAAATTTTCAGTTCTTCTAAGATGATATGATCAAAGGAGAGGTGTTTACTCCTCTTCTGGCCTGTGCCCTGGTCTGTGAGTGACTGCAAGCACTCTTTTCTGCCTTGGAACTGTGAGGAAGACTCCTCTCCACAGCCACCACAAGCTCTGCCATGCCAGGGATTCTTCCTTACCCCAGGACCTCCACCCAAGACTGAGACCCAGATCCAAGCAGGGAAAAGCTAGAGAATCCTGCTTCAATGCCAGCAAAGAGATTCCTGTAGTTACCTGCTGATCAGTAGCTTGATTCCCCCACTATCTGTGGGCCTGCAGCTGTGGAAGCAGCCACTACTGCTGCTGCTGCCTCCACCTCCACCACCCTGGGGCTGGGGCTGGACTGTGCTCTTGTCTCACCTGGGTCCTACAGAGTTTCCCCACTGACCTTTTACTTTGTCTTTGTGGGTTGAGAAGTCTGGAAACTGCCGCAGGTGACAGTGATTCAGTCTGCTGAGGCCTGCTCCAGCCAGGTCTGTGCCAGCACAGCCCACACAAGACTGCTCTCTGCTCCCAACCCTGAGTGATAGACTGTTCCTATAGGCCTGCCAGACTGTCTTCAACTGGAGATGTGTTTCACTCTAACATTTTGTGGGTTCTGTAACTCTAAAATATGTTTAGAGTTATTTTTACAGGTATCTGGAGGTGAGTGGGGGAAGAACTCAAGCAAATTCCTGTTTTTACAAGGTTAGAGTGTTGTAGGAATTATCAGTATATATGTTAAAATCCTCTTCACAGGAGGATAGAAGTTGGAGAGGTGAGAAAGACTATGATGATCTAGGCACTTGAAATCATTGAGAAAAAAAGAAGAATGACATGGATGCTGGTAGACAGACACAGCTACTAGAATTTTAATTGAATGGTAGGTATGGATTGTGTGAATCTCAAAGGATGAGAGGTTATTGAATGATGGTGGTAAAGGATGAGCTTGGAAGTATCATAGTGGGGCAAGGAGTATACTAACTCCCCCATCTCAACCATTGAATTGAGGGGAATGAGTGAAAGTCCAATTATTGCTGGAAAGGGTAGCCAGGAATTCTGTCACTTCAGAAGGGAGCCAGGTCTCTATAAGACCCAGAAGATGGAAGGAGTGGGACAGGAAAAGATTGTAGATGAAAGGAAGTTTGTTGCCTATAGAGAAAGTATTTTGGAGAGCACATAGGAAGGGATGGATAGCTTAAGAGTGTGACATTATGGGGATTGGTTTGGGGGGTACTAATAAAAGGAAGTGATTGAGTAATGACAGTTGGATATTCTGGATCCCTAGGGAAAGTATTTGAGGGTGGGAGTTTGTTAATCATTGAGGAATGAGTTAAGGTGGTTTTTATCAGTTTACCTATTCAATCCTCAGGGTAGAGTTCTTTCCCTATGTAGGCAGCTTAGCAAGGAAGTCCGGCAAGGCAGTCTGTGAGGTTGGATGTAACTCAAAGGGTAATGGAGACACCCATGGTTGTTTCATGTAGACTTCAGTATATATTCATCAGAGATCTATGCTGAAGAAGTGGTGTTAGAAACATCATTGAGGAAATATGTGATTGGAAAAGAAGATCTCTTGATATATGATTGGCCCTGAGTGTAGTACTGATACTCATTAAATTTAAAAAGGACTAGACTGAGGCCGCCAGTACATTAAGTTAATCCTTTGATAAGCTTTTTGGGAGAACATGAACAAGACTTGGATACAGTAGGAAGGGTTGTATTCTGTCCTGACAGAGGAAATATTCACATCATTGAGATTCTTTCATCAAAGATGAGAATGAAAATTACAGCAAAGAACACCAGTTCTTTAGCTCATTTCCTTATCTATGAAATGAGGTGGTTGGACTATGTGATCTCTAAGATCCATGAATTCCATGAATAGTTTAGCTATCTAAAACAATGCTTCTTAGTAGAAAAATAGTGAAGACCTTTTTGTATGTTTAGATAAGCCCTAAAGCAGGAGTTTTTACAGTGGGGCTCATGGACTTGTTATTTTAATAATTTGATAGCTGCATTTCACTATAATTGGTTTCCTGTATAATCCTATGTATTTCATTTTATTAAAAACATTATTCTGGGGGGCAGCTAGGTGGTACAGTGAATAAAGCACCAGCCCTGTAATCAGGAGGACTGTAGTTCAAATGCAGCCTCAGACACTTGTGTGACCTTGGGCAAGTCACTTAACCCCAATTATGTTGCCTTCTTGCCGCTAAAAAAAAAATTTTTTAAATCATTATTCTGAGAAGGAATCCATAAATTTCACCAAACTGCCAAAGAATTCCATGACACAAAATGCTTAAGAACTTTTGCTGTTAAGAGAAGGGACAAAATGTCTAAATGGTTGGATTTTGTATCCAGTGCCAAGTAATAGATTAAATTTAAATGGACAAGCAGAATATAAAATACATTTCCCTCTGCTGTGGGAGCTATACCCAGGAGATCATTCATTTTTAATGTATTTTAAGTTTCAGTATATTATTTGTTCTTAATGTTAATCAATAAGCATTTATTAAGCACTTAGTATGTGCCAGACACTATGCATGGTGTCTAGGCACTAGGGATATAAGTACAAAGGATGAAATAATCCCTACCAGTAAAAGGAGTATGAAGAACATTCTAATGGAGGTGACCACAAGCACACACACATATGTATGCATACATACATATATATTACATATTATATGTATATATAGCATAAATATAAAGTAAATCCATACAAATATATTGAGTATTGCTGTTTTATGAAAAGTATTTTTGTTACTTTAGATAGTTTTAAATCATTTTAAAACAGTTTTTCAATTTAAATCATGAAAGTTATAAATATTATTGACTTAATAGAAGTTTACTTTTTAGCCAACTTTTCTGACTAGTGAATATTAGTGTATATTAGTTAGCAGTTTGTCTTTAAAAAACAAATGCAACATCTAGGAAACAAACTCAAATTTGGAAGGTATTTGGGTTTCCTCTGTTCCACAAAATAATGTAATCAGTGTCTGGAAAAAAATTATTTAGAAATTTTCTGATGGGAATTGTTGTAGTTCAAAGAAAATGTTTTATTTAAACTTTATTGTTATACTAGTAAATATTTTCTTTAATATTAATTTATTATTTATTTATCAGATTTATTATTTATTTATTAAAAAGGCATATATCTAATCATGTGAAAAATTTTGTTTCTCTTAGATTTGCAACAGCTGTGAAAAAGTTCAGTTTCCTGAATCCACTTTTAATTTTTAGTGGAGACTGCTTAAATCCTTCAGTATTAAGTACAATAACAAAAGGAAAACACATGATTCCTATTTTAAATGAATTAGGAGTACAGTTTGCAGTCTTTGGTAAGTAAATATAGTTTTCACTGAAATTCATAATATAGCAATATTTTTAGATTGTTTCCTTTGTAAGACAAAAGCATGATAAATTTCATATGAGTGGTAGTATCCTATTTTGTTGATTTAAATATTATGCTGTTCTTCCTATGTTGTCAAATTTTTGGAACAAAGATGTGTAAGCTAATTATGTAGGATTAGGGGGCAATTATTGTTTTATTTATTATAGAATTTGAGAGGTTTAGAGTGGAAAGGACTCTTGGGGATGTGAATCCTGTCTGAAGCATCCCCAACAAGTGATCAGCCAGTTGTTTTTTTAAGACCTCCCTATCCCATTTTGTGACGGGAAGGTTTTTAATTATTTGGATATTTTTCTATATATTGACCTGAAATCTCCTTCCTGTCACTTTTACCCAGTGATACTAATTTTTTTTTTTCTGGTTGACCAAGCAGGTAAAAGAGGCTTTACGTGGCATTCTTTCAAATATTTGAAGACACTTTGGACTCATTAAGAACAAATGATGCCAAAGTATTCTCATCTTTTTTTTTTTTTTGGCTGGGTTTCTAAATACAAAGACCAGGAAATTCTGCCAACATAACATACCTGCATTTAAGACTTTTCTTACTACCTTTAAAAAAATACCAGTATATTTTATTGATTCTTTTTGTTTTACATTATATTTATTTCTGGATATGCAACTCATCACACATTAGCTCTCCCTTGTAACATTATTTTGTGTCATCTAGACTGTAAACTTCCACTTTTGTGTCAGTTGCAACTTTGATAAACATATTCTTTATGCTTTTATTCAAGTCAGTGACAAAAATGTTTAATAGCACAGGTCTGAGTATATAGGATCCCTGAGTTATTTCACTGGAGATTGCTTTCTAGGCTAACATTAAACCATTAGACTACTCTTTGGGTCAGGCCATATAACCAGGTCTGAGTCCATCTGTTTATTCTACTGTTTAATGTAAATGTATTTTATTCCATTTTTATCCCTGTCAGGGTAGCTTAGCATAATGCCTACCACATGGTAGATGCTAGTTGACTATTAAATGCTTTGCTAAAACCTAGGTAAATGGAAAGTAATTTAGAAGTATGCTCCCAAATTAAACTGTATGTATCCTTTGACCCAACAATATCACTGTTAAGTCTGGTATCACTATTAAGATATCCAAAGAGATCAAAGAAAGAGGAAAAGGATACATATATGCAAAAATACTTACAGCAGCTCTTTTTGTGGTGGCAAAGAATTTAGAAGCTGAGGAACCCATCAGTTGAGGAATGGCTATGTGGTATATGAATATGATGAAATACTATTTTGCTATAAGAAATGATGAAGGGAATGGTTTCAGAAAGACACAGAAAGACTTGTACGAAGTGTTGCAAAGTAACATAGGAAGAACCAGGAGAACAGCTTATACCATGACAATACTATTGTAAAGACACTTTGAAAGACTTAGGAATGCTGATTAACACAATGACCAACAGAAATTCCAAAGGATTCAAGATAAAACATCTTTTCCATCTCCAGTTCCAAAAGTGATGAACTCAGAGTGCAGATTGAGGTGGTGTGTGTGTGTGTGTGTGTGTGTGTGTACACATAATCATATATATGTATACATGACTCATGTGGAAACTTATTTGCTTAACTATATGTATTTGTAATGTTTTGTTTTGTTTTTGTTTTTTCTCTGTTTTCTCTATGGGGGAAGGAGAAGATTCAGAACTGAAAATAAAATTAAATTGAAAAAGTAGAAAAAATGATAAAAACCATCTAGGTAAATACTGTGTACAGTAATTTACTGATTTTCCAGTCTATTGACTTGTGCTAATTGCACTAACCCTGACCTGGATGTAGTTTGCTGTGATTTATTTTTGTGGAAGCCATTGTGTTTTTTGCAGTTGTTTCTTTTCTAGTTGTGCTCTAAGCATGCATCCCTTGAGCAGTACATTCTAGAATTTTGCTACGAATCTATGATTGGTGTACTAGTATGTTATTTTTTGCTCTGTTCTTTTTCATTTCCTGAAAGTTGAGATGATATTTCTCCTTTTATAATCTGATAATCTTCTGTTCTCCTTCATTTTTTAAAGCTCAGTGGTTAAGCAGTTACGTCTTTCATTTCTTTTGTAGGTTGTTTGGCCCTTATCCAGGGACAGCTAGGTTCTCAGTTACTATCTATCAACTAATCATGAGTTTCAGCTTCCTATTAGCTGTTTTTGTTTGTTCTTTTCCAATCCAATTCAATCCAATAAACATTTACTAAGCACCTGTCTTATACCCTAGGCACATAATTAATGAAAGATAGTCCTTGCCCTTTAAGGAGCTTGCAGTCTAAATAACACAGTAAAAGAGGCAATAAAGGGTTTGGGGAAATTAAGAAGTATCTTGTTTTGTGGAGTTGAAACTAGGCAAAGCAACAGATGCAAAGTGAAGTGAGTTGAGTCCACTCTCTGCCTTCTATGAAAGAAGGCATTGGCAGGAGTTTGGTACTTTATCATATAGCCCTCAAAAATCAGAGCAGAGAGGAGGTTGAGGGAGGTGGTGTCAATCAAGGCTTCAGTTAGCTCATAGTGATGAGATTAGAAGTGATTTATCCTGGAAGGGGGATCTTGTTAAGTTGAGTTGAAACCAGGCAGGGCAGCAGATACAAAAAGGAGTAACTTTTCCAGTCAAAAGATCATTGTCTTTTGCAAAAATGTGCCAACACACCAAAAACCTGGTGATTTTTATCAGTGTAGTAGCACCTGGTACAGGAGTTTTCTTCACCAACAGAGCAAGCAAAATAAGAGTTGAACAGCTCTTCCATTTGTTATTATTATTTCATCATTCCCACTAGCCCTTTTTAATTTATCTATTCCTGATGGGTTTTGTTGGTAGTGTATAAAATGTTGATGCTTTATGTGGGCTAGCTTTTCCTAAAAAAGAAGTGGGGGACTTAATCCTATAATCAAACGAAAAAGAAATCAAAGCAATCAGTACTGACTGATTTAAAGGATATTTCTTATCACAACTAATTTTTCAGCTGATTCTCTAGGGTTCTTTAAGTATACCATCATAACATCTGCAAAGAGGGATGTTTTGCTTTCTCATTGACTATTTTTATTCCTTCAGCTTCTTTTTCATGTATTATTGCTATGTCTAGCATTTCTAGTATTTGCTTGAGTTCTGATCTTATTGGGAAGGCTGGAAAAAATGACTCATGATTTTTTTTCTCCTGATTAGATTATTAGATTATTATTATTATTAGATTATTATTAATGAATTTTTCCTATCTGTTTGGAGGTATTGAGGGTAGGAAGGAGCTTTTGCTGTCCAATTCTACCACCTTGATTTTACCCCCTGAAGTGATTTTTCTAAAACATAAGTTTGACCAAATTCATTGTATTCTAATGATTCCTTATTAACTCCCAGATCAATGAAATTTTTTTGTTTGTCACTAAGAATTCTTCATAACCTGTCACCTTCCTTCCTTTTCAGTCTTCTTAAATCTTACCTTTCTGTTTATTATTACTTTATTCTATATTCTGGTAACACTGTCTTCCTTGTAGTTTCTCACATATGACCCTCCATCTTCTCTATACCTTTATAGAAGATATCCCACATGCCTGGAATGCTCTCCCCTTTCACCTATGCCTCTTTCCCCCCTCCGATTTCCTTCAAAATTCAGCTCAAATTACTTCTACTCCTGGAAGTCTTTCTCTTGTTCCCCTAGCTGCTAATGTTTTGCCCTCTCAGAGTGCCTTCCATCCAATCTGCAGATATCCTTTATCTATTTAGTAATTTATCTGTTGTTCCTATCCTCCCCCCAGGTAAAATATAAGATACAGGGACTGTTTTTTGTTTTGATTTGTTTGTTTCACTTTTAATTCTATTTTCAGTTATTCCCTATAGTCCTTTCTAGTTCCAAATTTGAATCAGTACAAATTCCAAATTAATATGGCACAAGTTAATTATATTACTTTAGGTTTAATATGTATTTGTTCATTTTAATAGTCTTTAATCACTGATTTTGTTGTTATTAATTACTAAGAATTAAATTTGAAGCTTGTATGACCTTAAGCAAGACATTTAAGTTTTCTGTTCTTCAGTTTCCTTATTTCTAAAATGAAGGAGCTTGATTTCTGAGTTCTTTCCGATCTTAAAGATTCTATGATTCTAAAGTTTCAGCTGAGAATTTTATCTTTCTCATGATATGAATAGGAAGACATTTTGTTAATTTGCCTTTATTCTTTGCATAATAATGATATCCTTGACCTTTCTTCATGCTTTGAGGAATGTTGTAAGAACAGATGATAGCCAGATTTTCCAAGAACCTATGCTGTGATTTTGGAAAGCTTCATTAATGGTTTTAGGTCACTAGGGAAATATTTAGTAAATTACTGGAAAAAATTAAAGGACTTCCAAAGATTATTAACTTAGCCTAAACATTAGGAGGATATGGGATTAGAATTAAATATGTATCTGACTAGACATGGAAGGAAGCCAAATAGTTTTTCAATATGGCTCCAAATTACCTGATACTCTTTTCTGGCTCTACATACATAATTAGTCACTTATTTATATCTGTACATTTACAACTGATGTGGTTCTGTTAAGAAAAAACAAAACAAAAACCCTTGGTTTAACAAACTAGAGAATATCAACAGAGGGAAGTTAGGATGACATACTAGGAGGGGTTGAAAAAATGGGGACCTGTATCCCAAAAAGCCTTAAGACCATGTGTTAGTAACCCAATGCCCCTCTCCTCCCCACACCCTGTGAGAAAATTCTCTCCTTGTTGTAGACACAGACGGAGTTGACTTGTAATTCCCTTATCAGAGAAGATATGGATGCTGACCCAAGGCTTCTCTTTGTCCCAGATTCCCAAGGTCCATGCCTCTGGCAACTAAACAAAAAAACCTGTCTTTTCTCCCTCAGTGAAGTTGTCTCTGCTGACTCCCTGACTCCTATCCATATGTCACTGATGCCTGCTCCCAAAGACATCTGGACCCCTTTTGTTACCTAATTATCATCCTTAACATTCCTTTCCCTGCCCCTTTTCTATATAAGCTTTAGATTCACCTCCATTAAATTGCAAGCTCCCCAAAGGAACTTTGCCCATTACTATTGGCATTACAATAAACTTTTTGCCATTTGACTGAAAGAAGGCTTGAGTGTGTAAATTCCTTCCAGTGAACTCTGCCTTGGCATTCTCAGGATCCTAGCACCCCTAAACCGTGTAAGATTAAACTTATTTATTTTCAGAGAATAGAACCATGAGCAATGGGTGGAAGTTGCAGAGAAATAGATTCAGTTATGAAGTATGGAACAAACTTTCTAAAACTCAAAGCTATTCCTATAAATAGCCAAAAATGACAAAATATGAAAATGTCAATGTTAGGGGGTCTGTGAAAATACAGTAACATCAATACATTGCAAATTATTCTAACCATTTTAGAAAAAAATAAGAATTGTGCAAAAAGTAACCAAAATGACCATGCCATTTGACTTGTCATCCCACTAGTAGGCATATACCCTAAGTAGTTCAAATACAGAAGTATGACTGAGAAGGTGGAGCCAATATAATGGAGTGGTAGGAAGCAGTATGGTGAGGGATCTTCCAAATGACTCTAGAAAACGGACCACTCTGAATCCTGATGGGCAAAAATAGAAAAAGTCATGGTGAGTCATTTGTCCAGCTCAGTTTGCAGGATACTGGGGATGGGATCAGGCACAGGGGTAGGGAACCAGTGGCCTTGAGGCCACACATGGCCCTCTAGATCTTCTAGTGTGACCCTTTGATTGAATCCAAACTTCACAGAACAAATCCCCTTAATAAAGCATTTATTCTGTAAAACTTGGACTCGATCAACTTAGAAGACCATATGTAGCCTTGAGACTATAGGTTCCCTACCCCTGAGCTAGGAATATACCAAGTAGAGTACTAAAATGTCTGGGGAGAGGGTGTGTACCAGAGCAAGAAGAGGTCCTAGACCCACATCAGGATTTCATTGGACCTATATCAGGGCACCGCAAATAGGGACAAATGCGAACTGGCAGCTTTGTCTCCCATTACTCCATTCTAGGTCACGGATCCAGGGAAGAGTAGGAAAAAGACCTGCACAGGGGAATGACATTCCTAGGTAGAGAGATACTGGCTATGTATGGAAAAAGGATGACGTTCAGAAGCCATCAGTAGTGGTGATATGGCTCAGATTCCAGGCACTGAAGAATGCCACACATCTATTCCAGCCTGCAGAAGCATAACTAAGGTAGGAATCCCAGACTAAAGGGGAGTCAACAAGTTTGCTTTTCTGAACCCATAGAGCTTTCAGAAAGTTGACTGAAAGGGTAGAGAAGAGGAATGTCTAAAACAACTATAACCAAAGCTTCAGAGAATAACACAACTTGGGTAAGACTCAACTAGAATTTCTAGAAGAGATAAAGAAAATGTTTTTGAAAAGAATTTTAAAATGTTTTCATAAAAGGAATGAAAGAATTTGAAAAAATTGGGAAATAAATGGGAGCTATGGAAGAAGGAATTGGAAGAATTAATAGCTTGGCACAAAACATTAAAGAAAAAAATCCTAGCCCATGAAACAAATTAGCTGAAAATTAAAATGGATAGAAAAGGAGCTAATGAATCCATGAGGCAGCAAGAAATATTAAAACAAAGTGAAAAAGCTGAAAATATAAATAGAAGAAAATGTAAATTACTTCATAGTAACAACAACTGACCTGGAAAAGACATTGAAGAGGGGGAAAAAATGAGCCACTAGACTATCTGAACACCATGACTGAAAAAAAGAACCTAGATGTCACATTTTAAGAAATTTTAAAAGAAATTTGCCCAGATCTCTTAGAACCAGAAGATAAAATGGAAATAGAAAGAATCTACTGGTTACTTCCTGTAAAAAACAAACAAAAACTCCTAGGAACATCATAATCAAAATCCAGAGCCTCCAAGCCAAAGAAAAGAAAATACTGTGAGGAGGCAGGAAAAAAAAGAATTAAGTATTGAGGAGCCACAATCACATGATTTAGCAGCCACTCCTTTTATGGAGGAGAGAACTTGGAATATTATATTCTGGAAAGCAAAGGACATAGGCTTAAAATAGAGAATAACTGAACCAGAAAAAATTAGTAAAATGCTACAGAGGGAAAAAATGGCTCTCTAATGAAATAAAAAATGTTCAGACATTCTTGTTGAAAAGACCAAAGCTTCAGAGAAATTTTGATGTTCAAACATAGAAATTAAGAGAAACATAAAAAAGATAAATATGAATGAACAATGATCATTTATAATAATGCTTATCCTTTAAAAAGGGATAAACGGATTACATTCAAATATGGATAGATAATACTTGTCAAATATGGATAGATAATACATACTATCAGTAGAGTTCATAGAGGGAGTCCAGTTATAGGAGGCCTAGCAGTGGTTCTGTTATGTCTTGATGTTAAGAAAAGAATGGAAAAAGAAAGGAAGGAGAATACATTAGGGGGAGGAGGGAGGAAGGAAAATTAGAGAAAATTATCTCATATAATCAGGATGCACAAGTAGATGTCTGTACAAACAAGGGGCAGGGGGCACAGCTGACACTTGAATCTCACTCTGACCTGAATTGATTGAAAGAAAGAAAAATACAAGCAAAAGAAACACTTAAGGATATACACATATACATATATACCCATATATGTTTACATATGGATAAACAGTTATAGTATATAAATGTTATGGAATACTATTGTACTGAACTCATATTAGCATAATGACAAAGTAGGTTTCTAGCAGACTGATAATGAAACATGTTACCCACCTCTGATAGAGAGGTGAAGGACTCAGAATGAAGAATGGGACAACATTTTTTTTGGTCATGGAAATTTGTTTTGATTGACTACACATGTTTTTCATAGGTTTTGATTTAGGAGAGTGTGAGGGAGAGGTTTGGCTTGAAAGGCTGAGAAGGTGGATTTTGTCTGACTAAAGCAAATTTTTATTTTTTAAAAAAAGGATGTGAATATATCAAAATATTAATAGAAGTATTTTTTTGGTGGCAGAACTGGGAAAAAGGGGGTGCCCATTCATTGGAGAATGGCACAAAATTTGTGATACAAGAATATGATGGAATGTAATTATGATATAAGAAATGGTGAATATGAGGACTTCATACAAACACAGGAATACTTATATGAACTGATGAGGAGCAAAATAAGAACAAGGAAACCTATATATAGTGATTAAACTGTAAACAGATGGAATGATGAAATGCAACATTGTGTAATGATAACTCTTTTATTAGAAAGGTGAGGAATAATGTATATAGAATGTTGGCTATGTTGTCAGACGTGTTCAGAGTCTTAGTTGGTTTTGCCGAATAATTTTTTCATGTCGTCTGTTATAAGAAAAGTATTGCTAGTTGGTGAGAGATATTTAAAAAAGAATTGAGTGAAAAAGCAAATTATACTGATAAAAAAAATTTTTTTTAATCACAGAAGTATCCAAAATTAGAATGGGTTTTCATAGGTGATAGTGGATTTCCTCCTCACTAGCAGTCATTAAATAAAGTGTGCACAGTTACTTTGAGACATTTATATAAAGAAGATATGTTCAGATTGGACCAAATCAGAGGTGTCAGGCTTGTGGCCCATCAGCTATAAATGACCTGCAAATCTCCTAAGTACACCTAAACCAGATTAGACTAAAATGTAATTGGAAAATGTTTAACAAAATAAAAATATAATTCAACATAGATAATGTTTGTGTTTTTTCTAAGTCATTATGTGACCCACAAGGGATCCTTTTCTATTTAGAATTGACACCACTGGAATAGATGACCTTTAAGGTACCTCCCAACTCTAGGATTAGGTTATGGTCATCTATGGCAATTATCGGCTTTCTACCTAAAGGAGGAACTATATGGCTTCCACTACTATTGGAGATTCTAGATTCTTGTGAACTGTCATAACTCATGGAATACCAAATGAACTGGAATGATAGAGGTTTTTTAAGTTATGTTAGGCCAAATGGCACTGTATCCTCAAATGCTAGGTTCTTTCCTAAGGCAGTTTTATTTTAAATGTACACTCCAAGAGCTGCATTGCTATAACATGTTTATATACACGATTAGATTATTTAGATACTATAGGAAAATATGAGGATATCCTCAATTATTGCCTTGTCACCCTAAAAGTCAACATAGGGGAGTCTCTGGAAGAAGTAACCTTAGAAGCCAGGTATGTTTCAGGGGACTCTGTGTTAAAACTCTTCAAGTTTAGTAATCATGGCATTCCTAATGGCCACAGGCAAATATGATTAATAATATTATTCTCCTTTTTTCCTACCAGTGTTTACGTCATTTGAGAGGCAAAGTGATACAGAGGAAAGAGCACTATACCTGGATTTGGTTTGAGTTTCAGTTTTACTATTTATACCTTGGACAAATAATTTTGTCTCTCTGAAACTCCATTTTCTCATCTTTAAAATAAGGAATAATAAGTAATATTTACACCACATTCTCCACATAAATATTGTACTGGAAGTACTTTGTAAATTGTGAAGTGATGCAGAAACACAAGCAGTGTTGTTTTTTGTAAACTAGTTTAAAAATAAATGACCATTTTTCACCCGATATTTTTCTTTCTTATTAGTTGCTTTTACCTTTTCTACTTAGTGTGTGTGTGTATACTCACACACATGTATGTGTATATATGTATGTATATGCTATTCAGAACTATGTTACATAGATATACTCAATGCCTTTCATTTTTGCAAAATATCTCAAATACACTCCCTCCTCTACTCTTAACACTCTAGTGCAAGCCCTCATGCCTGGACTTGTACAGTAGAGCACTGGTGGGTCTGCCTGCCTCAAGCCTCTCTCTACTCCAGTCTATCCTCCATTCAAGTAAAGGTTTAAGCATCTAACTCTCCTACTCAGTAAACTTCCCTACACCTCCAGGATCAAATAAAAAAAAATGCTGTTTAGCCTTCATAGCCCTTTTATATACCTTATTCCCCAAGATGTACTCTTCTATCCAGTGACTCTGGCTTCTGGCTATTCATGAACAAGACACTCCCATCTCTTGATTTCAGGCACTTTCTCTGACTGTCCCATATGCCTGGGATGCTCTCCTTCCTTAGTTCCAACTGCTGACTTCTCTGGCTTCCTTTAAGTCCAAGCTGAAATCCTGCTTTCTATAGGAAATCTTCTCTAACTCCTTTTAGTTCTAGTCACCATTTTATCATCCTGTGTAATTCTTATTCTTTCTCTTCTAGAACTTTTTCATTGAAGATTGACCCAATGTAAAACTTCTGTTGTTTTTTTTTTAACATTACAAGGGAACCAGTATAGTATGTGGGCCAATCTGAATTTATAAACCAGACAATTGAGGAGCAGTTGATTATTGTCATATATTTGTAGCCATTATCTATATCTATTGTTTAAAAAGGATTTACTACGGGACTCCTCTAAATCATAAACTATAAGCATTTGTTTTGAATATAATTCCACAAGCATCATAAATATTTGCTGTCTACATATTAAAAGATTTAATCAATCAATTTAATCAAATTAATCAAGTATAGCAGCATTGAGATCTTTTTCAGCCTCTCCAATACTGTGACAGAAAACATTTCATTGATTGCCTTTCAAGTAAGAAAAAAATTGGAAAGTTTTCAGGAAGATTGATATTTATACAACTTAAATGGTCACTTTATTAAGGGAGCATTATTCAGCCAATGTTGACCTTAAAAAATGGCATTTTAAAATCCTTCCTCATTTTGAATCATATAGCTTTTTCATCCTTTTTCACCTGGAAACCTTGTGGCTTCCTCGGTACATTTCTGAAGTTTTATGATTTGCAAGTTTACTTTGACATAAAAAGTTTATGTTATGTGTTAAAATTCATGATTCAATTTTAGTAGTTAATTTATTATTTGTAGACCTACAATTTCTTAACAAAATGAAAGTAGACTACTCCTATTTTATCGAAGTAGTTACTAAACTTTTTTGTTGTTGATTTTTTATTAGGAAATCATGAATTTGATTTTGGTGTGGATATTTTGGAAGATTATAAAAGGCAAATGTATTTCCCATGGTTTCTCAGCAATGTATATGACAGATTTACTTCAGAACCTCTTGGACATGGCATAGTTAAAAAACTAATTAATTGGAACAATATAACAATTGGCTTAATGGGACTAGTGGAAGAAGACTGGGTAGATACATTAGCCACAGTTAGCAAATCAAATCTAAACTATAAAGATTATGTTGAAGTTGCTAATCAAATATCTGTAGAACTTAAAGAAGAGGGAGCAGATCTTATTATTGCGATTACACACATGAAATGGATAAATGATACACGACTTGCCCAAAAAGCTCAAGGAGTAGATCTTATTCTAGGGGGCCATGACCATGAATATGGAATCAAGAAAGTTAATAACAAATGGATTGTGAAAAGTGGATCTGATTTTAGGAACTTGACAAAGATAAATATAAGACGCTTTGGTGCATCTTTTCGATATATATTTGAGAAATTGGACATTTTGAATCATTTGGAAGAAGATCCATGTATTAAAGCAATAGTAAAAGATTATACCCAAAACCTACAGGTAAGTAAAATTTTATCGTGGATATTGTCTTGGAAATCATAGAACAACTTAACAACGTCTCAAAGATAAATGTTATCACACAGTCATTTCAAAGAATATAAAATTCGTAGCAATTAACATAGCTCTGAAGAGGCAGACGTGTTATACTATTTAATTTAATTCTATGAAGCTAGTAAAGCATGTTTCTAATTGTATTATAGTTAGGTGAGTGATTAATGGGTTTAAAGGATTTTCTTAAGTAATAGTTGCCAATTAATCAGTGTAAACCTTAGGTGTCGTATTTCATCATATCTGACAGGAATTGGTCATGATGCATATTCTATTCACTAAGTTTTTTGATGTGTTAGATAAGGGAATTAAGTCTATTCCTGTCACAGTTACAAATGATACTAAATTAGGCATACTTATTAATACTCTGGAATTATTCTGTGAAATTAAAAATGATCCTAATCTAGGTCATTTGATAGGAAAAAAAAGGCTCTACCTAAAATAGAATGAAATTCATTAGGGCAAAATGCAAAATAATACAGCAAGAAACAAAAGATAACCAACATTAGCTATAGGGTTGGTAAGAACTAGCTAGACAAAGTACTGAAGATAGTAGTAATAATTGGCCAGAGAAGCTAAATAGCATTGGGAAGATTGATATTTTATATGTGGGGAAAAATCAAAATGGTACTTGAAATCATGAAATTAAATGAAAAAATAAAAATGATCTTGTGTGTTACAAGAACTGGGAAAGTAGCCTTTCCTCTTTAGACCTCTTTTTAGAGAATTTTGTTTAGTTTTGATCTAAATGGTTTGAAGATAATGTGAACAAATTTGTAGATTTAAGAAAAGACTAAAAAGATAAAGAGATGGAAAATAGGTCCTCCAAACAAAGGTTAAAAGAATTACTTTATTGATTTAGAGAAGAAAAGGTTAATTTGACTTTAGTCTTTAGATTCTTAATGGTAGCAGTGCTTGTCAGTTCCATAATTCTAAAAGGAAATGGAATTTAAGGGGAAAATATACACAAATGGGCTGCTACTAGAGATTTTGAGTCTCTAATTCTGGAGATCTTCTAGCTCTTACATCTTGACTGTTCCAAACTTTTTCTCCCCTCAAGTCATCTTGATAACCCCTGCCACCTCTGAGCAGATGACCTCACCTCCTACTTTATTGAGAAAATTGAGACCTCCTGTCATGAGGAGAATGTAAGCTTCTTGAAGGCAGGTATTGGCTTGCTTTTTTATTTGTATTCCAAGTGCTTACATGCCTGGCAAATAGTAGTCACTTATTAAATTGATACATTAATTGTTGAGTTCTCTCATTTTTCATGCTCAGTACGTTCATGTTGGAGGTGATAATGTTGAAAGCTTTAAGTGATAGCTTCATAAGAAACATCAATAAGGAATTAACAACATAAGAATGGGGAAGAATCATGGATGATACTGAAACCCCTCAAATGAGATTGAGAGAATATCAACTACCCAGTCATAGGTTTGCTTTCTTATTTTTTGAGAATGTTCTGCACATGTATTGAAGTTATTTTCCTTGATCAAAATATGAAGAGGGAAACGATCAAGCTCTTACAAATAATTCTTTATAGTAGGTCAAGTCTTTGTACTTTCTGCATGGAAAGGTGTATATATATATATAATATAATGTAATAATATATATAATATAATATTGTGCTATGATTACTTTTTTAGATGTATTTTTACTTGAGAGTGAAAAGCACAACTCTAATGACTAGCCTTCAACAAGGAGTTTACCATGCACATATTAAGATCTTAGAAGAATATCTGACAAATAGAACCATAGTGATGATTCTTTTCATTGTAGGTGTGCTTCAGGAATATTTTTCAAAATCCTGCCTGTCCATATTTTTATCAAGGATATCCTTCATACATGTATAAAACATTCTTATAAAATTTTTATAAAGATAAGAAAGAAGGCATATGGTTCAGTAATTATTAAAGTCCTGTATTATTAACTGCCTATTGGCAATATTCAAAGTGGATGTTCTATAGATATCTCCAATTAAACGTGCCAGAAATAGAACCCATTATATTTTCTCCAGACCCAACATTCTTCTGAGCTTCTCTGTTTCTGTTGAGGGTACTGTCATCCTTCTAGTCTTACAGATTTGCAACCTTGGCATTATCTTTTGACTCCTCATTCTCTCTCACTTTGTTTATTGAATCAGTTACTAAATCTTGCTCTTTCTGTTTTTACATCTCTCACAGCCATCTCCTTTCTACTACTTGTAAAGCCACAAACCTTATAACACCTCTTGCTTGTACTGTTGCATTGGTTTCCTGATTGATCTTTCTTCCTATACTGCCATCATGATATTCACAGCACCTATGGTGACTATCAATATGCTGATGTAATTCTGAATTGCAAAATATAACAGACACTCTACATGGAAGACAGAACCAAAACATTTATTCAAACACCAGAAAGCTGAATCCCAACACTGGAAAGCCAAATCTATACACAATAACAATGTAGAAGGCACTACCATTCCCAGCCCTTCCCCCCTGCTAGGGCCTTCCCATACATGAACACTCACAGCTCGCTGCCTGCCTACTTCCTCTCTCTTCCTCAGCTCTAACCATTCTGACCAACTTCCACTGGGCTCTGCTTCAGCTCCAGCTCTTCCTGATCCACCCCTTCCTGTTCCACCCTGTTCAGCAGTTCCTCCTACTACAGACTCGTGTGACTTAGGCTTCCATGTGACTTAAGCAGGTCACATGGGCCTATTATTGGGTGGAAAAGATCTTCCCATTAAGGAAAAATACATTACCATTACACTCCCTCAAGTTCCTCTGCACTTCAGTCCATCAGACATACAGCTACTAAAGCAATTTTCCTCTGATTGTCATTCACTCTCCTTTTCATTAAATCCTAATACATCCCTAGTGCTTCTAGGATAAAATTAAAACTCTTCTCTTTTTGATTTTCAAATCCTTTAACAACCTAGCCCCAGCCTATCTTTGTGGTCATTACACATTGTTTCCCTTCCTGCACCATACAGCCTTGTTAACCTGGACTTCTTGCCATTCCTTGCACATCCCTCATCTCTGTGCCTTTGCATGGGTTTTCCCACATTCTTAGAATGTTCTCCTGCCTCACCTTTACCATATAGAATCCCTTACTTTATTTGCTTCAGCTCAGTTTTCTAGCTTCCCCAACTGTGAGTGCCCTTCCTTCCTAACCTACTCTGTATTTATTTTGTATTATTTCTATTTACAGTGTTTACACATGTATATATGTGAATATACATTTGTATACAGTTGTATCTCCCTAGTGAGGTCTTTGAGAGCAGAGACTATTTTGCCTTTGTAAGTTCAATTACTAGCACATATTAGGTATCAATCAGTTAATTAATCATTAAAACAAAGCATAAAATAAGATACATTTTCACCAAGGGTATTCACTACTGTCATGGAGGATGTTTTAAGTTTGAAATGGAGGAGAGATGCTCTGTAGTGGTGAGGCTCTTCAGATATTTCTTTTTACAGATAATATTCTATCAGTTGCTTCAAACCATAGAACATAATGAGGTACCCTTAATTAGATTTATGATTGTTCAAGAAATCTACCTCATGATCAATAAAGGAAAAACTAAAAGGATTAAAAATACCTGGTTTTTTAGATATGGCATACAATTTTATGGCCGGTCCATTGAGTTCCTGCTGGAACTCTGGTTAAAGTTTGGATTCTTGTGGGGGAAGGTGGAACGACCTTCACTGTACCCCTGTTCCTGCCAGTCACTTAGATTTGTATAAGAAATGATATAAGGTATATAATTTCGGAAATGTATTATCTTAAAAGTATTTGGACTAGTCATAAGTGAGAGATAACAGATTGACAACCTGAGTGCTGTACTGATTCCTTCAGAGTATTAAAAAAAAAAAAGCTTGGAAGATCTGTATAGGATAAAATAAACAAGAATAAATAAATTGCAGAATAAATAAGCATGAATTACTCAGGGGTAGTAGGCACAAGTGGTTTATGATTAGGACCAGCAGCCAGAATAAACATATCAGTGAGATCATAGGTCTGTTGAAATATTGAAAAATTAAATGGGGTCTCCAATACCCTCAAATAGAATGTAAATTCTTATTTGTATGTCAGCAGTACCTATTGTACTATCTTATAGATAATAAGTAGATTCTTAATAAATATTTATTTAGCTGAATTGAACATATGATTCTCTATTCCTATTTGTTAAGAAGTTTTCTTTCTCTCAGAGTTTGGCCTGATAATTTGGCTAAGTTCAATTCAGTAAATTCAGTGAACATATACTGTATACCTACTATATGCTGAGCACTGTGCCATACATAAGGGTTACAGATGTAGGGATGAAAAGAGAGATGGTTCTCCTCAGAGAGAGCGAATGCCAAACTAGAAGTATATCTGTCTGTTCCTTAAAATGTTGTTCATCCTGGGGATATAATTGGTTTCCATCTAACTTTTGATTGCTTTGTTATTTGGAGAAGGAAAGGGGCCCCCAAGTCTTATAGCCAAGGCTTGATTCCTTTCCTACCTAATACCAGTTCTACAATGAATAGACATAGAAAACAGCAAAGTAGTATACTGATCCAAACCATAGCAAAACAGAAATCAGAGAAGATATATGTAGAAGAATAGATACTAGACAACACAGGGTGAAGGAACTCTTCCATTGGGAATGAGATAACTCAGCTCAACCAAGAGAGAGGGTCCTGGATCTTACCCAAGGGAAAATTCCCATATGAATATGATGGAGACTGTCAGATGCTCTTGTGTTTTCCCAGATTCTTGGGTGAGATTCAGCCTGAGAACAAAGCTATCTATCTCACCAAATCTACCTTGCCCCTCACATTGGGCTGGGCCTTCATTTCCACCAATAAGGAGGGAGTCCCATACCAGTGGGCTTTGGGATGGTGGTTACATAAATTTTAAAAAGGCAGTCTTTTGCCACCAAGGACCTTACAGCCTAATGGGAAAAGACAACACACAGAAGGAAACTAAGACTGGGGGGAGTAGAGTACCGGGTGTACCCAGTACAGGGCCATCTTGTTTCATGGCATCCAGACCAAGCAGAGCTACAGATGGAAAATGGAGAATTATCTGTAAAGTCCAGATTCTAGCCCCCCAGTCAATGGAGAGAGGAGGCTGAAGGAGTTGAGAAGGTATTTAATATTAAAAATTAAATATTGAGATGATGAGATTTTAGGTGATCACCTTATCCTTGGTGGGGCATTCTGTTTCCTGGAGTTCAAACCAAGCAGAACTGCAGGTGAAAAGTGGAGAGTTAGTTGATAAGTATCTTTGATCTCCATTCCTTTCTCTTCTTTTACCTGCATCTTGACCTTTCTCTGAAGGATCTTTATCTGTATGCTCTAGCAATGCCTTAAACTGTGTCTAAGACTAAGTAACTTTACTATTTCTCACTGTATTTCCACTATCCTGTCTTCCATTTTTGTAAATTGAGGTTATTTACTTTTCCCTGCCCTGCACCATTAATATCTAGTTAGTTATCAAGTACTATTGATTCTGCCTCCACATCTCTTTAAACCTGTCATCTTTATTCAATATTACCACCCTGGTACAGGCCCTCATTACCAAGAGGTTGATTGTCATAACATTATGATGGGTGCTTTGGCCACATTCTCTCCTCCCTCCAATCTGTCTTTCCTATCACTCCCAAGATAATCTTATACATAGAGATGCTCAGATCATTCTGTTGTTCAGAAATCTTTAGTGATTCTCTATTGCTTCCCAAGTAAAGTTAAAATTCTTTTGTCATCCAAAGCCCTTTCCAGTCTGGCCACATTCCATCTTTAGAGCCTATGTCACATGTTTTCCTCTACATATTCCACATCTCAGAAAGCCAATAATAGGAAAGAAGATATTTTCTTTTCTTCTCACAGTGCTCCCCCAAATCTCTGCTAGCTAGTTTTTGTTTTTACTTTTTTAGAAGACCTCTGTTATTCAAATTTACCTTTATCCTGGCTCATCTCCAGTTTGTTGATCTACAATGCTGCCTGAGTGTCTTCTTGAATCACTTGAGATGGTCAGAGGACCTGAAAATTGATCTTTTCCTCCAGAGTATGACCATTGAATGTGGATAATTTGGGAGCTCCCAAAATCATCATGGTCCCAACTTGAACTTTTATGGGTTATGGAACATTGTGAAACAATTCCATGGCAAATTTTACCTTCAAAAAATAAATGTTGAAGTGCTTAAGTCTACCCTTGTTCCTGGTCCTATTAGTTGGATCTTAGGACCTTTTTTGGGGGTCAAGAGAGGAAGGTCTTCTGTGATTCATCTACAATCCTAATGAATGAAGGTAAACTCATTTTTATCAGTCATTACAGATTTCCATAAGATAAGATTAGAATTCTGTTTTCATATGTATTGTTATGGAGAAATTTCGAAAACTTTGAGTAGATGACATTAGCAACTCTAAATAAAATAATTTCTACTCTAGTATGTAGTCACCATGGTATAGTGGAAAGAATACTAACCTAGAGACATTGGTTCTAGTTTAGATTGCTAGCTATGTGTCCTTTAGAGATGTCACTTCACCTTTTAGTGACTCAATTTCTTCATATATAACATGATGAATTTGGATGAGATATCTCAGATCACTTTCAGTTCTAAAAGTATATGGTTCTTTTTTTACTGGAAGAAAAACTCATTTATGCTATTTTAACATTTTATATAAATATAAAAACTTTTTTCCATGGTAAAAAATAATTTTTCTTAAAAGTTTTAGTGATATCCTATAAAAGGACTTAAGTGGCATAAACAGACCTACATAAAATAGTTGTAGAAAATTATGGTTTACTTTGATACCCACATTTTTACTGAATATTAAATGATAGAAAAATCAGAGGATTAAAAGAAAGAGGTTTAGAAAGTATTAATCACATATAGAGTAATTTCATCCCCATTTTGTTTGGTCTATTTACTTTTCTGGTTTTTAAGACTCAAGATTTCTGATATTGTTCCTATATTACCATCAGTTATTTCTTGCTTCCTCAGACATCTTTTAATGAAGTTTTAACTGAATGTAGAAATTCATTATCAGTTAAATATTTATTGAGCTCTTCCTATTACAAAGTATCCTAAATTTCAATGTCTGTTTTATTTTCTTTTCAAAAATGGCATACAAAATGGGAAGAAATGAAAGCATAATCATAACTATTACTTGACCTACTAAAGGTCTATCATTGACATACTTCATCTATCAATAAATAATTACTTTTAGAAGTAGCTTATTTTAAATGAGATATTTCTACTATAGGTCAAAATAAACCAAAAGAATCACTCTTTAAGGAAGAAAAAAACTGACTATAATGATTAATATAATTTAAAAAAAGCTTATCTTCCCATACATGCAAAGTGCTTAACCCAGCCTTGTAGAACTGAGCATTTTTTACTAGTTTTGGAAAAATGTTTCCGATATAATAGCACATTTAATAGTTTCAGGCTCCTGAGGAAATAATATGCTAATGCCATAGGTAGTATATTTTTTTTTTCTTTTTGGAGGGCAATTGACATTAAATGACTTTCCCAAAGTCACATGGCTGGTAAGCGTGTCCAGTGTCTGAGGCTGGATTTGAACTTAGGTCCTCCTGACTCCAGGGCCGATGCTCTATTAACTGTGCCACCTAGCCACCCCCCATAGGTAGTATTTTTTTTAAATTTTATTTTAGTTTGCGTCATTCATTTCCACAAGATTTTGAGTTACATATTTTCTCCCCCTCTATCCCCCACCCACCGC
>CM053587.1:97224419-97241839 GCA_028646515.1 Pseudochirops corinnae | reverse complement strand
TTCCCAATTTTTCTTCCACTTCCCTTATTTGGTTTTGAAAAATCCTTCTTCAGCTCATCTCTAGCTTTAAGGCATTCTTCATTTTTATTGGAGGCCCCTGGTGGGGGTGCTCTGGCTGCGCTCTCCTCCTCCCTATCTCTCCCATGATCTTTCTTTTCCCCAAAGAAGGAATCTAGGGTTTGGGAGCTGTTCTTACTTTGCTTTTTATGCTTATTCTTACTCGTGGTTGTTCAGTCCGTGATTTTTTTTAAAATCTCTGTGGGGCTCTGCTTCCAGAAGGGAAAGCTCTGTCCCAAATCGCTGGAGTCCTCCCGGCTGCCATAGCTCTCATGAAGGTGCTGGGACCCTTCCTACTTATTCTGGCTGACTGTATAGTGAAGACTCCAAGACCAAAGCCCAAGATGGGGATCAGGATCCAGGCCCCTCAACGCGAGAGCACTGCCCTCAGAACAATCGCTTAGTCCCCCTGCTGTCTGCAGGCTGCGGGCGGGAAGCTGCAACGTGGAGGCGGGTGCAAAACCTCTGCCTTTCGCTTTTCCGCTCTGGAGGCCTTTCGGCCGGACTGCTCCCCTCCCAACTTCGCAAGTCCCACTGAGCTAGTTCTGAACGCTGCTTGCAGCTGCCGCTAATCCATTCACCAGAGAGGCTCCTCTGCTCCTCCACTCCTCCTGTCTAGCCACCCCCGGGGCACAGCCGTGGCTTCGGGCCAGGCTGGTTTCGGTTTGCAGTGCTGATATGGTTCCTCATAGCCGAGCTGACTTTAGTGGGAAGTATCTTTGTGTGCATTTTGGAGTTCTAGGATTGGTTTAGAGTCCTATTTTATGGGTATTTTGGGGTGGCTATGTGAGAGCTGCGATATGTTGCTGCTGCTATGCCACCATCTTGGCTCTGCCCCCCATAGGTAGTATTTTAAAAGTTAGAAATTCTTATACATAGACTGACAGTTTAAATTTAACTATATTTCTTTCGGTCTTTAGATATGTAGGTCCTTCATTGTAAAAAATCTTTTTTCACTTTTTATATAAGTCAGATGTAGTCAGATTTCCACTTAATTAGAAGAGGTGTACAGCATACTCAGTTGTTCCAGATAGCCATCACCTTGAAAGTAATTTTTAAAGCCTCTAAACATAGGAAGTGACAAGAGACCCTGAAGAACCAAAGACAGGAAAGTAATAGATGTTAGAGTGTCATCATGTGGCTAAAAAAACAGGAACAAAGAGAGTCTGGTTAGTGGACAGCATAAAGGGAAGTTCCACCATTGCTAAGCTCATTGGTGCCACGTCCTGCTGGGTAATTGCAGGAACATGACAGTGAAGAGAAAAGAATTATTGAAGGTAAAGAGTGAGACAAATAGTCAGTGAATGGCAGACATGGTACTAGGAGCTAGAAATGAGGAGAGGCATCAAAGACAGGAAGTAACAGGGAAAACAGGTGTCCCAAAGTAGAAGAAAGAATGGCATAACAGTCTAAGAATGATAAATGTAGATTTAAGGAGCCTCCAAACACAGTAGCTCTGAGTGGTATCACTGCCTACTACAAAAATTGGTCATAATAACACTCCCAAATCATCAAAAGAAAAGATTTCATTATATCCAATATGCAATGCTTAGTAAAGCAAGAAAGCATTTAATTTGTTTAAGAAAGATTTTCAGCTTTAGTAATTAAAAAGGTTTTAGGACTTACAAAATTAACCTTCAGTTACCTGGAAACTTGGTTCATTCCCTAGCTATTCTTGATAACAGAAGTATTAATACATAATTTCTTGTAATACATACTGAAGAAAGGCACTGTTAGGATTTTTAAATATATGCCTATGTTAATAGTTGTTTTTTCCTGCCTTAGTGTCCACATTTCTGAATATTTTTATATAGTGTAAGAAAAAATATTACATGGCCCTTAGTTCCCATAACTATCTTGGTATTCTAATGCTCTATATATTCATTACTGTGCTCCCTTTGAGTGTTTTGGAGTAAGGATTATTAAAATATAATCTTAAATGCCAGAAGGCTGAGTAATAATTGCCTGTTGTTAAGAAATTTGATAAGCCAAATGATCCTGGTTAGTAAGCCTCTTTCTATTGTTGCATTTAAAAAAGCCCTTTGTTTGACCTATAAATTTTATGCTCTGTTTTTGCGAAAATCAGAAATTTTGGTATCTATTCTCCCTAAAACTTTCTGCTAATAACAGAGATGAAACAATAATGTATTTGATGAATTTAACAGGAAATATAATGTATTTAACAGAAAAAAAAGTTTGATGATATTACTGAGATTGAGGCTACGTAGCAGTAAAATCTAGGCAAAATTCTAGGATAAAAATATATTGAAGAGTATTTGTGGGAAGGTCATTGCATAACATATAAAATTGCAATAAAGATAAAATTGGGTGAATGAAAATGTTCATGTATTGGCATCAGAAAACTGAGAAAGGAAGATAAGTCAACATCTTGGTATCGTTAAGTGTAATACCTCTCTGCTATTCCAGGGGCAGATTCCAGGATGAAAGCCCAGAAAATGTGCTTTTGTCTAGTATTTTGCCATCTTGGTGTTTGCCTATACTTCTGGCACGTCTATCTTGGCTCTCTGGAACTCAGACTGGTTTCAGGTTCTTGGAACCCTCTCAGAACAATTAATCTAATTTTGTCTTAGGTGTTCAAAGGACCACTCTTGGTTTTGATTTGCTTATAAGGAAACTGATCTCTTCTCATTTTTTTCCCGTGTCTGGAGGAAAACTGCTATCTAATGGAAGTTTCTAAAATGTGAGTGTTTATTAGACTGGTCTCGCAAACCAGCATACTAAGTTTACTTAGTTTCTTACCCAAACAAACTCTCAACCTAGGAATTTTCTGGAACAGTGTTACAATGTTTAAGAAGCACTGGGATCTAGAAAGTAAAAAGGATGAAAACTACTGTTTTGACCATGAGAGAGAAGTTTATTTTAAAAGGAAAAAAGATTGATATAAAAATAGAAGCAATAAGTTAATTTTAGATAGCTCTTTCTTTTTCTTCTTTTAGTATATGTTAAAAGAAGTTCTCTGCCCAATTGACATGGAATTAGATGGACGTGCAATTACTGTAAGAAGATCAGAGAGCAACCTGGGAAATTTAGTAACTAATGCAATGTTGGAAGCTACTCATGCTGATGTAGCACTACTTAATTCAGGTGGTTCTCTTAATTTTTTTAAAATGTCGATCATATTTCAAACTGATTTTAAATTGAATACATATATTGATCAAGCTTCATACCATCACTTGGACTATTATTAATAAATCTAAAATTAGCATTCAGAAATACATTCTGTCACTTCTGTGGGATCAGATTTTAATTTAATATACTTCTGCTATGCTGAATGATATTGATTTAGAATAAGTAGTTCATTGTACTTGTAAACTTAAACTTCACTTTTTCTTTGATTTGACTTTTGCTAGTAATAAGTATTTTGTATTTCATTTATTATATTTTCCATAAAGATTATTATGATTCCCCTGAAAGTTGTAGATTTTGAACTCAGTATATGGAACTCTTGTTTAAGAATCATTTAATTTTGAGGTGCTTTTGGATAACTTGAGAAACTTAATTTAACTGAGAAATCTCAATACGGCTGCTTTTCTATCCTATTATCTTTACTTAACTATGTGGTAATAGGGAATTACAAAGCTAGATTGGTTTCTTTAAGCTAAATAGTGAATCTTTATTTCTACTCTGTACCCTGGAAGTTGGTTTGTCCTGTAAATTTTTCTCTGTGTAGTCATAGGACCCCAGATTGAAGTTGGGATCTCTGCATGCTTTTTACCTTAGAAGAGAATAAAAATTAACCTTGTTTGATGTGGACTGTTATCGACATATCATATAATCTAGAAACATAGGTAATGACTTGGCTATTCTGAGTTGAAAAATGCTATAATTTCCTGATGACATCATTTAACATTTGCCTTAACCAGCAACCTCTTTAAAAGCCCATTTCCTTTAAGGACAGAAGAAGTGATGATTTTAAGTACCCACACAAGAAATTTAGGCTTGAAATAAAGAAAAATATCCCATTTTTAACAGTTATTTGCATATTGGAATGGCTTATTTGGAAAGGTTGTGGAATCTCTTCCTCTAGAGGTATTTAAAAAGTTAACTTCTGGGGCGGCTAGGGGATGCAGTGAATAGAGCACTGGCTCTGGAGTCAGGAGGACCTGAGTTCAAGTCCGGCCTCAGACACTTAACACTTACTAGCCGTGTGGCCTTGGGCAAGTCATTTAACCCCAATTGCCCTCCAAAAAGAAAAAAAAAAACCCAAACAAATAAAAAGTTAACTTCTTATCAGTTTGGAAAGCTTTATGTGTGGTAGGGGAAAACTGGAGATTTAAGTCCAATTTATCCCTAGTAGTCAATGATAATGGGCTTAAAGATTAGTAGATAGTTTTTAAGTATAACTTTAAAAAAATAATTATGATAGATATAGTTCTCAAACTTATAAAATAGTGGATAAATAGTTGGGAAATATATTTCTAACAGTGTGGTGCAAAGAAATCTGAAATGTTGAACTTTATGAAATCATTGAGTGGTACCTTTTTCTGTTAAGAATCAGATCAAGAAGTCTGTTTTTTCTTACTGTAACTATTATAGGTACTCTTCGTTCTGATCGAATACATCCAGCAGGGGATTTCACTTTGCATGATCTTTTGGCTATTCTTCCCATAGTGGATCCAGTTCTAGTAGTCAGAGTGACAGGTACACAGCTGCTTGAAGCACTTGAAAATGGGGTTTACAAATACCCAGATCTTGATGGGAGGTATGTATAATATATTTCTTCCAGCTGTCCTTATATTTGGAATAATATACATGGAAAAATGTTGTAAATTTTAGGATGCTTTTAAAAAAGAAAAATAGTAAATAGAGAAATTATTTTCCATTTAATTATTTTTAGTTAGTGTATGGAATTAAATACATGTAAACTAAATACATATTAGTCTTTGGAAAAAATGCTTATTTAAATTTAGCTTTGACTATCCAAAGCCAGAGACCAGAAGGTCTCAGATATTCTCTCAGTGAGCAAATACTTGATCTTCTTGCCAAATGAAGAGAGATGCTAGCCAAGGGTAACATTTGTTTAGAGTACGTGATCATTTGTAAAACATAACAGAGAGTGATGAAAGATTATTGATAACAACACCTCAGAAAATAATAAAAAGCATTTGGAAAAGATGCTGAAAGTTTGGAATGGGACCTAGTGAAACCAGATCATTTTGAGAACCTTTGTAGATGAAACAGAGGACAATGGATATGTGTGAAATGGAACAGGTCTTTCACTGTTTCTGTGGTGATTTGTTTTTATCATTAAAGGCAGCAGGACCATTGCCTTTGGACTTCATCACATCAGTATCTGATGAACTATCTGAGAAAATGTCACGGTCATTTAAAATGATGAATAAAGGAAACAACTCCAGGATCTTCTATACACATTTGTTTTGGTTCAGCTGTAGCACAATTTAAACTCACTAGGGATTAATTTTTTAAATGGCTTAAAGGAAAGACTTACACAAGAAAAAGAAAGATCATAGATCTATTTTTCGCTATTACTAAAAAACATAAATTTAGGAAATATCGACAACTACTGAACCATATGCTTACTTTAATATCCCTCTAAAATATGTAAATGTTCTATACATATTCCTGATGAAACAATGGAAACAAAGGAAACAGAAGGTTTTTCACAAAGTTGTTTTTTTTTTTTTTAAGTAAGAACATCTTACAGGTGTATAATTGACTAAGAGGTACAGAAGACAGAAGATTCTATCATATGTATAACTATAGAATGAGAATTTCTAAAAACTGAGTGTTTACCAGACTAGTGAACATTCTAGTTTTCTCACTAGTTGATTTAAAAAAATTATTTATAGGGCATAGTGTACCCTTTAAAGCTATTTGTGAATAATTACTTTTCCATGAATGTGTTAAAAATAATGAGATTCCATAACAGATATGACCATTAAGATGACTCTCTTCACAGATATGTGAAGTATCAGCCCCTGTGAGATAATATATATGTTCACTAAAAATATTTGTCAGTGTCATGGAGGATACCTTGAGCAAATCCAATTTTATTGTCTGTTGACACTGAGGCTTTCCAGATACTCTGGTCTACAGATGACTTTATGATCATTTTATATATCAAGCTGGAAGTACTACAGACCTATCTGGTAAGATACATGATTGTTCAGTTGGTTCTACCATATACACGAGAAAACATAGTAGATGAGGAACATGGTTTGTCTAGATTCTACCATGTAGATAGATAGAGTCTATTGAATTACATCATTGATATATTTATCTTGGATAGGAATTTCCAGTGCACAATGACCTGCGTACATAATTAAATAGGAAATAAAGACCAGACTAGTTCTTATTTGGGACTCTCAGTGAGCCCAAGCTACTTGTTATTGAAAGAATCCATCCAAGTTAAATTATATGGCTGTTGTTGTTTGTCCTTCATTCTTTTTTTTAATTATTTATTTTTAGTTTTCAACATTCATTTCCATAAGTTTTAAATTTTCTTCCCTTCCCCTCCTCCCCGAGACAGCTTGCAATCTGATATGGGTTTTACACATACATTCCTATTAAACACATTTTCACATTAGTCATGTTGCATAGAAGAATTATAATGAAAGGGAAAAACTATGAGAAAGAAAAAAAACCAAAATAAAACAAAACAAAAAAGAAAATAGTTGCTTCATTCTGCTTTCCAATTCCATAGTTCTTTCTCTGGATGTGACTGGCATTTTCAATTATGTGTCCTTTGGAATTGTTTTAGGTCCTTGCATTGCTGAAAAGACTAAGTCTATCATAATCAGTCTTTGCACACTGTGGTTTTTACTGCATATAGTGTTCTCCTGGTTCTTCTTTCCTCACTCAGCATCAGTTCATATAAGTCTTTCCAGGTTTCTCTGAAGTCCACCTGTTCATCATTTCTTATAGCACAATAGTATTCCATTAACATTCATATACCATAATTTGTTTAGCCATTCTCCAGTTGATGGGCATCCCCTCGATTTCCAGTTCTTGGTTACCACAGAAAGAGCTACTTTAAATATTTTTGTACATGTGGGTCTTTTCCCTATTTTTATGATCTCTTTGGGATAAAATCCTAAAAGTGGTATTGCTGGGTCAAAGGGTATGCACATTTTAATAGCCCTTTCGGCATAGTTCCGTATTGCTCTCCAGAATGGTTGGATCAGCTCACAGCTCCACCAACAATGAATTAGTGTTCCAGCTTTTCCATATCTTCTCCAACATTTATCATTTTCCTGTTTTGCCATGTTAGCCAATCTGATAGGTATGATGTGGTACCTCATAGTTGTTTTGATTTTCATCTCTCTAATCAACAGTGATTTAGAGCTTTTTTTCATATGACTATAGTTTAATTTCTTCCTCTGCAAATTGTCTGTTCATATCCTTTGTGTTTGTTGTTCATTCTTGAAAAGAAGGTGATACCATGACTTGCACATGAATTGGATTTAAGTGAGGGAGGGCTGTGCAAAATCACCAGCCTCACTTTTTCCTCTGAAACCATCTGGGTCCAGTGACAAGGCAGAGATCAGGATGACAGGAGATGGCCCCAGATGCAGTAGAAGACCACCTTGGCCTTTTTAAGCCAAGTTCTTTCAGAGTTCTCACTTTGACTGAAGCAGTACCCATTCAGTGAGTAAGGCTAGATAAGAAATGAGCCAAGGAATGGTCCCTTTTACTAATGAAACACTGCAGTCTCCCCCAAAAAGATCTAAATTGCAGATGACACAAAGAACTGTGGAAAGTCAGATGATGTAGATTGTAGCATATGAGAAGGGGCACAAAAGATACCCTGGAGGATATGTATGATTGGAAAATGAAGTGGGTCATACAGTGAGAGTAGAGTTTGACATCCTAGGTACTGTATTGGTATTCACAACATGTTAGAACTACTAGATGACAGCCTCTCTGATGCTTTGGGTAGGCCATACGTGGAAGATTTATTTAGAGCATGTGAGAAAGAAGCACAGAATGTGAAGGCGCGGGTAGGTTTTGATCTACATCTTTAGAGCAAATGTCAATACCAGAGCGATTCAAATGAGTCCCTCTAGTCATCTTGGCTTATTTGTCGTTTTGAGAAGAGAGTGGTAATTTTCTGTATTATCAACAGAGATATGTATATTAGTAATAGGAGTGAATAAAAGTTCATAAAGGAAGTAAGCCCTGATTTACAGAAAGGTTTTATAGAAAACCATTTATTTTTATGTATGTTATGTCAGTTTTTGCCTTGATCTCAAGGATCTCCAGCTCATTTTGTTGGAGTGCCTGTACTAGAATTCAGGCAGTTTAGGGTGTGGTGTTAAGAGAATCCTGTATGTATTACTGTATTTTATATCTCAGCCTCTGTATTCTGAACCCATGACTTCTCTTTCAGGGGGGTAACAGGTTCCATCTTGAATCTCTGGAATTGTTGTAGGTCATTGTCTTACTCAGAGTTCTTAAGTGTTTCACAGTTATTTGTCTTTACAGTATTACTGTTATTGTATAAATTCCCCTGGTTCTGCTTGCTTTTCACTGCATAGATTCATCCAGGTCTTCTCATGTTTCTTTGAAGCCAATCCTTTAATCTTTTCTTACAGCACGAGAGTATTCTATCACATACATATATGGTAACTTGTTCAGCATTCTCCAATTGATGGACACCCCTCAGTTTCCATTTCTTTGCCATAGAAGGAGTTACAATGAATATTTCTGTACATTTGGATCCGTTTCCTCTTACTTTGATTTCTTTCATCTCACTAGTAGACTTAGTAGTGGTATCATTGGGTCAAAGGGTATACACAGTTTAATAGTTTTTTGGGGGGGCATAGTTATGGATTGCTTTTCAGAATGGCTGGACAAGTTCAAAAGCTAATATACTCAGGCTTTTTTGAGAAGTATAATGCCTACAACTAGGGAGGTGATAGATGCCTTGTGTTCTTACTCTGGTCAGATCACATCAAGACTGTTATGTTCAGTTCTGGGTACCACATTTTAGGGAAGCCTGGATCACTTGGAAAAGCATCCTGAGTAGGGCATACAGGATAGTGAAAGGTCTCATAGTCATATAGTATGAGGATTAGTTGAAGGAACTCAGAGTGGTTAACGTGGAGAAGAGAAGACTCCAAAGGGATTCTCATAAGGAGTGCATATGAATCTTTTAAAGTATTTGAAGGGCTGTTACATAGAAGAAGGATTAGATTTGTTTTCCTGGGCTCCAAAGGGTAAAATATCTGTTAACAGTTGTGAAGAGGCAACTTTACATTTGATATAAGGAAAAACTTTATAACAATTAGAGCTTTCCTTTTGAATACTGACATTGAGTGCTGTCTTCATTCTCTTTGCCTTCTAGTTCGTCTTTCATATCATTGACACCCCCCTTATGAATATATATATGTATTGTTTTATACAATTCACCTGCTTAATAAAGTTCATACTACTTATCCTTGCATGTAGAGTCTCTACATTCTGCCACCACACTATCTCAATATTTCATTCTGCTGTATTCCATGTGTCCCACACTTTGGACAAACTGAACTACTTGCTGATCATCCCCACTTCCCTACCCTCAGTACATGCTTTCCATTTTCATTCCTCTGTGCTTTTCCCCACGTGGTTCCTTTTCTCTGTAATGTTTCCTTTTCCCCAACGCTACACCTTCTTGCCTACCTGTTGAATTTCTGTCCATTCCATAAAGTTCGGCTTAAGTGTCATCTTATCTTCCTCATGAAACCTTCTCTTATCTTTTATTTGGTACAAAACTTTCCCACCTCAGTCCTTACACAGCACTTTGCAGACACCTCTATTAGACATATTACAGATTTTTTATATGTCATATTCCCCTACCATTGTTTCAGAAACTATATATTTGTGTCTCTCCCAGTATCTATCATATTACTGTACACACAGTAAAGACTTAATAAATGGTTGTTCAATTTACTTAAAAGAAATCCCTCATAAATTTGCTTTGTGTTCATTTGTCTCTTTCCTTTTTAAGATGAAACAATAAGGCTATGGAACTTATATTGGCCAGTAAATCTTGGTTGTCTTTCTAGAAAGTTAATTTAACAAGTTGACTTTCTAACATTCTAGAGAATCACCATTTTCCCTTGACATTGGTACCATTTGACTTATTTGCATTATTGCAAATAAGTAACTATCATCCCTGTATAACATAGTGAACTACAAGTCCATGCTTGTTAGCTTGTATTTATTCTTCTAATTTGCCCTGTGTTTTGATAGAATGTGACAAGATTTTCCTGATCCTTGTAGGAATTTGTGCTAGCATGTTTGCAGTATAGCTTGTCTTAAAGCTTGAAAATATATTACCATATGGAAATGATATCTATTTGCAGCAGTGACACCAGGTTATAATTTTCTTTAAGTTCTTCATATTATTTAAATTTAAACAAAATTCCAGGCATGAATAACAGTAAAGAATCCCATAAATGTGTAGAGAACAAAAATCCAAGAAACGGACCCATGACCTCACATGTCAGTATACAGAGATAACAAAGTCTGAGTAAGAAGGAAAATGAATTATTGCTTCTCACTCAGGTAGGCAAATTTAACATCAGATGTATCACTGAGGCTTGATAGAGGAGAACACCTAACTCATCTGTGTCTCTGGAGGGGCGTTATTGTTAAAAAAAAATAGATTAAAGAAGTATCGAAGTAGCATTGCATATTAAATAAGGTATCTGTATGAGGAAATACAGAAACATGGGTGGGGGGAAGAAGGTAGAATATAATGAATAACATTTAGATGAAGATGAACAGAGACAGAAACAAAATCAGTTCTATTATTAGAACATATTGTAGACCAAAGATGTCAAACACACTGCCCTTGGGCCACACACTCCTGAGTACTGCTCAAAATAGATTGAAATATAATTGGGAGATATTTAACAAAATAAATAAAAATTTAATAGAACACAGATAATATTATGTAGTTTTTAAGTCAATAAGCAGCTCTAGGGATCCTTATGTAAGGTTTTGTGGCTCCCGTTTCTATTTGAGTTTGACACTACTATTATAGACAACCTGGAAAGAAAGGAAATAGATGAGTTCAGGAAACAGATCACAAGCTGAGCACAGAGACATAATATGGTAGGTAGAAATTTTCTTCAGTTACTCGGATTTCTTCTCAGTTTCTCTGACTCTGCAAAAAATAGGATTGCAATTTTTTAACTTGCCTTGCTTTGATAATTATTTCATACTTCAGAAGGTAGAGGAACTTCTCTATCTGATTTTCACCAACAAAGAGGAATGGGTTCTTAGGCTGGAATTATTGAGAACCTTGTAGGCATGCAGCTACTCCATCTTGAAAGTTTTGATAGAAAAAGAAAAGAAAGCCACATATTATTTGATATACTGTCTAGATTTGGGGAGAAGAGATTTCAAAGTTTATAGAGAAAGGACAAATAGAATTTTATGAACTAAGATTCTTCAGAGGAAATCAGCCCATGCTCAAGAAAGAATTTCTGAAGAGATACACATATGTATATGTGCACACACACACACACACACATACATACATACACATACACACACCAGATTCTTGATGGGGAGAAAAAGGGGATCAAGAAATGCACAAGGAACTCATTAATTGAGAATTTTAAAAGACATATGAAGAAGCTAGAAGCAAGGACAGGTAATGGAAAATGAATATGTGGTATTGTAAGAATTTAATTTAGAGTGGTAAGTCTTGGGATGAGATGGATCTAGTAAGGAATGTCAAAGATTCAAAGACGAGAGAGAGAGAGAGAGAGAGAGAGAGAGAGAGAGAGAGAGAGAGAGAGAGAGATTCAAAGATATGTCGGGAAAAAGAGTATCAAGGAAGGGCTATGAGTGGAACTTAGAATGAATGGAATGATAACGTATTATGGAAAGAAGACAGAGTTCCTCAGTTCTTATTACACTTCTTTTATCTCTTAAAGGATTACAAAATCTCTTCTCTCCAATCCATCTTCCATACAGTTGCCAAAGTCATAGACCTAAAGCACAGATCTGATTATTTCACTTCCCTGCTCATTAAACTCCAATGACTTTCTACTATTACCTCTGAGATAAAATATAAATTCTTCTGCTTGGCATTCAAAATCATAACCTGACTCCAGCCAACATTTCTAGCTTTATTATGTAAAAATTCACACACACTACATACAGTCTAGTCAAATTAGCCCTCCTTCTATTGTTCTTACTTGACATTCCATTTTTTGTCTCTTTGTCTTTGCACAGGCTGTTTCCCTTGTTTCCCTGTCTGTAATGCCCTCCCAACTCATTTCTACCTCTGATCATCTCTAGTTTCCTTCAAAGCACAGTTCACACATTATATCCTAGAGAAGGCATTTTTTTTCTTTTTTCTTTTTCTTTTCTTTTTTGGAGGGGGAAGGTAGAGCAATTGGGGTTAAGTGACTTGCCCAAGGTCACACAGCTAGTTTTTGTGTACGTGTGTTAAGTGTCTGAGGTCGGATTTGAACTCAGGTCCTCCTGACTCCAGATCTGGTACTCTATTCACTGTGCCACCTAGCTGCCCCAGAGAAGGCCCTTCTTGATACTCCTAGCTGCTAATGCCTTCCACTGAAATCTTTTGGATTTATTTTGCATATATGTGTGTGTGTGTGTATGTATATGTTTGTGTCAGCTTTTTATGTATACATCTTGTTTCCCCTCACAGAATGTAAGCTACTTGAGCACAGGGACTGTTTCATTTTTGTCTTTGTATTCTCAGTTCCTCGCACATATTAAGCACTTAATAAAGCTTACTTATTGATTAATTAGTCTGCAAAATCATAGGTCTCTGGTATTTTGACATCTTTTTCTTGCTTAGGAAAATGATTTTTATAATGAATAGGATATAACACAAATGGCTAATATGGAGCTGATAACTAATGTTAAGTGGGGAGATAAGAAAGAACCTAACTGCCCTTAATATGTTTGTCACCAGCACCAGAATTGACAGATATGATTGATTGCTGAGCCCCTGCTAATGGTCTTTGAAAGATGATGGAGGACAGGAGACATATCACAGGATTGAAGAAGGGAAAATCTGATTTGTTTAAGAGAAAAGAAAATAGAAACACATAAATCTAGGCTGTTAAACTTGACTCTGATTTCTAGACAAAAATTTTAAAACAGGTGTTATTAGTGAATGTCTAGAAAAGTAAGTCATGATCATGGAGAACCATTGTGCCTTAATCCAGAGCAGTTCATGCCAGACTAGACTTGTTTCCTTTTTTGATGGCTAACTATATTTGTCAATGAAGGGAATATTGTATATATCTTATCTGGATTTCACTGGAACATTTTTTAAAATCTCCTATGCAGTTCTAGTTGATGTGAGGGAGAGATGTGAGTGAGAGGATAATATACTTACAGGGGATTTGGAACTGGTTGAATGGATAGACCTGAAAGGTAGTCATTAATAATTTGAGGTCAGATTTGAAGGGATTGTCCAGTGGAATGTCTTGGGGATCTGAATTGTGCTAGTGTTGTATAATCTTTTTATGAGTGACTCAAACAAAAAATTAGATGGTGTACTTGTCAGATTTGCTAAGAAGAATAACTAAAATATTAGACGACTAAAACAAAATTAAAAAAAAATATTAGATGACAAGATCAGGATCCAAAAGATTTTGACAAGCTGGAACACTGGATCAAATCTAAAAAGATGAAGTTTAATTGTAATAAATGTAAAGTCTTGCACTTGAGATTGGAAAAATTCATAAGTATGAGAAAGATATGACTAGAAAGCAGTTTATCAGAAAAAGATCTGGGTGTTTGAGTGGCTTGCAAGCTCAATAGCAGTTAAGAATTCCATGTAACAATTTTAAAAAAGTTATCTTGGACTGTCTTCTGTTATGGTCAGACCACATATGAACTCTTGTCTTGTTTGGGGTGCCGCATTTTAGAAAAGACGCTGATCTGTTGGAGAGCAGAAATCCCCCGTGTAATATCAACATGCTGAAAGGCCTGGAGATTGTGTTAAGAATCAGTTGAATGAACTGTTATTCTAGAGAAAGGGATTAAGGAGAGCTATCATGACCCCTTTAAGTATTTGAAGGACTCATCTTGTGGTAGAATTAGACTATTCTCTTTGGCCCCAGGGAGCAGAGTGAGAAATAATACTTAGAAGCTGAAATAAACAAATTTGGATTTGATATAAAGAAAAACTTCCTAACGGTTTTTTTGTTTTTGTTTTTTTGAGGGTACAGAACTGTGATTTCATTGTTAAAGAGAATGTTCTATGAGGAAATTGTCTCTACTAGTGCAGATAGACACCTGTTTTGCAACTTTTAGTCTTATGTTTCTTGGATCATAGGGCAGTTAAAGGACTTGCCCAGATTCATATGGCTACTCTGTGTAAGAGGCAGAGCTTGATCCTAAGAGGTCTTGACTGTGAGGTCTTTTATCCAGCCCCTGTACCACACTGCATCTAAGGGATCTTAAGGTAACTCCTTCCCATTTTGTTTAGCTCTAATTTGAACCATTTAGAGAATCACAGAATCTTTTACTTGGAAGTTATCTCAGAGGTCATCTGATCTAATATATAGTTGAATAAGAATCCTGCCTGAATCATACTCAACAATGAAGCCTTTACTTGAAGACCTCATTTAAAAACCATTTAGAACTAGTCAGTAATTTTCTAGATATTCATAAAAATAAATTTTATTTTCCTAGATATTTACTAACCATTCTTTGAATAATTCTAACAGTTAAAGCCATTCATAATGACAGTGAGTTGTCTTAGGACCTGGTAGTGAATTCTTCCCGCTGGAGGTTTTCAGTCAGAGGCTTCACTTGTCTGATATTATGCAGAAAGGATACTTGCTTAGATATGGGTTAAATTAGATGACCTCTGAGGTCCCTTCCAGTGAAGAGATTCTGTGATTCTTTGAACTGTATTTCTTATGCTGTAACAAAACCTTTAATCCAGTATCTGTATGATGAATCAACATTCTCATGAAATCCCCCATGTAATAACATATTTTGAATAACATCCTATCCATAGGATAGTAACATAATATTGGATAGTAAGAAGTGATAAAAATTCTCCTAGGCATTAACCCTGCTTTCTTAGGCCATACTCTCTAATTAATTGGATATAGAATGACTTTACCATTTTTAGGTAAACCTGTGATTCTGATGAGATTTTTACCTTGCAGTTCTAAACTCTGTGATCTCATGAAGATGACAGAAACAATTAGAAAGCATTGTCTATTAGCTTGTGCCATTATAAAGATGGGTGAAATATAACTCCTTTAAGAGTCCTACTATGGTGAATTTTTTTAATTACGCAGAAATTTTATTTAATAAGAACATATGTTATAAGCACACACAAAAACAGTCAACCTGATATTTTGTTTAAATTGCTGGGGACTTGAATCACTGGCACCTGCTAGGATAAAAGCAAACATTGCCAAAGTTGACAGGTTTCTATGATTCATCAACACTGTAAACTGTTCAGGGTATGTGATGTAGTCCAAGATTCTTTAAAAATTTTCCTAATTATTTTGACACATCATGATTAAGTCACTGTTTTGTTTGTTTTTGACTAGCTATAACTGTCCTTTTAATGTTGTATCTATTTGAAATACCAAAGCTGCATTTCCAAAAACACAAAGACCAGTCAATTGCTTTGGCTCATAAAAACTGTCATGGCCAGCTCAGTTGGGAGAGATTAGACTAGCTAGTTTCTCGTAATTTATCTCAGGGATGCATTGAATGAGATAGGAGTCAGAGAGATGAATATTGGCTCCATTTACTCTCTACTAGAACAAAGCTTAAAAAGTTAAACTAACGTGTGCAGAGTGCATGATTCAGTGGCTGTACCAATCCCTATCCAAATACCACACATGATCACCTCATGCGCTGATGACTCTGTCCAATCCAGACCATGGTGGGAGGGCCAAACCAGCCAAGGTAGCTATGCGTCACAGAGCAAGTGGTTCTATGAGAACATCCTCTTGTAAACACATAACTAGCTGTGACCTTCCAGTAGTGACCTTGGGACCCCACATGTTATGTCCTGTAGTTGGAGCAGAGTGTGGGAATGTTCATGCCCAGAGGCTCTCAACATCTTTATCTTGTAACTGCAACAGAGGGTGAGTGTTTGTGCCCAGAAGCTCTCAACATCTCCCCTTTTTTGTTATTAAATAAGGTGTCCTTCTAGGTGTTTACCCTTCAGGAATCTAACTTCCACAGGAGTATTTTTTAAGGATATGGACAGCACTCAAACAGCAAGACCCAATAATGTAGGTCCACATAGCAATAATAGCAAGACAGCAATAGCCATAACTATGTAATACTCAATACTTTGCCACCATTTTGCAGGGCCTCCATTGAACAAATCAATAATTTGTTGAGCAGTTTTATCTGGCAACAAATCTTATTCTGATACTCTCTATTAATCTCTTGTGATATTTTATACAATAACTGAATATCATGTGTAATATTTGAACTTAAAAACAATCCATTTAAATGATTCCTAATTTGGGTCCAATTATAACTACTTTCATTATAAGGTAAATTTAACATACATAATGCAGTAAATCAATAATTGCAGAGAGATGATTGTGCAGCCATAATTAAATCTAACTCATCCCCTACATTGATTATAGTTTCCCGTAAACTTTCTATCAGTTGATAAAATTTAGTGTTGATTCTGGCTGGTAATGCAAATCACTGTAATGTACTTTTACATCTCCGTATATATTGGAGGAAGTCAGATTAGTACATTTGTAATTTTCTTTCAAACCCATTAAATACACAGTTTGTGTGCTTCCATGACCTTTCACTACATTTTGTGTGGCATTACATAATTGTTCACAATCTGAATAATTTTATTCTGAAAAGCAAATAGGTGGTCTTAATGAAAGTCCTATGAAGTTATACAGCACTGGACTGAATGTCCTATCAGTTCTAGGCTTAAATTGAAATTCTTGTCCAATAGCTTTGGAGGTGTTACCCTGAAGGACTGTCTCAGGAATCTGTTCTCCCCTTTTTTTGTTTTTATGCACTGTAACGGGCCAGAATATGCTGCATATAAGCATAATTCATGTACTTCAGAAGACAAAGCTTTAAAGCGGTGAATAATGCATCTTCAGGAAGGCAGATACAAAGAAATAATACAATAATCAATACAAGCAAAGTATGTAAAATCATAGACATCAAATTAAAAGGAAATAACTTTAACAATGTTAACAGTATCATGTTGGCAATGTTCCTGGATCAATTCCAGAGAAATGATGATTTTGGATGTTTACTGAAATAATTTGTAATATTTGAATCATGCCAAGCCCCAAGAAGTTGGGCATGTATTTTGTCCCAAAAACGTTAGAATCAGAGCTAATATATGGTAAAGGAGTTACATAACTATATGTATA
>CM053587.1:97205231-97223919 GCA_028646515.1 Pseudochirops corinnae | reverse complement strand
AAGTTATTGTTTTCATTTTTTCATATCTTTGATTCTCTCAATAAATAACCATATTGTCTCTAAATAGGTATGATTTTATCTCCTGCCTAAACTCAATCCTTCAATTACTTTTTCTTATCTAATCACTATAACTAGCGTTTTAGAACCACATAAAAAATAGCAGTGATAATGGAACTGATTTTATTCAAATATTCCTAATGTTCCTCTATTACAAATACTACTCATTCTTACTTTTAGCTAAATAAATTCAGTTTATCATGTTAAGAATTCATTTATTCTAATGACTTTTAGTGTCTTCAATAGAAATTACCATTATATTTTGTTAAAGGTCTTTTCTGCATCTATTGACGCAGCTGACTTGTGGCCCTGGAACTTCCCTCAGTGTCCAGGGCCTTCTTATCTTGGAACATTGGTCCCCTACCACACTGGTCCCCTCTTCCTATTGGTGAATTCCCTCCAGGGCCTCCATTTTGGGGACAGAACCAGACCTGCCATGCTTTATCTCCCTCTTGGCTATGATTCTGACTCTCCAACCCTAGCCACTATCACTCTGCTGACTTCTCAACCCGAAACTTCCCACAGTGCTTGGGGCCTTGTCATCTTGGAAAGTATCTCCACTATGCTAGCTCCCTTCTCTCTCTTAATTCTTCTCCTGGGGCAGCATGTCCCTGGAACAGCTTAGCCTTGTGGCCTGCTCACACCCTGGAATAGCCTTCTGCCAAGCCCATCCCTTTCTCCCATTGGTAAGCTCCTCCTGGAACCTCCATTTTAAGGATAGTCCCAGGCTGGCCTTCTTTCATTCTCTTCCTAACCCTATTCCAGATTTTTCTGGACTTCTACCTTCATCTCTCTCCTTTCCTGCCCCACCCTTTTTGTATTATCTTTCCCTGTAAGAAGGTAAGTACCTTGAAAAGAGAAATCGTCTTTCTTTTTGCTTATGCTTGTATCTCCAGTGTTTAGCATAACATCTGGAATATAATAAGCACTTAATAAATGCTTGTTTCCTTGGTTTTTCCAGTAATATAATCACATGGTTCTTGTTTTGTAATTATTGTGACCTTTCATGTTGGTAATTTTTCTAACATCAAACCATTGCTGCATTCCTGGTACAAATTCAACCTGGTCACTGTAAATAATCTCTGGAATATACTGCTATAGCCTTTTTGATTATATTTTATTCAATATTTTTGTATTAGTATTCATTAGTGGTATTGGTCTATCAGTTTCTTTTTCTTCTTTACCTCCCTGGTTTAGTTCTACTTATCTCAAAGAAAGGTGACCTCTAGCTCTGTTTTGCAAACAATTTATGTATGGAAGAAGAAAGCCAATGGCATCCATGCAGAACTCTGTCTCGGTCTTATAGCAGGATAGCTGGAAAGTCCTGATTACTGGCAGTCTCTAGTTCTCCCCTTTTTAACAAGTCATAGGATAGGTCAAGTCATAGCTTCCAAGAGTCACCTTCCTAGTCAAAGCTGGGGCTGGGGTAGCTGTCAAACCAGGGAAGCATGGATGCTGAGAAGCATTAGCACAACGGAGTGAATGCTGAATTGGGTCAATGTAGTCGCTGATGGACAATCTAGGAAATACTTAAATTAAATCTTAAATTGGAGACAACAAACAGAAACGTTGAAAGACAACAGAAAATCTTTGACCAAAAAAAAAAAAAATAGAAAAGCAGCTCTTAGTAAACTTTGAGCCTGGTGATTATGATTGCCAAGAGACCCAGTCTCAGATGGGACTGGAATCAAACTAGGAGATAGTGGTGACTTACCTTTTGCCTCAGAACTGGCTCTAAGAGTTGAAGTGGTAACAGACCAATAGCCTAGTCCTTGAATTTTGTTTGTTGCCTTTTGTTTTCAGTTGTTGGGTTTTTTAAAAATTGTACCTGAGGTGGTTTTAGAGGGAGATGGAGCCTTTCATGTAACTATCTTTACTGGAATACCTCTCCCAGAAAATAATTTTCTTTAGATCATCTCAAAAGATTTGATAGAAATGTGGTATCAACTCCTGGACTGGTATGTGTAATATGTAGGCAAGAGAAAATCCATTCTAGTTTATTTGTTGCTAAGAGAAATTGTTATGATGCTATTATATTAAGAACCAATTATTAAAGTGAGTTCTAGGCTTTCCTCTTTACTATTTCCTCATTAAGTCCCAGTTCTTGTTAAAGTCAGTTTCTGAAGGACATGACTAATTGATGAGATTACTCTTATCCCTCAAGGAAAGTATGCTCCTCAATCTTAGGCAGGACCCCACACAAGTAGAACTGACATTTGTTTAAAGTATAAATAAAATCCAGTCTGAGGCAGTCCTTGCCCTGGGGAAAGGAGCCCCAGTCCTTGCACTTCTCCATTAGAGTGTAGGGTAACCCCACTCATGAAGGAGAAAACTAACCAGAAAGGCCTGAATGGGGATGGATTCCCTTGTCCAGATTGCTGGATGCTGCTAAGTCTCAAAATCAAGTCATGTTTTCGCCAGAAGCTGAAGACTTCTAGCTCACTTCCTCATTAAATGTCTACCAATCCAGGCTGATTTTCACTTGTCAGTGACATTCATTTTTAGAAAGGTAGTTAAGGCTCTCAGGGTCTCCATTTGGGGTCTTTGGTTACCCAGAGAAACCCCTGACCATCAATTTATTGCTGGCTAGCTTAATTAGCAAGTTGAATATTAATTACCCAGAAATTCTGTCTCTCAGGATTTTTCTTTTGTTTCATTACCTTGTTTCTGTTCTTAATTTTTTTCTGTTGTCTTTAAACTTTCCTGTGTGTTGTCTCCAACCTAGATTTGATATGATTTTTCTACATTCATTATAATTTCCACAGAAACAGTACTTTATTCTGCTCTTATCAAGGGCTTAATTAAAAGTCCCTGACTCCCCCAACATACTACAAATTTTGGTCACAATCCAAACCCCACTTAGGCTCTGCTCCATATTTTCATATGTAACATGTACTCAGGCCTTTATTATTAAATCCTTTTAAAGACTTCTCCTCTAAGTTTAGAGGTGTCCAAATTATTCTTATTTTAAGATGTGGCTAAGAAAGCTACTGGAATGATACCTGAAACTTTCTCAGAAGTCAAGTTAACCCCTTCTGTCTGCTTCCCATCATCATGGATTCATCAGAAGGTCCTGTCAAACTAGTATATCTGTTTCTGAAACCCAACTGTACTACCAGAGCTCTTCTATCAGATGAATCTCTACTTTAATCCTGTTAAGAATGTCTAATCATTGCCACTGTTTATTAATTCCATGTAAAGTGTGTATCGATGAGTTCATCTTTTGAAAGCTAGGGTAATGCTGTCTGGGACAGAAAGTATTAATGGAATATATTACAATTAGCTCCCTAGTTAAAAAGGTCCCTTTCCCTTAAATATGTTTTTATCTATGGAAAATGCCAAATCCCTGGTTTTCTGACATCTATCCCAAATTTTTATTTGAAAATTAATGTCCTTTAGCTTTTCCCTATAAGCCTCAAAGAAAACACCTATCCCTTCAGTATAGCTAGATGCTGGGAAGAAAGCTTGATTAAACTGATTCAAATGTGAAGGAGATAGGTGATAGGCCCTTACCTCTACTAGAGTTATGTGTGCTTAAACATTTAAAATATAAAAAATAAAAATAAAATATAAATTTGTAGTTTAAAAAATCTGTTTACTCAAAGTATTCTCAAAATCATAGAGTTTCAAGCAATGTGCCAATGAAGTGAAAATTTCCAGGTATTGGGGAGAAAAACGTTTGGGGCAGATTCAGTACTGCTTGGGAGTATGCCAGGTCAGTACTGTTATGCCCTTTTTGCTTTCCATATATTAAGTCTTTATCATCTGAACCCACAAAATTTTTAAATGCACCCAAATTTTTACCAATAGCCCTCAGTTTTCATAGCAGTAGTGATGAAGGCTTTGATGATAGAGAGTTGAAAGGAGTAATGGTTTGCAAGTAGAGGCATGTCTGTACTGGGACAATTAAGAGGGTAAATTAATGTCACAAGCTTACTTTTTTTCTCTATTTGTCTTCATGGAACTGATAAGCCTATGCCCAGTCTGAAAAGTTAATGGTGTTTTTTTGAAACCAGTGATAGAAGGAAAAGTACAATCATAAAGAAGTAAAACACAAGATGAAGACACATTAAAAGATATATTAAAGATATATTAAACTTATAAGTAGGATAAAAACAAAATGATTAAAACAGGATTAGATTTATACATTGCTACTACGAAATATGGGCATAAGAATCATTTAATATGAAAAATAACACTATGAAATTCATTCACTTAAAGTAAACACAGTAGAATAATCTGCACAAAGTATATACATGTTTCCCCAAATGACACACTTAAGACACAATAGTTTACATGTCTTGATAAGCTGTAAGGTAAACAGAAACAAAAACTTTCAAAGTGATAACAGTAAGATAAAAATCACAGTTTAAACAATTTTTTAAAAGTCAAAATGCATTAAACATGCTATAATCAAACCTGAATATAAAAAAATTGTATATTAAGTGAAATATATTCCAGCATTAATTGGCAAAATTTTCTGTAATTAGGCTCCAAATATTACCTATAGTATTTCAGTCAGAATCAGAAGTTTCACATGTATTGTCATTAATTGTGGGATATGTTCTTAATCCTTGCCTTCATGCAGTTCTAAATTGCCGCAAATGTTCTTTCATATCCTGAGAAATGTGGCAAATCCTTCCTTCTATACCTGGTACTGCCATTATTGCTGATTTTTTATCTGATTTTTCTTCAAAGGCTGTGATGAAAGTAAGTTTAATATGTAGTATTGATTCAACAAATATTTATTAAGCAGTTATGTGCAATAATAATGTCCATATAAATAGGGGTTTTTGTTACTTAAATTTAAAAGTTTACTTCTATATCAGAACTATATTTTTTTTATTATAATTACATTTTCAAACTGGGATTTCTCTGATGATCTACTCTCCCTAAATCAAACTACAGGACCATATACAAATTTTAAAAGGTAAATATTATGTGTCCAAATATAATCAGAATTCCACTCATTTTTCTTAATTCAAATTACAATCTAGCATTTTTTCAGGAAATCTTATGCATTGGCTCTTTCAATTTCAGAAATGAATAAAGGAATAAAAGAGGTAACTTTAGGTTTCCACATCTTAAAAAAAATGAATCTCAGCTGAAGTAATGGTAAATTAGTACTCAATAATATTTCATAAATTAACAGAATTTCAAAATAGAATTTAAAATATTTATTAAACACCTTTTCTTAAACATTCATCAATTGTTGTGCTAGGTTAATGTGGCATATTAAAAAAGTATAAAAATGTATGAAATCAGGAAAACACTGTTCTCAAACAGCAAATATATCAATTTCAAGACACTTCACAATCTGGTCCTAGTATATTATATTAAAAAGAAATACTTATTCTACTTACAGGATATTACTACTATATTAAAAGAAATACTTATTCCATTATAGAACTAGTGGTCTTCCTTTTCTCCCCTACTATTCCTCTATATTCTCTCTGAAAAGTCCTGTTCCAATGTCTCTTCATGGCATTGAGTTGACCACTGTGCTGTCAAAGACAATGCCTACAGAGCATAAGATCTTTTAGGTCCTACAATTGGAATAGCTTTAAATAGAGTTCTGGCAATAAACTAAATCAACTTTCTGAGTATTAGTCCACCTACATATGCAAAGATTCATTACCAGTGGGGCAGTAATGCATCTTTTGGCCAGGAAAATCCATGAAGCGAAGGAAAATATTTAAAAAAAAAAAAACACAACCTCAATCCTACATGGTCTTATCTTGCTTATGCAATGATGGTGGTATATTGATAGGAAAAGGAATAGAGTGTATTAAAAGTCACAGTTATTAGGCTGTCTCTACAAACTTTAATTTTACAACTTAAACTGTAAATCAGAGATCCTTGACCAATGATTAAAGAATGGAAAGGATTTAATATTAAAAGAGATGAATTATACCAATCCTAACATTCTATAAAGAAAACCAGAACAAGGACATTGCAGTTTAATGGAAGGATAAGTTCTTCCATTTATGTAAGTTTTACATTAAAAAAAAAAGCAAAAGAAAAAGTTGTATTTTAATAGACAGGAAAAGATGTGGGATTTAACTTTGAATTACCTGTTTGTGAACAGTCAGACCACCAAGTTATCAGAGCAAAAATTAGAAAAGCAAGAAATAATAATAATGAGAAAAGGTGTGGAGAGGTAAAAGTTAAAGGCAATACAACTTTAGCATGTAAATTTGCTTGCAAAATCTTGCAAACAAAGATGAAAGACATTTACGAGCAGCATCAAGTTGATAAAGCATAAAGAAGTAGTACAGAGTAAAACCAATTTAAGAGAAAGCTAGAAAGAGATCCAACTAAACAGTCATCCCAAAGCCATTTATGAATAAAAATGAAAGGATAACAAAGAGAAGAAAAATGAAAAAGATCTGTAAAGATAACTATAACTATTTTAACTATCAAAGGCAGTGGAACTACCACATCTGGACCCTACATCACAGTTCCAAATGTGGTAGCAGAGGAAATATAAATGGTATAAAAGAGAACAAAGATGAATAAAACCACTGGATTGGACCAAGTTATCTATAGAAGAAATCAGTACTGAAAGAGACAAGTTTGAGGGCTGATAGTCAAGATACTGGAGGGAGAAGTATATACCAAGTTTTCTGGAGAAAAAAAAATTAGTTTTTATTAATATCAAAAAAGGCAACCAGGAAAACATAAATTACAAATATATATATGCACATATATATATATATGTACACACACACACATACACATATACATGTACACACACACATATGTCTACTTGTTCACCAATACAAAATCTTTGCAAGAGTCATCTATTCACAAATCAAGGACATCTCCCATAAGGGCATAAATAGGAAATAAGCAGGCTTACACAAATGACATTTAACAATAACCTCATCTTTACCATTTTACTACTGACTAAAAGATGTGTAGAATACAAGATTTCATTGTGCTCATTATTGATTATGAAAAAGCATTTGATTCATTACCATAACATGCTACCTTAAAGGCTCTTTTTTATGATGAGGAGTCTTATAAATACATCCAAATTTCTAAATATTCTTTGAAAGATTTAACGATAGAGTCATATGAAATGGGATATACTGGAAGTTGTTTTTTCTTTTAATAATTACAGATGTAAAGCTAGATGCTCACTCTCTCCAGTATTTTTGAATATAGGTTTAGAAATGCTAGCAATAGCAATGAATGGAATAAAAGTGAAAACTTCTCAGGTAACATTCCAGAAATCTAAACAGAGTTGTAATGAAGTACCAAAGACTTAGTAACCTGGGCTGGGAGCCTGGGACCCTTGCCTTACTTCCCTGGTCATAAGTTGAAGTTTTTGCTAAGCTTAGCTAAGTGTAGGAGAGGAAGGCACAGACCCTGCAAATCTGACCTCAGGCCTGAATGTTCCAGACTTGTTTCTACTGATCATCACCTGACCTGTACAAATATAAAATTGGAAATCCTGTTGCAGAACTCTGGGCAGGTCACCATGTCCTAAAATCCCCATGATTCATAAAATATTGTCTGCTTTCATATCTAAGTTGATATTGATGACATATTTTGTCTGTTTTCATGTCCACTAGACATGTACCTTCTGCTTTTTGATATTACTGACATTTTACCTGCAGCACCAGCAGATTTTTGCGGTTAAGATTGTGCGCCTCAGTTCTTAATTGATGGGAACAAGGGAGGGGGGAAAGGGGTGGTCTTTTGGGTATATAACCAAGTTTTGCATTTTGCATTTTGCCTCTCCTACTAGACTGCCTCTAGTAGCGAGACCTCCCTTCTTGCAAGAAGAAATAATTAAATAAATCATTCCTGTCTCTACTTGGAGATATCTCTGCTTATTTTATTTGGGCAAGGGTCATCTTTGTCCCACACAGCAATGAGAGAAAGAAATTAAGGGTACAAGGAGGAAATAAAACTGTTTCTATTTGCTGATGATATGATGCTTTAGTTTCAGACAGGTACTTTTTTATGGTACTACAAAAAGATCCATCTATGCCAGAAATTCTCATATTTTTGGAGGTCAGTTCACTTTATACTCCTGAAAATTACAGAGGACCCCAAAGAGCTTATGTTTATGTCGATTATATCTAGCTATATTTGTTGTGTTAGAAACTAAAACTAACAAAATTTTAAATACTTAACTCATTTAAAGAAACAATAATAAACACATGGTAACACAAATAAAATTTTTATGAAAGTAACTATATTTTTTTAAAAAGAAAAAATAGTGAGAAGTGACATTGTTTTAGGTATTTTTGAAAATATTTTTAATGCCTGGCTTAATAGATGGTAGCTATGTTCTCATATCTACTTCTGATTTCAATCTTTTGCAATATGTTGTTTTGGTTGAAGTACACAAAGAAAATCTAGCCTTAAATAGATATTTATTTGTGAAAAGAGAGAGACATTTTAATAGATACATAATATCTTCGTAGTATTATGAAAAGTCTTGACTATGGAGTCTCCCAGAGGTCCATAGATCACAATACAATGAGAACCTATACCTATATGTTAGTGTGGTGGTGGTGGTGTTTTTTTTTAGTAAAAATAAGTTTTGTACATTGTCAAAGTTCTTTTCCCTACATTTGAGACAATCATGTTTTGAATGTTTTTATTTTTAATATGAATATGCTGATTGTTTTCTGATATTGGGCCATCCTTACATGTGGGATACAAATCCAGAACAATAATGACTGATTTCTTGCATTAATTACTATCAACCGCTTGGCAGAATTTTATTTAAAATTTATGAATTAATACTTACTAATGATATTGGTTTATAATTCTTCTTTGGTCTATCCTTCCTTGGTTTAAGAATTATGACAATATTTTTATCTCACAAAAAGAATTTGGTAGAGTGATTTCTCAATTTTTGAGAATAATTTGTGTACTATTAGGTATGTTTTATCATTACAATTTTTTCATATTATCTCTATGATTTGTTCCTTGATCTGCTCGTTATTTAGGATTTCACTAAGTCTTCATGTCTTTTGTTTGTATTCCCTTGACTAATTGCTATTTTCATTATGTTATGACTTATAAAAGATGTTTATTATTTCTGCCTTGTTACATTTATTTTCAATGCCTCTGTGCCCTAATTGTTGTTGTTCAATCATTTCAGTCCTGTCCAACTCTTGTGACCCCATCTGGAGTTTTCTTGGCAAAGATACTGGAGTGGTTTGCCATTTCCTACTCCAGTTCATTTTACAGATGAAGAAGGTCAGGCAAACAGGGTTAAAGGACTTGCCCAAGGTCACACAGTTAATAAATGTCTGAGGTCTGATTTGAATTGAGGAAGATGAGTCTTCCTAACTCTAGGCCCTGCATTATGTACCCTGTGTCACCTAGCTGCCCCCTTAAGCACTAATATAGTCAAATTTTGTAAAAGTCCCATGTAATGTCAAGAAATACACATATTCTTTAGTGTTCCTATTTAGAAGACATTATCAATCTTTTAGCTCTTGTTTCTCTACCAATTTATTTCATTTTTATCTTTTTTGCTAGATTTTTTTCAAATCTGAGAGAGGGACATTAAAGTCTCTTACTATTATTGTGTTACTATGTATGTTTTCTAGTAATTCACTTAATTTTTCTTTTATAAATTTAAGTATATGACATTTAGAGACTATAAGTTTCATATTGGTTTGTTTATGGTTCCTTCAGGTATAACATAGTTTCCTTATTTATCTCTATGTTATTTATCTCTATTATCTCTATAACATGATTGCAATTCCTGCTTTTTAAAATTTACTTAATGCACAGTAAATTTTGTTCCAGCCCCTCATTTTTATTCTGTGTATGTTTTGGTGTGTGTGTGTGGGGGTAGTAGTGGTGTGGTGGTTGGGGCATTAGGGGTGGGGTTGGGGTGTTTTTTGTAAGAAACAGATTGTGGAGTTTTTTCTTACCCATTTTATTATTTTATTTTCTTGGCCTGTTTAAGTCATTTGCATTTAAAGTTAGGAAAATTTTTTTTCTTCAATTTGTCTCTAGGATTGGTTTTTTAAAATTTGATTTGTGTTTATGTTGTTACTGTCGTTGTTTCTCTTCCTCTTGTAAAAAGCATTTTATTCCTACAATTATTTTGGCAATTCTATTCCCAGAGCCTTTCTTCTCCTCACCCTCAACTGATTCAACTGAAGTAGGACTCCAGTCCGATTATTATTCAACCTTTTTCCTCATTTTGGAGTTTTATTTAACTTGATTTTTATTTCCTTTTATTCATCTATCTTAATTCTTTTATTTATCTAATTATTCTCCTTTGCCCTTTTTGCTATTTTGCTTGTGTTTTAAAATTTTTCTGCACTTCTTTTTCTAATAAGGGTTTTTTTTTTTAAAAACTTTATTCTTAATTCTCTTCCCTTGTCTAATTTTTTATTATTTCATTCATGTTCTTTACATTTATTTATTCCTTCTTTAGTGGTTTGGTGTTTCTCATGGAATAAAAGCATCTAAAATGCTAAGTTCTGAGTTTCCTCTTCTAAACAATTTTTGTATTATTGTCTTGAAGAGCTTTTCTCCTCAATCCTACCCCCCCCTTCTCTTTTAGTTGGTGTTGTGTCTAGTTCTTACAAGTATCAGTTTCTATCAGAGGTAGTAAGAATGGAAGTATTGCCCTATGTAGAAATTTCCCTGTCCCTCCCACCTTGATCATTATCTTTCCCATTTGCCATGGAACCTCCTCTCTCGGTGCATGTCCTCACACACTTCTCAAGACTAGTTGCATCCAGTAGCTCAGATTTACCTTCTCCTGAGTCAACAGAGGATCAACACTCATTCAGAGGAAAGGTTCTAAGTACAAAATCCCTGTAGATTATGCATACTGCAAGGTTCCCCATTTTCCATTACAGAATCTCTTTTCTCTCGTGGGTGGTTTTTTTTTTCAGATCTCTCAGACCTCCTCTCATCACTGATTCAAGATCTCCCTCTTTCTCTCATTGCAATCCTTCCCTTACCACTTCACCCATTCTCCTATAACCCCTCTTCTTGATGAGACACTGTTAGAGTGATTTTCCCTTCATTATTTACTATTAACTTTATTAACATACATCATACATTCCCCTGAGTCTTATACCTTTCCTCTTCCTTTTAATGCACCTTCAAATTCTGCAATTTACTCCCACAAAATATACTGAATTACTTGTAAAGGAAGGGAGGGGATAAATTGAGAGGTTTAGTCTATGGTGTTTTGGGCCTCTTCCTCCACTGCTTCTTCTATTTCTTTAAGTTACACTTTCATCTTTATTCCCTAGCATACTTTTTGTAAAGAAAACTCTTACCAGTCCTTTTTGCTCCCTTACCAAGATAAGAATTTCTTTCTAGGATTTTCTTTTTAGTGGTGTTATGAGATGAGGTGATTTGTTTGGTTATTTTCTTCTTTCCTTGTTAGTTATATTTATTTACCTTACTTTTTTTACTTGAGGTGTTTGCAAGTCAAATAATCTACATCTTTTGTTTTTTTTACAGGAGTGCTTTAAACATTTCTCTTTTATTTAATCATCACCTTCTTTTCATTAACAATTAGGTTCAAATTAGTGTAATTTACCATTTTGAATTGTATCTTGAGTTCCCTTGATTTTTGGAATATATTGTTCCACTCCTTTCTGCAGTTTCTGGTGGATACAAAATATTTTCATTCTACTTAAATTTTCCTCCATTTATATTTGAGAGTCTTCTTCCTGGTCATATGAAGAAATTTCTGTGTCACTGGAATTGTTAAATTTATCACAATGGAGTCTTGGAGTTTGAAGCACAGGATTTTCTTTTTTTCTTTTTCCTTGAGGATATCTGGATTTTTAAAAATTAGCGCTTTCTTTCCTTTCTGTATTCAGTTCTTAAAAGTTCTCTTGTATTATGCATTGCATTATGGTATCTATTTTTTTTAACCTGTTATATACTTCTAAAAGATTAAGATCCTTAAGATGTTTTTGCATACTGTCTTTTGAGATAGATCTGTTTTGTTTAGGTAAATATCAAACTATTTTTTTATTATTACTTTTTGCTTCTTTTCTCTTTCATATTGTCATCTCCTTCAGGATATTTATATGCCCAATCAGTTGTTCTATCTTTCACATTTTTGGAGGGACTCACCACTGTGGAGTTAAGTTTTTCTATTTTATTAATATTTTTTCTGTTATACAGGCCACGAATTCTCCCATTTGTTATCTTTTAATTTATCTCAAGATTCTTATTTCTCTCTTGAACAATGTGGGAAGATCTTGTTGTGATTCTACGCTCTCTTGAGAATCCTCAGGGTTCTGTTTCATCAAATGTTGCTTCAATTTCCCTGGTCTTAAAATGTTTGTTTAGAGACATTCACCACTGTTTTGATGCCTTAGTAGTGATCTTTCTTTTAAAATAAAAGGGCGTACCTTCTCTATTGATTCATATGTTTTGCTCTAGGTTTTTATCTGAGTTTTTTTCCTCCTGAAGTCATTGGTGATTTTAATCTTTTTTCCTTCTGTTAATTCCCTAATTGTCACTTTCTGACTCCTTCCCTTTTGAAGGTAGATCCCCTGAGGAATACATCTCAAATTCATCTCAGCTTCCTTTTACATTGAGGAATTCCCTTTACACTGACACCAGTTCTTGTCTCAAGAAAATCCTTGGGGGACAGGACTGGCTTATGCTAGTTCCTTTCCCCCCAGGTCTGGTTTAGGCTCACATGTACACTGGTGCCCTCCCCTAGTTCCCTCTGTCCTTTAGTTCTGTGTTGGAATACTCCCCCACACTCCCATACATCCTCTTCTGCCTGTAGGAAGACAGAGTTGAGGTATAATCTTGTTGCCATAAAATGGTGAGGTGAAGGGAGAGGCAAGGTGTACTAATAGAAACTGTAACAGCAGCAAAAAATTCTGAACCCTGGAGGTGGCAGATAGGTTTGTGCACCTGCCACAGAAGGAAGCTGGTGAGGGTGGGAAGTAGTACTGAGGAGTGGGGAGAAAGTTAGGAATTTGTGTTCTCAACTTTTAATTCATAAGGCTCTTACCTTGTTAGGCTTCTTGGCGTCAGCCTGTGAAGAAAGCTATAATTGCTCTATGTCTTAACACATAATTGTTCTTTTGAGGAATTTTTGAGAAGTGATGGGGACAGAAGAAAGTAATCCTCTGTTTTGTTGGTCACATAACCTACAAAGCCTGGCTTTAAATTACTTCCTCCTCTTCTTTATAATATTAAACTCCTACCAGACTTTCAAGAACCTCCAGCTCAAATCTTACCATATCTTACAATAATGCTTTCTTTGACCATCTCAGCCTAAAATGATTTATTCCTTCTCTTAAATCTAGAGTAAATTATTGTTTATTCACTCATTCTGGCAATTAATTTTGTATTGTCTTATGACATTTTCTATTATTGCCATAAATTGTTCTTTAAATATTTTATTGTTATTTAACTTTTCCTACGTTTATGGCTTGGTGCTCAAGTAAAAAGCTCCATGAAGGGGGGTGGTCAGGTGGTGTAGTGAATAGAGAAGTGGCCCTGGAATCAGGAGGACCTGAGTTCAAATCCAGCCTCAGGCACTTAACACTTACTAGCCATGTGACCTTGTATAATGCCATGCACTAGCGGATTCCCAAAAGAATGCTACTGTGAACAGCTTTTAAGGTTCAGATTACACAGTATAGTGAACACTCCACTTATTCCATTACAAATGAAGGCAAACATTCACAATATATCACAATATAATATTCACAACATTACATCTTATCACAGAAAATCACAATATAGTATTCATAAAAGCTTAACATTAGAATAGCCACACAGTTTTCACTACAGTTGCCACAGTATTTGAAACAAAGAACAAAAGAATAATCATCTGGTTTCCCCAAGTGGGAAATCCTACTTATGTATTCATTTGGTCAATTCATAATACAATAATCAATACTTAATCATTCAATCAATTCACTATACAATAATCAATCTTCCACTCATGTGGCAATCAGTCACTTATCTAGCAGTCACTAAATACAATCATTAGAAAACCACACAAACCATCCACCCCTTGGTGTCCAGCAAACCTCAATTTCATCCAAAGGGAGGCCTTTTCTTCACCTTGACTAGGGGTAGTCTCTCAGATTCCCTGGATGTCCTTCCATGGTCCCAGCTCCTACCTGAATCCACCAGTCACCTGGATTCAGAGGCAGATAGGTCCTTGTCCAGTCCTCCAGGCAGTCCCTGGAACACACTGAAGTTCACAGGGTCTGGCACATCTCAGACCCTTCACCACTTCTGTTGTTGGGAATTCAAGGATCCACCAAGCCACAAACCAATAAAGGCTTATCCCTGTCATGCTTCTTCAGTCCTCCAGCAGTTCAGCTGGCCCTAGGACCCAGGAGAAATCTCAGCCTTCCAGGAGGCCTTCACCAGATTCTCCAGCAGTCCAGCTCCCAGATGCTGGGACAATCCTGCTTCCTCCACCAGGAGCCACTAGGAGGAAGATTCCCGATTCTGTCTCTCTGCTCTAGAACTCTTCTTATATACACGCACTGGCCTCCTGTCTCAGCCAACCCTCACGTCAGGAACAGGAGACAGAGCTCACACCTATCGTACCTAGCCCTAACTAAATTGATTGCTGTTACACCTTGGGCAAGTCACTTAACCCCAACTGCCCTCCAAAATAAAAGCAACAACAACAAAAAAAAAGTTGCATGAAGGAAAGGACCAAACTTCTTCAAATACCGCTTACCACATAGGTTTTTACCACATAGTAGCTACTGAATAAATACCTAACAATTCAATTTCATTTAAACTGGAGGCAACAGGAATTTAATGAAAATTTTTAAGCAAAAAAAGTAAACTGATAAAATAGTATTATGGTATGCCAAGGCCCTAAGATTCTTAATTAGGATGGCAATAATAATGATGATAATAACAATAGCATTTACATTATGCCTTAAGGTTCATAAAGTACTTTACATATGAGATTTTATTTGCTCCTCACAACAACCCTGTGAAATAGGTACTATTAATATTCTCATCTTTCAGATGAGGAAACTGAGTTTAAGTGACTTGCCCAGGGTAACACAAAAAGTAAATATCTAAGAGAGGATTTGAAATCAGATCCTCCTGAATCCAAATTCAATACTATACCCACTGTGCCAATCAGCTGCCCCTAGTAGTTGAAATGCAAAGGAAGGGGTTAAATCAAGAAATTGTGGAGATAGAAATGACAGGCTAATATATGTGGAAGGGGAAAAAAAAGAAGTTAAAGATTGCTTGAAGATTTCCAGGCTAGGTAACTAGTAGAATGGTGGCACTGCTAAAAGAAATAGGAAGCCAGGAGGGATAAGTCAGGTTTTTTGATGTAAAGATACCTTCAGTTTTGGACAGCAAGATGTCAGTGAGATGTCCAAATGGAAATGTTTAGTAAGCAGCTGAAAAGGCAAGACCTTGGGTCAGGAAAGAACCTGTGACTAAATTTTATTTAAGAATAATCCAAATAAAAATGATAGTCTAAGCCATGAAATCTCCAAGGGAAAAGAAATGAAGAAGGAATAAAAGAGTCATGGGGAAAAAGTGGGGAATGCTAATATTTTAAGGGGCAGAAGAAAATTAAGAAGTGGGATATATACATCACAAAGGGAGAAAAGCATTTCAAGATGGAGAGTACTGCAAACCAGACCAGACTCAGGCTTGTCCAGTGATTCAAATTCAGGATTATTAAGAAACAAGACACTTAAAGTCCATCTGATATTTAACAAAAGGAAGTTTACTGAACCATAGCATGGAAAGGATATTCAGTAAGAACACAGCACTGATTCACTTGGGTGCAGCTTTCCTGCCTCTACATTTGCCATGGTGGCATGTTGGGTGTCAAGCTGGAGGGAGAAGTTTCTGACTTGTGCACTGTTTTAAATCTCAACTGTCTCAATAGTTTTTAAAGAAAACCAACTCTCTCCTGAAGTACAGTCACTCATCTCCAGTTGCTTCTTGAAAATACTCAGCTGGATATCCTGCAGGTATCTCAAACTCAACAAGTATAAAACAAAAAGTCTTATCTTTACCTTTCTGAACTTTTCTATTACTGTCAAGGACACTTCCATCTTCTGGTCGCCCTCACCCAGTTTCACAACCTTACCATCACCCTCAATTCTTCACTCTCACTAACTCTAGATATCTAATCCACAAATTTTGTCATTTCTATCTTCACAATATCTCTCATCTATATCTCCTTCTGTATGTGTGTGTGTGTGTGTGTCTGTGTATATATATATGCACATACATACATACACACACATAGATGTATATACATATATATATATATATATATATATATATATATGAGCATACATACTTATATAACATATAGCTACAACCCTAGTTCAGGCTCTCATCCTTTGCCTGGATGACTGCAACAGCTTTCTAATGTGTCTGTGTGTTTCACATTTCTCTCCATTCTAAATCTTTCTCTTCTATTGCCAATGTGATTTTTCTAAAAGGTAGGAGGGACTGTTCCACCTCCCTGCTTAGTGAGCTTCACCAGCAACTTCTTACCATCAGAATCAAATATGGGCTTTTTTGTTTGGCACCTTAAACTCATCCTAACCTGCCTCATTCCTCTCTAACCATTCTTTTTATCCTTACTCCTCTCCATGTACTCTGCAACCCAGCAGCACTGGCCATCTTTCAGGTCCTTAAACACAACATTCTACCTCCTGTCTCCACATCTTTGTTCTTGCAGCCCCCATACCTGGCATGCCCTTCTCCTTCCCCTCTACCCCATCCCTTCTTTTCCCTGGCTTTCTTAAAGACTTCTTAAATCCCACCTTAGGTAAGAGGCCATTCCCAGGCTCCCTTGTTGCAAATGCCTCCTCCTATCAGGTTATTTTACATGTACTCTGTACATAGCTTATTTTATTATTACTATTACATCTAATTATAACTAGTTACCTAATTATATCTAGTTATTCATATGTTGTCTTCCCTTTTAGAATGTATGCTCCTTGAGAACAAGGATTGTTTCTGGCTCTATTTATTTCTTCAACATTTAAAACAGTGCCTGGAACATAGTAATAAGCATTTGACAAGTCATTGATGATTACTGTAATAAACAGTAAATGCTTTCTGGATAGACTGGACGGTGTCAAATGCTACAGTGATCAAGAGGAATGAGGACTGAGTAAAGGCTGTTAGATTCAGAGACTAGGACTCTAATGAAGTCCTTAGAGGAATAAAGAGCCTAGAAGACATTGGGTTAATAGGAAAATTCATGGAGTGAAGAAATAGAAGTAGCACTTGATAGATTACTAACTTATGGTCAAATGCCGGCCCCCCCCAAAAAAAGAAACAGGATAGTTGTTTTAGGGGGCAAAATGTTCAAGTAAGGTTTTTTTTTCCCTTGTTAAGATAAGGTAGCCCTGACCGCTAATGTAGAGTAAAAGACCCTAGAGAAGTTAAGACTGAAGGAATATGGGTCCTGGGGGGCGGAGCCAAGATGGCAGCGTAGGAGCAGCAACATATTGCAGCTCTCACATAGCCACCCCAAAATACCCATAAAATATGACTCTAAACTAATCTTAGAACTCCAAAATGCACACAAATATACTTTCCACTAAAGTCAGCTCGGCTACGAGGAACCATATCAGCACTGCGAACCGAAACCAGCCTGGCCTAAAGCCCTGGCTGAGCCCCGAGTGTGGCTGGACGAGAAGAGCCTCGGAGCCTCGGTTGAGCGGATTAGCGGCAGCTGCGGCAGTGTTCAGAACTAGGTCAGTGGGACTTGTGAGGTCTTGGGAGAAAAGCGGTCTAGCTGAAATACCTCCAGGGCAGGAAAGCTAAAGGCAGAGGCTTTGCACCAACCTCCGCATTGCAGCTTCCGCGCCCTTGGCCTGCAGACTGCAGGGGGACTAAGAGATCGTTCAGAGGCTAAGTGCTCTTATGTTGAGCGGCCTGGATCCAGATTGCGGTCTTGGGCCTTGGTCCTGTGAGTCTTCTTTATCCAGTGAGCCAGAAGTGGGAAAGGGACCCAGCACCTTCCTGAGAGCTATGGCAGCCGGGAGGACCCCACTGATTTGGGACACAGCTTTCCCTTCTGGAAGCAGAGCCCCACAGAGATTTAAAAAAAAAATCACGGACTGACCAACCATGAGTAAGAATAAGCATAAGAAGCAGGGTAAGAACGGAAACCAAACCCTAGATTCCGTCTTTGAAGAAAAGAAGGACCAAGGCAGAGAGGTGCAGGACAGCACAGCCACAGCTCCCCGACCAGGGGCTTCCAATAAACACGAAGATTGCCTTAAAGCTAGAGATATGCTGAAGAAGGATATTGAAAACCAAATAAGAGAAGTGGAAGAAAAATTGGGAAGAGAAATAAGAATATTGCAAGAAAATCATGAAAAGAGAGGCAGCAATCTGACTGAAGAAATCAACACCCTAAAAAATAGATTAATTCAAATGACAAAAGAGGCACAAAAAGCCAATGAGGAGAAGAATGCCTTAAAAAAGTCGACTTTGCCAGATGGAGAAAGAATCTCAAAAGCACTCTGAAGAGAATATTTCTGTCAAAATTAGAGTGGAGCAAATGGAAGCAAATGATTTCATGAGAAATCAAGACACTATCAAACAGATTCAAACAAATGAAAGAATAGAGGGCAATGTGAAATATCTCCTTGAAAAAACCACTGACCTG
>CM053587.1:97150697-97204731 GCA_028646515.1 Pseudochirops corinnae | reverse complement strand
GTCTATCAATTTTATTGGTTTTTTCATAAAACCAACTCTTAGTTTTATTTATAAGTTCAATAGTTTTCTTACTTTCAATTTTATTAATCTCTCCTTTGGTTTTCATTATTTCTAATTTAGTATTTAATTGGGGATTCAATTTGTTCTTTTTCTAGCTTTTTCAATTGCATGCTCAATTCATTGACCTCATGGAGAAAATCTTAATAATGCAGGTTAAATTTAAACATGTGCCTGGCATACATTTCTCCCTCAACCCCCAACAATTGTTAAACGTTTATCAGCACAACCTTTTTAAAAACAAAAAAAAATTATTTTGCTTCTTAATGTATTTTTATACCAGCTTTCTTCTTAAACTGAATTTTGTCTCCCAAACAATCCAGCGAGGCATGTAGATTAGGTGTTATTATTCTTAGCTTATGGAAGCACAGATGGGTGAAATAATTTTTCAGCAATTTGTTTAAAAATATCTAGGTTGTTTAGTAGGTTGTAAGCTCGATATGTGTCAGCAATGTGAGATGGCAGTCAAGAAAACTAATACAGTAAATGACACAGAGGGAGACTTAGCTTCCAGGAATAAGGACCTAACAATTCTATTGTTATTCTTTCTTGTTCAGGCCATATTATGGAGTAACGTCAATAAGTACCACAAAGTCAAGGTCTGTTTTTACTGCTGAAAGACATAATAAATGCTGACAAGAAAGATAATTTCTAATCCCGAATCACATAGTTGTCTGGAAAAAAAGGATTGTTATTCAGTCAGATAAGAGTTAAAAGAAAAAACTTAATCTTAACCCCAGAGGCACTTTTCCTGGCTTTGTTAAGTGGGTGTGGTGGCTCATAGTTTATGATTATGAATAAGGAAATGTCAATTTGTATTTAATTTAGAGAGGCTTTCTAGCCATTGTTTCCTAACAGAGAGGAATTGAGATGATAACAGGAGAAATTTTTGGTAGTTCCCAAAAAGGGATTCTGTCTATTTAAAGATAGAAAAAAACCCTAGCTCCCCCACCCCCAATTACGGAAATTACGGTCTTTAAGATAAAAAAGCCCAACAGTGCCTGCTCAGCTCTTGAGAAAGAGCTAGTTAAGGAGTTCAAGGAGGGAGACATTGAAAGCTCTGCAACATCACAAATATTAGTAACTCTTCCATGTGCCCCCTATTCTGGTCCCATGTGCCCCCTATTTGTAAATTTTTCCACGTGGAAACCTGAGTGCAGTGATCACTGTGCAGTGATGTGTGTGTATTTGTGGGATAGTGTGTTCCAGGTTTATAGGGAGAGTGTTTTGGTGCTATATTTAGAGGGAGCTAGGTGGTGCAGTGGTTAGAGCACTAGGCCTGGCGTCAGGAAGATCTGAACAGGACACTTGCCTTAAACACTTACTTGCTGTGTGCCCCTGGGTAACTCACTTTCATCTCTGCCTCATTTTTCTCATATGTAAAATGAAGATAGCAATAGCATCTACTTCCCAGACTGGTGAAAAACAAATGAGATAATTCTTTGCAAAACCAAAGAGCTATATAAATGCTAGTTATTATTATTTTTCATAATGTAGGCTGCAGATGGTGGCAGAGAGCAAGGCATGTCGAGCTTCCAACACACAGTAGAGGTATGGGGGAGACTTTTAATAGCCTTTTTCTAGGAGGGGAGCGGCTGGCTTTTAAAATCGAGCTCACCAAGGACAGTCATCTGTTTGGCCCTGCCTTCTCTCCCAGCCCAAGGCTTTCATTACCTGATGCCTGTTGGACATCTTGACTTGGATGTCCCATAGACATCTTAAACTCAACATATCCCAAACTGAGCTCTTTACCTTTCCCCCAATCCCCTCCTTTTCCTAACTTTTTTATTGTTGTTTGAGATCATCACCATCCTCCCTGTCAATCAGACTCACATGTCATCTCCAGCTCTTCACTCTCACCTTCCATATTCAATTTGTTGCCAAGTCTCATCAGTTCTACCATTGTGACATCTCTTGTAAATGCCCCTTTCCCTCCTCTGACACTCTCATTTGAAGGCCCTGATGATCACTTCATACCTGGATTATTGCAATAGTATAACAGTATTCTTGTTGGTGTCTCTGACTCAAGTATCCCCATACCAGCCCCTCCTCCATTTAATTATCAAAATCATCTTCCTAAAGTGCAGGTCCAACCATGTCACATTCCACCCTGTTTCCCCTCCCCAGCCCCAGGTTCAGTAAACTCCAGTTGCTCCTTATCAGTTCTAAGACCAAATATAAAAACCTTTTATTCGGTTTTCATAACCTGCCCCTTTCCCCACCTTTCCAGTCTTTTTATGCCTCACTCCCCTTTCATATATTCTTTGATTTAGTGATATTGATCTTCTCACACAAGACATTTCATCTCCTGACTGCATTTTTACTAACAGTTCACCTGTGCCTAGAATGCTCTTCCTTCCTCTTCATCCTTACCTCCTGGCTTCCCTGGCTTCCTTTAAAACCAGGTAAAATTCCATTTTATATGAGAAGCCTTTCCTGATCACCCTTAGTGCTAATTCCTTTCTTCTGTTGATTATCTGTCTCTGTCTCTGTTTCTCTGTTTTTTTTCTCTCTCTCTCTCTGTCTTTCTCTCTCTGTTTTTCTCTCTGTCTCTGTCTCTCTCTCTTTGCATGCACTCTCTCCTATTACACTGTGAGCTCTTTTACCACAGGGACTGTATTTTGCCTTTCTTTGTATCCTTGGTGCTTTTACAGTGTCAGATACATGTAAGCATTTAATGATTGTTGATGTGACTTATTATTCAGAAAGAAAAATACCCTTTCTTACAGGGCTGGCAACTTATTTCTAGGAGTAGCTTGAATTCATATGCCAGACTTATATAGTATAATATTACTATTTCACTTGTCCTAACAAGGAGAAACTAGCTCTCCTTGAAACAAATCTTTTGTCTCTCCAGTATAAAGAATGTTCTCTCTCTTGTATCTTATAATTTGTAAGCCTTAAATAACATATAAACATAGCTTACCATTTATTGTACAACATGGTATTAATGTAGATAAATGAAATCTAAACTGAAATTGGAAGACAAAAAAAGTCAAGCTAGTATATCTGGCTAACCAGGAGAGGAAAAGGGGGCTTTGCTAGGAAGTAGAAGAGGTCCCTATGGCTCTTACTGCCCCAGAGTTGCAGATTCTTGGCTTGGGCACTCATGTGTTGTAGCACAAGACCAGTCTAGACTTGAGAAGCTATTAAAGCACTTAGCTCAGTGCTTGGTACATAGAAGGGACATAATAAATGCTTATCTTCCTTTCTTTATCTTTTGTTACATAGCTTACTTTCAAGCCTGTCTTTCCAGTCCCTTTTCTGCTTTCCTAGATTTCTCATATCTCTTCTTCCTGCAAAATCTTTTTCCCCCCACCAAAGGATCAGTGGCAAAAATCTTGAAGTGAATATCAATCTCTCCACCCAAAAGAGATGTAATATAGGTAGAATTCTTAATATTTGACCACTGATTGGACTTGGAGGATGAGGAAATTGGAAGAATTGAGGGTGAGTCTGAGGTCGACGAACCTGGATGAGTGGAAAAGTGATGTTTTCCTTGAAAGGAAATAGAGAAATTAGGCGAAGGGTGGATTTAAGGGGGGGAAATAGTAAGTTCTCTTTTGGACAAGCTGAGATTGACAGGTTTATAGAACATCAGACTGGGAATATATAGCAGGTAGTTGATGCTAGACTTGGAAAGTCTGGCCCAGCTGCTCGGCTTCAGTTTCCCCATGTGCAAAATGAGGGGCTGGATTCGATGACTTGAGGGTTCTTTTTAGCTATAAATCTATGATCTTATGATTAGAGCCCAAGAGAGATATGAGGTTTGGATATGTAGCTTCGGTAATCATCTGTAGAGAATCGATAGCTGAAAATTAGATAATATCACTGAGGGAAACAGAGGAGAGAGGACCCAGGAAAGATAGCTGGAGTATACTCACACATCATAGGCTGAGACATCCAGGTAAATATACAGACCTGGAATTCAGGGGAGAGACTAGATTGAAAAGGATTGAGTAGGAGCCAAGTTCATATTGGCAGAACCATCTATTTTTCTCATAGACATCAGAATTAATATATATACATATATATACATATATACATATATATACATTTTATATATATATCTATAGTCCTGTTTTTTTAAAGCTTTTGGGACAATAACTTACAATTTTACATAAATTGCTGGGAAAACTGGAAAGCAGTTTGGTAGAAACAATATCTCACACTTATGTTTGCCAACATAAGGTTAAAATAGATACATGATTTAGACATAAAGTGTGACATAATAAGTAAATTAGAGGAGGATGGAAAATTTGCCTGTTAGATCTATGGATAAGGAAGGAATTTATGACCAAACAAATTGGAGAGCATTATGGGATATAAAATGCATAATTGTGATTTCATCAAATTAAAAGGGGTTTATACAAACAAAACCAATGCAGCTGAGATTTGAAGGAAAGCAGAAACTAGAAAACATTTTTACAATAAATTTCTCTGATAAAGGCCTCTTTTCTCAAATATGTAGAGTAATGAGTCAAATTTATAAGAATACAAGTTGTTCCCTGTTTGACAGATGGTCAAATAATATGAACAGGCAGTTTTGATGTGAAGAAATCCAAGTTAGCTCTAGTCATTTGAAAAAGGCTCTAAATGATTATTGATTAGAGAAATGCAAATTCAAACAACTCTGTGGTACCACCTCACACCTATAAGATTAGCTAATACTACAGAAAAGGAAAATGCTAAATAAATGTTGGAGAGGATGTGGGAAAACTAGGACATTAATGGAGTGGAGTTAGAAACTTCTGGAGAGCAATCTGAAAGTATGCCCCAAAGACTATAAAACTGTGCATACTCTTGAACCAGCAATAGCATTCCTTTTTCTCAAAGAGATTTTTTTTTAAGGAAAAAAATCTATTTGCACAAAAATATTTATAGCAGCTGTTTTTGTGGTGGCTAAGAATTGGAAATTGAATGGATGCCCATGAGCTGGGGAATGGCTGAACAAGCCATGGTTTATGATTGTGATATAAGATTATTGTGATATAAGATATGATGAGTGAGATGGTTTCAGAAAAACCTGGGAAAATTTAATGAACTGTTGTGAAATGAAGTGAGCTAAACTAGGAGAACATTGTATATAGTAACAGCAATATCATAAGATGATCAACTGTGAATGGCTTAGCTATTCTCAGCAGTACAACGATCTAAGACAATTCCAAAGGAGTTAGGATGAAAAATACAATTTAGCTCCAAAGAAGAACTGGTGGATTCTGAATACATATCAAAGCACACTGTTTTTTACTTTATTTTTCATGTTTTTTTTTTGGGGGGGGGGGGTGTTTGATCTATGTTTTCTTCTGCAACATGACTAATGTCAAATTATGTTTTGCCTGACTTCGCATGTATAATCTATATCAAACTGCTTGCCTTCTCAAAGAGAAGGGAGTGGAGAGAGAGAGAGAATTTGGAATTCAAATTTTAAAAAATGAATGTTCAAATTTTTTTATGTGTCATTGATCAATATTTGATGAAATATATATGTATATACATACATATATGTTTATATAGTTATATATGAAAAAATAACAGAAAAATACTATATTGAGGATGATTAATTTACTGGTTCATATACTTAGGCTACTCCCTTGAACTTTGTCTTTGTAAGGAGGACAGGAGGATCAAACAGACAGAGAAAAGATAGGCTTCATACAGACTGTTTCCTTGAGTAAAAGCTTGTTCTGTGAGGATCCCTGCTCCCCAGAACTACATGACCTTAGAGATGGCAGTGAATGTAGATGGTGGTGGGTCAGCAAAGAGATCCTAGGACGGAACTTCTGGAAATGTTTTTAAGGTGTAAACAGTTGTGACTGTAATGGGGCTAGTGGGGTGGATCTGGTGCTCAGCTGGGATGTTTTAGGACCTGGGCTAAGGAACAGCAAAAGAACCATGATATATATGGCTAGCCTGGATCTTGCCCTTCACTAGTATTGTGCCGTAAGTGGCTTTCAGAGGGGTTGATCATTCTCCAACTAATGAGTGCTTTCTATTAGCAGGGGGCCCCTTAGCCTCAGAGCAGTAATGTGTCAAGAGGAATATATAAGGTTCCTGGAGGAAGTGGTGTTCTTTGGAGAGTGAAGAGGCTACATTTAGATGTTTTTATGGACTTGGAGGTAAGTCCTCTTTTTTTTGGGGGGGGGGGCGCTAAATAGATCCTGTTATATTTTGAATTGAATTTATTTATATACACGTGAATGCTTTCATGTGAGCACCACTCTTTTTTATTTTGTTATGGATATTTAGACATGGGCTAAATATTCCCAGGGTGTAAACTCTGGTTTGGGACATGAGCCAAAGAGGGTATGATTAATCAAAACCCTCCAAAGGAGCATAGATTTGTAGTTGGAAGATAGCCAGGTGCTGGAAGAGGCTTCAAGAAGAGGAAACTAAAATTTAGAGAAATAAACATTCCCAATGTTGTAAAGATAGGAAATGGCAGAGCCAGAAGGCAAACCTGTGACCTCTTATTCCAAATCCAGCATTATTTCCATGGCACCATGAGGGAGCATTGTATAAATCATGAACTTGGTTTCTGGGTCATAGGTTACAATAATCATCTGACATTAAAAAAATCTATATGCAAAATATATGTATATAATATATGTGTGTATATGCATACATACATACACACATGCATATATATATATATATATATACACACGCACACACACACGTATATAAAAATATATATCATATGTTGTAGGCATAGCTCTGACACCAGCACACTCTTAGTCTCAGTTTGATTTTTGGAATAAAATGAGGCACTTGCAAGTCACTGAACAAAAGCAGGTTTACTTTTCCCAAAGATATGCAGGAAGGATCCAGTGGTATTTATCTTCAGTTTTAGTAGACATGGTTTCCCTTGCTTTCTGATGAAAATGTATCTGATCAGCAAGTTTACAGGGTATGGTGACTCACTTACTCTTAAGTATTCAGTGAGTCTGAGAAACGCAGAGTTCATGTGGCTGGTACTTTTTATGCCCCTAGATGATCCAGAAACTGCATCAGGGACGCCAGGACAGTCAGGTGTCAGGGAAAGCTTTGTGCTGGGCCTACCCAATGTTGGCTGAGGGAGTGGAGAAGGAAGCTCCATCTAGGAAGCAGAAGCAAAATAATTCACTTTAATAAACATTTATTAAACAATGTCTCAGGCGTTGTGCTAAGTGCTGGGGATACAAAAAGAGGCAAAAGGCAGTTCGTGTCCTCAAGGAGCTTACAATCTAACAGGAGAGACAACATGCAAATAAATACAGACAAAACAGCTATTTAGATGAAAAATAGGAAATAACAGGAGGAAGACACTGGAATTAAGAGGGGTTGGGGAAGCCTTCTTGTAGAAAGTAGGATTTTGCTTGGGACTTGAAGTAGGCCAGGAGGTCAGTAGTCAAGAGTGGAGGAGAGCAAGCATTCTAGACATGGGGGACAGCTAGAGAAAATGCTCAGAGTTGAGAGATGGGAGTATATTGTTAGCTGAATAGCCAGGAAGTCAGTGTCACTGGATGAAAGAATATGAGGTTGGGAGTAAGGTATTAGAAGATTGGAAAGGTAGGAGGGAGTCAGGTTATAAAAGAGCTTTGAATGCCAAACAAAACATTTTGTAATTGATCCTAGTGGCATTAGGAAGCCAGTGGGGTTTATTGAGTAGGAGGCAGAGGGTGACATGATCAGAATTCCATTTTAGGAAAATCACTGGTGGCTGAATGGAGGATAGATTGAAGTGGGGAGAGACTTGAGGCAGGCAGACTCACCAGTAGGCTATTTCAGTAATAGAGGTATGAGGTGATGAGGGCTTGCACTAGAGTGTTGGCAGTGCCAAAGAAGAGAAGGGAACATATTTGGGAGATGTTACAAAAATGAAATTGGTAGGCCTGGGCAACAGCTTGGATATGGGGGAGTGAGAGACAGAGAGAAATCCAATACGTTATCTAGGGTGTGAGCCTGAGGGAATAGGAGGAGGTGTTGCCCTGTACAGTAACAGGGAAGGTGGTGGAAGGGGAGGGTTTGGGGGAAAAGACCATGAGCTCTGCTTTGAATGTATTGATTTTAAGATGTCTACTGGACATCCAACTTGAGATGACTGAAAGGCAGTTGGAGATGGAGTTCCTGAATACAGCTTTATCTTTTTATACCATATTATTGTGTGTGCATTTATACAATGTTGATTACTGTGGTATGACATCTGGGGAGAGAGTGTAGGCAAGGAGAAAATGAAGCTAAATTTCAACTGCTGATGGCATAAGATCAATTCAAGATGATTAGAGAAAGAGCTCACCAAGTTGACAAGCCAAGAAGGAAACTGCAGTTGAAAAGGAAGATATTGTTTCAACCTAAAAATAAGAGAGGGAAAGAGCTGATATGTTTGACACGAAAGTAGAAAGGACCCCCATAACCAGTGCTTTGAGTAGCCCATGAATCTATTTCAGTTCTTCCCAAATTCCCAATTTTGAGGGCTGGAGGCATTTTGTCCTATCAATTCGATAGCTCAAGAAAGGTATACCTTGAAACTGAATTATGAATCCTTAAATCACGACCATTTTACATTTTCATTAATTCTTACACTTTCTTCTTCATCCCCTCCCCCCTGTCATGTTGCTTTAACTTTCATTTGGGTTGCTTATTCATGAACAGTGAAAAAGAACGAAGTCCTGCTTCCGCCTGTAGGATCCTTTGTGATACAAACACAACATAGGACTTTAAGTTTGAAGATGTTCTGAGCCAAATCAACTTGGAAATTCCATGGAATATACTTCTTAGAGGGCAGTATGGTATAGGGGAAAAAATCCTGACCTGGGAGGCAGATGATCTGGATTGCAATCCTAACTTTATCCTCCAAAGGATGAGTGACCCTGAGCAAAATTCTAAACTTCTCTCTCTGTGAAATTATGGATAGTGCTGAATCATCTCTAAAGTCTTTTTATTCCAGATTTCTAGGACTAGGATCTAGATAGTGAGGGGGATGGAAACCATACCATAGGAAGATAATTTTAAAGAAATCGATTGTTTAGCCTTGCAGGCAGGAAATGTCTTCAAGTACTTGGAGGCCTATGTGGAGGAGAGATTACACATATTTTGCTTGACCTCAGAGAGAAGAAGCAATGAATGAAGATGACAAAGAAATAGGTTTTGATCCATGAGAAAAAACATCCTAACAATTAGGGCTTTCAAAAAGTGGAATAAGTTGCCTCAGGAGATAGTGGGAACCCCTTCTCCAGAGAGGATGTTGTCGATAGTACTCTTGTGGATTATGATTTGAACTAGGTGACCTCTGAGATCTTGTTCAATTCTAAAGCTGTAGGTATGTATGCATATCTAAAATATAAGCCAATGTCACTTCTTTCAGAAAAATCTAGGTCACTAGGAAAATAACCTAGTGAACAGACAATAGGAAAATCCAGACTTCTTAAAGCACTCAAGTGAAAACTGAGATTATTTCTATGTCTAGATTGAGGGCTTCATTAAAGAACTAGATGCCTGGGTAGAGGTAGTTTCACAGTCTGTTAAATATAGACAGTACAATCAGATTATTTGAAGAAAACTCAGTGAATTTTATTACCACTGCTATGATGGATTAAAAAGCAATATTAAAAGAAATCTCTATTTCCCTATATAGTTGAAAAATAACAAAGAATATTAAATACAGGTAACCTATCTTGAAAAGTTCACTAAAATAATATTCAGATGTCTTTGTGGTGTGGAGCTGTCCCTGGGCTTTCAAAGGCTACAGAAATCCTGGGAGGGCTTATTCAGAGTTTCAAATAGTAATATGACCCTGGACTATGATGAGGATTGTCCTAGCTAGGCTTATTTAGCCTTCTCACCAGAAAGCTGGCTGCCAGCTAATGAGCTATCACCAGTGATAGCTAATGAAACCATCTACTGAGGTGTGGAAGAATTCCAACAAGAATCAATGGAAGAAATAATCATACTGATGGGATGACAGCTCTTTCAAAGTAATTTGAAGCATTTCTGTTACTTACAGTGCAACTTTAAAAATATCTGCTTTTCTATTTAGTAGAAAAACATCATGAATATTCAGTACTTGTGGTTTGATAATGATTTTAGTATCTGGGCCAAAACCCATCCTTAGTTATATGTGTGGCTCTCTCATTGATTCTTGGCCTGTTAAATCAATACATTAGGAGAAAATGTTCTATGTCAGTCTATTATTATCACAAAGATCATAAAAGCAGGGAAGAATTGTGGCAGGGATGCTAGTACTCAGTGGTTATTCATGTCATAAAGACTATGTAATAGCAAAATAATTATATGCACTAAAAACAGGAGAGAGTGATTCATTGTTACCGACTATATCAATAGTGGGTTTGAATAATTACATGCCTCTCTCCTTTCCAGGTAAAATAATCTTCAATTTATCCTGGTTGAAAATGTGATCCAATTCACTGACTATAAGAGGTAATTATAACTATTGACATGATTTTAAAAACACATTATAACTGTTCCTGCAACTTTATTACATTTTTCTCGCAACCAGATTTGACTTAGAACACTGGTTTGATCTGATATTAATACTAATCAGTTAATTAATCAGATACTAATCAGCCCTGTTTTCTTTTGGACTGGATAACACATAGATGTTTTAAGCAAAAGATGTAAAAGTGACAAAGATGCTATAATATTTCACAAGGGAGGGGCTTAGTCAATCTCATGACCTGGTCAGATGAGGAGACAGAGGAGAGGGGAGGGGAGAATAAGGGAAAGGAAGGGGAGTAAAGGAGAAGGGAGGGAAAGAGGAGAGGAGAGGGGAGGAGAGGAGAGAAGGTGCTTTTAGATAATTGTTTAAACTTTCCACTTCACATTCCCTGATTACTTATGAGAGAGCTGTAACCTGAACCATGGGCATTTTGTTTTATTGCTACTAGATCCGCTACAGTCATTAGATTTCCTTATGTCACTGAATTTTTTTTTTCAGTTTCCATAGTTTAGATATACTTGCAAATTTTAAGTGGAATTGACTTGGTATTACATCTTTCTAATTAGTATATATCATTCTATAAATGTTACTAACTTAAATTGCATATTTTGTCTATCTTATTAATGAGGCTCCTAAATTTTTCAGATCCCTAATAAGGAAATATGATACGATATAAAATTGCTCTCAATTGTGGCTTGAAATTTTCTGTCTATATAAACTTATTTTTATTTTAAATCAGGGGCCTCTAAACCATTAGTGTATTTGTAAACTGGCTGCTGTGGCTACATTCCTTGGTTTGTTGGGATTGCTAATAAGAATAGCATAGTTTGATCTAGTCAGCCATCAACTCTCTTCTTCATTCATCCCTAACCCTCTCTCCCTTACCCAGTCTTCATTGTAGTATATTGGGGGAAAGGAAAAGAAGGTCCTGTTCATCAAAAAAAAGTGGAGACTCTACTTTCAGTGACTAGAAAGTTGCTTTCATGTATATATCAACTTGAGCTAATTTTGTTAAGTATGGTTAACTTGATTAAATATGGCATTTGTAATCAAGTGTGTGTGACAGGCTTCTAGTGGCAACTGGCACATTTGGAAGAATGACTGGCAGGACATTCCCTTTTTCCTCGCTTACCTTTCCCTAGCAGTCTCCACATCTTGAACAAAATAACAATCTATTTCTTTCTATCACAGACACTACCTGATTTTCCATTTCCCTTTTATGTTCCAACCAGGTCCCATTTAGATCTTGTTTTTTTCAGCTGTGATATGGACTCTCAATCTGGATTTTTTTTTTCCCCCTTTGTTATGGCACTTGTAGAACTGCCATCTTTCCTCAGCCCTTCTGTCCACTGGTGGAGTCTTGATAATTTTGCACATTTTGTCCAATATAGGACTTCAGTGCTCAGGGAAAGAGTCATAATGTGACAGTAATAAAATGACTTCAAAAACATTACAAAATATGTTCTAATCATTTATTTACACAAATTGTTAGACTCAAAGTGCATTACAGAACAGACATTTTTGCAATTTGCCACTGTCATTTTATAGGTGAGAAAACCAAGGCTGAAAGAAATCTACTCAACTGCCCAAGGTTCTATAATGACTTGTAAGAAGAAGTCTGTTCCTGCGGCACAGTTCTGTTTTTAATCAACTTCATTCTAAAATATGATTTATTCTTAATAAAACCATGCTGCTTAGTTCACTTAATTTTTTATTTTTTAAAAAGGTCTAATACTTTAAAGTATTTTTCAAGACTTAAATAAGCACCAATAAAAGGCTTACTAAATGAATATTAAGCAGTGTTCTTCAGGGGCCTTTCATAGGTATTATTTTATTTTTTTATGAATGAAAGAAAAAAATTCTACTTCATGGAAGACATTAAAATTGAGATTTACTTTTTAAAAATATTTTTAACTGAATATGGTCTATTGGAAAGAGCATTGTGGGGAAAGTCAGTCTGAACACAGCAGTTTTATCATAGACTTGTGTGTGACTACTCAAGTCATAAAAGTTTTCTTCATGCCTTGATTTCCTCTTCCATTTCTGCATTATATACAGATGGTATAAGGAGAAAACAAGCTAACAGATGTGAAAAATGCATTGGGGTGAAAAAGTGCCATGTAATATAATTATTTAGTATACATTAGTAATGTTCATATCTACAAAATTATATGATATATGAAGCATGTGTGACTTTTTTCTCAGTGTAGAGAACATCCAAAGTGGGCATTCCTCCACAGACTGAAGATCAAAATTTGTTTATGATTTAGTACTTGAGTCCTGGCAAGTTGCCTGAGGCACACAGAGGTATGTGCCTTGACTGGGGTCAACCAAACTTCTGTCAGAGGCAGGGTTTGAACACAGGTTTTGCTTCCTCTATGTTCAGCACTCTAATCACAATAACATGCTGCCTCATCTACACAACTGAAACATTAATTTAAAAATTAAATGTTTATTATGTTAAAAACATCAAATATTCACACAGTTCATGTGGATGAGTAGGTAGTTGAGCTAAAATATAGTTATCACAATATACTGAAGATAAGTGGGCTCAGATAGAATGATGGAGTAAAGGATATCTAGAGATGGGAGATTTGCATTAAAAATGCCTTGTTAAAACTTTTTTTTTTCATTTCTCTTGCTAAGGCAGATTGAAAACATAACATCTTCAATATTTTTGTGCTGTCACTGACTATTTCTAGCTTATTAAGGGGTCCATCTACACAGAACAGAAATAGGCCTGTTGCATTATTTCAGACAAAAAAATCAGAAGGGGGAAAGCGCTTTAGACTAGTAGTCCTTTCTCACACAAACACTTCTCGTGTGACTTACAATGTGCAAAAGCTTTCTTTGTGCTTCAGGATTTTTAGCTTTATCATGGGAACACCTGGTTCAACTCTACGTGTAGCGATAGAACATTTGAAGCTTCTGAACCTTAGAAATTACAGGTATTATACTACAGTAATGAATGGAGAGAAATGCCACAAAATCAATCTCTGTTGTTTACTTCAAACAAGTCCTTGTCCTAGGAAGTTCATCAGTGAATAATAACAAGCCACTTTTTATTGCACATTCACAGCATATAATTTTACTTAAATCACCTAAGAAAGCAAATCACTAAAGTAAATGAATTGGGGTCATGTGTTCCTTCATTAGGATACTGAAGTTCACTTAGCAAATTATTTCTTAAGGTCACAAAGTTGTAGCTAGGAGTTTTAGAAGAGTTATTTTCTAAAAAGAGGCATTTATTTCCTTCTTACTGGCAGGCATTATTCCCAGTAGTTCCTTGCTTTTTTTCCCTTTTGGTGCTTGAAATAATAATATAAAAAAATGCCCAAAGGAAGCTAGTCAGCTTCCAGTTATCCATGTTAATGAGAGGCAATAACTTCAAGTTCAAAATAATTCCTTTTCCTGGGTTAGTTTCTGAGGAGTATGGTTTCTCTTCAAGGCAGACAGTCTGCCTAAGAATAATCAGGAATTGACGTGTGTGTGTGTGTGTGTGTGTGTGTGTGGGTGTGTGTGTGGGTGTGTGTGTGTGTGTGGGTGTGTGTGGGTGTGTGTAAATAATAAAGAATATTCTCTATCTAGATTAATGCTTTGGGATTGTAACCAAACTTATTTTTTTTTAAAAGCAAAAGCATCTATTCAAATTAAGGACAAATGTGGAAAGAAAGGTGATAACCGCAAAAATGCAAACAGAACATATTAAAAACTATTATGGGATTAACAGTGCTGTGCTGTATACTGGATCAGCTTGATCTTGAGTTAAGTTCTTCCGTTCTTGAGTTAAGCTTGTCTACATGAGAAACATCAATAGGTACGTTTATCAATCCCAGGCTTTGTACAGACCAAATAATTCAATATACTGTAACATATAAAAACTTCAGAAAACTTTAAAAAGACTTATTTTCTTTAAGTCACTGCTATTTACATAATCAAGGCTTTATGTAATTGTTCAACTTTATTAAGATGTGAAAATTCCTAAAACGGAAAGAAAAAATAGCAAAGAAAGCAGAAAACAATGAATCCAATGACCCAGTTTACTGAATAGATATAGATGATAACCATGTCCATGTCAAACCACCATGCACGGCTGTCATCCTCAAAGTGCATGTAATCCATTCTATGAGCACCATGTGGAAATTGTCTCCTTGTAACTGGATCTGTACGTCTACGGAAACCTGAATAAAAACATATGAGCAGATTTTTAAAAAAGTTGTTTAAAGTAAATAAAGTACTTGAGTGAGGCTAGGTTATGAACATTTATAATTCTAACCTTTTGTGAACAGAAAAATCTCAGAATCTGACACTGATTAGTATGGTTTATATCTGAGAGTATCTCAATGAGAAGGCCTCTATGAGAGATGACTATTAAAGGTAGATTGGTTTTCACAGCCGTAAGATTATTAAAACTATTCAAACAAGTATCAACATGTTGATGACAAAAGGGTTATTTGTAATGTTTACTTTTGTAGGGGAATAGACAATATGGGTTTATAATCATACTGTATGAGCTGTTAATGTTGGGATAAAACTCTACCCAGAATTAATAAAGGATTATGAGAGGGGTAGAAACATTGGGGAAGGTCAGTTTGGATTTTATAGGGTAGGTGCTGAAAGAATACACTTTATGGGGAATATTTCTCCACAACATATCTTGGTCCTAAGACTAACCTTTAATGTTATTTTGTGCAGCGAGTTAACTTGTTTATGTTGAAAAGAAAGAAAATGAAGAAGCTGCAAAGGGTCAAGAGAAAAGTATGATGGAGAAATGTTTCCAAGGTCAGGGAATGGACAGGAAAAGAGAAGAAAGCAAAATAGAATTTATTTACCTCTATGGGAAGGGTGTATCAATTTATGATGTGACATTCACATCCACTGAAGTCATTCAAAACCTTTCATTCTGATCTTTTGTCATCTTTCTGCATGAATTAGTAAGTATAGGGAGCCACTATGAATGGGGACTGCTGCTGCTTTTTCAGGGGTCAAATTTAGCACTGCAACCCACCTACATGTGAAGAAGTACCACATCAGTGGAAAGGAAAGTCATGTCAATGTCCATTCAAGAAGCCAAAACCTTGGGAGTTATGCTGATGACTTAAAAGAGGAGTAAGATGGAAGTGTTGAGGATGGGAAAGGATAGAATTCATATGTTAACAGGGGAAAATAACCACTGGGACCAAGACTAAATCTTCCCAAAGGCCACATTCCCTAAAAAGTGTATCTATGGACTACTACTAGACTATGATTTACCAATGTATTACATTTATTGTCTGGCCCTGCGGAAACTGTGGGACCATTACAGACATGACTCCTGGGGGGGGCGGGGATAACAACTACTTTAAGCCATCCACATAGTATCAGCTTGCAGGGTTCTATGGTTGGGAAGGTGCATAGGGGACCCTATCATGCAACCATTCATCAATGCCCCACTAATGATAAACTTTCATTGCATCTTGTTTGACTTTTCTGAAAATGGAGGCCAAGAAGAAAAAGGCAAAAAACCCCAGAAAACACAAAAGTTTGTTCTCTCATGGCATTTTCATTACACTGGTGGATAAAGCTACGCATACTCGAAGTAATGCAAGGTAATTTGAAGAAATAGAGACCTCTCAAAACTGAGCTGTGTCAGGGAAAGCTTCAAAGAGGTAGGCAACCGCAAGCCGAGCCTTGGAAGAAGATCCCTCTGAGAGGCAGGGTCTAAGAAGGTGTGATGTTAATGGGATTTAAGATCTTCCCCACCCATTAATAGGCCTCACATGGAGCCTATTAAGGGAAGCTTGCTTAGGGGAGGCTTGCGTGTAGGAAGACTTTCACACTTTTTGCTAATATCTAATTAGGCAGTGAGTTACTAGGTTTGTGATACCTTCTGGCTCTGAGAAGTGTATATACACTCTAAAATGGTATTTTGCTTTGAGGGCTCGCTTATGAGAAGGATCTTGTGATTCCTGGTCGAGATTCTGAGTGGTCATACATGTTCAGAGCTCTACGACTGCTCAGATGTAAAGACTCTCTCAATCCAGGTACATATGTAAAGCATAGAGCAACACTGCTTTGATTCAGGCAGTCGGAGCCCTGTCTGTTGGTCTTTGTTTCTCTGCTTGTATTTTCTCTGAAGTTCAGGGTGCTGATTTTTCCCCTGAACTAGTGAATGTAATGAAAAAAAAAAAGACTGTTTTACCCCTTCAATAGTTATCTTTCCTAGTTAAGCAAATCTAAGAACCTGTGTTAGCAGCCATCCTGGGTATGCCAGTGTGGTTGCCACTACAGGGGGTGGGCACTCCAAGCCTTGGGGGCCTCTTAAGGATGTGGACCGAGTGGGAGATGTAACACTGAATTTAAGGAGTAGCTAGTATTGTGGTTGGGTTGGAACAGAGAGGAACATGAAGGAGCTGGAAAGGTAGTTTTGAGCTAGACTATAGAAAGAGGGCCTTACATGCTAAATTACAGAATTATTTTCTCCTAGAAGCAATAGGGAGCCATGGATTATTTCAAAGGTCTCTATTCCTATCATCACAATTAAAATTTTCCACTAAGTTCAAATAGTTGAGGGGAAAGATTATAAAGCTGACTCACACTCAAACAGGTCAGACAGGTCAGACCTATAGGTGCTCCTTGAGGAGTTTCTACTTTTATTGACACAGATTTAAGTGTGATCTGGATGAAAGGTAGAGAGAATTCTAAGGCAACAAAGCTATAAATCCCATTACTGGGATAAGCACTGGATTTTTAAAAGAATAAATGGCAACTTGGGAAAATAAAAATCTATTTGACCCACATCCTGGACAAATTTAACCTGATAATGTGGTCTGACTAAAACATTTTGAAAAAATTACTAAAACAGTTCACAATTGTTGAATTGTGGGCATATCTTAAGTCTTGCTCTTCCTTACTCCTGCAGTCTGCTTTGAACACTGAACAAGTCAGTGCTTATTAACACTTTAAATAAAAAAAAAAACTGAAAAAAGAAACTTGTACTTCTAGTATATGCCAATAATGACACTAATAAGATTTGGTAGGAAACGAGTTTGAAGTTAAATCTGAATTGTAACACATTCTAACACTTATCTAGGCTAACTGGAGATAAGGAAGGGGCAGCACCACAGATAAGGGAAAGGACCTTGATAAAGGCCTGAATTCAGATCTGATCATAGACACTTAATTAGCTGTGTCACCCTGGGCAAATCACTGAACTTGTTTGTTTCGGTTTCCTCAAGTGTACAAAAGGGGATGATAATACCTCTCAGGGTTGCAGTAAGGATCAAATGATACAATGTTTGTGAAAAGCTCTTAAGAAAGTGTCTGGTACACATTTTTTTCCCTTCCTGTATATCAATGCTACATAGCACACCCTGTATTCCTATTTATTCTAAGGGGATTCAAGCTAAGCCAGAAAGGTGAAGGGAAGCAGGCTGTGGTGACAGAAAAACTGTGCTCATCTTCCAGAGAAAGGAACTGGGTTCAGGTTATAGTCAGAGGAGTAGGGTTAGGGGGAGCGGCCCATTTAGGGTTGGAGTCAGAGTTGGAACACATCATTCTTGAAGACCGAATAATTCCATGTCAATCCCTTTCCCTCAAATTCTCATATATGCTTGGCGAGTGCTGCCAGTTTATCCTCTCCATATACTGTTCAGACACAGCTGTTTCCATGTTGCCTCCCCATGTGTCTGTGAGCTTTGTGCCTCTCTTTGTATCCCCAGTGCTGAGCACTATGCCTGGCACTAAGCAAATGCGTAATAAATGCTTACAGACTGACGGTCTCCGTCTCCATAGATGCAATGTGAAAATATAATACAGGGCTCCCTCTCTGACTTCATTCTTGCAAGAGAGGATAGTAAAGAGACAATTCCTTCTTTTGACCTCCAAAAAATCCCCCAAATTGAACCATATAAGGATTCCCAAAGCAGCCTAGGTTTGTAGATAGAAGAAGCAGCAATATCACTCTCTGATGCATGTAGCTTTGAGGGGGAAATGAGGGGCAGTGACAGCAGAACAGGAGGAAGACCTAGAGCCCAGCCCTATCCTACCCCCTAATTTCTCCACACAGACCTAGAAAGCGTACCAGAATGAATTCCGATTAGGAAAGTCCAAGAAAAAAGTCATTTTCCAGCCCAGATCAGCAGAGGAAGTATGGACATAGAGTTTTGTGGACTGAGGATGGGGTCAGGCCTGAAGTGCATAGGCAGAGCACGCCAACACAGGAAGAACTTACAGACAGGACAAAAGGAGGTCCAAGGCTGAAGCTGAAGTCTTATTAATACAAAATTCTTGCATACAGTCATGCTTTTAAGTCTATGTGTTTTTTATAACATACACCCACTCAAGACATAAGGCAACCAGCAGGATCATTTTGAATTGCCATATAGCCTGGAAGTATTCCACACATTTGTTTGTGTGTTTGTGCATACCAACACACATAACTAGAATGGGCTCCATTATATTTTGTGACAAGTGCTTTTTTCCAATGCCTTATAGACTGGTTAAAAATTCATGGATTAGAGTTTTGACTACCTTTACAACCGTGACTTTCCAGCTGTCTGTTTTTTGGAAGTTGGGGGTAAGGTGGGAAGGATGGTTCTGGTCCTTTGATTTCACTGGAATAGAGAGCTTCTCAGTGAGGAAACTCCTTCTACAAATTCGGATAGGCATCTGTTTTTCTACACATCCTAAAGAATTTCCTGGAGAACTGAGAAGATAAATGACTTTTACACAGCTGGCTATATATGTGTCAGAAGCAGGACTTGAACCCAGGTCCTCTTGCCTTCAAGACTAGCTCTTTATCTATGACTCTGTTGTTGTTATGCTATGACTTCATATTCAATAAAGAGTCATATGGTAATAAACTCCTAATTTCATAAGAGAGAAAAGTTTCTCATATATATGTATATATACTCATACATACAGACACATACATGCATACACACATATACATGCATACATACATATATATGTATATCAATCAATCAGGCATCTGGAATAATGAAACTTGTAACATACTTTGTATTTCTTGAGCAAGAACAATTAATGAATAGAATTTGCAAAATAAAAATTCCTATTCTTAAATGTCAGATGATTACATTATAAATTCTAATTTAGAATAAATTTAATACTGGTTTACCTAAAGTGAATCCTACATACAAACAAAAACCAGAGATCATATTTATTTTTCCAAATCTCCTAGACTCCAGCAAGTATCCAATCATAGCTAATGTCATCAAATGTTTGCATAATTATATGCTGATTACAAGATGATTTTAAGGTGTTAAGGCAAAAATAGCCTTCTCAGGTTTGGATTTTTTTTTTATTTGGCCATCCATTTGCTATGAAAGTTAAAATAAATTAAAGTAAATCATAGATAGCAGGCTTGATTAGAGCCCTTTAGAGAAAGGATAATGGACCCTCAAATTTACAGATAGAAAATAAATAAAAATACTGCTGATACCAGAAGTTAAATTGTCATCCAAGAACAAGAAACATCCATCTTTATTTTTGGCACTTCAATTTAACAGATATTCATAAAAGTTTGGGTATCCAGGTACCTCAGTGGATAGAGTACCAGGACTGGAGTCAGGAAGATCTGAGTTCAGATCTGGCCTCAGACACTTACTAGTTTTGTGACTTTTGGAAAGTCACTGAACCCTTGCCTGTTAGAAGGAAATGGCAAACCACTCCAGTACCTCTGCCCAGACAACCTGAATGAGGTCACGAAGAATCAGAAGATAACTGAAACAATTTCAAAATAACAACAGAATGTCACCCTCCACCCCTACTACTAGACTGCAAATTCCTTGGCCAGGCTTTAGAGGAGCTAGGAGTTGTAGTAGATAGAGTGCTGAACTTATAGTCAGAAAGACTCATTTTCCTGAGTTCAAATCTGGCCTCTGACACTTATCTGCTGTGTGACCCTGAACAAGTCACTTATCCCTGTTTGCCTCAGTTTTCTCATCCATAAAATGAACTAGAGAAGGAAATGGCAAATCATTCCAGTATCTTTGTCACAAAAAACCCCATATGGGGTCATAAAGAAATGGAAAACTGAAAAACTGAACTGAAAAACAATAACAAAAGTTAAAAATTAATTTGAGGTTTAAGAGCAGAGTAGGAATTTAACAAAAAAGGGAATGGAGTGACACTCCAGACCTAGGGCACAGTGTGAACAAAGGCACAGAGGTAGAAAAGCTTGGGATAAGTTTTGTTTTTCTTTGTTCTCAAAGTCTAGGGGGGGTGAGGGTGTGTGTGTGTGTGTGTGTGTGTGTGTGTGTGTGTGTGTGTGTGTGTGTGTGTGTGTGTGAGAAATGGCAGATCTTGGCTGATTAAAACAAAATGTTAAAAACGATGGAAGAATCTCCAGGCAATTTCAGTGTCAGCCAAACATGTCTTGAGCTTTTTTCAAATCAAACTCCATTTCATTAGTGACATTTTCCTCGATGCTGCCCTTTCTGGTAGTGCCCTCCACTAGAATATTTCACATAGCACTTTGTGTTACACCTTGCTGATGTACTTTTTATATAATACCATAGTTCTACAGTTACGTGTCTTATCCCTCGAGGCTGTAAGCTTCATGTGTAACTCTATCACAGCTGCTCTATGTACTCTACCTCCCTCCCACCCCTTACCTCTGCCAAGGAACTCAATACAATATTTTATACATAGTAAGCAATTAAAAAATGATTATTGAATTATTTTTTCCCAGGGGATATGCTGTGCAGTTCACGTGTGAATTAATATGCGTGTGTGTTTTTAAGTGAAACATGTAGCACAGTTGATACCTATCTATAATTATGTGAATTCCATACCATTGAAACAGTTCATGTAAAATATCAAGTCAGTTCTCAAAGCATATCTAAATAAGAAGTTATAAAGGGCTAGTGGAGTTTGAGCATGGGGGTGTGTGTGTGTGTGTGAGAGAGAGTGAGACACATGGTCAGACCTGCATTTTAGGAAAAATAACTTCGATGGTTATTAGAGGAGGGAGAAAGTTGAGGCAGAGACCACTCGTTAGGCTACTGCAATAGTGTAGGTACAAGGAGATAATGGTCACAAGGTGGGGGAGGTGACCGGAAAGATGGGGACAGAAGTGAGAGATGTGGAGACAGACATCACAAGATCTGGCAACTGACTGGCTATGTAGGCTGCGTGAGAATAGAGAGCTAAGATTCACAAGATAATAGATTTGGAATTGGAAGGGGTTTTAGTGGCCACCTAGTCTAGTCCCTTCACAGGGGAGGAACTGAAGTCCAGAGAGGTTTCAATGACTTGTGTAAATTCACTCCAGGATAGCTGGAGTATGATTCTGAGGTTGTGAACCTGAGTAAACAGAAATAGGGTGAGTATTTCCTTTGACAGTTATCAGGGAAGTTTGGAGGAAAGGTGATTTGGGGGACAGGGGAAAGCAATAATGAATTCTGTTTTGCACATGTTGAATTCAGGATGTTTATGGAACCTTCAGTTTGAAATGTTCAACAGTCATGATGTAGAGATACAGCTCAGGAGAGAAACAAATGTATATGGAGATTTGGTAGCTAGGTGGCACAGGGGATAAAATGCTGGAGTCAGGAAGACTTGTCTTTATGATACTTGGATACTTACTAGCTGTGTGATCATGAGCAAGTCATGTAACTTTGTTTGCCTCAGTCTCCTCATCTGTAAAATGAGCTGGAGAAGGAAATGGCAAACCACTCCAGTATTTCTCCAAGAAAATCCCAAATGGAGTCACATAAAATCAGACATGATTGCAAAGGACAGAACAACAAAAACCAAACTGAAACAAGCAAGCTGATGATGTCACCAAGAGATGGAGTATAGAGAGAAAAGAGCCCAAAAGAGATACTAACCAGTTAGTTCTCATAACATGGATGATGATAATCCAACAAGGGAGGCTGAGGAGTGGGCAGAGAGGAAGGAAAACCAAGAGAGAAAAATATGAAAACTCAGAAAGGATGACATATAGAGAAGAAAACAGTTAATAGTGCTAAATGCTACAATAAAGTGTATAAGGATGGAAAAAATGCTATTAGAGCTGGCCATTTAAAGATGATTGGTAACTTTGAAGAGAATAGTTTTAGATGAGCGAGGAGGCTGGAAACCAGATTGCAGAGAGCTGGGATGGAATAAGCATTTATGCACCTACTATGTGATAGACACACTGGCTAAGAGTTTTACAAACATTATCTTGTTTGATCTTTATAAGAACCCTGTAAAGTAGGTGGTATTATTCTTCTCATTTTATAGTTGAGGAAACTGAGGCACACAGAGCTTTACTTACCCAGAGTCACAAAGCTATTAAGTATCTGAGGCTGGATTGGAAGCCAGATCTTCTCGACTCTAGGCCCTGCACTCTGTCTGCTATGTCACCAGCTGCTTTTTAAGATGAAAGTGGGAGGAGAGGAGGTGGAAGTACTGAGTATAGGAGGCTTTCCTCAAAGGGGCTGGGGGAGAAAGTGAGGAGAGATAGCTAGAGAGCTTTTGAAAAACGAGAGACTTGGAAATGTTTACAGGAAGCAGAGAAGGAAGTAGATGGGAAGAGGGATACCGATAAGGTATGATTTCACTGGCATAGGGAACATGCAGGTAGGGAGATTCCTTCTACCGATGCAGCCGGCACTTTCTCTGCAACTTCTTGTCTTAGACAGTTGTAGAGATCTTGCCTAGGACCATAGGAAGGTGGGGCCTGAATCTCACCATCACGGTTTCAAAGCCAGCTCTCTACACAGCAAGTCACTGTGCCCTGACTGAAGACTGAGAAGAGGTGATACTAGTGGAGGCAATATGGTGGCGAAGACAGGGGGATGGGATTAAGGATATGCACACACACACACACACACACACACACACACACACACACACACACACACGCGCGCGCGCGCACACACACACATGGAGGAAAGGGTCCTTTTTTCATCAGAAACTGGAATAAAGAGGGAAGAAGAGGTCATGAGAAAAGGAGGACAGATGCTGTCATGGGGTCTGCTCTCAATATGCTTGAAGTATAAGGGGAGATCTTCAAGTGAGAGGGAGGCCTGGGAAGACGTATGGAAATACAGTAGTGGTGAGTGGGAGTAATAAAAGGATTGCTTTGCTGTAGGAAACAGTCTTGGGTCTGTAAATTTATAATATATTATAATTTATAATAAAAGTAAATTTATAATAGCATGTGAACAGGGGAGAAGGAAGTAGATGGTGAGGGTAATTTATGGTTGGGGTTTGGTAAGGTATGATCAGACAAGGAGAAGAGTAGAGAACTGTGTAGACATGAATTGATTCATGAGGGGTACAATGACTAGCCACTTATGTTCTTCAGTCTCAGCTGCCTCCTTTGCAAAATGGGAATAACAGCACCTACTTAGAAAAATTATTATGAGCATCAAATAAGGTACTACATATAAAGCACTTTGTAGACTTGAATGTACCATATAAAGGCCAGCTGTTACTATTACAATTCTTTTTGTTCCTAGTTTTTTTTAATCAATACCACCTTAATTTCGATAACATTTTAAATGAGCACAGATTGCTTATGCCAACAGATAAAATATACTCAAACGGTAAGCAATTACCATGAAAACTACTTAAAAATTAATGCATGTTGATCCTAACCTCATATATATGTTTGAAATGTGAGGAATGACACATTTTTTCTTTTCAACAGTGTTAAGTGGAGCATTTTTAAACAGTTGAGGAAGTTATGAGCATATGCTATTTAAATGCTAAGGGTACGCTTGATGTTGTATAACCCTCAAAGTCAGCAATGAGACCTACCCTTATGGAAAGCAGGCAGGCAAAGGGAGAGGATAAGAAAATATTTTTAACAAATGATTAAATTACTATTAAATTACAAGGTCAGGAATGTTCTATGTTGTTGGATTGCTTTTTACTCATTTTCAGATGCCCTGATGTGATTCAGAATAGCTCTCAGAAATGAAAAGCTTTTTTTCTCTCCACTGTCAGGACTGAAATCAGGCAAAGGCTCATTTGGTTGGTGTCACACAGAGTTTTTTAGAGCTCAGTGTCTTTCTGGAGAGGCTCTGATTTATCACCTTAGGCTGGCACAGCTTGGAGTGGATTGAGTAAAATAAAAATAAAAAAATAATCAAACACATTAATGCTTTGCTTTTTTTTTCAGTCTAACAATGAACTAGTTGAGCACACTTTAATCTGAGGAAAACAGGATATGATGATACTAGGGAACATTTTGAACAATTTTCCCCAAGGCTACGATCATGAATCTCTTCAGCCTCAAGAATTATTTTAACAAGTCCTCAGTCACCTCAATGAATTTACTACCTTAGGGAGGAATGGGATATTCAGAGCTCTTTGACTGAAAAGGTGGCAAACATCTGACCTGAGAAATTAGATAATGAATTTGGCCTCACAAATGTTATTGAGGAGAAAGTATTCTGTCTACTTAAAAATAGAAGACAGACATTTAGGAAGAAAAACAGAAATCCTTAAACCAGAAGCTTCTTGTTTACCATGTTTCTTTCTGCTAATATTTCACCTCTCCATGTTTACAAAAATTCACTCACTTATTCACTCCCTCAACAGCACTTATTTATTTTTGCTTTTTGGAGGGGTGAAGGCAGGGCAATTGGGGTTAAGTGACTTGCCCAAGGTCACATGGCTAGTAAACATTACGTATCTGAGGCCGCACTTGAACTCAGGTCCTCCTGACTCCAGGGCCCATCCATGCTTTATTCACTGTGCCACGTAGCTGCCCCTCAACAGGTATTTATTTATTGATGGCATATACTATCAGCACACAGCTGTGGTTGGTGATTATGACAATTTCTTCAAGTTTTAAAATGGGAGGATTGGATTAGATGATCTCTAAGGTCTTTATGAGACCTAAGATTTTTAGTACAAATACAAGAAAAACTGGCAAATCTCCAAGAGTTATAATCTAGTTGGGAAGATAAAACACATGAAAGAATTAGGCAACAATATGTGACTAACAACAAAATGAATGATACAGAAGAACCAAAATGAATTATAAAGACATTGAGTTCTATAGTTTAGAGAAGGGAGAGATAAATGTGGCCTGGACTAAGTATGGGAATTAAAGTTGACTGTGCAATATTGGTATTATTTGGATAGGTAGGGAATGGGCGCAAGAGGAAGGCATTTAAGATTGGGAGAATGCAACAAGCATATCATAGAGACAGATATAAATGAGGGTATGTGCAGAGACAGAAAGCAGACACGAGGCTAGATCATAGTGAAAGTGCCTCATTGTATGATGGTTACAGTGTAAACCCTATGACAATTGGTATGAGAGTGTGTGTGTGTGTGTGTGTGTGTAAAATGTCATTAGCCCCTTAAAGAGAATTAATATACCTACCCAAGTGCCAGCTATTTGCCAAACTGGAGAAATGCCCATTTGAGGAAGAAAAGATGGAGTCCTTAAGTCCTTAATAAGTTGACAGGCAATCTGTATGGATCCATACAAAGTAGAAAATGTACTATGAAGGACTCCTGCTTCCATAAAAGACCTGTAGCTGGTTCCTGGTTTCATGGAGGAAGAATTACTGCCTTAGAATCAGGTTTTCTGCCCTGACAGTGCATTTCATCTGCTAAAGTACCTCAGGGCTTTCCAACAGAAGCCAGAGAAAGAAAGTACATTTGGTGACTTAGAGAACCAATTCACCTCAACCTCTATTTTTGACATATCCCAGATATGCAGAAACAGTTCACTATGTAGACTGACTAATCCATGTGGCTGTGGAGTTAATAATCTCACAGGCCCTCCTGTCTCTTCTATGAACTAATTTCTGTGTACATGTCTCCTGCTACTTGACTTTGTCAGCTTCTGGTACCAAAAAAGATTCAGTTTGGTAGAAGATGCTACTCTTTAGTCAGTTACATCTGGGACATGGAGGAGTAACCCATCATTATATATACTGACTCCAAGGCTCTAAACTACTTTCATGCTTCTTGACAGCTCAATTAACCCAGATCTGTTGGGCACTATTTTTCAGCAGTTCCAACTTCACTTGGACCTATTCCTGGATACTGAGGCTGGTGAGCAGATGAACTTTCAGGAACATCTAAATATAGACACCTAATAGATCAAAGCACCTCAAGAGGCTTTCCTGAAGACTATAAACTTTAAGATGACTAAATCTTGGCCAGAGATATTAGAATTAATCCAATATCAGCAAATGAGGAATTATACCAAGGTTCAATGGGCACAGAGCCCACATGTAGAGGAAGGAAGGATAGACAATGGTCATAATATCCTGGTGATGGGCTATGGTAGCCTAATCAACTCCTATAATTTTTGGTGCCCGTGACACAACTGTCACAAAACATTAGTTAGTATATCCAGTCATATAAGGTTTGTCCTTATGTGATGGACCCTGTGATGAAGCCATGCTGCAAACTCCTAAACATTTCCTTCTACCCCTCGATGGTACTAATGTTAGATTTAACTGTGGAATTATCCCAATTCAAGGGATATTGGTTGTGGTGGAAACTGCCCAAGATGGTTCATTTCTTCCTGTGTGGGATCTCACACTGTGAAGGTGATAGTAGCCTGGCTTCTCTGAAAGAAATTTCCTGGTTCTTTTACTTTTTCACCTTTGATGGGAGGTCTTGGATTAAGTCATACTCACTTGGCATTATTTGTGATTTACAAGTAAAGATTCACTTTTATGTGGCATATCACTTATGGCTGGTTGTTGTCCTTCGTTCTTGAAGAGGACAAAATGACATCACTATGTTAGACTTTGTGTCTGACTGTGGCTGACCAGTTCAATATGAGTTTGGAATACTCTATGACAGGTCAGGCACAAATAGTCCGTGTGAATATTTGGAGTGGATTCTCTAAATTTGTGCATCCTGAGCTTCTTTTGAGCTGTTTCAATTCTGCTTTGCTCATAGAACACAGTACCTTTTCTGATGAGGGCACACCATGCTGAGCTGTCCTGTGCCAGTGCCTCCCATGTCATGCTGTCAATTCCAAAGTTCTTAAGAGGGACATTCATTCATTCATTCATGACCTCTCATCTGGACTTATGTCACATCTCCTAATTGATCTTCTTGCTTCCAGGCTCTCATTTCTCCTATTCATTCTCCATTCAGAAACTCAAATGGATCTGTGGAGATTTTAATATTCTCTCCAATGATGCATATAGCAATTCATATATTACTATCCTGAAAGACTCTTCTACATGTCCTTGCAGAAGTTTGCCACAGGGGGTACACTCAACATGCTGGGAGCCTTCTTAACTTTCTCCTGACATCCTGAAGATACCATTAGAGCACAGATAAGTACATTAATTGTCCCTCATTTTTAACATGTGACTCTTCCTTCTTTGTCATACATTTCTCTGATGATATCCTTTGCTCTGGTTCTTCTGTATGGCTTTTTATTATACACCACAATCTATTAATAGTTCCTTATACATTGCAACCTGTTAAACATCATGTACTTCTCTAGTTTCCTCTGAATTATGGTAATATTTAATTCTTTGGAGACTAATATTCTGTGGCTTGCAGCCAGACACCATATATTCTCCACAGAGCTGCCACAAATCTTCCTAAAGCAAAGTTTTAACCATGTCACTCCTTTGTGCAAGAATCAACGGCTCCCTATTGCCTTTTAGAATAAAATACAAACTCCTGAGTTTGGTATTTAGAGTGGTTCAAAGTCATGATCCAGGTTATGTCTCCAGACTTATTTCACATTTGTCTTCTTTACCCACTCAGTGTTTCAGCCAAAGTGGCTACTTGTTTCTCCCTAAATTTAGCGTTCCATTTCCTGTTTGAATTCCTTTGATCAAACTGTCAGCCATGCTTGGAATGCAGGTGTTTCTCACCTCTGCCCATTAGAATGTCTGGCATCCTTCAAGGCTCAGCTAAAATACCATTATTGTAGAAAACTTTACTTGATTGATTTGTAAATGTTCTCTCACTTCCCCTATGGTGGCAGCTGGGTGACAATGAATAGAGTGCTGGGCCTGGAGTCAGGAAGACCTGAATTCTAATCTGGCCTTCAAACACTGGCTAGCTGTGTGACTCTGGGCCAAGTCCTTTAACTTCTCTTTGCCTCAGTTTCCTCAACTGTAGAATTGGGATAATAATAGCACCTACCTCCCATTAAATGATATGCAGAGTGCCTGGAACACAGTAGGCACTTAATACATTTTCCCCCCTCCCTCTGCCCCTCCCTTCCTTCCCAGAATGGCTTTTATTTCCTCATCTGTTTACATGTGGTACCTCTTCTATTCCAAAATAGAATATAAGCTAGGAGACAGAAACTGTTTTTATGGTTTTGCCTTTGCAGGTATGGAATCATATATGTACACTTGTAATGATGCTGGGATTTGAAGATCGTCCATGCCCCTTGAGCTTGCTGATGTAGCAGGAAGGGGTGGAGCAAGAGAACGCCGGAACCAAGGTAGTCTCCGTGCGGTGTGGACTGGAAGCAGCGGCAGAGGCAGCGGCTGCGGTGGCAGTGCAAACTCCTTATTTGTTGAGCTGGCCAGAATCTCTGCCAACGACTCCTGCTGAGAACTGCCTGGGACGAGAACTGCGGGGGGCTGGAGCTGCTGGGAGCAAGCTGCTTGGATGCTGAGCAGTTGTCTTGAGTGAGGAGAGGAGGATCTTTGCCTGAGGTAGCCTGTCCTGTCTTGAAGGCTTGAGAATGTGGGTGTTTACTACTTTAACCACACACGCCAACTTCATAACTACTGTGCTGGCTTTGACTTTCTGGTTTTGGGACTCAGTTTTCTGGTATTTAAATGAATGCTCTAGCTATATTTCTTATGTAGAGAGCCTGTTATATTTTGTGATTAATAACCATATCAGCATATTTATAGTTACCGTAGGCATTGTGAATACTACATTGCTGATATAACACTTGGAAAGGACCTTAGAGATTACCACATCCAAACCTTTCATTTGCCAGAAGAGGAAACTGAAGCTCAGTGCGTGCAGGTACTTTGCCTGAGGCCTTCCTTATAGTAGACACACACACACATATGTGTATGTATGTATGTACATTACCAGCTGGGATTTCAATCCAGGACCTCTAAACTTGATAAATGCCAGCTGAATTGAAAGAATTCAAGAAAACTTTCTGACAATTCTATAAGAGTGTCTGTCCTATGATCTCCTTTTCCAAATGACAATGAATCCTCATCTCATAAAACACTATATATAGCAGCCAAGCAGATCCCTGAGTGGTCATTCTCCTTAGTGGTAGGTAGCATATTAATCTTGCAAAAAAGAATGCCCTGACACGTACAAATGTTTCGTTTAGTTACGCAGCTTTACTCTGAGAGTTTAAGCATTCCACCAGTACAAATACTGGTGAGAAATATAATTCTATTTTATATGGAAAAATTATTTCAAAAATCAATTTCAAGGAAGGAATGGACAATTCATTCCAATTCACCTTAAGATGCAACACTTAAAAGACGCTATAGTAGTCTTTCTCTGTGTCAAACAAGCCTTAGGAAACTCTTAATTTAACATTACATTCAAAAGATGCAAATACACATGTAACCATGTGATAGTAGTTCTCTATCATAGAAGTCACAAAACATATGTTAATAGGAACCTGAAGGGCAGCTAGGTGGTGCAGTGAAAAGAGCACCTGAGTTCAAATTCCACCTCAGAAGCTTTACACTTAGTAGGTGTGTGACCTTGAGCAAATCACTTACCCCCAATTGCCTCATCTTCCCCCCCCAAAAAAATAAAAAAGGAACTTGAGAAAGAAGCTCCATTGATGTAATCATGACCCAAGTAAACAAAGATAGCCTTTACTAGACTGTTAAAATGGGTCAAGACTAACTCAAGCCAGTCCGATGATTAAGGTTTGCAGTTGGAATGCAATGAAATACTATTAAATGCAATAAAAATGCCTTGACTGACAAAGGATAAAAAAGTATACAATTCCCAAGTTTAAAAAGGTATCAGGGCAGATAAGTTACTCCTCTAGAATTACATATTCATTCTACTAAAACTTCTGCTAAAGGCAGGGCCTTTTATAGCCCAGACAGAAAGGAAGTCAAACCAATGACAATTCCAAGAATTACATTCTCTGTAAGGGAACTACCCCCCTCCCTGTAAGGGGAAACCAGTCCAACTTACATAAAAAAGAATCTGATCCTACCACAGTTGTAGATGAAAAGGTTGACCTATTTCCAACTCTATTATAAACCTGTGAAAAATCTACACTCTAAACTAGAAAAATCACTCACATATTTTGCTGCTTTAATTTTCTACCATAAAACAGAAATATTTTCATTGGCGTCACTGAGATTGTAAATAAGATCTTCAGAGGTGAATATAAATTAGGTATCTTTGTCTGAATGTGCTTCTGTGTATGTGCCCTCCAGTTATCTTTCAGGATCATATAGCCCTTTTCCAGTTATTTTTCTTATTTCATATTCCCTATTCCAAGCATATACCTTGGAAGTTGGATTATCAAAGAAAAATTATGAGGATATCTTCTGTGTGTTTGCCTAACACTGGAGATCCCAATAAATACAAAATCATATTGCATTAAGTGTCCACAAAGAGGGAGGTGGCAGTTCTATCTTTTTGCCCTGGTCGGATGATTTTTGGAATATTATGTCCGGTTCTAAGTGTTATTTCTCAGAAGAGAGATTGATAAGCTGAAGAGCATCCAAATTAGTGACAAGATGCTGAGGGAGGTTCAAGCCTGGTTTAAGTGCTAAGGATATCTGGATCTAGCCTGCAGAAGAAATGTTTTGGGCAGGATACAGAATCATAAGCTTGAGAGCAGGAGAGGGACCTTAGAGAGCATCCAGTCCAATTACTTCATTTTATAGATGAGGAAATTGAGGTCCAAAAAGGATATGGTTAAATACAAGGTTACACAAAGAGTGAAGAGGAGAGCTGGAATTAAAACCTCGTTCTTCCCACTCCAAATGCAATGTATTTCCCACAACATCAGGCGGACAAGTCTTAATTTTTTTTTTTTTTGTCTTTTTAAAACTTTTTTTTTTAAACAAATTAAAACTTTTCCCTAGTATACCTCCCCTTGCTGGTGACATAAATACAAACAAGCAAGGCAGTTCTTGCTCTCAAGCAGCTTACATTCAAATAGAGGAAGATAACAAATATAGGGATGCTGGGAAGCTGGGGAGGAGGATGTGAAGGAGGAGAGCAGAGGCATAGCACTGAGCTGGACCCTGGAAGAATTCCAGACTGATGGCAGATGATCACTTAGGCTCATATGATTTAGATTCAGAAGAGATCTCTAACATCAAATCCCTTAATTTTACAGATAAGGAAATCGAGTGCAACAGACATTAAATTACTTGTTAACTGTCACATAGCAGTGTAGGAAGAACACTGGATTCAGGATCAGAAGACGGGTTCAATACCTTTATAGCCCTGGACAGGTCACAACCTTTCTGAGCCTCAGGTTCTTCATCTATAAAATAAACTGACTGTATTAAGTGACCCTCTTGAGGTTTCTTCCAGTTTCTAAACCTCTGATCCTAGGAAACAGCAAGGCTGAGATTGAAACCTTGGTCCCCTTACTAAGCTCCTTCTAATATGTTTGTGGACCATACCATAGGCTTGATTTGCATCATGATTTTGGTGGGATTTGTATTAGATGAATGCTCTTCCATTTCTTTAGCTTATAATCTCAAGGGTGGTTGGAATTTAACATTTTTTTAATGCAACAATTTTTGGTTATTGTATGAGATTTCAATTTTAAAACATTAGCACTTGCTTTTTTTTTTTTTAAAAAAAGCTTTTAGAGTACATTTTATTTACTCTTCACCCAGGCTGGAAATGCAGCAGCCATTCATGGGCATAATTCCATTTCTTACTGCCCAGAAACTTGGGATCTAGGCTGGTTCACTTCTTCCCAAAGTAGCCTTGTGGCCTCTGCTTCCAGAGACTCACCATATTGGTATGCACTTATTGTGGATGCCTGATTGACTTTAGCCTCACTGTAGCTCAGAACTACTGAGCTCATGCAGTGAGCCTCCTGGGTAAGAGGGATTATAGATACAGACCGTCACATCTGGCTTGTTATGGTAAAGCTGTCTAGGATGTAATGTCAAGAAAATTTTACTTAAGCTGGGAACAGATGAGAAGTGAAGGTTTCATACCAAAAGATTTCTCTAACTACAACTTTAGGATGTTAAATATCCTTTTAATAGCTACTCTGTTCCATGTGTAGACTTAAAAAAAGGAAAAAAAGGTTTGGAATTTTAAGTACTTGTAAATGAACGAAAAAGATGTTTGAACTGCGACATTCTGCAGACTTAACCTTTACTGTTCTACATTATTTTTTTTCTCCAAATATATAACTGAGAATGTCAGACCTATCAGTGAGGAAGGGATTGGTATAAAATACCTGGATACTTACTTCCTGAGGTTCAGCTGATACTATAGCTCACGAAACAGTGAAGCAGTTGTTGGGGATACTGTAGAGTAGAGTTAACTCCTCTTCAGGATTCATCACCTCAAAAATATCTGGCCAGTGTTTCTGGGTGAATCTTGTGAATGCCAAAAGTGAGAGGAGGAAGAGCAGAGAAATCCTTCATTTGTTGCTGTTGGTCATACTCTCTACCAGCATACCTCTTAGGCTGGCTTTAGGAAAATGATTTAGGGCACAGGTAGCACCAAACTAGACACTAGCTATGGAGTTTCTGATGGAATTGGGGAAAATCCTATTATTTGGAATTCTTAGACATGTTATCTTGCCACTAGTAATACAGGGCACCTGAGATTGTTTCCATTATTCCTCTAAGTCAAATTAGAGGATAATTCCTTATAAGACACAATCCCTCTAAGACAGATGTTATTAACCTTTCATGTGTCATAGATCCCCTTTTGACAAATGGGTGAAGCCTGTGGACCTCATCTGAGAACAATACTATTAAAGGCAAATACAAATTAATAGGATTACGAAGGAAACCAATTATACTAAAATATAGTTATTAAAATATTCAAAGGCAAAAGTTCTATGCAATGACCTTTTTTGGGGGGGAAGTGGGGAGGTCTGTGGACTCAAGGTTAAGGATCCCTGCTCAAAAATATTATTACTTGCAAAACCTGTATCAGTAAAGATCTGCAATATGGAGAATACCTTTACTACACTTACATTTGTAGGTGAGTAAGTCAGCTGTCTTTGTTCCTCTCTTTTTCATTTGGAATAGAGACTTCATGATTTAAGGTAGGTAAGAATAGGTTTATGTTTTATTTCAATTCCCATGGAGCTTCACTTCAAGAAAAGAATTGTCATGAATTTATGATAACTACTGGAAATTATTCCTGTTCATCTAGTCCAATTAATATGTAAACTATCCAACTGGCATAATATTGCTACAGGATAACACTTTTTCATGTACATTTAATAAGCAAGTGTATTTTTACTCTTTTACACCAAATTCATTTATAGTTACATGTGCAGTGAACATGGGCACACTATGTTTGGGGACTGACAATTACCAATCTAATTTTTTTTTCTATTAAAAGACAAAATCTAACAGAATTTAGATTATTCTCAATTTTCTGTCTTTGCTTCCTATCTTTGCTATCAGATATACCTGGTTAATAATTTTAGAGAACAGCAGAGAAGACATTTTATAGTATGATAATATTACATGAAAAAAGCCAGTCATTATTAATAACCAAGATAACACTTTGATAGAACCACATTTAGTTTAAAAAGGTACCAAATCCAGGACAAAGATTCACTTTTCATTTGTGTTCTGGAAAGCTAGCCACTGATAAGTGTGCAGCCACATTTGGACTTGCCTTATCTTAAATTCTTCTCAAGCAAATTGTCTGTGTCTGTATATCATATCTATCTATCTATATACGCAACATATATTATCTCTATATAAGTATGTATGAGAAAAAAAATTATAAAAATTTATGAAATTTATGAAAATAAATCACCATCGATGGGTTAATGTAATTTGGGCATAAGGTAACAATTTCTAGAGAATGATATGTCTACAACCAGAAAATGTATTTTGCCATTCTTAAACCTGATGTTCAGTAGCCCTTTTCCAAAGCTGTCCTCTGCTTCTGGCTCCTGATCTTCTGAGTAAAAGTTGGGGGTGGGGGACAGTTGGCAGCAAAAAAGAAGATGAGTTGTCAATATTTTTGTTTGGAGGGAGAAACAGTTTCTGAATTTTGAACTTACATCATTCAAGCACAACTCAAATTAAATTTATCATTATCCTTAACTGAGGAGTGATAGAGAGTACTGACATTAAGGATACTAGACAATTCTTTAAACCACACAGTTACAGAGATTGGTACTTCCTTCAGAGCACTTCCACATAGCTGATTTGTACATCTGATGGTACAACAACCCTATTACTCCCATTTTATGGATAAGGAAACTGATGCTGAGAAGTATTCAGGATCACAGAGCTTATAAATGCCTGAGATAAGATTTGAATTGAGGTCTACCTGATTCCAAGTCCATTCACTATGCCAGCTCCATTTAACAATATTCACAATCTGTTGGCATGATTATGGATGAAAAGGCCAATGTGAAATCAGTAGTACTTTCTACACGGAATACACATGAAGTTTATTCTTTGATAGATAAAGCATTTATTAACAATTTAATATGTGCAAAGCTTGCTCCTGTAATGTCTGCTCTCTAAAATAGCTATTACAATTTAGAATAATAACGTTTGATAGTTATAATAGACTTTAGACACTATTTGAAAAATTGCCTCGTGAGACAGTACTAGCCCAAAGCCTTTGTTTAAAAAAAGAGCAATTCCATTTCTTAGACATACACACTAGACTACTATTCTGGGACAATTATTTCCCTGCTATCTATAGTTAGACTTCTTTATCTGAGGCCATATTTGGGCATCCTCATGTACAGTTCAGTAACTTCAAAGGTGTCAAATCTATATATTCAATCCTTTATGAGACAGTGGGGTTTTGGTAGCACACACAATCACCCCACAACCTCTGAAGCAAAGAGAGACTACCAGACAGTTTGCAGAAGCACAGGGCAGGATGCCCCAGGGAAATGCTTACCCAAGACACAAGTTCTTAGCAAGAGTGGATGATTGAAAGGAAGAATATGTAAATTGGGAAGGCTCTTTTTTCCCCAAGCCCAGGTATAACCCTAGCTATTCTGCCCAGACCTGAACTTTAATTAGGCGGTTCAATCAATCTCAACTGCCTGTCTCCCACTGTTGCAGCTTGATTTCTTTGGCTGTTCAATTTTCCCCCCCCTTTAGCTTCCAAATTTTCTCTTAAAACTCAAATATCTCTTGGACAGGTCAAACATTAAGTGTTTTTACCTAATGAAGTCACTTGTCAATTACCACCACACTAAGGATGAATTGACAACTAGTTAAAAAAAAAAAGAATAGGATCCAAGTTTGGCACTTAGGAGTCAGAGAGGTCATAGAATAGAGGAAAAGGACAAAGGAAAAGTTTTGTTGGAGGACTTGCAAAGGTTCCAAAACCAAACTTTGCCTACATCATAGTTTTAGCTGGTTGGTCCATGTTGTGCCCCAAACCCAGCCATGTTAGGTATTTGTGCCATAAATTGCTGCTTCTTACATTAACATGTTTCTTCTGTCCTTGTTCAATATACTAAGGTTATTTTGATGTCTTACCATATTAAATGGCTTCCCAAAGTATTAAATCTATGCCTTGATTTGACTATCTAAGGCACTGTTAGGCATTGGGAATTCAAAGATAAAGTAAAATACAATTTCTGCCCTCAAGGAACAATGTAATAGAGTTTAAGAGATGAAGAGGTTACTAAGATGCAAGGTAGAATGCTACCATTTGATTAAAATATATACTAGGTGTCTGCTCTGTGAAAGTGATATGACAAATTTTCAGGAGGGAAAGAACCCTGTCACTTGAAAAGATTAAAATGGGGTGGAGCCAAGAGATGGTGGAGTGGGAAAAAGATGTACAATCAAGTTCTATCCTCTCCCTACCTTCACACACAGAGATCCAAAAAATACACCAAACTGAGTCCTGATCAGGAAATGCAAGAAAAAAAAAGTGTTTTTTCCAGCCCACATCACCAAAGGGAGATAGACAAAAAAGTTTGTGAACATTAAGATGATTCCTAGCTAGGAATGGCCCTGAGGAGCATTCCAGGGCAAAGAGAGGCTGTGTACAGGGCAGAAAGAGGGCCCAAGTCCAGCAACAAGCCCTACCTGAACAAGGTTGCAGGAACAGGTGTCAAAGGGAAGCTCTTCTGCTCACCATCTAGTTTCAAATCACACATTCAGGGTGAACTGAGGAGAAGACCTGAGCCTAGGGGTGAGGAATGATCATAAGCTCTAGGCCGTGTACTGAGCAGGGAACGAATTCAGAAGCAACAAATTAAAACAACCCTGAAGTACTACCTCACACTTATCAGATTGTCAAAGGTGACCAAAAATAATGACACATGCTTGGGAGCTTGTGGGAAAAAAAGGTACACTAATGCACTGCTAGTGGAACTGTGAACTGACCTAGCCATTATGGAAAGCAATTTGGAACCATTCCCCCCAAATCTATTAAACTATGCATACTCTTTACCTCAGCAATATTAACATTAAGTGGTAGATTTATGTTGTCAACTCCTTGCGGGCAGGCACTGCCTTTTAGTCTTCTTTTTTCATTCCTAGTGCTTAGAACAGTGCCTCGCACAGTGGTTCTCAACCTTCCTAATGCCGCAACCCTTTAATACAGTTCCTCATGTTGTGGTGAGCCCCAACCATAAAATTATTTTTGTTGCTACTTCATAACTGTAATTTTGCTATTGTTATGAATCGTAACGTAAATATCTGATATGCAGGATGTATTTTCATTATTACAAATTGAACATAACCCACAGGTTAAGAACTGCTGGCCTAGCGCATAGTGAGAACTTAATAAATGTTTACTGATTGACTGACTGACTAAATCTATACCCCAAAGAGATCAAACAAAAAGGTTCACATAACCAAATTATTTATAGCAGCTTTTCTCATGGTGGAGAAGTACTGGAAACTGAAGGAGTGTTCATCAATTGGGAAATGGCTGAACAAATTATAGTATATGAGTCTGAAGAAGGGGATGGACTCAGAGAAACTTGGGAAAACTTATATGAATTGATGCAAAGTACAGTGAGCAGAACTAGGAGAACAATTTATACAATAATAACAATATTACAAAGCCAAATAACTAAAAGTTTAGCAATTCTGATCAACAGAATGAGCAACTACAATTTTAAAGAATTAGTGAAGAGTGAAGCTTGGAGAAGAAAGTGGAAAGGAGAGAATCAGGGTCTAAAAATAACTGAAAAACAAAAAGAAAGAAATGGAAAGGAAATCAAAGCAGTATAAAACTTTTCCAAAGTAACAAATACATTGAAAATTAGAATGGACCAAATAGAAGATAATTAAAATAAAGTCAAAAGACTGAAAAAGTATAAGAAAATATAAGGTATTTCACAGCAAAATCAACTGACTTAAAAAACAGATCACAGAGACTTATGAATGACAAAAAAGCCTGAATATCACCTCTCAAGAAATCATAAAAGAAAACTACCTATATCTCTCAGGACAGGGGAAATACAAAGAACCCACCTGTTACCTCCTAAAAGGAATCTCAAAATGAAAAAAATATCATAGCCCAAAGTCAGAGCATCTAGTTAAGGAACAAATACTACAATCTTCTAGAAAGAAAGAATTCAAGTACCAAGATGCTACAATCAGGATCACACATGACATAAAGAAATGGGAAGCTTGGAATATGATATTCCAGAAGGTAATGGATATAGGTTAAAAGCAAGTATAATTTATCTAGCAAAACTGATTTTAATCCAACAAGAAAAAAAAGGACTTTAATGCAAAAACCAGAGTTGCATAGATATTTTGAATTATAAACATAGGAGTCAACAGTAACATAAAAAGATAAACATGAGAGAACAAGTAATGAGGGGCTAAAAAAGGATAAAATATTTACATTCTAACATTGGAAGAAGATACATATCCCTTCAGAACCATATCATCATTAGGGGTCATAGAGGGAGCCTAATTTACAGAGTGGTTCTACTATGTTTTGGTGATATTAAAAGAAGAATGAAAAGAAATGATGGGGGAAAAGATTATATTGGGATTGGGGGGAAGGAGAAGAAGGATGCAGAAAATTATTTCAAATAATTTGGGAACACAAGTAGTTTATACAAGGAGCTTATACAAATAAGGAAGAAGGGATGGGAGAAGCAATTGACACTTGAACTTAACTCTCATGTGACCTGGTTGAAGAAGAGAAGAATACATATAGCAGTGGGTATGGAAATACATTTCATTCAACAGGGAAACAGGAAAGAAAGGGGGAAAATTAGAAGGTAGAATAAGATGAATGGTAGATTAAGGAAGGAATTATTCCTAAGCAAAATAAACTAAGGATGCACACAAATATTTATAGTAGCTCTTTTTGCAGTGGCAAAGAATTGGAAACAGGGTACTGATTTGGGGAATGGTAGAATGATTTGTGGTATATGAATGTTATGGAATTATGATGTAAGAAATGATCAAAAGGATGACTTCAGAGAAAACCTGGGAAGGCTTTATATGAACTGATGCAGAGTAAAGTAAGCAGAATCAGAAGAACAGTTTACATAGTGACAACAATATTATAAAGTTAAGCAGTTTTGAAAGACTTAGGAAATCTGATTAACAAACATAAAAAACAACTACATACAATTCCAGAAGACTGAAGATGAAACATGCTACCCAACTCTTGATAAAGAGGTGCCAGACTCAGAGTGCAGACTGAAATACATATTTTTTTGATATGGTCAATTTGGAGAATTTATTATGCTTGACTATATGTGCATGTAACAGGGGTTTTATTCTTTCTGGTGAGGGAAGATGAGCAGGGAATGTGATAGGGCGTGAATGCAAGTTTTTGTTGATTGAAAAAAAAATAAAGTTTAATAAAAAATGAATGAACAATTATAGGGAGGTTTCATGGTAGTAAAATCTTAAGCCTTCATTTAAGGTCAATGAACCATTATTAAACACCTACTGTGTACACAGTACACTGTACTAGACACCAGGAAGACAATAATTCAATAAAAACACAGTATTTGCCTCATGAAGCTTACACACTAGTAGAAGTATATTTCCTATCTAGCTTTGTGGTGCAGTGGATGGTACCGGACTACAAGTTAGGATATTGAAACCCTGCCTAAGATGCTCACTATCTGTGAGACCTTGGGCAAGTCATTTAACTTCTCTCTGCCTGTTTCTTCATTTGTAAAATGGAATAATAATAGTACCTGCCTCACCAGGCTGGTATGAGGATTAATAAGTAATAATAATTCTTTATTTAAATTAAATTAAGAATCAAAATAATAATTAACATTTAAAGCACTTTACAAATCATAACATGCTATATAAATGCTAGCTATTTTTATTATTACTATTACTACTAATACAAAATAATGCAAAAGAAATGCAAAATAAAGTATTATGGGAGGTCCAGAGGAGAAGGTAATTATCAACTCTAGGCAGAAGCTTAACAAAGAGGTATTTTAATGGTTGAAAACATGGCAGTAGAGACTGCTCCAGGCTTGTAGTATAGCTTAAACAAAGGCTGGATACAGGAGATGCCAGGGCAGGAACAGGAGACAGTGATTACTCAGTTTAACTAAAATTAAAGGATATAATGGGGAGTCACATGAGAGAAAAGGTAATGTAGTAGGAAAGGAACTAATTCCAAGTCAGAGGACCAAGGGTTCACTTTCAGCTCTGTTATGTCTATATAACTTTGGGCAAGTCACTCACAGTCCATGGCCTTAATCTCACTTACAAAATGAGGGGATTAGATGAGATAATCTCTAATAAGATCCTTTCCAGCTCTAAATCTTGGATCCTATGAGAGTGGTAAAGGAAAGGAAAAGGGGCTAGGGTGTGGGTGGAAGCATGATTTCTAAAGCAGTGTTGAATGCTTTTCTTATGCTTTTACCATCCAGAAAAACAAACTTACTAGAAAAAAATTGTGAAAACAAGTAGTTTGAAATGCATGCCTATACAAACACATTTAGATATTTACTTACATTGTTTTAAAAAAAAGTAATTAGAATTCAGCCTGAACTAGTCTTGAATTCATTCTACCATAAAGAACTGGTTCCAAGAATTGTGACTATCTCTCATATCCAGTAGGGTCTTTGTTGATACGGACAAGTAAGTAGGTGAGTTTAAAAGAAATTCCTCTCATATAAATATTTATTATTGGTGCCTGGACACCAATGGTAAATAACTACATCACAGATACCATTGCAGGGCTCAAATGCATTTCAGTATGAATAGGTAAAAATAATCTTAAGTGATTTTATTTAAGTTTCATGATATAAATGTTTTGTTTATTTTGTCAATGGTTTTTTTCCTGTCTGCAGCAGAGACAGAGGAATGAAGAAAAAAAAAGGTTTTAAAACTTCCTGTCTTAGTTGTTCTGGCCATAGTAACAAAATGTTGCTGAAATGCATGTGTCTGAGATATCTTAATGAAAGCTCCTTCTACTCCCAGTGAATGCTTAGGGAATGGTTCTCCAATTCTTCATGGGTTTGAAGGTGTTAGATTGGTTCTGCATGTTTAAACATGTTCTGTTATAAGGCAAGGGATATCAACATGGCATAGTGTTTGGGTGTTGTGGATGACAAAATAGTACATTAAAGTGGCAGGCACAATGAACCTGACCTAACATAGAGAAATGAGGTGTTCCCACTCCCCAGCAAGTACCAACGACTTGGTTCTAGTTCTGAGAATTTATGAACATTACACTTTTCAGTCTGGCTTGCCTGTGACTTATTAAATGGATCCTAAGTGATCTGAAAAGAAAAAGGGGTGGGGGGATTCTTTTGTATCTTCTTGAAGTTGTCCCATAACTGTCAAAATGACAGAATCAGATCCTTGTTTTGTGATATTTTGCTTTTACTCAAGTACAAATATTGTTCCACAAGCACTATACTGAGATTTTTAAAAGCTGCCTTAGGCCTTCAGTAGTTAGATATGATCCTATTAGGACACAATAAATTACAGAATCTTAAGGGATTGTATAGTTCAATGTTCCATTTAATTTAGGAATGTGTTCTATAATATCCTCAACAGGTGGTCATCTAAACTCTTCTTGAACCTTTTCTAGCAACAGAGAGCTCATTATTTACAAAATTTTTTGCCTACAATGATTAAGTTAGTACAATCAGTATTACTATTATTTTTTATAAAACTATTTCTCAATATTTAATCTGAGGTTAGCTGCCTTTAGCTGTATTTTTATTTACATTATTGTAGTTCTTGTATATATGGTTTTCCTGGTTTTTCTATCAAGTTGTGTTCTTGGGATTCCCAAACACCAAACTGCTACGTCCATTTGCTTATCTAGTCTATTTAGTGATATACTACTTTTTCTGTTTTTAAAACTAGTACCAAATTGTTTTGATGATTACTGCTTTATAATACTGTATGAAATCTGATAATGCTAGGGTCCCTTCATTCTTACTCTTTCCCTTTATTTCTCTTCTGATTCTATTTATATGAAGTATTTATTACTGGTCTTTGGGAGTTTAATTTTATAGCTCCAAATATAAATTTAGGTACCATGATATTTTTAATATTGGCATGGCCAGCTCATTAACAATGAATGTCTCTCCATTTATTTATCTTCCTTTATTTTTAAAAATTACATTTTATTTTTCCAATTTAGTAGCATTTTTTGTCTTTTCATTCCTTCTTCTCCACCCTGCCAAAGAGGAAAAGCAGAACTTTTATAAAAAATATACGTAATCAAACAAAACAAATTCTCATACTGGCCCATGTCAAAAATGTATGTCTCATTCTTCACATAGAGTTCTTCATTCCTTTGTCAAGTAGAGGGGTACAGGTATTAACATTTTTCATAATTGGTTCTCTGGAATTATTGTTGGTTATTGTGTTGATCAGAGATCTTGAGCCTTTCAAAGCTGCTCCTTTTTATTTTGTAGTAGCATTTACATAATTCTTGAATATGTCTTTGTAGGTTAATCCAAGATGCTGTATGCATTTTGTAATTATTCTGGAAGCAATCATCCTTATTACTTCCTCTTGGATTTTGTCAGTACTCTGTAGAAAAGCTTATGATTTTTGTGGAATTATTTTGTATCCTTACTGAAACTTTCAATAGGTTCAATGAGAACATACAAGAAACTCTGGGAAATGCCTTCTTTCTATCTCAGTGAACCATCTTATTATCTGCAAATAAGGAAAATTTTACCTCTTCTTTATTTTTTTATTTATTCTAGTACTATGTTGAATAATAGTGGTAGACAGGACATTTGCTTTACTTCTGTATTTACTCGGAAAATTTCAGTATTACTCCCTTTGCTAATAATATTCTAAGCACATGTATATGTGTATATATGTATATGTGTATATGTTCATACACATATAAAGAAGAGTCCCTTTTAAAAATCTTTGATATATTTTGTAGGCTGTTTTGTCTATCAATATAATTTTTTGTTGTTATTTTTATATTTATGTTGTTTTCCTAATGAGCTATCCATAAAACCAACTTTGTCACAGCAAAAAAAAATTTTTTTTGGATATACTGTGCTACAGTCTCTTTGCTAATATTTAATTTAAATATTTGTGTCAGTATTCATTAGTGAAATTGGTCTATAGTTTTCTTTCTCTCATTCCATCCTGCTTTGTATATCAAGATCATATATCTCATGAAAAGAATTTTGTAGAGCATCTTCTTTCTCAATTACTAAGGAAGATTTTCATAGTTATTAATTGCTCTTCACAGATTTGATAAAATTCATCTGGAAATTTATAAGGACAAGGGTTCCTTATATTCAGCCACCTTATAGTAAGTCATTTATTCATCACTTGATTTTTCTTACTGAGACTGGGCTGTTTAAGAGGTCTATTTATTGTTTTGCAATTTTTTGCTAATTAACCATTTCTTTTAATTTTCTTATCTCCTCTCTGTTCCTTATGAATTCCCTGAAGTGCTGCTCAGATGTCATATTTTGATGTGCAGGTGATTTGTGGCTCTTTGAAGGCCATACTAGCAAAGAGTAAACTCTGGCACAATCTCCTCTTTTGGAAAGAGTGTCGATGTGGTGGTCCTGGCAAAGACGGTGTGTCTGCTATCCAAGGATCAGCTCCTCCTTGTGAAAATGTTCATTACCAGGGTTCTGGCCACTTGGTGATAAATTCCTTGGATATGAAAATCCATGAAGCAAAGAAAAATCCTAATTATCCAGGGCTCTATGTAGCTCCCTTCCAGTTCTGGAGTGTTGGTGGCAGAGTAGTTGGAAGGGAGGCATAAGATGCTAAGTATCTCATAGATTTTTAGACTATATATGAAAATTTAATTTAGCCACTGGTCCTATAATGAGATCCTTGGCCAATGATATTCTATACACTAATGAAAGAAATAAATTTTTATTGATTTTAACATTCTCGCTATAAACATTAAAGCAGAAGTCAGTAAGTTCTGTCCTTAATACATGCCAGGCACTATATTGAGAGCTGGGGGTACAAAGAATTTACAAGACTAGTTCTGGTCCTCAAGGATCTCATATATCAGGTGAAGAAATATGTAAATAATAGACGCATACAAAATATACAGAGAACAGATGGAAAGTAGTCAGAGAAGGAAAGGCACTATCATATAGAAGACTCGGAAAGGTCTCTGACAGAAGTTGGAAGCTAAACTGAGTCTTGAAGGAAGGCAGTGAAACCAAGAGGTGGAAGTGGGAAGGTTAGAGCAGTACAAAGACATAGACTCAGGAGAAGGAGTTTCCTATTCAATGTGGCTAGGTTATAGAGTGAGTGGAGGGAAGTAAAATGTAAGAATAGTAAAAATGTAAGAAGGTGCCAGTCTGTGAAGAACTTTAAATAAAACAACAACAACAAAAAAGACTATATTTTATTCATGAGGTAACAGGAACTACTGGAACTCATTGAACACACGGTCAGACCTCTCATTGGAAAAAATATTTTGGCAGTTGAATAGAAGATGTATTAGAGTGGGGAGAGACGAGGCAGCGAGACTAATCAAAAGGCTACTGAAAAAGTTCAGGCAAGAGGTTAGACGGCAGAGAGACACAAGAAATGTGAAGGCAGAAAAAAAAAGATTTGGCCATTGATTTGACACATGAGGTAAGACTGAGGAGTCAAGGATGACAAAGTTTGTGAGCCTGGCTGACTAGTAGTATAATCATGTCTTTGATAGTAAGGGGGAAATATATCTATGGAACACAGAACTTGTAAGGCTGCAGAATTAGTGAATGAAGTGTGACTGAGTAGGACTGGATATGTGCCATATCTCTATCTATATACTGATATATATCAATATATACCACTATATATCAATAGATATCAATATATAGATATATATCTGGGAATTATTTGCATAGAGATAACAGTTAAAGCACTACGGGAACTAATGAGATCAAGATAAAAGGAAATTGCAGCTAACTAGGAATTATTCTCCTTAGTGAAGCAAACAAAAGAGGTGGTTTTTATCATATGTACATATAGAGAGGCAACAAGAATCATCACCGCATAGGATATTTGGTCACATCCTACTGTAGTGTTCATGATAAGCACATGCAAAATATCTCCATGAAAACTGAGTTCAGCTTAGGTGCTGATATCCACTGTAAAGTATGAAAAAGTAAATGAAACTCTGTGAAGATCCTTAAGACCCTCCAAATTAATAAAGGTTAAAATTAATATAAACCTAGGAAAAGGAAGCAAAAAAGAGAAAAAATTATGGTGTACAATTAAAACAGCATCAACTTGACATTTAAGTAAGCTGCTGATTCTGAAAAAATGGGAAATGGATGGAGTAATGGGTATCAATACCAATTATAAAAATTTATAGATAATTTCAGTGCTATAAATAAATTGCCACAATGAAGAAACCAAAATAGAAGTTTGACTTTTAAACACTTACTTAATCACCCTGCCAAGTGAAGAAATGTGGTAGTCAAGGAAAACACTCATGGTAAACTTCTACAGAAGAGGATCGTGGAAAATTATGAGCAGTTTTATTAGAGCATAAAACAGTGAGGCGTAGTGAAGGAAAAAAATATTTAAAAGAAGGTTAGTAAGTGGTGCAACTAAGCAATTATTTTAGGGATATTTAAAGATGATTTTGGAAGGATGGTAAAAAAGAGATGGAAAATGGAGATCTGTAAAGGTTTCTGTTTTTAAATGTCTTTTCAGAAACCAGAGGTCAAAATAATAATTTAAGTGGCATAGTACAATGGAAAGAGCTTTGGATTTGGAGTCAGAGGACCTGTATTTGAATCCTAGATCTGCTACTCATTATTTGTGTAACCTTGGGCAAATTACTTTTTCATCTATAAAATGAAGACGTTGGACTAGATGGCCTCCAAGGCACTTTTCAATTGTAAATCCAAGATCATTTGACAGGGAACTAACCTTCATCTCCTCCTGGTTCTGCTTCTCACTTTATGGATTTTGCTATTGTGCCTTAATTGCTTGGAACATCCTTCTTCATGTCAGCTTCTTTCGCTCACTGATGTTTTTCTTCTGGGGCCCACCCTTTGGGTAGGGGTCTAGGCTGGCCAGCCTTCATTCCCTTCTTCACTTGGATACCAAGCCTCTGTTATGCCCTGCCCCTCTTAGAACACAACAGGCCCCTTGAGGGCAGGGGCTGCCTTTCCTTTTGTTTGTGTTTATATTGCCAGTACTCAGCATACTACCTGGCCCATAGCAGGTGCTTAATAAATGCTTTTTGTTCGATTGCCTGATGGTGGAATTACCACATCTGAACTCAACATCGCAGTTCTGATTATGCTGCAAGAGCAAGTGAATGCACTGAAGAACAGAAATGAGGTCTGAGCTGAAAGCAACATAGTTTTGAGGACATTAAGGGATTCAGTCTCAAGGTAGAAGAATCTTAGAACTGATGGACCCGTCAAAGTAATCGAAAGGGAAAAAAATGAAAGTGAATACTATTGGTCTTTTCATAATACAGTACCAATGCTCCTTTTAAAATGGTTCAACATTCTGGCTTTTTCGACTCATTGGGTTTATACTCTTTGATAAAGTTTTAATTATTCAGAGTAAATGAGAATGCATCACATCTTCAGTTTATCATCTAAGTTGAGTGATACTGTGAATTGTCACCATACATTTTCTTACAATACCACCTAACAATAATTTCCAGTTATTAAAAAAAAAATAACACAGTACCTTATTTGTGTCTTATTTACAAGCAACTAACTCTATCAAGTCTGTCTCCTCCATCTAGCCATCCAATATAAAAAGAAGGTGCAGGAGTTTTTGTCAGGCACATGTTATTTTAAACGTAAAGTTAGTTTGAAAATCAAACTATATATATATATATATGCTAGCTATTATTACTATATATGACACTTGTAGATTAACTCAATATGATGTCAGATGGCTGTCACTTTAAGGCTTAACAAATATCTTAAAGAGAAAACAAATTAGATGTAGTAATCGTATATCAAAAAAGACAAAACCAATTTTCCAAGTAATGTTTTAGTTTTACTTCAAGTCAACAGTTCAAGTGTGGAGTTATTTGAACATTAGGAGTTCTCTTTAAAGTGTGGGTGGCCATAAAACAAGAACACTTATAACACCTGTCATGACAGCTGCTAAAAAAGAAAAATAATAAGTTGTTCTTCCTGTATGTAAATTAAGGAATATATTACCTAACAACATTAATTATTACATTACTGACACAGAGCCTCTTAGTGCTTCTTTTTCATTCTGTACTATTGTTATCTGCAAGCAGTATCTGCTTCTTGGTAGAATTGTTTCTCATTTATTTCCTTCAGTATTTTGCTCAGTTTTTTTTGTTTCAGTGCCATGTGGCTCATTTGTTAGAATAACTTTTTTGTTTCAGCCTTCATCATGAGTCCATGATGGACTTCCCCTTTGGACCTACTAGCCATCACTTATATGGCTCTTATTGTGTGTCGGGCACTGCACACTAAAGGCTTCACAATTATTAGCTTGTTTCATGTCCTATGATACTTTTCTATAGACATCTGTGAGGGATAATTTGCAGTGAAGTTTCCCCATTCTAAAAAAAATCAAATCTAGAGTGGCTTCAGCATCTACTAGGCCTAAGTTTAGAAGTCACCTGACCTTACAGGAATCTGGGACTTAGAGCAATGGAGACCCTCCCCAGTGCCACCTCAGCACAGGATATGCCAAATAAGGACAAAACTGCTTTCCTGGCCTTGCACTGGACACCCACATGTTTCCATGTCCTTTGTCTCCGAGATGGATTCCCGAGCTTAGGTTGTGGGCTGGCCTCCCTACTAATGAGAGTGAAGGCCAGCTGGGGGGTTGGGTTTCTGCATCAGAAGGTTATATAAGCATGAGCTTGCTTCTACCTGTTGCTCTCTCCAGTAAAGGCAGACATCATTTGAGAGACAGGGGCAGAGTCCTTTCTCATGAGAAAGAATAAAGACCTTTTCTGATCTCAGATTCAGAATCTGAACTCTTTCATCTCACCTACAACTCTCCAATGTACTTATCATGCATTATCTTATATTATAATTATGTTTATAGGTCATATCCCCCTTCTGGTAAACTCCATGAGGACAGAGATTTAATTCTAACTAAACCGTTTGTGCAGTGTTCTACAAAAAGAGTAGGAATTTAATAAAGGTTTGTTGAGCTCCTATTCAATGAAGCCTACCTCTTAATCAGGAAATCTTCCCTAATCCTTCCACGTAAAAGTGTTTTTTCCCTTCTCATTTTTTTTAAAAGTACCATGTCTCGGCAATTTCTCCTTTGCACACATTTTCATTTAATGGCCTATAATATTGTTTTGTATCCTCACAATCTATGTACATCTTATTTTCCTATTAGAATATAAACTCATTGAAGCCAGAGTTTTTATTACATTTTTCTAACACAATGAGCCCAAGATAACCAAATTAAGTTGGGAATTTAATGTACTTACTTATGCATTGCAGGTACTTAAATATTTTAAATATGAATGAAAACATTATCCTACTTTCTAGTTTTTTTCCTTTTTTAAACATCTTATCACTTATTAGATTGTAAGATCTTTGAGAACAGAGTTAGTGACTATCTTTGTACCTATACACTAATACTTCAATGAGTCAATTTTCTCATCAACAGCAACCAATGTTGAGAAATCTATCCGTGTAATTCTTCACTTTTGTTCTTCCACAAATCCTCCATAAGTGAATAAACAATGCTCTGAAGACCTTCCTCTAGGTGGTTTAACATTCTATCAAGTATCAAGTTCAGCACTCAAGCTATCCGTTTGACTAGCCAATTTTCTTTTTTGACCACAAATTTCATAGATTCTACCCTTTTAAGCTACTTTTTATATAAGTTGTAACTGGTACTGCCTACTAATTCTATTTATCTTTCCTTTAACCACTGTTAGGACTTACATAATATTGCAGGGGAGGGGGGACTAGATTTGTGATTTTATTAATGTAGGAAATTCCCTCTACCAATGTAGACTGGAAACTATTCTACAATATAAAATCTTGGAGAGTTGTTTGGAAACCTTGAGAGGTTAGAATGACTTACCCAGGGTGACATGGCCAGTATGTGTCGAAGGTGAATCTTAAACCTACATCTTTCTGACTCTGAGGCTGGCTCTCCATCCACCATACTGAAAAGTGCTTTGCATAGTGCTTGGCACATAGTAGGCACTGTTTTAATGCACATTCCCCTTCTTCCTCACCTCCATGCCACTACAGCATTTAATACTTTTTAAAATTTCATTTAAAAAAGTAATCTGTCCCTTTCCTTAATATACACCCCCTCCAAACCCTGCCCTGATTAAAAAACAAACACCCTCCCAACCCCCCCCCCCCCTTCAGAAAAAACAAAACAAATAACACTTGAAAAATAAGGCCCTCAATGTATGGCTACAAAGTCTGATAAAAACAAATTCTCATATTAGCCATGTGTAAAAAATTATGTCTGTTCCCACATTTTAAATTTATCACCTCCCTAACAGGAAGTGAGCGGTGTGTTTGATCTTTATCTTTTTGGACTAACAGTTTATTACTGTATTGATTGGAATTCTAAAGTCTTTCAAAAAATGTTTTCTTTATAATATTATTATATAGATTGTTCTACTTCTGCATTAGTTCATAGAAGTCTGCCCAGTTTCCTCTGAAATTATCCATTTTATCATTTCTTACAGTGCAATGATATTCAATTGAATTCATATGTCACAATTTATTTAGTTATTCCCCAGTAGGAGAGCATCCTTTTAGTTCCAACTTTTGGCTTACCAAGCACATAACTGCCATCGATATTTTTGTACATATAGATCCCTCTTCTTCGATTTCTTTGGGATACAAACCGAGTCATGGCAGAGGCAGGTAGAAGGATTTGGACAGTGCTGGGCATAGTTCCACACTGTTTTCCAAAATGGCTGGACCATTTCATGGCCCCAGTATCACTGCTCTAGCATACCTGTCGTTTCCTTGTTTCTCTCTCTACAAAGTTACAAATGACTTCTTAACGGTCAGATCTAATGGCCCTTTTTCAATCTTTATCTTTCTTCATTTCTTTGCAGCAGGCAACATTGTAGGTAACCTTATTCTCCTGGATACTTTTTCCTGTTTGCATATTCATGACGCTATTCTTTCTTGGCTGTCTTCCTACATCTGTGACCATGTCATTTCAGTCTCTTTGCCACATCTTCATTTACATCATACCCATTAACAAGGGTACAATGCTCTGACAACAACAAGCTGAACTGTGCTTTCTCATCTTTTCTAACAGAGCTTTTTAAACTTTTTCCACTCATGACCCTTTAGCACTTCTTAAACTGTGGGTTCATATATACATCCTTGCCTTCTCTTCTCAATACCCGTCCCACGCCTCTTGGACACCCTGAGCTAGATGTCCTGGGGATATATCAACATGTCCAAAACAGAGCTCACTGTCTTTTCTTCTAAACTTCCCCTTTCCCCAAACTTCTCTTGTAAAGGGCACTATCATAGTCACCCAGGTTCAAAACCTGAGTTTCATTTTTGATTCCTTACTCTCCTTCCCAAATATCCAAACAGTTAACAAGTTTTGCTATTTCTACTTTCACAATTTATCTCCTATAATTTCCCTTCTTTCTACTAACACAGATATCACCCTAGTTCAAGAAAACACTAATTTCTGCATGGATTATTGCAATAATAATATTAGCTTTCTAATTATTCTCTCTGCCTCATGCTTTTCCCCATTATAATTCATCCTTCATTTAGCTGCCAAAATGATTTTCCTAAAGAGCAGGTCTGACCACATATTCAATAAACTCGAGAGGTTTCAGGAGAAAACAGAAAGCCCTTTGTTTAGCAAACTTGGTCCCTTCCTACCTTTTCAGTACTCTACTCCTCTCCACATACTTTACAACCTAGCGACACTGGCCTACTAATAGTTCCTCAAACATGAGATTCCAACTCCTGCTTCTGAGTCTTTGTACTGGATATCCCTAATCCCAGAATCCTCTGCATCCTTATCTCTACCTCTTGGTTCCCTGCTCTCCTTTAGGGTTCAGCTCAACTCCCGTCTTCTATGGGAGCTCTTACCTGGTACTCCCTGATCGCAGAGACTTGTCTCAGATTAACTTCCATCTACTCTATATATCTTTTTTTTCTTTTTGGAGGAGGCAATTGGGCTTAAGTGACTTGCCCAAGGTCACATGGCTAGTTTTTGTGTTAAGTGTCTGAGGCCGGATTTGAACTTGTGTTTTCCTGACTCCAGGGCCGGTGCTCTATTCACTGTGCCACCTAGCCATCCCCTACTCTATATATCTTCTCTGTATCTAGTTATTTACTTATTTTTCCCCCACTAGAATGTGACAGCCTTAGGACATGGACTGTTTTTTGTCTTTCTTTAGATCATTAATACTTGTAACATTGCTTAATATATGCTGATGGTCTGACAGACACTACTGCTACTGAGTGAAGAGTAAGCTAATTTCTTTTATGAAGACAATCTCTAAAAACAGATTTAGATACAGGGCCATCCCTAGGTAACTTGGAGTATCCCAATTCATACTGTATGGTTTCCCTAACAATTTTAATCTAAAATAAAATTATAAGAAAATGAATAAGGGTATGCTTGTAAGAAAGAAAAGTCACAAAGGGCAACTGATGTGTGGAATGGTAGGAGGCGGTTGCACATGCTTTGGTTAGGTGATGGAACTTAACAACATATGTATGTATATATAAATAGGTAAGCGTGAGACATTTTAGCTTCAGATAGAAGAACCATTTCCTTCTACCATTCTGGTTGGCTACTTGAATCATTCACTGTTTATTTCCCAGCATCTTGATGGCCATAACAAACCACTGGTTAAGGGGCAATTGTCTCACCTGCCTATATCCAACTGTGCCTATATCCTGGTACAATTCTGCCTATCATTTCCATGGAGCTCATAAGAAAGAAGAGGAAACCTTATTATGGTTTGAAATAGCTGAATATTTAAAAAGCTAAAATCTGAATGCAAAAGACCAGTTCATTAAACTAACAACAACAAAAATACTTGAAACCCTTTATTTGACCCATGTGTCAAATTTAATTAGATTTACAATCTGTTGGAACACTTGAAAACAGAACAATTAAAAACCTTCAGTTTTCTATCTTTGCTAACAATAGCTATAGAAACTATCCTATATTGTAACCAACTAGATCAGCAGCACAAGGGTCCTGCTTTCCTGAACTGAAAATCAACTTCCGTGGGTTAGCTTCAGGGACTTTGTCCCTCCTTTCCCAGTAATTTTTTTGGGAAAAGAATAATGTTGAGAAATTGCTTTTTAAAAGAAAAGTTCCAATCAGTCTTAACTTTTCTTTAAATATATCTATGTTCATATTATAATCCTTTAGTTAGTAAAGAATGGTTATATATAATGCAACTATTAGTGTATCATACTGTCAGTTAAATATGTATATTGCTCCTGTCAGTTAAATATGTATAATATTGCTCCATAGTTCTAAAAGAAACAATTTTTATACTAAAGTCAATGTGTGTATATATAATAAACTAACTACAGTGAAAATGTATTAGAGTGAAATTACAGTGCCTATCTCTCTGCAATTTTCCTGATTTATTCATAACCACTGCATTTAAATGTTATGTTTTCACAAAGAGGAACAAACAAAATAGATTAAATAATATGTGTGTGTGCATGTGTGTGTGTGAGGGCATGAGGGTCTTTCCACATATATCTTTGATTGATCGTTACCCTCATTACTTCCATTTCCTAGAACATGTGACAACAAAAAAACATAACAATATCCTCTCTATATATTCCAAAACATTTAAATTGTTTCAAACTTTGTGTTTTACTATGAAATTTTATTAAGTTTTCAAGTTTATGATACTAGCATCTTTGCCCCTTCTAGATCATAAAAGTTCTGATTTAAGGAAAAAAGAATATAATTTCTTTTTTAAATTTTTTTTGGAGAATATAATTTCTAACACAGACAATAGGTGGCAAGGTGCTATAAAGTTTCTTTAGCAAGGTGCTATGAGGTTTGATAATGTCATTAACCCTGGGAGAAATGATTGGACTAGAACTGATAGCAAGCAACGGAAAAAGCAAGGAATGCTGGAAGACTCTGTGGTTTTTCTCTAATAAAAGAAAAGAAATTCACAAACAGATGAAAAGTTTCTAAATTCAACTAAGCAGAGTGAAAATCCCTGGATGAGTAGGCATAGGTGGGTTGTAATTTGCATCACAGATCTCATTACATTATCTTTCCACCCAGACCCATCCCTCCTCCAAACTTTACTATTATTGGCCAGAACACCATCATCTTTACTATTACCAAGGTCACCTTTGCTTACACCAAATATCCAAACAGCTACCAAATCTTACAATTTTTATGTCCTTAACATCTCTTGTATCTGTCCCCTTCTCTCTACTTACATAACTACCACCTTAGTTCAGGTTTTCATTACCTCTCATTTGGACTGTGGCAATAAGTCTTCTAACTGATCTCTCTATCTAATGTATTTTCACCACTCTGAACCATCCTCCATTCAGCTTCCATAGTGACTTTCCTAACATCTGATGATGTTATTCCTTTATTAAGTAAACTGTAATGACTTTCTATTGACTCTAGGATCAAATATTTTATCTTTATATAATTCCTGTTAAATGTTTATTTTTATATGTTTTATCATAAACATAATTTTTAGTAGCTATAAATAATCTCTAAATGATATATACATACACAATTACACAGATATGTGTGTATACATATATACTGTTATTGGTTGTTCATTCATTTCAATTGTGTCTGATGCTTCATGATCTTATCTGGGTTTTCTTGGCAAAGATACTGGAGTGACTTGCCATTTCCTTCTCCAGCTCATTTTACAGATGAGGAAACTGAGGCAAAGAGGGTTAAGTGACTTGCCCAGGGTCACATAGCTAGTAAGTGTCTGAGGCCAGATTTGAACTCAGGAAGATGAGTCTTCCTGACTTTACACCTGGCATTCAATATTCATTGTGCCACCTAGCTGCCTATATGTATACACACACACACACACACACACACACACACA
>CM053587.1:97127886-97150197 GCA_028646515.1 Pseudochirops corinnae | reverse complement strand
GGCAATGAACAAAATAAATAACATCTTTTTAGTTTGTTCAAATAAAGAAAATATCCTTTTATTTTCCTCAAAACAACCTTTTAAAACTTCAGTGTGCTCCTTACTCCTAGAATATAAGGATTTCCATTGCATCATTTTACAGGCCATTCCTATTTCCTTTCAGGTTTTTCTTTAGAGACAGACAAGTCTCATTTTATCTAGTCCACATTCACCAGAAAGTCTGCTATTTCTCTGATTATGTTAATTGCTCTTCTCTGTACCTTTTCTAAATTTACTCTGTCCTCCTTATAGAGAAATGGCAAGAACTAATTACACTGTTCCTGGTATAGAGACGCTATGGTTTTGTACAAAATAATTTTATTAAAATATACCATAATCATGAAACTTTACTGCTATTATGTTTTACTTGATACCTTCTGCTTGACCTAAATGTTTGAGAAACAGGAAAAATACACAGAATATTAACATATCGGTGAAGTAGCTGTATGAATGTGGGCAAATCCCATCATCTTACCTGTAAAATGGAGATCATAATGCTTGTAATACCTACTTCTTTCCGGGATGCTGATAACGACTTGTAGTTCTTTCAAGTACTTTTATTCACTCCGAATGAATAAGAACCAGTAAAGTAAGTTTTCAGAAAGGGATTTTTGAAAGAATCTTATAAAAGGATAATGCTGGTTTGCATATTACTTCCTTGAAGATAGGGAAAATAACTGTGTTTTTTTAAAGGAAGCTTATAGACAGGCAAGAAAACTATAAGCTTTGTTAAGATTAATTCTTCCTCCAAATTAATCATGTGTTATTTTTTTTTGTAAATGGGAATATATATTTTTTAAATAAAGAGGCTTAATCAATTCTTTCATTTATAAAGAAAAAAAAAGAAATTACTTTTTACCGTGATTCCTTAATATGTAAATAACTCAAGGAAAAGTGACAAGAAAAATATTAAAAATGTTACCTGGTTTTTATGCAACGATTTACTTACCTCCAAAGAGACGGAATGCTTTTCTGCAACTAGGTAGGGGCCATTTTGCTGAATTGGATTTCTGAAAGCTTTGCTTTATTTTCAAGTATTCCTTAGTAAAGAATGTTTTTGTAGCATTGTTCAGGTCTAAAATGGAGGCAAAAAAGGTTTCAAAGCACACATTTAAGCAAAAAACAGTGCTTATATGAATACAAAGATGAAAGTATTAGTATCTTGGTCATGGTTCCAGATCTTTTTCATTAGGTGAAGATCATATTATAAGCAATCTTTTCTATTTCCACAAAGATAATTCCCTAAGTCTTCTATCTGACTTGGCTTTAGCAAGCCTATTGAACTCCAATTGCACTACTGATAGAAAAACCAAAACAACTCCTCTTAGAATGACTTTTCCATAATTTATTCTGCTTCATTCCATTTATCAAGTATATGTTGAGACCCTAGCGTATGTGTAAAACTACACTGATTCTGTGGGGAAGTACAAAAAACACAGAAGGTCCTTGGACTCCTATTCAGGAGTTCATAGGCCTAGCACAGAAGACTAAACATAAAAAGAAAACAAGTTGAGCTCAATTATAAAACAACATGGTAGAAACTGTATGCCTACATAGATGAAGAGACAAATAAAACAGTAATTGGTTGGGGATAAGGTTACTCAGGGAAAGTTTCTTGGAAGAGTTGAGTTCAGATCTTGGTCTTGAGGGAGGTGGTTGATGGAAGGGTGAAAAAAATTCTTCTTTGTCTTCCCAAACCCACAGCAGTGGCATAAACAGAGCTAGAAGCAAGACAAGTATTGTAGCCAGGATTCTGAAGAGGGAATCAACTTACACTAATTAGCTTGAGTTACTGGCTGTGTTGCACAAAAGAAAAAAAGGTAAGAAAAGGTAGGAAAGTGTTAGTGGTGAGCAAACAACTGATAAGGGCTTTGACTGCTTCATCTGTGAGAAGTAATCATACTTTTAAAAAATCTATAAAAAATTAAAATAGGTTAAACTCAATTTATATTTTCCTGTGTTTGTATAATTTTCACCCTGGACTGATGCTATTGCTGACAACATTAAAAAAAGGGAATAGATTTCCAAGTTTCAGTTTACAAAAAAGCAACTAGTTGTCTTCCTATTCTTGGTTGTTGTTGTTCACTCTCAAAGAGGACCAAAGTGACATCACTACACTGGGGTCAAGGTAGAGTGTGTCCCATTGTGGCTGATTAGACCAATATGCGCTCAAAAGGCGCTACCTCAGGTCAGGCACAAATAGTCCAAATGAACATTTAAAGTGGAAATGACTCTAAATTTGGGCATCTCACTTTTCTTTTAAACTACCGCAATTGTGTTTGCTCCTAGAGCACCATGCCTTCTTTGATGTGGGCACACCATGCTGGATGATTCTGTGCCAGTGTCTCCCATGTCCTACAACTGATTCCAACATTCTTCAGAGAGACCTTGAGTGTCTTTTATCACATCTTCTGACCTCCATTATGAGCTCTTGCCTTGGGTGAATTCTTGGTAAAATAGTCTTTTAGGCAAATTTACTTTTAGAATTTAAAGAACATGTCCAGTCCATGAGGATTATCTTCCTATTCTAACTGCTCTTTCAATGGCTCTTCTTTCCCAAAAGCCCATCAGCATTTTTTGACCTTCTTTTCAAGAGGTTTGTAGTCAGTACACTTCTCTCTCTCTCTATTCTTTCCTTTGGCAATCTTATTTACTCCTATGGCTTCACCTACATTTATATGGATGACTATTAAATTTCTGTCACCATCCTTAACTTCTTTTCCAAACCCTTCTAACCTAGAAATCCCTGTTTCTCAAATGTACTTAACCATTTTAAGAAACAAGTGCCCCAAATTCTACCCATTTTAGTAAACAACTCAAATACCAATTTCTCCCCAAATCCTCCCTAGACATCCCAGCTGGAAATGACCTTTTTCTTCTCCAAACTTACTTTATATTATTATTATTTGCAGATAGTATGTTGTTTGGCTCCCCTACTATATCGCTAATTTTTTAAAGGCTAGAACCATGTAAGTGGTTTTTATGTCCACCACAGTACATTACATAATGCTTTGAACATAGAAAATATTTAAAACAACTTGTTGAATGTTGACTAAATAAAATGGGAGAAAACCAAAATGCCCTGCAAGTGAAATGAAGCAGAATGTGATACAGTGAAAAGAATACTGGATCTGAAGTACGAGGTCCTTACTATAAATCCTATTTCTGCGTCCTACTACCTGTATGACTCTAGGTCACATGCATGATGAGTCACATCAATTTCCTAGATGTCACTTTTTTCCATTGATAAAATGAGAAAGTTGAATTGGATGAACTCTTAGGTCCCTTCTAGCTCTCAAAAGATATGATCCGTTGAACTTAATTTAAATGTTTAACCTGGAAATCTCTCTAACAACTCTAATCCTAGACTCATAAACCAGTGATTAAAGTACAAAATAAGATGAACCTGGGAATGTTGTATAAAGTTAGTTTTGTAGCACCATCAGTTTAGGTTAAAAAGACAGTCTTAAGGCCAAAAAACCAAAGGGACTGATGGAGTTATTACAGATACTATGGTAGGAATTTGGGTAAGGGCTACAACTTAAAATTACTGGCAAAGATTTATTTTAAGTGTCCAGGTCAAATTCTGAAATTTGTCTGCAAATGACAAGGTACAGTGCTAGCTTCTCAATGATTAAATCTATCTTTTGTTTGCTAAGTTAAAATCCAGTATTGCCATGAAATCAAATCAACAAGCATTTATTAAGTATCTACTCTGTGTCCAGGTACTGTGCTAAGCATTGGGGGTACAAAGACAGGGGATACAAAATAGTTCCTGCTCTCAAGGAGCTCACAGTTTAATGGGAAAATATAAAACAACTGTGTACAAATAATATGTATAGAGGATAAACTGGAGAAATCTCAGAGGCAAAGGTGTGTAAGGGTAGTTAAAATGATCAGTTTTGACAATGCAAAGGGGTCATAGATTTAACTCAGTTACTACCTAATCTGACTTCCTCACTGTAGATGGAAACTAAGAACTAGGGAAGTTAAATGACTTGCTCAAGGTAATGAGTATCAGAGGAATTGACTATTATCCATTTTTAAAGGGGCATTTAAAGGTAAAACATTCAGTCATTTCAGTCATGTCTGAGTCTTCATGACCCCATTTTGTTTTGTTTTTGGAAAAGACATGAGAGGTTTGCCATTTCCTTCTCCAGCTCATTGTACAAATGAGGAACTGAGGCAAACAGGGTTAAGTGACTTGCCCAGGGTAACATAGCTAGTAAGGGCCTGAGGCCCAATTTGAACTCATTAAGAGGTATCTTCCTGATTCCAAGCCAAATGCTCTATCCACTTTGCCATCTCGCTGTCCCCAAAGACAAAATGTTGCCATGTGCAACATTTTAAAGTCTGCTAAGCACCAAAGAATACAATAGACTTTTCAAGCAGTTAGTGAATTCTTATTATACCTCATAACATGGGGAGGGTTACATTATAGGTTTTAGGAATCTTAAGACTATACCATGAGACGAAGGCAAAAACAGGAGCTGCATGAAAACTTTCCTCTAAGTCTCTGACTAACTTTCACCATAAAATTCCATGTTATGTTATCCATGTTAACCTGAGTTCCCTCAGTTCTAATCCTAGCTCTACTAAACCAGCCATGTGATTGGGACAATCTCTTAAACTCACTCTGTTCATTTTCTGCATCTATAATGGGTTTGGAACAGGTAGTTTTTTGGTCCCTTCCATGCTCATAATTCTATGGTTTTTGTAATCTCCAAATTGCTATATATGTAGAAACCATCATTATGGCAAAGATAGAGTACATGTACCTAAGCAAAGTGTACGTGGCTTATCATCTTTCATTGGCTTTGAGCCTTCATTATAACACAGTTAGGAGAGTGACTGCAGGGTAGCCACCATTTCCTAGGTTAGGGTTAGGGTGTGGAGCCCTAGTTCTGGCTCTGGTAGTTAATATTTTTCTATGATTCTAAATCTTCAGCCTTATTTGAATCTTCTAGAGCTTTACCAACATTGTCCAAAGTAGGTGCTCAGAGAATGTTGTTTCTTTTATATGGCTACATTTGAGCAAAAAACTGCATGCACACTACAGGACACTGAAAGGTAGGTAGGTGGCACAGTGGACAGAGTGCCAGGCCTGGAGTCAGGAAGCCCTGAGTTCAAATCTGGTCTTAGAGATTTACTAGCTGTGTGTCCCAGACAAGTCATTTAACCGTTTGCCTCAGTTTCCTCATCTGTAAAATTAGTTAGAGAAGGAAAAGGCAAACCACTCCAGTATCTTTGCCAAGAAAACTCCAAATGGGGTCACAACGACTTGGACATGACTGAATAACTACTGAACAACATAGGGCACTCAAAGAGTCTATAACATTCCATTTCTCAAAATCTCTTGCAAGATGTCTTAACAAACTAGTAAACCTAGGAGGCACACATGGAGTTTTAATGTGAACTTACTATTGTACTATGTGCTTATGTTTTTCCTTTAGAGAGGGTTATTCTTAACCTTTTAAGTGTATTATTGGAGTCATAGAAGATAGCAGTTCTCTCTTTTTGATAAAGCTGATCTAATTTTAAATGAGGATACTATAAATATTTGAGCATTAAACTAAAATCACTATGAAAATGAATTTATAATACCAACATTGAAATGTTGCATATCTACACAAGAGAGGTTCTTAACTTTTTTTTTGTGTTATGGACTCCTTTGGCAGTCAGGTGAAGCCTATAGACCCCTTCTTAGAATAATGGTTTAAAATAACTGAAGGAAATGCCAAATTTCATTTAGAAGTTAGTACAAAGGAGAATATGATTTTTTTAAAAAGAGGCAACCAGCTACCAGAGTACCTGGCACATGTCAGCACGATATAAATGCTAGCCATACTACTACTACTGCTACTGCTACTACTGTTATTACTACTGCTGCTACTACTACTACTACCATCACCACTACTACTACCACTACTACTGCTACTACCACTACTACTACCACTACTACTACTACTACTACCACCACCACCACCACCACCACTACTACTACTGCTACTACTGCTGCTGCTGCTGCTTACTGTTACTACTACCACCACCACAACCACAAAGGATAACTGTTATTGATACTAGTGATGACAGTGATCATGATAATTATTACTGTTATTGCTATCATTATGATTATTATTTGTCTTTATTTTTTTATTTATGGGGGAGTTCTTTCGCTTTCCTCCATTATTATTAATTAATAGTATTCTCATCCAAGGTCATGGACTCCCAGAGACATAGTATAAAATTGTGCTATGTCTGTATAGAATAAATGTCTGGATATAATTGCTTGTATAATAATCATAAATTATATTTTAAAAAAACTATAGGAGTTTTAGGGGATCCCATATTTACTCACAACCCTGAAATGAAATGGTTACATATGAATAAAGAAGTAGTCTGATTACATTTCATGTATTAATTCCCTAACATTGCCAATTATCACCATGACAATAGCATAGCCCATGGGATTTTTTTTCTTTTTAAGAAACAGAGGCTAGAAGTCCTAGGTTCTTTCATATCATATTCTCAAAGATACCATATTTCTATTGTAACCAAAAACAAAATATGCCTCTTTTAATAAGCACCTAACCTGGAGTCCACAGATAAATTTCAGGGGGATTTCTGAACTTAAATGGAGAAAAAAAATCTTATCATTTCACAACTAAAAAAAACCCAAACCAAAAATAATCCCACAACACAAAAAAGGTTAAGAATCTGTTCTATAATGATTGTTTCAGTGTTGGAGGTACGAATTAAATTTCACAGTGATCTTAGTTCAACACTTAAATATTAGCAGTCATGATTTAAAATTAGATTAACATTATTAAAGAACTGCTATCCTGTGTGATCCTAATGACACGCTACTCTATTCTAAAAATGGAAAATATCTTAGCATCTACCTCACAAGGTTGTTGTGAGGATTAAACGAGATATTTGTAAAAAGCACTTAGCACAGTGCCTAACACACAGTGAGTGCTATATAAATGCTTATTCCCTTTATTCTCTTCCCCTCCATCTTTAACTTTCTTCTTTTTGATGTTATAGACCTTGTTTTCCCATTTTAAATATTTTAATTATTTTTTCAATAGTTTTTTGCTAACCTTCTCCATGAGATCAAGTAGCTACATAATTTTCTTCCATTGCAACCTTTTAAAGTCACATAAAGCAAAAGAGGTTATGTTTATAAGGTAAATTATCTTTTTTTTAATGTTTATGTTTATATGGTAAATTTATATTAAAAATAAGAAAAATAGACTTAAAAAGACCATGATATTTGAACAAAGTAGTTGTTAACTAATACTGAACACATCTTAGTTGGTATAGTAATTCTGATGACAGCTTAAAATCTGCAATCTCTTACATATACCTTTTCCTTTCATAGTGAATTTGTTCATTATGAATAACTGACACTTGGATGATAAGTCTTAGTTCACCAAAACCAAGTTCTATTGTACCTGAAAATTTTAATTAACATTTTTTCCCCCGAGTTTACTCTGACACCTACGTCAATACTCTTATTAGAGGTGAATTTTCCATGGTGACCCAGAGCACTTCCGATCACAGTGAGAAAATTCTGATCAAAACAAGAGATAAGGTTTCCCCGGTTGTCAGCCAATTCCCACTGACATCAGCTGGTGTTTTTCAGGCAGTCAAAAGAGGAAGATAGAACTCCAAGTGATGTAACAAGATCTATTCATTTTTTCCCTCTGGCCTGTCTTCTATGTTGTGTGACAAATAATGTTTCATTTGCCAAGGTGGGTTTTGTAAAACCCAATAAGGTCAAGCAAGAAACTTATAATTTTTCCATAAACATCACAAACAGGTGATTTCCCTAGAGAGACTTTGATGATGTGCTTTAAAACATCTTCAGATGTAACCATGAACATAGATATGCTTGCTACTCTCTTCCAGTGGGAACTGTGAATGTACTTTTATAGGTAGTACTTGGTTCAAGGAGATTATGGTATAATAGAGGGCATTTGCAGAAAGGATGCTACAGAATGCCTACTATATAAACCTGGGAATCAGGGCTCTCATCAATCAGGATTAACAGTGTAAAATTAGGAAAATGAAAAAAATGGTCAACAAGCCTTTCACAGCTGATACTGAACCTGGTGGACATCACCTTTTAATACAGCTTTTAGCTTTAGGACTGACCTGGGAAATGGTTTTCACATCTCAGATTTTTCTGCCCTCACTCACTTCCCTTAAAAGGTATACTGATTTTATTATATTCTCAAGGCTACTATATCATCTAAAATGTTTCCCACTTCATTATCTTGGCACCTGTTAAACACACAGAACCTTAGAAAGCCCAGAAAACATTTTCATTCAGGGATTTGGAAAATAATGAGGCAAAATCTGCAGGATTTGTTTTTTGATAACATGTTAAAAGACAGTCTACTTTATATGATGATGTGCTTTATGTTTGAATTACAAACAACTTCAATCACTAAGTACTGATTAATGGCTATCATGTGCTATGCACAGAGAAGATACTGTTTTCCATGTCTTTTATTTTTGTTTCATCAATTCCAAATGATAATGGTAATACATGGTAAATATGTTATGTTTACTCCTACAGAAATAACAACTAGAATTACAGTAAGGAATAAAATGGAAAAAAGAGACAAATCTAATGGGATTAATTTCTCTTGGGAATTCATTTTGCACTGTCAGCTTTTGTTGCAAACTTGTCATACTGTCTTAACTCTGTGTACACAGTTAAGTATAAAACAGAATACTGCCTGGTCTACCTCACAAGGATTTGGAGAGGATTTACTAACAAAAAGACACTGCAGATGGCAGGAATATTTTCTCAGGCATGATCTATAGTGATTCTCTATAAATGGTTACTAATGTTGCATCTACTTTTACAGAAAGTTAAAAAAAAAAAGTGAAAGGGTACCTGCTGCTTTTGGAAATTTGCTATTTATTTCACAGAAGAACTAGGAAAAGACTGATATTTTTCAAGCAATTTAATTTCCACAGAAACGGCCCAAAAGAAACTGAATAAATATGCAACACTCCCTTTCCCACAACACCTTTCTTATATTTAGTAGATTATCTGCAACCTCAAATACATCTGATCTTAAACCTCACTCAAAAACTGTCAACAACTACCTATTATTATTGTTAACTAGTGGGAAAAGTACAAACTACTTGTTTGGCATTCAAGGTCAAAGGCATTTAAGGTTTGGTTCCGACCTACTTATTAACCTTATCTCTCATTATTTCTCTTTACACAGCTCATATTCTAGGCAAACTGGAATATGCTCTAAAGATTTCCTTATGTGACTTGGCTTATAATTTTTCCTCTGCCTGAAACAATCTTCCTTTACCCTAGAACACCTCTAATTATCTTAATTTCTCCCTAGCCTTCAAAGCCCAACTCCAGTGCCATTTCCATCATGGTCTTTCCTAATCTCCCTAAGTTAGAAGTGATCTCTTTCCTCTTTTGAATTAACAAATGGTACACTGATGATATATTGTACCATAGTGTATATTTGTGTATTATTTGTGTAATTGAGAGGCAGTGTAGAGAGGAGTGAGTAGAATGTTGGATTAAGAATTAGGAAGACTTGAGTTCAGATCCCACCTCAGGTACTCAACAAGCTGTGTGAGACTGTATGATCTTAGATAAGTCACTTAAACAGTTTTCTCATCTGTAAAGTCAAAGGACTGGACTGGATAGTCCTTTGATACTTTATGCCAGTGGTATCAAAGTGAAATAAAAATGGATCCTTATGGGCCACATATTGACTTAAGAAGTCACAAATTATCTAGGTAGTGTTATATTTTTCTTCATTTTGTTAAATATTTCCTAATTACATATTAATCTGGTTCTGGCTGGGTCAGGAGTTTGATACCTCTGCTCTACAAGACTGTAAAATCCTTGAGAAAAAAGATTGGATTTTATTCTTTGTATTTATCACAGTACCTAGAACGTAGTAGTGCTCAAAATAATTTCTTAAATTGAACTTAATTGTATTTAATGTTTTCTTAGTGTAAAGTATATTTACTAAGTAGGACTTGAATTAGTGAAGATACAGCAAACAGGAAGTTTAAGTGGACTGAACCTGACAGTAAGTTTCTTGTTTTAAAAATCTGCAGTATCAGTTCAAACGGGCAAATGGAACTCTCTGAACTGCATAGCTATTTCTAGAGTATCAGTCTCTTCAGAAAGAGAATTATTTGTGGGCCTATATTTTAAAAATTTTCCTTGCATTTAAAAAAAGAATTTAAATGAGCGAATTTGTCCAGTCTAACTCACTCTAACATATCATCTGTGCACGACAGCATTCAATGCTGCTTTTCTTTTGGGAAGCAGAAAGAGTGTTTGTAATTACTTTGGATTCTCAACAGATCTGGAGAATCTGAACAGACCACAGTTCCTCAGATAGGAACACGCCTTCTTCGACTTTGGGGCTTTTCCACACACTTACACATCTCTTTTGTAACCTATGGTGAGTGGCTGCTCTTGTTTGCTTTCTAAGCTCAAATGACCAATCAATCAACGTCTGTTAAGCATCTACTAAGTGCCAGGCATTGTGCGAGGTGCTAGAGATACAAGAATAAATAAAGGAACAATCCCTACTGGCAAGATGTTTCTATGTTCCTGAGGAAGATAATATTTGTGTGTGTGTGTGTGTGTATGTGTGTGTATGCATGTATACATACATGTATATGTATACACAGAATAAATATAACTAGAAAAATACAAATAAAACCCAAGTAAATTCCCTCAAAGCAGTTTGGGAAGGAAGGGCACTAGCAGCTGGAGGAGGGGTATCAGGAAAGGCACCTGAAAGCATCTTGAAGGGAGGAATCCTAAGAAGTGGAAATAAGGACAAAGTGCATTTCAGTATGAGGGATGGCCAATACAAAGGCGTGGCAATGAGAGATGGAGTGTTATGTATGAGGAACAGATTTAAGGTCAGTCAGTTTGGTTGTGTTATAGAGTCTGGGTGGGGGGAATGTATATTCAAGGGGGTGGGGAACCTGTGGCCTTGAGGCCATATGTGGCCTTCTAGGTCCTTGGGGGCAACCTTTCGACTGAGTACAAGTTTTACAGAACAAATCTTTTTATTAAGGGGATTTGTTCTGTGAAGTTTGGATTTAGTCAAAGCGTGGCCCTTGAGTACCTGGAGGGCCACATGTAGCCTCAATTGAGGCCCTAGGTTCCCCACTGCTGGTGTATTATATGAGGCTAGAAAAGGAAACTGGGGCTAGATGAAGGGCTTTATCTTTGATTCTCTAGAGGCAGTAAAGAGTAATTGGAACTTACCAAATAGTGGAATGATATGGACAGATCTGTATTTAAGAAAAATCACTCTGGTAGCTGTATGGAAGATATACTGGTGTGGGGTAGAGCTCAAATCCGGGAGACCAACTGGGAAGTTACTGAAATAATCTAGGTGAGAGAGGACATAGGCATGAACTAAAGTAGTAAGCAGAGAGGAGAGTCTGACTGAGAGATAGCTACGTAGGTGGAAAAAGACAGGACAACTGACTGCATATGGTGGGTTAAGCACAATGAGGAGTCAAAGATATTGCTGACAGTAAGAACCTGGGACAGCATAATGACAGTGCCTACAACATAAATACAAAAGTCTAGAACAGGGGTGGGTTTTAGAGGGAAAGAAATGTGTTGTTTTGGACTTACTGAGCGTGAGATATCTCTGGAACATATAATCTGAAATGCCCAACAGGCAACTGGTGATGTGGGACTGAAGCTCAGGGGAGAAACTTGTTCTAGATCTAAAGATCTGAGTCATTTGCATATAGATGATATGCTCAGAAGCTGTAAGGGCAGAAAGTATAAGGCAGAAAAGAAAAGGTTCAGAGCCGAGCCTTGGGGAATGCCCACAGTTAGGAGGCATGGTACAGATGAATAGCAAAGCAGACTGAGAGCTTAGACAGGGAGAACAAGGAGAGAACATTTTCACCAAAATTCAGAGTGAGGAGAGTAGGAAAGGGAATATTGGCAACAGTGTCAAATGCAGCAGAATAGTCAAGAAGGATGAAGTCTGAGAAAAGACTATCAAATTTGACAATTAAGAAGTCCTCAGAAATGTTGGAAAGAACCATTTCAGTTGTATGATGAGGGCAGAGGCCATACTGCAAAGGGCTGAGGAGAGCCTGGGAGGACAGGAAATGGAGGCCCTAAGAAAAAGTAGGCAGCAGGCAGTTTTTTCAAGAAGGCTCGCTTGGGGGAAAAGGAAGACAAAGAATGGGTGAGGTAGGATAAGACATGGGACAAGAGCTTGAGGGAGTGGTAAGATCTAATGAAGGATTTTTATTTTTCAGGATAGAGGATGGAGACCCAGGCAAGTCTGAAGGCAGGGAAGAAAGGAGAGGGGGAAGGAAGAAAGAAGGGGACAAAGAGCAAGACAGACAGACACAAAGAGACAGAAACAGAAAGACAGAGAGAACTGAGGATTCAGTTGGCTGCAGGGGTTGGAAAGGGTTGTGATCAAGAGCACATGTTGAAAGTAGAGTTGGGAGGGACTTTCAAAATCATTGATTATAAGCCCTTAAATAAACAGAAAGAAAAACAGAGGCCTAGAAGGTTAGGTGGCTTCTACAAAGCCAAAGAACTAGTAAGGGGGCAAAGTTAGGGCTTATATTCCCATCTTTTGATTCTAAATCTGGATTATCTGCATTTATACCACTTAGGAATGATTCTCTATATTATTCAGTGTTTCATTAGATGAGAATGTCTACCAAATTTCACTGTTAGACTAATGATAAGAGCTAAACTTCTGCTAAATTAGTACTTATTTGGTGTCTTTACTTTTAATTTGCTTGCTCTGAATCTCTTATATAATCAACATTAAGTATATATTTTAAGAGAAAAGAAGGAAAGCCTTTTAGTGCCTATTATGTACCAGGTCCTGTGTTAAGTACTTTACAATATCATCTCATTGGATGCTCACAACCACCCTGGGAATATTATCCCTGTTTTACAGATGAAGAAACCAAGGTAGTTAGAGGTTAAATAACTTGCTCAGCACCATAAGAAATGATGAACAGGTTGATTTTAGGAAAACATGGAAAGACTTGCATGAACTAATAAAGAGTGAAATGAGCAGAACCAAGAGAACATTTTATACAGTAACAGCAACACTGTTTGAAGAATAACTGTGAATGACTAAGCTATTCTGAGTATTATAAATATTCAAATCAACTACAAAGGACCTATGAAGGAAGATGCTATCCACCTCCAGAGAAAGAACTGATAAATAGAAGCATGCATAGTATAGTTTTAAATAAAGTGTGGGGTGAGGAGGGAGGGAGACAGTTTAGAACTTAAAATGTAACACAAAAAAAATTAAATTAAAAAAAATTGCTAAGGATCACATAGCTAGCGTCTGAGGGTGGATCTGAACTCAGATCTTCCTGACTTCAGGCCCAGCTCTCTATCCCCTGTGCCATCTAGCTGCCCAGCATGATATACTTGAAAGAGTTGTGGGCTTTATGTCAGGAAGACCTGGGTTCAAAGCCCACTTCTGGTAGCTGTGTGACCTTCATCAAGTGTTTAGTCTCAACCTAGTTATAGATGATAGGTGTCCTGAGATCTACCTTGTTGGAAGGAATTCTCAACCTGTTGTAAACTCAGTCCCTTTATGTATTCATGACATTCTTAACCAGAAAACTGATTTCATAAAATCCACTTTTTTTTTCTTTTTGGAGGGGGAAATAAGGGTGAAGTGACTTGCCCAAGGTCACACAGCTAGTTTGTTTTGTGTTAAAAGTGTCTGAGGCTGGATTTGAACTCAAGTCCTCCTGACTCCAGGGCCAGTGCTCTCTTCACTGCACCACCTAGCCGCCCCAAATCCACTCATTTTGGTTGCCATGATTTATCAGAGCTGTCTGCTAGACGTAACTGAGATATATCATAGAGATGATAAAGTATAACAGAAGTTCCACTCAGTTTTGGGACACCTGCCTTGGGCTTGTGTTGCCGTGCCTAGTGAGAAACTAGTACATCTAGCTGGCCCAAAGGCCTAGTTCTGCTTCTCCCACCATTTTCTTCCCATGTCTCCCTGCTGCTGCATTTGCTAAACAGGATTCAGCAGAGCCTATGCCTAGGAACAGCTAAACCATTTAGCTTTGATATACTTGCAGTGGGCCTATGTTGATCTGATTGGTGAGAACTCATTATATCACCCTGAGTCCAAATTCCTAACCATGCTTCATTGCAGTCATCATCTGTTTGCTACACTTCTTTGCTGCTGATTCATGCCTTTGGAGATGATGCTCCTCCTCCCCAGTTCTGCCTCTTGCTCTGGAAAGAGTAATCAAATCAACAGATAACATTCTTTCTAGAAAGGAAAGGGGCTCTCTATATATATACTGGAATGTTTGTCATTAAATTTAAGTAAAAGGAATTAGATTTTTGTTTTTAAAAAGAACCACATTCTCTGGAAAAATGAGCAAGTAGCCTGCCTAATAAAGTAACTCAGAATAAGGGAAACTTATTTTATCTTAAAATTAAGAAATACTTTAAATAACTAAATAACTTATTTTATAATAATAAGAGATTAAATTTAGCAAGCCTTTTTGTAACATGTGAATGAGTTTATAAATGAGAAAAATTTTAAATTTTATATGGTACTTATATAAACTCTAAACACTGTGTACTGTTTTCAAGATTTTTTTTCTTCTATGATTTATAAAATATTTTTAAATTTATAAGTGTGTGTGTGTGTCCATGTATGCAGAATGTTCTTCTAGGGATTAAACAAAAGAAGAAAGTTACCTGTCTGGAAAAAGACTCTAGAAATGATTGTCCGACACAATGGACAGGGTGTGCTCGTCGGGTTGTCTTTGGCCAGGGTCCGGAGGCAAGGTTCACAGAAGATGTGGTGGCAAGGGTAGCACATATATGGGTTGAAATAAACATCCAGACACACGGCACAGATGTAGCTTTCCTTTTCTTCTGTACATTCATTGTCATCATCTGTACTCACATCATTATTCAAAGTCTATGAAACAAAAACAGAGGGAGGCCAAGCTCTTCAGATCAGCATAAAAAAGATTTAGAATCACTAGAGAAAGTAGAGGTTTTCTATAATATCAATGAATAGCCTTTGCAATTAATGTAGATCTGCAGTATTTCTAAATAATATCGGGAATAGTGGAAATATTTTCACATAGAAAGGAGAAAATAAAATAGTACGTGGAACTCGGACACCTAAAACAAGAAAAAATTTCTGGGCAGGATGAAAATATGCAGGAACACAACCGTAACCAAAAATATGCATGCTCGTATGAACACATTTCTATTCAAACTACTGATGTTTTGTTCAACAAATCTTAGAAATCATGAGTATAACATTAAAACTTTCTTTTAATATAGCTGGAGCCTATTCAGATTAGCTGACTGTCACAAGGGTATGCTGACACAGTACTTTGTTTTGCATCTCTATGACACTTGAACTAGTGTGTGGAATAATCATGTATCATATTTCTCTTACCCATCTTTTAGACTCTAACCTCTAGGACAGATAGGATATTGTGCTTTATTTAAACTTTGTGTCTCAGTGCCTAACTGCTGTGACCAGCACAGTTATATGGCCCAGCAACCAGCTGAATAAAAGAGAGAGACAGGGTTGTATTAGATAGTCTGTTTATTACAGAACCATTTCATATAGGCCCAAGATACAAGAAAATCACAAGGCTTATATTCCCTGTAGCAGAAATCCCTACACGATGGAATGCATGGGACCCTTCTTTGGAATCGACCTCTACTACCCCAGCCCGAGGCTAATTATTCAATGAGACTTTATCCTCAGGACCATTCCCAGAGACACAAACAAAGGAGGGAATCACTTGCTAATTAACTACTTTAGTTATTCATAGAACCCGGAAAGCATCCATCCAACAAGATTATACTCTTCCTGCATATCTGCCTCATAAAAGAGGGGAGCATATCCTTAATGGGGTCAGGGGACCCCTGAAAGTCTGGTCTACTACACCTAACATCAATTGCTTAATAAATACTTATAAAATATGAATTAAATTAAAAGTTTGGCACCCAAATAAGATCACACCTGTCCTATAAAGTGCCTCTACTTTATTTGAATGTCCAGGAGAAGAGTGGGAGAATATGAGATGGTGGCAGCATGGTTTTTTGGTCTGGAAAAAAGCTACTGTTATCTCATTAGATGTGAGAAGCTATGATCTTTTTGAGCCTTTTCCCCAGGTTCAGCACCTTATCATGTTGAGATTGTTTCAGCAATGGCAGTCATTTTTGCCCTAGCCAGGTAAACCACAAAATTCAGGGGAGATTACTAGAAGGCCATTCTTTATATCCAAACCCATATGTTTGAGACAAATGGAGATGAACAGAGAATAATGCAAAATTTTAGTATGTTTTGGTCATAATAATTTTCTGTGCAGTTACTTGAAATATGCAAGGCGGAAAAAGGTACAACTGTAATAATGAGCTCTAGGACAGAGACAAAAAAAAAAATCAGTATGCTCTTATAGGCCTTGAGTCAAATTTTAATTACTTAGCAGTTGATTATTCAATCTGAGAATTATCCAAGTGTTTTTTTCTTCCTCTTTGTCTTTCTTTGATTATCTATTTATTGCTCCCCCCAGCCCCCTATCAATAGCACTCTTTGTCACGGGTATCAATGTTAAGAAGCAAAAAGAAGGCCATAAAATTGTACTGTTTATTAAATCACTGGCTGAGAAGTAGGAATTTTTATATATGTGCTAATTATTATCCAGGATATCCAGATCATTAGGATCTGCGTTCAGACTGGTCAAAAGAAAGTTGTAGAGAATCAAATCTCTCAAAATTTCTTGACCGTAAAAAGTCATTTTAGCCAAAAATTTGAGTGTGCCAAATGGAAATTAGGTTAGTCAGAAGTCTAAGGCACAAACTATGGACAATGTACACTTTAAGACACATAGAAAGATGGAAATCTAAAATCTTGCTAGTTCAGGGAAATAAATGTCAAAGGAAAAAAAACCAGGCCCGTACAGGTCTGGTAACTTAGCTTGCCTAAATTGGGAATATTTAATAAAGATTATCATAACTAATAATGAAGAAGTTCAGATAAATTAGCTCACCTAAACTATGACTGTTTAATAAAAAATCATTTACCACTATTGACAATAAAGATGATTGCATAAATATGTTGTGGGTTAAGGTCTTTGGCTTTTTGCTTGACTTTCAGAATAAACAAGTTCTCAAACCCATGCAAGTCTTTTAATAGAGGCTCAGCTTCAGTTTTCCTTTGTGATTATGTGGGAGAGTGTGTGTGTGTGTGTGTGTGTGTGTGCGCACGCATGCGTACACATGTTTGTATTTGTGCTCAGCATAAAAAAATAATCAGAAGCCAGTTTCTGCTTAACAACAGTTACATTAATGGCAAATTCAGGAGTAGCACACGTATCTCTGCCTGTGTATTTCCTATTTCATAAGATAACTAAGTGACTGTATATATTTATATCTATCTATATTTTTTCCTTATTTCTTCAACAAGCATTTATTAATCATCTACTATTGACCAGGCAATGTGCAAAGCCCTGGGGATATAAAGACAAAAATAACAGTCCCTACCTTGTAGGACCTTACATTCTATTGAAGGGAAACAATATGTACCCAGACAGGCAAAAATGAATTCCAGGTTATCAAGCACCATATGAAAAATGCTAAGTCACCAATAAGAGAGATGCAGAATAAAACAACTCTGAGATCCAGCTCATGTGATCAGACTGACAAAGATGACAAAAACGGAAGATGGCCATCATTGGAAGGACTATGGGAAGCCAGGCAGAGTGATGATTATATTATTCGTGAAACTGTTCATTAGTTTAGATGTTCTAGAAAGTAGTTTGGAACCATATCTCCACATCCACTACTCTGTGTATACCCCTGAACCCAAGAATACTACCTTCCCTGTAATTTAGAGTCTTAGACTACTGCTAGACACTTGCTTGGGGTCACCCAGACAGTAATCTGGGGCTTTCTCAATCTGTCTTCCTGACTTCAAGGTCACTTTCTCCACATTATACCATAATGCCATTCATGTTATCATGCAAGGTGCTGACTTACACTGGGAGAGGCGAATGAAATCACAGGTCCAAACCCTAACTTTAACAAGGTTTTAAAACTATCATTATAATGAAAGAGAGGGCCTACCTGGGAAGCTTGGGCAATTAGCAAACATTTCTACTTACATTTGATTTTGATGTTTGAATTGTTTCAATACTAGAATAGTTACTGAGTGCGTACTCTGTGTAAGGCACTGGGTTAGATTATGTGAAAGCAATACAGCTGAGCAGAACACAATTCTGTCCTCAAAGAACTTAAAAGAACAATACAGGAGAAATAGAACACGTATAAATGGAACAAATATAATACAAGGCTGGACCCTGCATATTTTGTAAGAGTGATAAAAATCATTAATATAGAAATTCTGAGGAGAGATTTCTTTTGGCTGGAGTGGTCCAAAGAAGGCAAGTAACATTTGATTTGGGAAAAACGTGAATAGGGCATTGACAGGAGGTAAGAGCATTGAAGGTAGAAAGAGAAGCACAATCAAAGGCTTATGGGATCTCAATGTCAGACGGACCTCAGAGATCATCTAGTCAGTTTTTTTATTATATCCTATACATGAAAAAATTCAGGTTCAAAGAGGGGAAATAATGGACATGCTCAAGGTCACACAAGGTTGTGAGAGTCCAGGATTTGTACCCAGGTCTTTTACTTCAAATTCAATGCTCTTCTCACTACAGCATGTTTTCTCTTGGATTATTAGCTAGTACACCCCTCCTTTGCAATGAGTAAATAGACTTTGTGAGAAATATAGGCCAGATAAAGAGACCAAAATTGATTGTGGGGGGTGGGGGGGAGGCAGAAAAGGACAAGAAATGTTCAATCAACAGCAAAGATCTCCTTTTGTCTGGACTATAGGGTATGTTTGGAATATAGCTGGAAATTATCCTGGAAAGGTCATATGGGGGAGTCCTTGAATAAGATTAAACATTAAAATATATTCAGAGGAAATATTCAGAAAATAATATTGTCAAATTAAGGTAAACTATAATATTTCCTAGAAACACCAATGTAACCAATATTAATAATGAAGACTTTAGCATAAGAGCCCAGGACATGAAATCAACCTCTGAGTTCATGTTTAACAAAAGACAAATTCTTTTGGATGTCAAATGTCTTTCAAGTCAGCCTTTTATTGTATACAATGAGACTACCAAAAGCAATAAAAGATTAATAAAAAAAATCAAGGCAAACAGTTCTTGAAAATGCCTATTTAACCATTTAAAGGGTAAAGATATTCTATCTTTTCAATTCTGATGGCTTTGAGCCATTTAAACATTTTAAAATTCATCTGACTAGAGATGATAGATTAATCAGTAAACATTTATTAAGTGCTTAGTATATATGTTAGGCACTGTGTGAAGTGGTGGGGATATAAAAAGAGGCAAAAGACAGGCTCTGCCTTCTAATGGGGACATAACATACAAACACACACACAGAGCTATATACAGGACAAAAAGGAAAATATGAAGGCACTAAAATTAAGAGTTAGGAAAGTCTTCCTGTAGAAGGTAAGATTTTAGTTGAGACTTAAAGGAAGCTAGAAAAGTCAGTAGTTAGAGTGGAGATGGGAGAGCATTCCAGGCATCGTGGATAGTGGGAGAATATGCCAAGAGTTGAGAGATGGAGTATCTTGTTTGTGGAACAGCCAGAAGGCCAGTGCCACTGAATGGAAGATGTATTGGGGTGTAAGAAGACTTGAAAGGTAGGAGGAGGCTAGGTTTTAAAATCTGACTGAAAAAAAACTGAGTAAACTTGTGAAGTCCAAACATAAATATCTCTATCTTACTTGAGCTCAGAAATTCTTTTACCAATTTTGATTGCAGCTCTCCATTGAGCCCCCATTAGTTTCTGGGAACAACTTATCTAGGTTCAGTTTCCATATGGTCTATAGGCATCTTTTGCCTATATATTACCTATACTTTATAGCAGAATTAAATGTAAAGCATATCTAATTTCTATTCATTATTTTCTGTCAATATTTTTACCAATGGTTTGGTTGAAGGTATGGACAGTATACATAGCAAAGGTGAAGATGACATAGTCAGCAATGACAGTTATCCTGCTAAATGAAAGAATTACAATCCAAAAATATCTCTCTGTTGGATGGGATGGTAGGATGAATCTAGTCAGATAGAATCTACTTTAATAGATCAATGATATTCTCGGTGTGGATACTAACTCCACCGGTGAAGATGATAGATCACCCACGGATTCTCATTTTGTGTGATTCTTATACACTTTTTCCCATAAATACTCCCTCCCTTCAGAGTCCCTTCAAAGAGATAAAGAATTGCCTCTGACTGAAAAACTCAATTTTCTTAGAATCTATAATCCATTAGGTAGCTGTATATACTTTGAGAAATTTAAAGTATGATTTAATGACTACTACAAATGACATGACTAATATCATATAAAAAATTCCCAAATGACAAGTAAGGATCAAGATGCCACAAGAAAAGAGAGACACGTATTCTTATTTGGTCATAAACCTGGTCCCTTATACACAGACGTGAGAGGTACATTTTTCCATGTTCACCTAATTTACTCATAATATCACCCTTAGGGTAACTCATTGATGATTTGTTCAAATTCTTTTTCTAAGATAGGGTTAAGTATTCTATTTTCTCTTCTGTTAATCTTGGAAATGTGTATTTTTTGTAAATATTCAGCTACTTCACTTAGATTGTTGGATTTATTGACACGCAGTTGGGTAAAATAGATCCTAATAACTGCTTTCATTTCCTCTTCATTGGTGGTGAATTCACTCTTTTTATTTTTGATATTGGTAATTTGGTTTTCTCCTTTCTTTTTTTTTTTTTTAAATCAAATTAACCAATGATTTATTTATTTATTTTTTTCTTGCAGTCAGACCCTAGTTTTATTTATTAGTTCAATGGTTTTCTTACTTTTAGTTTTTATTCATCTCTCTTTTGATTTTCAGGATTTCCAATTTGGTGTTTAATGAGACATTTTAAATTTGTTCTTTTTCTGTGTTTTTTTTTTTTAGTTAGGTTAAGTTAGATTAGTTAGATTTAGTTGTTTTTTAAAAAATTTAGTTAGTGCCCAATTCGTTGATCTGCCCTTTTTCTATTTTATCAATTTTATATTTCTAAAAGCGTTTAGAAATATAAAATTTCCCCTAAATACTGCTTTGGCTGCATCCCATAAATTTTGGTACTTTGTCTCATTGTTGTCATTCTCCTTAATGAAGTTACTGACTGTTTCTATAATTGCTTCTTTGACCTACTGGTTCTTTAGGATTAGATTATTTAGTTTCCAATTAATTGTTAATCAATGTTTCCATTTTTATTGCTTTATGATCTGAAAAGGATCCATTTAATATTTTTGCTTTTCTGCATTTTGTAGGGTTTTATGCCCTAATACATGATCAGTTTCTGTGAAGGTGCCATGTACAGCTAAGAAAAAGGTATAGTCCCTCCTAATCCCATTCAGTTTTCTCCAGAGGTCTATCATATTTAACTTTTCTAAAATTCTATTCATCTCCTTAACTTATTTCTTGTTTATTTAATGATTAGATTTATCTAGCTCTAAGAAAGCAAAGCTGAGTTTTACTATTTCCTCCTATAACTCATTTAACTTTTATTAAGAATTTGAATACTATGTCATTTGGTACATATATGTTTAATACTGATATTACTTCATTATCTATGGTACCTTTTAGCAAGACACAGTTTCCTGCTTTTGCCTTTTAACTAGGTCTATTTTTCCTTTGCTTTGTCTGAGATCATGGTTGCTACATGTGCTTTTTTTTTAACCTCAGCTAAAGTATAGTAGATTCTGCTCTAGCCCCTTATTTTAAATCTTTGCGTGTGTCTATTTCAAATGTGTTTCTTTTAAATAACATACTGTTGGATTCTGATTTCTAATCCATTTTATTATCTGCTTCCATTTTATGGGTGAGTTGATCCCATTTACATTCACAGTTATGATTACTAACTGTCCATTTCCCTCCATCCTATTTCTTTCTGCTTTCTTTCTCTTTCTACCCTGTCCCTCCTCTAAAGTCTGTTTGCTTCTGATGACTGCCTTCTTTTTTTTCTGCCACATGTTTAACCACCCCCAACCCCACCTTTCTCCTTTCCCTTTCCCTTCCTGCTTCCCTATTGGGTAAGACAGACACACCTCATTGTAATGCCATGCACCAGCAGATTCCCAAAGGAATGCTA
>CM053587.1:97109209-97127386 GCA_028646515.1 Pseudochirops corinnae | reverse complement strand
GCTTATGTACACACCTCAACCAATCCCCTTCTTCCACATCAACAGGGGCTCAGCCAATCCCCTTCTTTCACATCAACAGAGGAGTTCATGCCTTCTCAACAGTGGGACAGAGTTTGCACCTTCCACACTTAGTACTTAGTACTGAGTGCTAAGTTTCCTGCTAAACTAATTACTATTACACTCATTTTTGTTATCCACATTTTTTATATCATTTCAACACAATCAGCTCACCCTCATGCCTTCTTTTGATATACAATCCTTCCAACTTCCCTAATGATGATAAAGTTCTTAGAATTTACATGTATCATCTTTCCATATACAAAAATAAACACATTAACCTATATGTCTATAATGATTTCTTTCATGTTTACCTTTTTATGCTTCTCTTCATTCTTGTATTTAAAGTTCAATTTCCATCAGAAATGCTTGAAAGTCCTCTATTTCACTGAATTCCTTTTCCCTAGTTTTGCTGGGTAGGTTACTTCTACCCAGGATAGGTGACCCTGACAGAGGACCTTTTTAGTATCACAGCTCAGAGTGCAAATCCTTTGAGTAGAATTTGATTTCTGGATGATACTATATGTATTTATATCTACCATAAAAATAATAAGTTTTTAGGATATGTTATGAAATTTCTTAAGGGGACATGTCAGAATAGTCTTTGGTGTACTTATAATGCAAATTTTAGTTCTTATGTACTAGCATGCCAAAGAACTCTAATTTTTGCTCTCTCCTGGTCAACAATTTTATTAATGATTTGATGGATGGTAAGTTGAATGATATGACAGCTGTTTTCAGTTACTGTACAGACTCTCATGTTAGAGATCTATTCTGGATAGCTCCAAAAGGTAGAACTAGGACCAATGAGTAGAAGTTAACAGGAAGCCAAGTTTGGGCACAATACAGAAAAAAAAAACCTTTCTGAGTTGTCAAACAATATAAAAGACTGCTTTATAAAACAGCAATTTCCCTATTATTAGATTCATAGAATTTTAGTGCTGGATGGGATAAGAATGGTCATCTGTTCCAATCTCTTGTTCTTAGTTTGAGAGACTAATTTTGAGATGCTGGGAAGGCAATTAGTCTCTCCTGCCATTCCCCACTACCTAGTAGAAAATGCTCTTTAAATGGCTGGTTAGTTTGTTACTGTACCAGACAAGTAAAAAGATAAACCATGAAGACATTTACATTTCCTTGCAAAAGTAACTGAATAATATAGGTACAGCTGAACAGGGCTCAGGTGAAGAAAGGGAGCTAAAAGCACAACTTCTTTGATTCTCTCAGATGCTTCTAGGTGAGGAATATGTTTTTATTCAGTTCTGTGGGTTGAATCCCATGTCAAACTCTGGCAGCCATGTGATTATCAACTTTCATATATTAATTTGTGAGATGGCAACAGGATGAGAGTAGCATTTGGCTTTCTGATTACATAGAGAATTAAAAAAAATCCACACCCCATCTCTGATGTATATTGGGGTGGTTATATCATTAATTTCCCTACTTCTCAAGCTCTGGGATAGAGTTTGTAAAACTTTTTATTATTATATCCTTAGAGCTGAAGGGATGTAAAACAACATTCTTCCAGCTCAGAAGGCCATTACCTGTAGTATTATAACTCTTAGGGAGATAGAAAAGGAATGCAAAGAAAAACAATGTAACTATTTAATAAAAATAACAGTACTACTTAAGCATACACAAAGACAGGAAAAAAAGTTCTAAATAATGCATGTGTGTGTCATTTTCTAAATCATTTTCACATCTTTGGGAAAATTATACTCTCACAAAATATTTAAACACTTGAGAAAAATTATTTTTAAAATATCAATTTATATTTCATCAAAGTGGCAGAAAACACAGTAACTACTGCTCTGTTATTGGTGAGTTTTATTTAAAGAATGAGATAATTTTTTTAAAGGACTTGTACTATTAATATCATTACATATAAAGCAGACAAGGAGAGGCAGCATGATGTAGTAGAAAGAAGTTTGGACTCAGGGTCAAGAAAGACATGAATCTAAATCCCAGATTAGAAACTTAATACTAAGCTATATGACTATGGATAGGAAACTCAACTCCTCTGGCCCTCAGTTTCCTCATCTGTAAGGCCTAGATAACGATTGCTGCAGATCATAGGATCAAAGATGTAGAGTTGGAAGGGCCTTTAGTCGTCATCTAGTCTATCTCCTGTTTCACAGACAAGAAAACTGAAGCCCAGAGCAGCTAAGTAAGTTGTCCAAGGTCACACAGGCAGCAAGGTAAACAACTGGAATCTGCCCATCAACTGGAACTCTGACTCTAAACTACTCCTGACTTGTGAAGGACCCCAAGATGTGCTCTCTTTCCACTGATCCTCATTGCCTCTGCTACATCAGGCTGTTGTGAGGAAAGTGCTATGAAAACTTGAGTTACTTCTGTTGTTATTATTGATATTATTATCATTATTCCTTATTGTAAAAGGAATATAAGGGTATATGTGGATTAAACTCATTAAAAATATTTAGGACATGTAAATAAATATAATGTTCTCCTTGAAGAAATTAATGCACTATTACTGGAACAAATGAAAGATGAATCAATTAATTCATTCAGATGAGCATTTAGATTGTGAGCTCCTCAAGGGCAGGGACTGTCTTTTGTCTTTGTATTCCTAGTGATTATTAGTACAGTGCCTGGCACATAGTAGGCACTTAATAAATGTTAATGCCTAGTACACAGTAGATACTTGATAAATGTGTCTGTTACATGCCAGGCACCATGCTAAGTTTTGAGCAAACAAAGAAAGGAAAAAAGGTAATCTTTGCTCTCAAGAAGTACATAGTGCAATATGCCAACAAATTTGTACAAATAAGGTCTATGCAAAATAAACTGGAGACAATGAAAAGAGTAAAGTCATTAAAATTAAGGGGAGTATGGGAAAGGTTTCCTGTACAAGGTGGGATTTTAACTGAAACCTGAAGAAAGTCAAGGAAGCCAAGAGGCAGAGATGAGAAGGGAGAGCATTTCAGGTATGAGGAGCAGCTAGTGAAAATGTCCAGAGTTGGGAGGCTTTTCTTATTCAAAGAATAGCAAGGAGACTAATGTCACTGGACCACAGAGGTAAGAGTAGAGGGGGAGGTTTGAATACCAATCAGAGAATTTTATACTTGATCCGAGAGATGACAGGGAGCCACCAGAGTTTACTGAGTGTGTGTGTTTTGCGGGGGAGGGATTTGGGGCCAGATCTGTGCCATGTCACTTTGAAGGTCACTTCTAAAGTTGAGTGGAAAATGAACTGGAGTAGGGAGAGACTTTCACAAGTAAACCAACTAGTAGGCTACTGCAACAGTGTAGGCATGAGGTGATGAGAGCTTGCACCAGAGTGTCAGAGGTGAGAAGCAGGCTTTATCCACAAGCCTTGACAACAAATTAGATGTGAGGAGTTGAGGATGACACCTGAGTGAGCCTGGTTGATTGGGAGGTTTGTGGCATCTTAAATAGTAATAGGGAAGTTAGGAAGAGGGAAGAGTGAAGGGAAAATAATGAGCTGGTGGGGATGACTGGATCAAAGGAGGGGTGTCTGAGGATGGCAGAGACCTGGGTATGACTGTAGGCAGTAGGGAAGCAGTCAATACAGTGGGAAAGACTGACGACAAATGGGAGGGAGTAGAACTGATAGAGGGAAAAAGGGGATGGAATGGAATCACCTATGAATGTAGAGGGGTTTGTCTTTGCAAGGAGAAAGGCTATTTCATTATGTGAGACAGGTGAAGATAGAGGCATATAGTGAGGTGGATAGAAGAGGTAGTGCCCAGTGAATGACGTCATTTTTAAAGAACAAAATATAGGGCAAGGTTCTTAGCTGAAAGTGGACTGGGACTGCTTTTAAGAAATTTCAAAGCTCCTCTGGTAATTTCTAAGCTTCTCCCAGAAACAAAATCCCATCTTTTTGATATAAATTTTTCTACTAACATTGCTGTATAGCTGATACATAAGTGAACCACGACAGACTCCAGAGAATTTAAGTTAGACGTAGGGGGCAACTGAAAGGCATGGAGATCTTAAAACCATTTGTTTAGAATAGAAAGAGATCTTGAAGGTCATAGTAGGTATGAGCAAGATGCAGCAGATAGCCAGTGAGGCACTTCAAGGAAAACAGGAGCAAAATATATCATGAGGAAAATGTATGATAGGAAAAGAAGACATGTTAGCCATGTGATGAAGTGAGAGATGACAGGTGGACAGACTGACTACTCTACTAGTATCCTTAAAAGTAAGGAAGGTCTCCAGTGCTTTGGGTATATTCTATGTAATAAAGTTATGAAATGATATATGGGAGCATATTTTGCAAATAAGTGGGAGGCATGGATAGGTTACAACCTGCACTAGTGAAGGACATAGTCAAATCAGTGAGATCACAATGCATTTAAGCATGTCCAGGCAGTGAGGCAGATGCCTGATAGATATTTGTCTTTATTTCTCAATCTACTAAACTTATAAATTTCACATATTCAAATCTTAAATGTTGGGATTAGAACAAGAAAGATAGATGTGTGGATTCACCTTCCTCATTCACCAGTCACACATGGGATTGGTTACAAGTACTGAAAGAGCAGCCAGAAAGGCCTCAATACCTAAAAATGTTATTCTATTAGCTGCTCAAACTTGACATTTTATCATCCCTTTGGGTTAAGCACAGTTCTCTTTATTCAGTTCTCTTTTAAAATGAAAATACTCTCAAGGGGGATAACACGTGGCCATTAATATCTTAACATAAATAGTTATCAAATTGCTTTCTTCTGGGCCTATGATGAGAACACTAGGTGCCTGAGGGGGAAGAAGTGCTGAAAGGCAGGAAAAGTCCAGAAAGAGAAGGCAGGATTTCTGAAGATAAACTTCATTTACTTTATGATTTTACCTAGGGCTGGCCCTGAATATGTATATTAGATATTTTATTTCAACAAGACACAAAGTAAATCAAGCAATTTAACAATTTTTCCAATAATTAGATCAATATTGACAGTCTATTCAGGCTGTTTTTAAGGCTGAAAATTCACTGAGCCTCTGGAATTACAGTAAACTCATTTATATAAAATCCAAATGATCTGAAAACTCAGATGATTAGAGAAAAAAATCACAAGTTAAAGAACAGAAATTTAATCACAAAAGGAATACTATCAACTTATATCATGCAGTAAGAATATAAACTATGATATAAATCCTCTAGTATATCTACTATATTTATGCCATACAATGAAAATGGAGTTTAAATTGATAATCATGAGGCACTACAGACTTTTGAAGTATTTTTGGATTTTTAAGAAAGGTTATGTTATGTATGGTTTTAAGTATTGTTTTGTATTCTAATTCCTAATGACATGATTAATTCACATATAGTGTAAACATAAAAATCAATCCGTTTATTAAAATAACCACAGCATCCCTTAGAGTTAGAAGTTGATATTGGTCAGACAAAAGAGGAAGATGATCATGGAATTTCAGAGTGGGAAGGGTCATCAGAAGACATCTAGTTCAATACATATTAAAGCAGTAATCTCCCCTAGGATCAAATCACCATTTTACATTGGAGAACTCAACATAACCTTGGTTAGGAATAGAGATAATGCAAACAGAGTGATGACACGTTAAATGATTCTGTGCTGTCTAGCAATACCAGCCCTAGGGCAAGTACAAAATAGGCTAAGAGTCTTTTTGGCTCCTTCCTATAATCCTTTTCTATCATCTTCCTCTCTCGGCTCAATGCTTCACAGCCTCAACATCCTCCCTAGTAATTCTCTACTCCAAATCTTGTATCCCATCCTTAATTTAGTGAAATGTTAATCTCTGCTGTAAATCTACTGCTAGTTTTGGCCATAGAAGCTACATAGAGGGCAGAGGAGTCTGCTTCCATTAAACAGTATAATGAAAGAGTGGATTTGGAATCAGAGGACCTGGGTTTGAATTCCAGGTCTACTACTTGCTGCCCATATGACCTCAAATGAGTGCCATAATCTTCTTGGGGCTAAGTTTCCTTATTTGTAAAATGATTATTGGTTTAAATTATCTTTAAGGGCGCCCTTACACCTCAAAATCTGTTATCCTAAGTATTGAAAGGTGTGGGAAATTGGGCAGCATGACCTGGATACATGTGTTTGTATTATTGATGGTACCCTGGAATTAACACTTACTTACAAAGTGCAGGTTAGTTTTTCTCATAAAGTAATTTGTGAAAGTGCTAAGTTATAACCTCTCCATTTTCCAGGTTATCAGGAATAATAACAGGAATGATCATGATGAGAGTTCTAACATCTTTATGGTATTTTAAGGTTTGCAAAGTGTTTTACATAGATTATCTTATTTGATAACCTTGATGAAAGAGATATTATGTATATCATTGACTATATTTTACAGATGAGCAAACTGAAGTTTAGTGAAGTTTAAGACTTGTCCATGGTCACAGTTAATGAATGTTCAAGGAAGGACTTGAATTTAGATCTCTCCTCTCTCCAAGTCCTGTACCTCTCTATTAAACCAGTTTTCTTGAAAAAATGAGGTAAAAACAAAAAAGAAGGGAGTTCCAAAGAGGAATAGAAGCCTGACCTATGAGCAGAGGGTAGAAGGACATGACACAAAAAAGCAAAGGAAGACTGCTCCTCTGAGGAAGAAATAGCTTCTTTCATACTAAGTAAAATTAATATAGATCAAAAAATAGCATCCAGAGAATGGTCATCCAGTGAGGGTCACATGCAGAAGAGAAAGTGGTGGTGGTAGCTGGTGACTCAGATGAGGTGCACCAAAGCAGGTTATTTATCAATGTGATATTAAAAACAGAAAACTCTTATATCTTTTGGGGCATTCATCCAGGATGTGCTGGTTAGCCCTCCAAGACCTGTCAAAAGTAAGACAAGTCCACTACCAGTAATTTACTTGGAGATAAATGATACTGACAGAAGAAACCTAGAAAGCATTGCCATCAATTATGAAGTCTTTGGCAAGAAAGTGAATATTTTAGGGTACAGAGAGTGTTTTCATTATAGCCGCTGATTGAAGGAAGAGACCTGAAAAAGAAAGATATGAGAAGTAAAAAGTTGTGGAAGAATATGATGTTGGAATATAGGATTTGAATTTCTTGACCACATTTTAATAAAGGAATAAAATGTTCATGGCTACAATGAAGACTAATAAAAATACAATTCTCTGGAATCTTACAAATCCAATCATGAAGAACATTTTATTTATTTATTTTTTTGGAGGGGGGGGAAGGCAAGGCAATTGGGGCTAAGTGACTTGCCCAAAGTAACACAACTAGTAAGTATCAAGTGTCTGAGGCCACATTTGAACTCAGGTCCTCCTGATTCCAGTGCTCTATTCACTGTGCCACCTAGCTGCTCTGTGAAGAACATTTTAAATGAAAGGGGAGGGGAGAGAAAACTGCCTACAAAAATATGACAAGTCAGATAATCTAAAATGCAAGAGGCTATTAAATAAAGATAAAGTGATATTTAGCAGAGCCAAGATGGTGGAGAGAAGCCAGGAAGTTACCTGAGCTTTCTCCAATTTCCCTCAGAAACAATGTTAAATCAAGTTTCTAAAAGAATTCTGGAGAGACAAAATCCACAAAAAGACAGAACAATTTTCCAGCCTGAGATAACTTAGAAGGAATTCAGGAAAGGTCTGTCTCACTTGGGTGAAAGGGTAGCACAGCTCAGCACAGGTGATGTCCAGGCAAGCCAGTGGGAGGTCCTTACCCATGGCACAGGTCAGCAACCAAGGCCCCAGAGTTCAGCCTCAGCAGGTGAGTGACACAACAAACCAGCTGTGAGGCCTCCAGCCCCAGAGCAGCAGAACCCAGGTCACAACAGGTGCAACTAGGATGGCCACCTTAGCACAGTAGGCAAGCTGCCAGCACCTGAGGCCCCTGTGCAAAAAGGGCCCCCCCTAATGCAAGAAGTTTGGGACAGTGCCCCCTGTACCTTAGAAGCAAAACTGAACTGTAAAAATGATAAAAAAAAAAAAAAAAAAAAAGAGCTCTGACCACAGAAGGCTACAATGGCAGCAAGGAAGATGAAAACACAAACTAAGAAGAGGACATCAATGTCAAAATGTCTACATGTGAAGCTTCAAAGGGGAATATGAACTGATCTCAAGCCCCAAAAGTCCTTTTGAAAGAACTCAGTATGATGGGTATGATGGGACAGCCAAAAAAACCTCATGAAATCTTTGACTACTTAGACAGATAACGTCCAGAAAAAGGAGGTTATGGTCCTAGTCTACTCTGCAGTGGTCAAACAATATTTGGAATAATGTGCTCAGTTTGAGGTATTTTTTTAAGGAGGGCAGTTTCGAAATGCAGTCCAGAGAGGACTATGGTCAGGACTGAAAGGATTGAAGACATGCCACATAAGGATTAAATAATGGAGATGGCAAAGTATAGCTTGGAGAAAAAAGAGGAACCCACAATGGTTGCCTTCAAAAACTAGAAGGACTCATATCTATATGCAGAAGATGTATTAGACTAATTGTATTAGACGGCCTCTGAGGTCCCTTCCAACATTCAGGATAGAAAGTGATAACTGGTTTTAGATATGTCTTCTCCCTGGAGTATTTGTGTTTTAAAAAGGGATCTCTTGCTGGTAGAAAAAATCAAAATAATTAAATTATAATTGCATATGGAAGGTATATAGTAGCTGGGTTTCACTTACTCCTAAGGCCAACCCTGTTTTAAAGTGGCTGTGGTAGATGAGAGGAAGGTGAGTACAATGGATGAGAGGAGGAGAGGCTGCCTGTTGCTATCTGGTCATTCACATGCTTCCAGAAGTCTCAGGTTCCAGTGAATATCTCAAACTATGGTGGCTTCTAAGGATGACTTGTGGATTGGTGGCTCTTATTCACTACTTCAAACACCCCCATCATTGAGCTAGATAGCACAGTTAATGGTCACTGGACCCGGAGCTGGGAAAAGCTGAGTTCAAATTCTACTTTAGAATTAACTAGTCATGTGATGTGGTCAAATTACTTAATTACTCTCTCAGCCTCAGTTCCCTCATCTATAAAATGGGGGTGATAATAACACCTACCTTACAGAGTGGCCGTGAGGCTCAAATGAAGTAACATCAAAAGTATTATGCAAACCTTAAAGTTTATATAAATATTTATTTTATTATTATCATTATTATTATTAGGTGAATAAGCAAAGACTTGTGAAAAATCTTGGAAAGGTAGCTGATTCCTAATTCAAAGCATTTTTTTGCCAATTCCAAAAATTATGCTTGCTGGGTGTTTGCGGGTAACAATATTCACATTATCCAGGTCATAAGACACAAAGTTATTTAAAGTCTTTTAAATTTGCCAGGCTGCTTGATTAATTCCCTCTGTGCTTTTCCATGCACTAATTAGTTGCCACCTGTTGGGATATACATATGAAACTTAAAAAACTTCAAAGGAGATTATCATTATTTGAACCCTATTATTGCCATTAGGGGTAGCACATATTTATCTCATTAAGAGCTTTTGGAAATTTAGCTCTGTGTGACTCGCTTGCTTTCTCAATAAATAAATATGCACAATAAATTAAAAGAATCCTTTTACTTGAGATATGTAATATTAAGTAAAGATTTCAGCTATGTAGCTAGTCCTTCTCACAGAAGAAATGTCAATGACTCATGATGGTTTGCATTCATCCAGGACATTCCCACAAAAACAAAAGCAAAAGGTTGCATTTATATATTCCCTTTTTAGTGGTGTCTTGTTTTGAAGATTAAAAACATTTATTCTGAAAGGACAATGCTTTCTTAAGAATAGTATCAAAAGAAATGCTGCTACACTCTAAATTTATCAAAATATTACAACCCATATGGGACTTAAATACACTATTCTATTATGGCAAAACTCACAGTTTATGATTTTGTCATAAGCTATGTCCATCAATACAACCTCTGACATTACAAAGACGCTTTTTGAGACCTTAACAATCATTGAGTACTGGCTTTAAAAAGATCTCTTTTCATGATGGAAACCAGGGGTGAGCTAACTAATAATAAATACCAAACATATTGCAGAAAATATCATTTTTATCTGAAAGTGACAGACAATACAAAATATGTGTTCACTTTGGCAAAAAACAGTTCAGTTATTAAAATCCTTAGCATGGTCCTCCTAAATTTGAAATCAGTGTACCTTCCTTCCCTCACACTATTGTCCTTATTGGCCACCAGACTGATGGGGTTGGAGAGATACAGGAATCCCAAAGACTGGATGGAGTTCCTGGACAGGGTCATCTGTGCAATATGTTCTGGCCACATTGGATTATCTGTCAAAGATACTGTTATTGGGGTGGCTAGGTGGCGCAGTGAATAGAGCACCGGCCCTGGAAGTCAGGAGGACCTGAGTTCAAATCCAGCCTCAGACAAATCTGGCTTCAGACACTTAACATGAAAACTAGCCGTGTGACCCGGGGCAAGTCACTTAACCCCAAATTGTCCTCCAAAAAGGCAAAAAAAAAAAAAAAAAAAAAAAAAAAAAAGATACTGTCATCTCTTGCTTTTACATGTGTCTCTGGGCCTTTACTTATGCTGTTTCCATGATTGAAATGTCCTCTTTTGCCTTCTCCTTTCTATATCTAGTGAAATTAGAACAGTTTTTTCATCCATAATTTAAATACTATCTGACTTCTATTTTCTATTCAGAAGATGTATACTTGTAATAGCACTTGTTTTGCATTTCTCTTCCGCATTTATCAGTTTTTCCTTTAATCTCTGTATCCTCAGCACTGAACATAGTGTCTTCCATAAGGAAGACACTTCATAAATATCTTCTATATTAGACTGGATGTTATTTGTCTAGTTGTCAAACCATTCTGCCCCCACTAGATTGGGAACTACCTGAGGGCAGGAATGTCATATTTAATCTTTGTAACTCCCCCAGCACACTGTAAACTCTCAAAATGAAATGAAAGCACGAAGACTATGTCAGTAAATACATTAATTACATAGAAAATAGAATGCTCTTTTCTTGCCATTCTTCTGAAGTAACATGCCTAGGGATTCAGTCTTATACTTTTCTATTCTAGTAACTGTACATTTTTTAATAAGAATATTTTGAAACAGGATATGGCCATTTGCCCTGATTTATGTAGATGGAGTAAGACTGAGGCTAAAAAGTACAGCCATGTTTAGCTCTTAATATGCCATTCATTATGAGGTAAGTTGGCGCTACATATGATTTCACTCTTTACAATTTGTAAGACCCAGAAAAGAAAAAAGATATGTAGTATAAAGTACCTGTACTATTACCCCCATCTTACAGAAGAATAAACTAAGATGGTGAAAATGACTTGCCTAAAGTCACTGACTTGAAATTCAACTCTTTCCATTCTGCTTCCTAATAATAATGGTAGCTTATAACATGGTACACTTCACATTACACAGAGGGTTTTATAATATAATGTAAGTTCCCCGAGGGCAAGGATAGTGTTGTTTTTATTTCTGTATCACAGGGGATCAGGAAGTACCCTCTCTTTGGGGTACAATAAAGGCTTGAGATCCAATTATCTCTATTCTCTGAGGAATCCCCTTTCCCTGGACCAGACTGATGGGATTGGAGAGATACAGGAACCCCAAAGAATGGAAGGAGTTCCTGGACGGGGTCATCTGGAATCAATTCACGGACTCAAGCATTCTTAAAGTCAAGGTGGCAAAGATTTATTACTACGCTTTTCAGTGGGCAAGAGTTCTTAGGGAACTTGCAACCTTAGAGGGGTACAGTTAAAATTTTATATAGGATAAACTATAGGAAAACGTGTCAAATATGCTAACTAGGTGTTTCAGGGTGGGATTAGGGAGTGGTTAAGGAGTGATCAGTTCTTATGGAACATGCACTTTTAGTATCTACTGTGCAGGTATTTTTGTAATGGTAATGGTAATTTGAAGATCTTCCCTGTCCCTTAATACGCCTAAAGGAATTTGAAGATCTTCCCTGCCCCTAAGAGGCCGAATGTAATCACATGGAACCTATGGTGGGAGGAGTTTGCTGAAGGGTAGAGCAGAGTCCACAGGAAGCTGGTAGTTAGAACAATCAGATAGAGGGAGGAGAGAAGATGCAGGCAAGCCAAGAGCTAGGCTTGTGTTTGTTTATGGGAAGGCTGAAGGATGGTGTGGCTCCCTGTTGTGTTATGGTGTAATAACTTCTTTGTTGCTATGATGGATTTGGTTTCCTGGTGTTAGGATCTGGCTTTCTGGTATCTCAGTAAATGTTTTGCTTCTGTCTTCTATATGGAGAATCTGTTATATTTTGTGATTCAGAACTGTGCTGGCATATTCATAGTTGGCGTCAGTGCTGTGAATATTATGTTGGTGCTACAGTTTTACCTGAGTTCACTGGGAAATAGCCCAAAGAGGGGCTACAGAGAGGGGTGGTTTTAGGCCTGAAACATCACTGAGTCAACTAATGGTCAGGGCTGACTGAGAAATACCCAGGCTGCCACCCATCAATGTCTTGTTTGACAAGATAGATGTATGTAATATACATACGTCTAAGTCTAGGATACACATAATGAGGAGTCCAGGATACATATACTGAGGTAGGGAGATGGTATAATCCGGTGGGTAAGAAATATCTTTATGAGATAGTACAAAACTAGTTCAAACCAATAAATGCTATAGGTGTGATCTGCTACTATACCAGGGAGAAAGATAAGGGTTTTGCTAGGGCCCACTCGTGATTAATTGTTAGGCACAATGTCTTTGGCAAGGAGAAACTGTAAGGAGACTATTTTGAGGCTAGGGAGAAATGTGATTTTGGAACTGGGGCCCAAGCACAGGCACCTAAGCACCCCATCAAGATGAGGACCAGAGCTTGGGCTCTGAAAGTGGAGCTTTGTCAGTTCTCAGTAATTGTAGAGGCCCCAGACTACTAGATGGGCTGAAGTTTTCCCCCTCCCTCTAAACAGTTTGGTCCTTATTTTCCAGAAAGCCCTCTTTACTGAAGGTGAATGAAGTGGAGAGGTCTGAGGCCTGAAGAGTCCCCTTAGCTCAGCTCAAAGTGCTAAGTGATGCACCGAACTTTGATTACAGTAATTACAGTAATTACCAAATATACACATTATTTCATTTGAAGGATTGCTTTTACAATTCCTTATTGCTATACTTACTGACAAGTACGATGGTCACTCTAAATAGCTTCATGAAAAATCTGTTTTGGCAATGGATATAATTCATATTATGCTTAGATGCTAATATTATTATGCTTATTCGTGTTATACTTACATGGCTCAGGATAGCTATTTGACTAATTGGGACTTACTTAAACATAATTCAAATTTACACCTGACATACTTATAAAAATATCCATTGTGATCATTGCTATTGAGCTATTGAGAATTATTGTTTTAGTTATTAAGCTGAAGGTAGAAATGTTAAAAAATAATCTAAAACATTCAACTGGTTTTTTAAGCACTAATAAGTGGGCCATTATTAACATATATGATACAAAAATACATCAAAGTTAGGCTGAAACAATCTGTAATTTTACAAAATAAAACTGATGAGTTATTAGTTATATTTTTGTTACTTTAATTTTCAAGGCTAAATGGAAAATCACCTATTTCTAGTCAGCCAAGTCCAAACCTGAACTTAAATCCCTTGAAAGCAAGGCCAGTAATTAAAATCGAGATTCAACTCTAACTGCAGAATAGCACACTGAATAGTGTCACAAATGTTACCATGGAAGCTACTTATTCTTGTGTTCTTTTGGTTTGTTGTTCGGTTTGTTTGGCAGAATAGGCTCAAGGAAATATTGACAGAGGAAGGATGCTCTACAAAAATAACTGCATATCAGTTATGAAAATTCTAGCTTTCCACTAGCCTCATGTCTTTCAGAATGTATCTGGAACTTAAGAGTGACCAAAAAAATGTTTTTGGGAGTAAACCAGTTTCTGAGCTCTTGTTATAAAAATACAAATCAGGAAAAGTCTCTCAAATTACATAAGTCAACTTCTGAACATCTTAAAGGTCAAACGGCTCACATAAAAGTTACAAATTAAAGAAAGCGGAGAAAAAAAGTAAAAAAAATGGGTGGGAATGGGGTGGTGGTAAGAACCTGGGCTGAAAATCTGAGGTGCTGACCTAGCAGCTCACCTTGGTTTCTCAACTGTAAAATGTATAATGGCACTTATTTCCTGGGGTAGCCGCAAGGATTAAGTGAGATAATGTTTCTGTAAAGTGTTTAGTACAATGTCTGGCACAGAACAGGAGTTTAATAAATGCTCAGTCTTTCCTTCCTTCCTTCCACTCAGTCCAGTACACTTTGAAGACGTTAAGTTTCTGAAGGGACGCTTGTTTCTTCTCCTTCCTTTAGAATGTTAATAATACATAATTATAGGACTCTTTCTAATTGCTCAAATAAATTTACCTGTGTCGGTTTCTTTCAAAGGCATTACTATCAGCGAGAGGTAAACACTGATAGGACAAGAGGAGACAGTCTTAGATAACAGTGGTCTCTAGGGATATCACAGCACATGCTAATCATTGATCTTCTTAATGGTAACAATTCATATTTGTATACTGGTTAAAAGGTTCACAGAAGACTTTCTTCATGAAAGCCCTGAGTGCAAATATTTTTATAGTGTGTATGAAGGACAATAGTTGTATTAATGGACTGTGAATTGGCTCAAAAGGCCCAAATCTTATACTGACTCTATTTACCTTCTATCCTGTAGACATATTGCATGTCTTAAACTTTGCTTTTATTTTCAGGTTTCTATTTTCCAAGAAGATTTTTGTTAGCACCTAGTCATCCCCATTTTTGGAGGAAGATATGCACAGACCAACTCTGTTCATCTCCTGCCTTACCATTTTCCCTTAGAGATACCTCAAAAGGCCATCTCAGGAAAGATGAATCATACTCATTCTAGAGGTAGATTTACTTTCACCTATTTCTGGATCTGCAAGAGTCATTCCTGTTTGGGATGATGAATAGGATTCTCTGTTACTTTTTGTCAAGTTTTAAAACTTAAAAGGAATATGTTTGAGTTAGTTGAAAAATATATTTATGCACAATAGCTCACTCTCTTACATTGGATTAAAAACTATTAGTTTAAATGTTAAAAAAAAACCAAGATTTAATGGCATTTAATTGGGTAGGAAGGTGGTACAGTGGATAGAGCACCATACCTAGAGTCAGGAAGACCTGAGTTGAAATTCAGTCTCAGATACTTATTACTTGTGTGACCTTGGGCAAGTCACTTAATCCTGTTTGCCTAAATTCCTCATCTATAAAATAAACTAGAGAGGGAAATGCCAAACCACTCTAGTATCTTTGCCAAGAAAACCCCAAATGGAGTCACGAAGAGTAGTACATGACTGAAAAATGACCGAACAAATACATTTAATGTCTTAGAATCAATATTTATAGCTTTATATTTTTTCTTAATTTCTGGAATTCCTTAGGAATCAGATGACTTCAACCATTATTTTCAGCTTCTTTGATTATGTCATAATTCAAGTTGGTAAAGTTTTCCTTCTTTGCTTTTGTTTTCTGAAAATTTAAGAAAAATTTTCAGATTTTTTCAATTAAATTTTCAATTTAAGAAAAAGTCTCAGGAAGAAACAGGAGACTGGTCAAATCTAAAGGGATATAGGGAATTTATCTTGAGTGACTAGATAAGGAAATTGGAAATGAAACTGAACACAGCCAAATAGAAAATGATGGATCTTAAAGGACAGACTGGGCACATTAACCTTGAAATTTTTTGTAATGTGTTTTATAACATAAAAATCTGAGGATTATTATAATAAAAGATTGGCATGGTATATCCACCTATCAAGTTTTAAAAGAAAAGGAAAAAAAAGGAGGAGAAAGTGCTAAAGAAAAAAAGAGATAGGCATGGTAATATAGGAAATGACAAAAATAACAGATATTGTGGATCATTTGATTTTACTTTAACTTGCCTTATATATCAATCACAAGAATGAAAATTTTTCTTGAATCGAATTTGTTTTTAACAATTTTGGATCTAATCTCTTAGTCTCTAGATAGTGGCTGCTAGTTTCTTCTACTGCAGTATTTTATTTTAGAGGCAGTAATTGTCTTAGAATGTCAATCTGCCATCCATTTTTTACTTGTGAATAAAGTTAAGCAAATCCTTATTATACATCGATTACATTCCAGACTCCATGGCAGGTGCTTTGGGAAGTACAGAGATGGATAAACCAGTTTCTAACCTCAAGAAGTTTATAATCTAGGAAGAGGCAGATGACACAGGAACATTTATAACTAAAATACCAGGTAGAATACACACAGGGGCCATGAGAGAAGTACAAAGTACTGTGGATGTTAAGAGAATAATAGGATCATAAATTCAGAATTGGGAGAACTAGAAGTAATCAAGTCCAACTCCCTCATTTTATGGATGATAAAACTGATGTTCACAGAAGTTTAAGTGTTTTGCAAAATGTTACACAGGAAGTAAGTAATTGATGCATGATCTGAACCTAAGTCTTTTTTAAAAAAATAAATTTATTTATTTTCTTGTTTACATCATTCATTTACATGAGATTTTGAGTTACAAATTTTCTCCCCATCTTTCCCCTACCCAACATCTCAAAACAGCCATCCCACTGTATAACCCCTCCTCCAATCTGTTCTCTCTTATGTCCTCCCCCTCGCCCCTCAGACTTTCCGGTAGGGCAGGATGGATCTCCCTATCACAGTGCTTGTGTATCTTAATTCCCAGTTGGATATAGTTAATAATAACAACAACAACAACAACAATAATATATATATATATACACATATATATTTTTAACATTTGATTATAGAACTTTAAATTCTAGATTCTTTCCCTTCCTCCCTTGTCACCCACCCCTACTAGAAGGGCAAGCAATTAAATACAGGCTGTACGTGTGTAATTACACAGAACATCTCCACACTGGACATATTGTGAGAGACTGATTATATGTCCCTCCTTCCTATCCTGCGCCCCACCCCCCATTCTATTCTCTACCCTGTCACTGTCCCTGTCCCTTTACAGAAGGGTGTACTTCCAACAACCATCCCCCCCTACCCTACTCTCCGTCATCCCACCTCTCATCCCCATCCTCCCTACTCTCCTGTGTGGCAAGATACTCAGTTTAGAGTTTATGTCATTCCTTCCCTAAGCCAAATTCAATAAGAGTAAAGTGGCCCCTTTCCCTTTTGCCTTCCTGTTCTTCCCCTCCATTGTGACAATTATCTCTTGCCTCTTCCATATGACAAGATTAACCCCATTCTGTCTCTCCCTGTCTCCTCTCATTCTCATCCTCTCCCACCTCAGAATTTCACCTTTAAGAGTATGGTCTCTTTCTATTCAATTGATCTTGTGTCCTCTTTGTACTCATATATATACACATACTCAGATATGTGTTCGCATGCATATATAAACCCTCCTATACAGACATATGTATATGTATATGTATATATACATTTGTATTCCCTTCACCTATCCTCACACTGAGAAAAGTTTCATAAGTTACAACCATCGTTTTTCCATGTTGGCATATAAATAGTTCAACTTTGATAAGTTCCTTATGATTTCTTTTCCATGCTTACCTTCTCATACTTCTTGTATTTGAGTGCCAAATTTTCTTTTCAGTTCTGGTTTTTTTGCAAGAATGTTTGAAAGTCCTCCACCTCACTGAATGACCATATTTTCCCCTGGAATATTATACTCAATTTTGCTGGGTAGATGATTCTTGGTTTTAATCCAAGCTCCCTTGATCTCTGGAATATCATATTCCAGGCCCTTCGATCCCTTAATGTAGAAGCTGCTAGATCCTGGGTTATCCTGATTGTATTTTCACAGTATTCAAATTATTTCTTCTTGGCAGCCTGTAATATTTTCTCCTTGTTCTGGGGACTCCAGAACCTGGCTATAACATTCCTAGTAGTTTTCTTTTTGGGGATCTTTTTCAAGAGGTGATCGGTGAATTCTGTCAAGTTCTATTTTGCCCTCTGGTTCTAAAATATCAGGGCAATTTTCCTTGAGAATTTCTTGAAGGATGATTTCTAGATTCTTTTTTTGATCATGGCTTTCAGGTAGTCTAGTAATTTTTAAATTGTCTCTCCTGGATCTATTTTCCAGGTCAGTGGTTTTTTCAAGGAGATATTTCACATTGCCTTCTATTTTTTCATTTGTTTGGATCTGTTTAATAGTATCTTGATCTCTCA
>CM053587.1:97068026-97108709 GCA_028646515.1 Pseudochirops corinnae | reverse complement strand
AAGGAAAATTACCTTGATATTTTAGAACCAGAAGGCAAAATAGAACCTGAAAGAATTCACCAATCACCTCCTGAAAAAGATCCCCAAAAGAAAACTTTTAGGAATATTATAGCCAGGTTCCAGAGTTCCCAGATCAAGGAGAAAATATTACAAGCAGCCTAGAAGAAACAATTTGAATATTGTGGAAACACAATTAGGATGACACAAGATTCTACATTAAGGGACAGAAGGGCTCGGAATATGATATTCCAGAGGTCAAAGGAGCTAGGATTAAAACCAAGAATTACCTACCCAGCAAAACCAAGTATAACGTTTCAGTGGAAAACATGGTCATTCAATGAAATAGAGGACTTTTAAGCATTCTTGATTGAAAAACCAGAATTGAATAGAAAATCTGACATTCAAATACAAGAATCAAGAAAAGCATGAGAAGGTAAACAGGGAAAAGAAATCACAAGGAATTGATCAAAGTTGAACTACTTACATGCCTACATGGAAAAAAAACAATAATTGTAACTGTAAATTATGAAACTTTTCTCAGTATGAGGTTAGATGAAGGAAATATAAATATATATGTATATATACATACATATATATATGTCTATATAGGAGGGTATATGTGCGTATTAATACATATGTGAGTGTGTGTATATATGTGTATAGGTATACATAGACAGGGGGCACAGGATCAATTGAATAGGAAGAGATGATATTTAAAAAATAAAGTTAAGAGATGAGAGGAATATAATGAGAGGAGATAGGGAGAGACAGAATAGGGTAAATTATCTCATAAAAGAAGCAAGGGAAAACAATGAAGGGGAAGAAAAGGAAGGCAAAAGGGAATGGGTCAACCTTACTCTCATTGAATTCTGTTTAAGGAGGGAACAACATACACTTTAAATTGGGTATCTTACCCTACAGGAAAGCAGGGGGAAGGGGATAAGACAGGGTATGACAGAAGGGAGGGCAGATTTGGGGGGAGGGTAGTTAGGAACACACACTTTTGAAAAAGGAGAGGGTCAAAGTAGAAAATAGAACAAGTTGGCGGCAGGACAGGATGGAGGGAAATATAGTCAGTCTTTCACAATATATCCACTATAGAAATGTTCTGCGTAACTACACATGTGCAACCTATATTGAATTGCTTATCTTCCCAGTAAGGGTAAGTGACGAGGGGAGAAGGGAAAGAATCTGGAATTCAAAGTTTTAAAATCAAATGTTTTAAAAAATATTATTATTATTATTATTCTTTTTACATGCAACTGGGAAATAAGATATACAGGCACTGTGGTATGGAAATCCATCTTGCCCTACCATAAAGTTGGAGGGGACGTAGGGGAGGATATAGGAGAGAGCAGACTGGGGGAGGAGGTATTCAGTGGGAATGTAGTTTTGGGGTGGTAGGTAGGGGACAGACAGGGAGAAAATCTAACTCAAAATCTTGTGGAAATGAATGTTGTAAACTAAAAATAAACATAAAATTTAATTTTAAAAAAAATCCAAAAACAAAAAAAAATTAAGGAGTTGAACCAGATGATTGCTAACATTTCTAAGAAAACTGTGAACAACATTACTTTTCTTTTGTTATGGATCTGCAATACCATCCAATAGTGCAGCAGCAAATTATACTCCTTTAGTTACCCACCCCCCACCTCTTGGAGGCCTTCAAACCTTCCATGGGTCCCAGTGTAGCTGGTAGCTAGTCATCTGTGTGACTGCTTGCTCTTGCTACATTACAGACCCACTGCTTTTTCCTGATTATACTTTTTCTTGAATGATATTTTCCTTATGTCACTTCTTCCACATAGCTATTATCAGTAATATATTCCAGCCTATTTTATAGATGAGGGAGAAAAAAAATCCTATTCGGTTTCAATGTCGCTAGAACTTTGTTATTCTGTGTATATATTTTTGATTAAAAAACCTCGGAAATACAACTTCATTCTTCAATCTTTTCTCTTAAGTTCTATTTATGAATATATATGTTAATTTTTTGATTTGCAATTATTTAAAGCTGGATGCATAATTTAGAATTATTCAGAATTATTATTCATAATTCAGAATTGCATAATTTAATTTCCCAGTTCTTAATATTGGCTTTGATTCTTATATTATTAAGGAGCTTAAATTATGTTCTTTTTTTAAATCACTGCAACTCAGCCTCTACATATCTAACTGTACATTTCCTCAAAAACAGAGGCTTTGTCTTTTTTCATTTCATCAACTTAGTCACAAAATCAAAACTAAGCAGAAAAGTGAGACCCAAAATTTTCCCAGCTCTTCACAGGTAGAGCTGCTGCAAAAAGTTAGATTCACAGTTTAGAGAACTGTGGGATTTCATGTGACTTGGAAATACTAGCACATGTTGGGTGCCTTTTCTGTTAAAAAAAATGTACTTAGTGTGATCAAAAGCAAAGGTTGGAGTTAAATGTTCATTTTGATAAAAGTCTTGGGCAATAAAAATGTCTTATATTTATAAAAAGTAGAAAGAACAAAGTAGCACATTCAAGAATGCTGAAAGGACTACATTGTGCAATGACTGATTTTGAAAGACTTAGCTCTTTTCAGCAATACAAGGATCTAAGACAACTCCAACAGACTAATGATGGAAAATGCTATCCCATATCTAGAGAAAGAACTTTGGAGCATGAATGCAGATCGAAGCATACTATTTGCTTTCTTTTTCTTTTGTTGTTTTGTTTCTTCTTTTTCATGGTTCCTCCTATTGGTTCTAATTCTTCTTACATCATGACTAACATGAAAGTATGTTTAATATGAATGTATACATAGAGCCTTTATCAGATTGCGCAGGAGGAAGGGAAGAAAATTTAAAACTCAAAATCATATGGCAGTGAATGCTGAAAATTAAAAATAAATTAATTATTTCTTAAAAAAGGAGAAAAAGAATGTTCAAGGACTGAGTTAGGTGGATTAAATTTTTGGATTTGCCACTGTTCACTAGTAAATTATAGCCCTAATACAATCTTTTATCCCATTTATAAATTGAGGAAAATGTTCTTTCCTAACCTCATATCAGTTTAGAAATGAACTTTTTTTCTTTTTTACAGTTTCTTGAGTAAAAAGGGTAACAACAACCTTCTATATGTTAGAAATAATAATAATAATAATGGGTAGGAAACTACCCATAATCTAAGGGAAGTGATACAAATATTCTTTGGGACCTAACTATCTATTCAACTAAAGCTGAATGGCTTAGAAGCAAGATAACTCCTTAAGCTATTAAAGAAGCGTTTTACTGAACTATTTCCCTACTTATTGTTATAAAGTTACTTATCAGACATGAATATCTCAGCAGGAAGAAATTTAAGTTCACTGATACATATATATGTATAACCTTTATTATTTGTTTATAAAATCCTCTTGTTCAAACAAAAATGTGAGAAAACGTGACAAATACTCATTAAAAGCACACCAAAACTGGCTAAAAGAAGAGAAACATAATTTGATAGAGATCTTTGTTTACCCTGAATCTCTACATGTGATACTAATTCAAATTGTATATAGTGGAAAAAAATAGAGAAAAAATTGTTCAGTCTTTCTGAGAATTCAATGGGCTGATCTTTGGTGGGATTGCTGAAAATTACTCTTTATATTATTATTTTCCAATACAGCCCACATTTTCTCTATATAGATTTCAGTATGGATTGTTTAACATTCATTGAGTCTGTTCTCAGATACTTCTATATAAGTCCCATTTCAATTAATGGAGACTATATTCAAGTGCCTGTAAGTTGAACTTTGTACATAGTTTCATGTGTATTTATTCTAAGTCTCAAATGTAATTATTATTAATTTCTCATTACATGAATTAATGTTTTATTTCTTTCAGTATTGGCTATCTAAAGATAGCTTGCTCATTTTATAACACACATTTATACCCTCTAGGCTACATACTAAAAATAAAATGCATTTAAAAAAAAAAGAAATCAATGAAGGAAACAACAATGATCTTTAAAAGGTATTTCAAAAAATTCCTCACCTATTGTCACAGGTGTTGCCCCTCTGTTTAAAGAGGAAATGAACTAAATAAAAAGTGTATTTAATAATTTTGATTACAGACTTTAAACCAAGAACTTCTAATTTCAGCAGCTGGGCCAGCTAAACAAAGGCATCATACGGCAAAGACTTCAAGTGTAGGCAACACCACAGAGCTTTCTAATGAGCCTATGGAGGGAAGGTAATTTGATTTCTGGCTAACATATCATTCTTTTTTTTTTTTTGCTTTTTTTAGAGGGCAATTGGGGTTAAGTGACTTGCCCAAAGTCACATGGCTTGTAAGTGTGTCAAGTGCCTGAGGCGGCATTTGAACTCAGGTCCTCCTGACTTCAGGGCTGGTGCTCTATTCACGGTGCCCCCTAGCCGCCCCTAACATATCATTCTAAAGTTTGAAGTAATCAGTTGATGTGATCATGATAACTGAATTTACATATAACATATAATGTTTTAAAGTTTGAAGGGGCAGCTAGGTGGCACAGTAGAAAAAGTGCTGGGCCTGGAGTCAGGAAAACTTATCTTCCTGAGTTCAAATTTGGCCTCAGACATTTACTAGCTTTGTGACCCTGGGCAAGTCACTTAACCCTGTATGTCTCAGTTTCCTCATCTGTAAAATGAGCTAGAGAAGGAAATGACAAACCACTCCAATATCTTTGCCAAGAAAACCCCAAATAGCGTCATGAAGAGTCAGACATGACTGAAACAACTGAACAATAACACTCCATTACAGCAAATTTGCCTACTTGCTGCTACTCATACATGACCCTCCATTTCCTATATTCATGCCTTATCACTCATCATCCCTCATGCCTAGAATGTACTACCTTCTCATACTTGTGGAATCCCCTGATTCCTGCAAGGGTCACCTCAAATGCAATTGCCTTCAAGAGGACTATCCTTATGCCTCAGACACTAAGAACATAAGGATAAAAATTAAATAATCCCTACCCTCTAGAAGCCTAAATACTCTCAGGAGAAATAAAATGCATATAAATCAATATTAAATATATTTAAAGTAAATATAAAGTAATTTCAATCGCAGGGAAACACTAGTAGCTGGGAGGATCAGAGGAAGCATCATTTAGGAGCTGACACTTGAGCTAAGTAAGACCTGGGAGAAAGCTAGGGCTTCCAAGAGCAGAAGTTAAGGAGAGAGCATATTTCAGGCATGATGGAAAGCCTGTGCTGTGCAAAGGCAAGAAGACAGGAGATGGAATGTCATGTATGAGAAATAACAAGGCAGCCAGTCTGGCTGCAATATATAGTGGGTGAAGGGGAATATTGTGCCTGGAAATGTAGGCTGAAAGCATTCTGTGAAGTGCTTTTAAATGTCAAACAGAAAAATTTGTATTTTATGTGAGAGGCAATAAGGATCAATGGAGCTTTTTGAACAGGAGAATGACATGGTCAGACTTGTGCTTTTAGGAATATCACTCTCCAGCTATGTGGAAGATTGTGTGGGGAGGGGTAGGTCAATTAGTAGGCTACTGCAATATTCTAAGTGAGAAAAGAGAAAGGCCTGAACTAGGTTGGGGGTTATGACTGGAAGAAAGAGAAAGATGCTAGAGGTGTTTAAATTATTTCATATTTATTTTCTATGCACTTTGCATTTATTTGTCTCCATCCATGCTATTTACCCCCAAGAAAATATAAGGATTTGGTGCAAATACTTTTTAATTTTTATCTTTATAGAATGAACTGGTAGAATTCTATTTAAAGGGAACATCGTATGTCTCTCCTCATTTTGCAGAAATAATGTAGGGATGAGACATATGATAGAAAGAACATTAAGCTATTAAGTCAGGTAACCTGAATTTTTATTCTGGTCCTGGCACTGGTCTATAATTAAATCACTTTATCACTTTGCGATTAAGTTTCCTCATTAATAAAATTTAGGGGTTGAACTAGATGAGTGCTAACTTTCTTTCCAATTCTAATATCCTGAGCCTGTGAATCTGTTTTTTGTTTATAAAGGACAAATGTCCAATGATAAAAATTCAAATATTTATATTTCTACAAATATTCAATGTATTTCTTGTGCATTTAATCATTTAGTAGTGGATTTTCACACTGAATAGTATTTCAGATCAAAATATACGTGGTCTTTGAAGGTATTCAATAATCTAGTGGTTAAATATGCTACCATTTTAATGAGTTCTTAATAAATCCGAAACAAATGTATAAAACCTACCCAGATTTATTAAATTTCTACAGTGTTCTGGAATTTTGTCTTCCCATTTGCCAGTGGAAAAGTTGGCAGATTAATGAACATTAATGATTAAATCTCCTACAACTCCAGTGTTATTGGGATTGACCAAGAAAACTATACAAAAAAGTCCTTATTATTTATAATGGCATGTTTGCCCTGTCTGTCGTTTCCTTATATTCATTAATCTAGTTCTTTCATTCAACAAGTGTTTATTGAACACTTACAATGTAAAGGGCCTTATATCATATGCTAGGGAATATTAAAAAAATAAGTCTATACTGTCATGGATTTTCCAATCTTGTAAATCCTTGAATCCTGTACATAAATAAAATAGGAGGTAGGATGTGATAAATTATATAATATAGGATTAGATAAAATGCTATGGGGATTTAGATAAAAAAGAAATTATTTTAATTGACAGGACTGGAGAAAGTAGTCTCATAAAAGATGTAATGATTGAACTGAGTCTTAAAAGAAAGAGGATTTTGAAAGACAGAAGCTGGGACACCATGACAGAAAATTTCTTTTTGGGAAAACATTTTTTAATGTTAATAACTGCCTTTGATTTTGAGTAAAAGCTTTATGCCCTATATGTTCTCATCCATCACTTCTAGGATGAGCTATATGAATATCCTTCCTAATATAGAACAAACGCAGCTTGGAATAATGGCTAGAGGGTCATCCTAGAAACCAGGAGGACTTGGATTCAAGTCAATTGAGACATACAGGGTTAAGTGGCTTGCCCAGGGTCATATAGATTGGATTCCCATATGGCAGCATGACCTTGGGCAAGTCAGTGCCCTTTCAATGGGCAAGTCAGTGCACCATTCAATGCACTAAATAATCCTTGACTGTAAGTTGCAGACAAGGTGCTGACCTGAACAGGTAGAGGAACCTTCCTCAGTTGGGAGCTCTCTACAACAATGAAATCACAGGTCCAGTCCCTAATAAAGAAATAAACCTTCTTCTCTACTTCCACAATTCTCTTAAAATTTTAAGTCTTACTCTCACTTTCACCCAGTGTACTTAAGAACTAAACTCAAGATGCAATGGTTCATTGTTCTAGACTTCTTCCATATCAAACAGAGAAGAAGGAGGGAAGAAGTGTCTTACGTACCAAAACAACATCACTAATAGCTGCAGTTGGAATAACACAAGTGTAGTTAAAAGCTGGAAGACCTGGCCACTGGGGTGGTTTCTTGGTCCCAGTGGCATGCTCTAATTTACTCAATGAAGACTGAAATAACAGGGAAACCAAAAGGCTTCTGCTTACTGTGACATCTATACTATCTTGAGATCTTTATTTCTAGAACCCACAGGATCTGATCATTCTTAAGGATTTCAAAAACCTGATTGCATTCCAAGGCAGAAAAGGAGCCATGAGTAAAACACAGAAAGGGAAGAAGAACCTCCTAACAGATGCATCTGTTTTCACTATCTCCACTCTAACAATTCTACCTACCTATTAAAGCCTGATGTAGATGTTATTTTATCCAGAAAGCTTCTACTCATCCCCACCACTTAACTTCATATAATTTTTACTTCTGTAATAGTCCAGGAAAGAACTATACTACTTGAACCTGCTGCTGAATAAAGTGAGTTTAAAATAAACCTGGAATAACAAGAAGAAGAATTGGAAGTGCTAAGGCATATGGATGGAAGGCAAGAGCAACGATGGAGAGTGAAGCATTTTTCTAAAGATGGTTATTTGCTTCTGTGAGCAGAATTCTACAAATGCAAAGGCCTGTAGTAAGAAAAGTACCTAGGATGGCTTGCAACTCAGAGACTGAGCTGTTGGATTCCTTTTTGGAGTCTTTGCTGGCAGGGATCAGAAGGTCAAACTTTATATAAGGAAAGTACTTGGGAAATCTAAGGATTCCAAGGGCACAGAGGTTAACAGCAATAACTTCCTCTAAATTTGTACTTTGTTCCTTGAAGGATTTTCAAATGCCACCTCCCATAGGTGTCCGTGGTGACCATAGATTTACATCCAGAGATCTTGCAAAGTCTCTTCTAAGTAGTAAGGACAGCTAGTGCAATTACCATGAGCCAAATAAGCAAGAACCTTATGATTAACTAGGATGGTGATTCAGTCTCTGGAAAAGAAGTAGCTATTGCTCTTTCAAATGGAGTACTAACAACTGCCAATGACTGGGCAATATTTCATGTGGCACAATTTTGTCAATATTTTTCACCCCAATATTATTTCTTTTCTACATAATTGCTTTCACTGGCATCAACTAATAAATAAGCTGAAAGTTGTTGCTAGAATATTTCCATGAATATCCACGTGGCATTCAAACAGTTAAAGATTCCTTTTCTACAGAGCCTAGAAAATCTTGTCAATTTTTTAAAAAATATATTTATTTATTTTGTTAAATATTTCCCAATTACACTTAAAATTTTTTAACATTCATGTAAAAAAAACCTGAGTTCTAAACTCTCCCTCCCTCCTTACCTTCCATCTTCCTTGACAAAGCAAGCAATTTAATATCAATTACACATGTGAAGTCATGCAAAACATTTCCGTATTAGCCATGTCACAACAGAAAACACATATCAAATAGACAAAGAACCAAAGAAAATAAAGAAAGTTTAAAAAGCATGCTTCAAGATTTCCATGAGTTCTCTCTCTGGGTACATAGCATTTTTCATCATGGATCCTTTAGAAGGGTCTTGGATCACTGTCTTGATGAGAACAGACAAGTTTTTCACAGTTGATTATTCTCACAATATTACTGTTACTGTGTTCTCCTGATTATGTTCACTCTGCCTCAGTTGAAGTAAGTCTTCCCAGGTTTTTCTGAAGCCATACTGGCTTGTCATTTCTTATAGCACAATAACATCCCATCAAAATAATATAAAACAACTTGTTTAGCCATTCTCCAATTGAGGGGAATTTTCTCAATGCAATTCTTTAACACCACAAAAGGAGTTGCTATAAACATTTCTGTACAAATAGGTCCCTTTCCCTTTTCTTTAACCTCTTTGGGATACATGTTGGTCAATGTCTGAGTCTCTCAGTTCATTCTCTGTGTAGGACTTAATAACCATTCCCCTAGCAACGTGAAAAGCACCAAGAAGTTACCAAATGTAATGACAAATCTTTGCCTTCAAGGATTCAAATTAAGCATCTCCTTTAAATGGAATCTTATAAACTCTGCATCTCAGGTGCCCATTCACTCAGTTCATTCAATGAAATACTCAACATTTACTTTTTGAATCTCTAACTCTAATTGGCCTATGTGCTGTGCCTATAAATGTATGTTTATAGCCTGTCAAATAATATTTTAAAAAACTATGATCTTTTATCTTAAATCTAATTCAAAAAGGGAAGAAAGCATTAGAAATTTACATGCTAAGGGTGGAGTCAAGAGGGCAAAGTAAACAAAGTGCCTCATCTGAGCTCTCCAAAATTCCCCTCTGAATAATGTTAAAATAATGCCTCAAAATTAATTCTGGATAAACAGAAACCACAAAAGGATGGGGTGAAACAGTTTTCCAGCCCAAGACAAATTTAGAAGGTGGGCAGGAAAGTCTATCTCACTGGGGTGAGAGTGTAGCATAATTCTGCACAGGCACGGCCAGCAAGGTGAGGCAGGCCTTAAGGGTGTGTGTATCATCTGCTTCCAGACCTCTCAACCTCAGACAACTGGTCAGAAGGAGATTACAGGGAACTGTGCTGGTACTGAGAGCAGGATTCTGTTGCACTACCCATATGTGGTTCCAGGGTATAGTCCCAGGGTCAGGAGAAGCACTAGCCAGAGCAAGGACCCAGGTAACAGTTCAGGAAAAAGAATGCTTGTGGTTCCTCATAGGCCAGGAGAACAGTGACCACACCTCTCCTTAAAGCAGTGGTTCTCAACCATCCCAATGCCTCTACCCTTCAATAATCGTATGTGGGCATATGTGGGCATATCTGCATGTGGGCAGAACTGGCTGGAGATGGATAGAGAAGCTGTGTCTCCGTTCCTAAGACCATTGGAAATATGTGTTTTCTGACGGTTTTAGGCGACCCCTGTGAAAGGGTCGTTCAACCCCCAAGGGGGTCATGACTCACAGGTTGAGAACCGCTGCCTTAAATCATACAACGTTGGAAGAACTGGAGACTTATAGGCTAACATAACTAGCTCTGAAAATAGCAGTACAAAAAACCCCAAAAGCTTAGGACAGCACCACCTACACCCCAAGAGCAGAGCATAATTTTAATATAAAGTTAAAAATCAAGAGATAGGCTAGAAAATGAGCAAACAAACACAAAAAAGATTCTGGATCAGGGAAAGTTACTATGGCGACAGGGAAGATTAAAACACAAACTCAGAAGATGACAATGAAATCAAAGCAGCTATATCCAAAGCCTCAAAGAAAAATGTGAATTGATCATAAGCCCTGAAAGAGCTCAAAAAAGGATTTTAAAAATCAAATAAGAGAGGTAGATGAAAAATTAGGGAAAGAAATGAATTCTTGGAATGCTATATTTTGTAGAGCAAAAGAGTTGAGGTTACAACCAAGTATAACTTACCTAAAAAAGTTAAGTATAATCCTGAATGGGAAAAAAAAAATGGACATTTAATAAACTGGAAGACTTTCAGGTATTTGTGACAAACATAGCAGAATTTAAGGAAAATTCAACATGTAACATCCAGGAAAAATAAGAGATAAACATTAAAGACCAATTATAAGGGACTCAATAAGGTGGAATTGTTTATTGCTTATATGTGAAAATATTAAGTACTCTTATAACTGTCGTTATCATTTGGGTAGTTTGAAAGAAGGGCTTGAGCTGAACTAAGTATTATGGGATGATTCTAAAAAAATAAAACTGTGGGGAGAGATAAGTAATTATCTCACACAAATGAAGCATAAAAGGAAAATTAATACAGAAGAAGGTGGGGGCTGGGTTGTGCTGGAACTTTACTCTCATCAACTAATCTCATCAGGTTAAAGAGGGAACAACCCATCTAGAAGGGTAAAAAGTTCTTGAAAATTCCAAAATAAATAAGAGGACAAGGGGATAGGGTGAGGGGAGAAGATAAGGGAGAGATTCTTGGAGGGAAAGGGAGGAATAGGAGGGAAAGGCAGCATATAGAAATGCGGCAGAGGAGTGAGGAAGGACAGGATAAATAGGGTAAGAAGGATAGTGAGGAAAAAGAGGAAGGTGGGAAATGCACAAGAAGTAATTATATCTCAGAATGTGAATATGATGAATTTATCCATAAAAAAGGAACAGCAGATTAAAAAACTGAATTCAACAATGTTGCTTTCAGAAAACACCATAAAAATGAGAAATCCACACAAAGATAAAATAAAGGACAGGAATAGAATTTATTATATAAAAAAAAGCAGGTGTAGTAATCATGATAGACAAAGTTAAAACTAAAACAGATTTAATCAAAAGAAAAAATAGGGAAACTACACTCACTACGTGTCAGCAATATTACTCAATATTGTTTTAGACCATTTAAAGTAACTAGATAGCATATAATACCTAAGAGTATACTGCCCAGAACAGACATAAACAGAAAACACTTTTATTACAAATACAGTCAGATCTAAATAAATGAAGGAGTATTTATTATTTATGGGAAGGCAAAGCCAATATAAAAAAATGACAATAATACCTAACTAATCAATGCCATCCCAATTAAATTACTAAAAATATCTTACAGAGCTGGACAAAAATAATAACAAAGTTCATTTGGAAGAACAAAAGGTCAGGAACTTCAAAGAAACCAGGGAAAAAAGGTGTAAAAGGAAAATTCAGCAGTATTAGACTTTGAACTATAAATCAAGAGCATCATTGAAGTGTAAAATGGATAATTTTGATTATTTTAAATTAACATTCTCTTGTATACATAAAACCTATGTAGCCAACAATAGAAGGCATGCAGAAAACTGGGGAAAAAACTTTCATAGATAATCTCTCAGACAGGATGTGACTATTCTGGAATACTGCTGTGACATAAAAAATGATGACCTAGCTGATTTAAAAGAACATGGAAAGATTTGGATTTATGAATGAAGATGCTATCTACCTTCAGAGAAACAGATGACAAGTGGAAATAAACACATTATGGGCTTACATATATGTGTATGAGTCTATATGTATGTGTGTGTATATATGTTTCCATCTATATCTATCTATCTATCTATCTATCTATCTATCCATCCATCCATCCACCCATCCATCCATCCACAATTACAGCCTTAAGGTCAGGGGAAAAGAGGAGGGAAGAGGAAAAGGGAGAGGTGGAATGGGGGTAAATTATATTACAAAAAAGAGGCACAAAAGAGCTTTTACAATGAAGGGGAAAATGGAGGTGATGGTAGTGAGAAATGCTTGAACCTTAGTCTCATGAGAATTGGTTTAGAGGGAAGAACACACACTCAGTTGGATATAGAAATCTATCTAACCTACAGGGAAGTAGAAGTAGAAGATGGCAGAAGGTGAGGGGTAGGGATGGGGGGATGTTGATAGAAAGGAAGGCAAATTAGGGGAGTCACAGGAGGAAATACAGTAAAACTATACCAGTGAGGGACCCCAACTTTCCCCACTCAGAACCAGATAAATTTAACCAAAAAACACATAAGAAAAAAATTAAGGAGATGCATAGAATTTTAGGCAAGTTAGATACGAAAGATTTCTGGAGAAAACCGAATGGAAATAGAAAGAAATATACCTTTTTTCTCAATGGTACATGACATCTACAAAAAAAACTGACCACGTATTAAGGCCTAAAAACCTTACCACCAAATGCAGAAAAGCAGAAATATTAAATGTATCCTTTTCAGATCAAAATGCAATAAGAATCATAATTAATAAAAGGCCACAGAAAATTAGATTAAAAATTAATTAATAACTAAATAATTTAATCCTAAAGAATGACTGGGTCGAAGGACAAAGCATAAAAACTACCAATAATTTCATTAAAGAGAATGACTACAATGAGGCAATATACCAAACACATATCAATAAATTAGAGAAATAACAGATCAATGAATTGGGCATGCAACAACAAAAACAATGACAACAACCTACAAAAAAGAACAAAATAAAAATCCCCAATTGCACAGCAAATGGAAATCCTTAAAATCAAAGGAGAGATTAATCAAATTGAAAGTAGAAAAACCATTGAACTAATCAATAAAGTTAGGAGATGGTTTTATGTGAAAAAAAAAGAATGGATAAAGCATTGGTTATTTTTTTAAAAAAGAAAACCAAATTATCTGTTATCAAAAACAAAAAAGGTGAATTCATCATCAAGGAAAAGAAAATTAAAGCATTTATTAGGGGGTATTTTTGCTCAATTATATGCCAATAAATCTAAAAATCTCAGTAAAATGGATGAAAATTTACAAAAATATAAATTGCTCAGATTAGCAGAGGAGGAAATAAAATACTTAAATAACCTAATCTTAGAAAAACAAATCATATGATTATCTCGATAGATGCAGAAAATGCTTTTGACAAAATACAACATACATTCCTAATAAAAATGCTACAGAGCATAGGAATAAATGGAGTTTTCCTTAAAATAATAAGTAGTATCTATCTAAAACCAAGAGCAAGAAATATCTGTAATAGGGGTAGGTAAGCTAGAAGCCTTTCCAGTAAGATCAGGGGTGAAGCAAGGATGCCTATTATCACCATTATCATTCAATATTGTATGAGAAATAATAGCTATAGCAATAAGAGAAGAAAAAGAAATTGAAAGAATTAGAATAGGTAATGAGAAAACAAAACTATCACTCTTTGCAGATGATGTAAGGGTATACTTAAAGAATCCTAGCGAATCAATTAAAAAACTAGTGGAAATAATTAATAACTTTAACAAAGCTAGAGGATATAAAATAAACCACATAAATCACCATCATTTCAATTATTGCCAACAAAATTCAGCAGCAAGAGATAGGAAGAGAAATTCCATTTAAAATTACTCTAGACAATATAAAATGCTTGGGAATCTACTTGTCAAGAAAAACCATGGAACTATATGCACATAATTACAAAATGTTTTTCACACAAATAAAATCAGATCTAAAAAACTGTAAAAATATTAATTTTTCATAGTGAGGCTGACCCAATGTAATAAAATGATAATTCTAAACTAATGTATTGTGCATACCAATGAAATTACCAAAAAATTATTTTAGAGAGCTAAAAAAAGGAGAAAATTTATCTGGAATGGTGAAGAATATCCAGGCAATCAATGAAAAAAAACATGAAAGAAGGCAGCCTACCCATACCAGATCTCAAATTATATTAAAAATTGATAAATAAAAATTAAAAATAAAAAAAAATAATAGTCTGATACTGGCTAAGAAATAGAGTGGTGGATCAGTGGAATAGATTAGTTACCAGTACACAGTAGTAAATAGCCATAGAAATCTAGTATTTGATAACCCAAAGATCCAAACTTTTGGGACAAGAACTCACTACTTGACAGAAACTGCTGGGAAAACTGAAAAGCAGTTTGACAGGAATTAGGTATAGATCAACATATCATACCACTGAGCAAAATAAGTTCAAAATAGGTACATGATTTAAACATAAAGGGTGATACCAACCACAAGCAAATTAGGAAAGTATGGAACAGTTTAACTGTCAGATCCATGGATAAGAGAAGTACTTCTGACAAACAAGTAATAGAGTACTGTGGGATATAAAGTGGCTAATTTTTATTACATAAAATTAAAAAGATTTTACACAAACAAAAACAATACTGCCAAGATTAGAAGGAAAGCAGAAAACAGGTGGGAATGGGGTGGGGTGCAGTGAGCGGGGAGTGAAAGGTGGCGATTTTACAGCAAGTTTCTCTGGTAAAGGCCTCATATTTTAAATATAGAGAGAACTAGGTAAAATTTTGAAGAATACTAGTCATTCCCCAATTGGGAAATGGTGAAAGGATATTAGGCAGTTTCAGATGAAGAAATAATGAAGAAATAAAAGCTGTCTATAGTCATACAAAAAAATGCTCTAAATCACTATTGATTAGAGAAATGCAAATTAAAACAGTTCTGAGGTACCAGCTTACACCTATCTGTTTGGCTAATATGAGGAAAATAACAAATGTTGAAGATGTGGGGAAATTGGGACATTAATGCACGGCTGGTAGAGTTGTGAACTGATCTAACCTTTCTGGAGAACAATTTGAAATTATGCACAAAAGGCTATAAAACTCTCCATATCCTTTGACCTAGCAATACTACTATGCCAAGGTCATCCACTGCATCCCAGGTTGCCAGTCTTCTTGACTTTTGTCTTGCCACTAGACTTTGATGATTCTGAACAATACAATGATCTATCATAATTCTGAAGGACTCATGATGAAAAATGCTATTCACCTCCAGAGAAGGAACTGATAAGAGTCTGAATACAGATCAAAGGATGCTTTTTAAAGTTTTCTTCATTTCTTTCTTTCCTTTTCCTTCTTTGCTTTCTTCTTTCTTCCTTTGTCTTTTTTACAACATGACTAATATCAAAAAATGTTTTGTATGACTGCATGTCTAACCTATGTCAAACTACTTGCCTTCTGAATGAGGGGTGAGTAGAAGAAGGCAGGCTCAAAATTTGGAATTTAAAATTTTAAAAAAATATTTAAAAATTTTAATGAAATTAGAAAAAATAATATTTTCAAAAATAAAAAAAGAAATTTACATGCTTCACTCACTATGAGATGACAGAAAATTTCATTCAATGATTCTCTACCATGTGAGAAATTAAAAAAAAAAAAAGCACACGTTCACCAAAGTTGTTTGGCATTGTCAAAGAGATTATTTCTGGCAAATTCTAAACATAAGAGTAATTGCCAAGAGATGGTAAGGCTCTCCAAATATTTCTGTTTTTGTATGATATGGCACAGACTGTATCAAAACCTAGAATATTCAAAGGTTTCTTCAATGAAACCAGTGGCTACTCTAAAGAGATAAACCTATCAATGAATAACAAAAAAATTCAACAGGAAAAAAAATACATCTTAATCAGATTATGCTGCCAACAAGCTGTTCCATCGATACCCATATCTTAGACAGGAACTACAGATGGATGACAGAATTGAATAGGGTGTTAAATTTAGATTTTGAAGTGAACTCAGAGACTCTATACTCTGGTACCCTCTTTTTACAGATAAGGAAACAAGTTCAATGAAGTGACTTCCCCAAGGTCACACAGGTAATAAATACCTAAACTTGGATGTGAACCCAGATCCTTTAATTCCAAATTTGTACTCTTTTATTGAGAACAAACTGAAGTGCGTTTGAGAAAACAATAACCAAATATCTATTTATTATGACATGTGCCTGGCACTGTGCTAAGGCTAAAAACGCAAAGAAAAACAGTGCTTGCCTTCAAGGAGCTAACATCCTAACTACAGATTCAACATGAACATCTGTAGGCATATTATATGAAGTGTTAAAAAAAAGTCAGTGGAGTTTTAAGTTTTAATAGTTTAAACTGCTTTACTAACTTAAAACTCTACCAAGGCTTTTGCGACACCCTATATAAGACATACACAAATCACACATAAATAACCTTGGTAGAGGAGGTGCTACAACTTGGAGGATTGGACATGGCCCACAGAGGATGGAATTTAGGGATTCCAGAAACAAATGAATGTATGAAAAAAAGCATCTATTAAGTGCTTATTACATACAGAATACTATGCTAAGCACTGAGGACATAAAAAGGCTAGAAAAAAAAGACAGTTCCTGCTCTCAAAGGACTAAATTTTGAATAGAGACAACATGTAAAGGAAATTTCAGGTGTAAATCAGATGAGCCATTGGTCCTTAGCGTGTAACAGCAAAAGAGATGGTAATGCATTTTCTTTAATGTAATTTCCATCAAGAAAACCATTTAAGTTTCTGATGTTGAAACATTTGACTCTGTCAAAGACTTTGGTGGCAAAAAATATTTTGTCCAGGTGTCCAAGAGGTGTAATGACTGAGGAGGTAGGAGCTGGAGCACCTGCCATGGCAGATGCCAAGTCACATCTCCACAAAGGCTACTTTCCTAGAATGGATTTCAAGGATCAGACCAAAAATAGGGCCAGTGGTCCAGGAGGGGGTACTACTCTTCCCAGGGTTCTTGAGTTTACTTTTCTATATGTGTCAGTTGGTCTATGATTTGTGGAAATAAGGCGGAAATTTCCCTATAAGGCTTATATACCTTTATAATATCCTCAAAGGCTGAACTAGAAGCAACGACTGAAGATTACTACAATCTCCAAGGTTCTTGGACTTAGGGACCTGGGATATATCAAGCAAGGTGTGAGGAAGGTAGTGAGTATGGTCGCTTGATGTGCTTGGCACAAGGCTGCCTCCCACCAAAAGGGTTATTTCCTTGGATGATGAATACTGAGGCTAGGCTTGAAGCAGAGATGCTAGTATAGAGGTCCACTGTTTTTCCTGGGGCTCTATTCCTTTCTCACTCCTTCCATTCTTTAGCACTCACTGAGGTCTGTTTCTTTCCTGATGATATTGCTTCCTTAGATACTCTTTTCAGCACTGGTCGTATTCCTTCATACTTTGCCTCACAGGAGGCAGAGGGATGCTGGGAGAGCACTCTAGACTTGTAGGATTTCCCCCTCCCCCCCAAGGCACAAAGACAGGAGCATCCTGTATGGAGAATAAGTCATCTAGTATGACTGAAAGGGGTAGTGTGTAAGTAGTCTGAAAAGGTACAGTGCTACCCATGATTCAAAGCAATTCCTTGCCACAATATCTGATTTGTTTTTTAATGCAAGTACCTTAAAAGTGCTGCTAAAAGGCTACAAATTACAGGCCATAAAAATTTCTTCAGAACTGGAATTTAAGGTAACTGAAAGGCAACAGAATGATATAGTGGATGTGAGTAGGCAATAGCGTATTACCAAAGTGATGAAAAAAAAAGGTATCACTAAAGATAAATATGAGCCAAAAAGGAGATGAATCAGCTACATGGTCAAAAGGAGGAATTAAAGGCCTGTTTTAAATTGGTACCCACAATATGTGAAAAGAACAGGGGAAGGCCTAAAGCATATTGGCAGATCTCCTGTGAAAGATTTATATAAAGAATCACAGAGAAAGAAAAGGTGTAGAGAGGCTATGAAACCCACTGTTGAAATATTAATAAACCCCACATAAATACTGAAATATTAAATATCTCTTTTGCCTTATTCTAAATTCACTATTGAAAGATGTCAGAATATACAAGTATTACTAAAGGCTGATAGAAAACCGCTACAAAGAGAAAAATCTTACTTTCTCTTCTTTGAATATATTTCCTGTTATGACAGTTCAGTCAAAAAGCTCAGAAGCTATAATGCCAGAGCCTAGGAAGCTTTAAATTGCTGAGCAAACTGAGTAGTTAAATTCTTACCTATTAACCGACTGATGGATTAGCAATTTTAAATATAAATATAAGGACAGTCATGACAGTCATGAAAAAGAATTTGTGTATTTAAGGATTTTTTTCCATTCCTCAATCACAAAGCCCTGAACCTTGACAATAAGTTATTTTCATAAAAAACAGTAACAGAATGGACCTTGAGAAAGGGCCTAACATGCAGAGGCACCTCAAACTGAAGGAATACTTTCCCAGAATATCAAAGGTACAAAGTTGATAAGTTCTGTCTAATTAATTACTGCTCCTGGACTCCTGAATCATTTTGTTGGCCAAAAATGCTTTCTGTTATCATTGCCCAGGACATTGCCTTCTTTTATTTTACAGGCAGACTTAGTCATAGAAATATATGCATTTGTCACATACAGGCTAGATTACTGCAATGCACTAAAATTAGGTATGGCACAGAAGGCTTCAGATGCTGCAGACAGAAGAGAAAGAAGCGAACTACTACTTAACAGGCAAGAATCAAAACTTTGTCAACAAAATTTTTCATTACATAAAATGGTTACTAATCTAGTTCAAAAGCTAATAATTCAAAGTTCTAACTTCTAGCAACAATGTTTAGGCAGGGATTTTACAGTAAACAATGGCTAGAAGAAATCACAAAAGAGAAATGATTTTAAATACAAGAGATGAAAAAGTTTTCTGCATGAACCAAATCAATGAAACTCGGAAAAGGGAAACTCTCCATAATAAAGCAGAATCTTTATATCAAAAAGCTTTTATAAAGGTTTGATATTAAAAATAAAAAGAAAACTGCAACTATTACAAATACATAAAAATCATGAGCCATCTCCCCTATGGATAAGTGGTCAAAGGATATGAACAAATATTATTAAAAGAACTGAGAACTACTGAGTTAAAGAGTACTTCAAATCACTAGTAATAAGAGAAATACAAATTAAAACAACGTCTAGAGTTCATCTCTTGACTAGCACATTACCAAAGATGACAAAAAAGGGATAATACTCCATTTTGGAAGGATAGAGGAATGCCAGGAACACTAATAACAACCACAGTGGAGTTCTGAATTGGTCCAGTTATTCTGGAAAATAATATAGAATTCTACTTAAAATTCAATTCTACTTCAAAAGTAAGTAGATGTCTATACCTTTTAACCCAAAGATGCCAATGATATGCATGTATGCTAAAAAGTTTAAAGATTGAAAGGTCTTATATATATGTATATATATAAAAATATTCATCACAACATGTTTTGTGGTAGCAAAGAACTAGAAAGAAAAAAGACCCCCTGCATGACTGCAGAATGGCTATTTGTTCTGATTTTCTTCCAGCAAAACCCTAAATGATGAACCAGACTGAATACTGATCAAGAAGTCTACTGAGAAACCAGTTACTTTTTCCTTCCCAGAACTGAAAAGTCAGTCACAGATTATAGGAAAGAGGGGCCACCCATAAAGTCACAGAGTTACCTCTAAAAGTGAGGGACACATGTAGCCTACAAAGGCATCCAGAGGTAGCAAGAGATGAGGGCTCCTCTGAGAAATATGAAATACTTGTCAAAACCCCAGCATAATCCCAGGGTAGAGGCTGTGAGAAGCTCAGGGCTTTGCTGTAGGCAATCAGCACAAGAACACATTGCTTAGACTAGGACATTCTAGGCTCTGAAATTCCTAATATTGTCCTGAGATTCTTGACTTTCATCATGCTGCTGGACTCGGATGACTCTGGAGGAGAGAGTAAGGCTGAGGAGAAAGAGTAATAAAGAAAATCCAAAGTAGAGAACACTGAAAGAGATAGCAGGAGCATCACACTGTAGTCACTTAAATCCAACTCCCAGGCCAGTCAGAACATCACCCATGTGATGGCATCGGTTCTCTTTGAAAACAAAGGGCAACCGACAGCAGCAGCAGCAGCAGCAGCAAGAGATGGCAACAGAGATAAGGGGCTCTGAACCTTGAAGGTCTGAGAAGCTCTAACCCTATGCGGTGGAGATCAGCACTGAACCTAGGGGGCCCAAGGCAAGGGCAGGAAGGGTTGACTCTGCCCCAGCCCAGCCCAAATCCCAGCAGGGGGCAGAATCGGCCTCTAAAGCCCCTATATGGGAACCAGAGTTGGAGAGATGCATAAATCTAAGAAATCACTGGCCAGTGTAAAAAATTACGACAAATCTAGACAATCCCCCCACCCCCATGCAAGTGAACTCGATAACAACTCCAAGTACAGCCTCAGAGTGAAAGATGTATTTTTCAAAAAGATTACCTCTCTAAAAGAAAGGAAGAAATAAAAAATGAATAAGAGTTCTAGTGGAAAGAATTGAAAGGATAATACATAAATCAGAAGAAAAAGTGGGAGACTTCATGCAAGATATGGCTTCATCACTCCACTAGACCAGAGGGGTCAAGCTAGCAGCAAACTCCATTGGAGCCTCAAAATGAATTGGAAAACATTTACAAAATTGATTGAAATATAACACAACATAAATAATGTTAATTTGTGGTTTTCTAAGTCAACATGAGGCCTCAGGGGCTTGTTGCTATCTGAGTTGTTGTAACACCTCTGCCCTACACCATGATGCATGCCTTCTCAAAATATATCATGTAGGCAGAAAAAGAAAAACCGAAAGTCAGGCACACATGGTTTTACTGGTATATGAAATAATAAAGAAAATTCGAAGTAGAAAACATTGAAAGAGATAGCAGGAGCATCACACAACAATGAAAGGAAAAATGAATAATAAATGTTTATTGATAAATTATAAAGATAATTTTAAAATTAAAGTAATAATAATTCATGAATAGAAAAAAAACCAAAGTAACAGTAGAGACTTCAACATTCCATTATCAAGAGACTTAAAAAATAAAATAACATCTATTTAATAAGTTGGGTCTAATATATATGGAGAAAACTAAACGGGATGAAGAGCACACACATTTTTCAAGTACATATGAATCACAAACAAGCATAGCAAATTTTTTAAAAAGCTAAAATTATACATGCTGTGTTTTCAGGCAATGATACAATAAAAAACAGAATCGAATCACAGTAACATGAAGGAAAGTTATAAGACTATAGGGAAAGCTGGGAACAATAAATGAAACTATAATTGGTTAAAGAAGAAATAAGAAAACTAATATTAGAATATTAAGTGGTTGTTTCTTTTACCACATTACTTATTATTATTAGCCTTACTTGCTTATACTTTTGGATATTTCTTTTTAAATGTATTTTATTCTGCTTCTCTTGTGCAGTTTTGTAACTGCACTGAATTAGTAACATATTACCAAATATGTTGCAGCCCCTTAACACCTACCATGCATCCTTCCATTGCCAGTTAGTCTTTGTTTCTTTATTTGTATGCCCCAGAACCCCGCACAAAGCCTTGATCGTGGTGAGCATTTAATAAATGTTTGTGGAATTTAACTGATTTGAATTTAGGTGGCACTTCAATTCTTCACAGTAATCCATGACTTGCAGCACTAGTCTCAACTAAGAGAATGCTGTGAAGCATTTAAAGCTCTTCACAAGATAGCTCAAATCTCTCTCTCCACACTTACTTCTTATTACCACAGCACACTGAATTCCAGCCAAACTTGGTTACTAGGCTTTCCCCCATAACTGCCTCCCATCTCCATGTTTTTGTATCAATGAATAGAATGCTCTCCACTTCCTCGCCCGTGTCTCTTGGAGTACCTAATCCCCTACGAGGTTCACCCTAAGTCGCGGTCAGTCAACAAGTGTGCATTAAGCAAATACTATGTGCCAGGCACCACGCTAATCACTGGGGACACATTTCGAGAAAGGCAAAACAAACAAACAAACAACAACAAATGAACAAAACAAAGAACCAGGCCCTGCACCGAAGGAGCACACCTAATACGGACATAAATGTGTACCCACAATAGATGGAGAGATCTAGGTATTTGTGTACCTAACAGGCTTCTCCTGATGTGTGTGCAAACACAAACACATTTTTTTATACTATACACATTTTGTATTGACATTTGTTTACAAGTTGTTTCCTCAAATTATCTCCTTAAGGACAAGGCTGTTTTGGTTTTTTCTTGGTATTTACTCCATATAAGGGATGTTTAAAAATGCTTGTTGAATGACTGTGTAACTAGTAAGTTAGGAAAACTTCTTGAGTAATTAAGGATCTAATTCAGGAGAGCAAAATGTCCCCCAAAACAGGAGCATGAGAAGAGTTTCATCAACTATAGGAAACCCCTTTTCTGGATGGACTCCACCCTGAAGACCCTCTGTGGCAATGACAGATTTGTGGGGTTCATACTTCTGCTTTTTTTTTCCTTACTTGATATTGATATACTTTAAAAATGTATTTGGAAAAAAAATGAATGCAATTTGGCAGGAATTGCATTAGGACTCATTCCTCATACCATGTAATTCAGTAAATTCCACCAGGAATAGATAATCAATTTAGACATATAAATAAGGACTATAAAAAGATGGATGAAATGAAATATTTTTTAAATCTCAATTATGCAGTGGTAACTTCTTCCTATTAAACAGAAGGACTGATTAAGGACAAGAAATATGTGCTTGATTACATTAAAATAAAAATATAAAGAAAGATAAAAAGAAAAATAATAAGACTGGGGAAACTTTACAGTAAATGTAAGAAAGATAATTTGACTTTTATACTATACAAGAAAATGTTAGATTTACCAAAGTAACTCTTAGTCCCCCATGGATAAATGACCAAAGGATATGACCAAAAAGTTTTTGAAAGAAGAAAACCAAATTGTCAATAATGACTTGGAAAAAATTTTCAACTTCACTAATAATCAGAGATGTAAATTAAAATAATTCCAGGACATGTCCTCACAACTCTTATATTGGCAAAGATAATTAAAAGCAACAAAACACAGTGCTGGCAAGAGTGTGAGGAATCATGTATGTTAATTTATTGCTGATGGAATTGCAAACTAAAATTGCACAAAGTTTCCAGAAACTTTCTGGAAAGCAATGTATCAACACAGAGTAAGACTTACAAAAAAAGAATCCCCTTTAAGTCCATAATTACTTTGTTTTTTATATATATCTATATCTATACACATACACCCCCCAAAAGTATATATGTATATATACATGTACACACACACATGCATGCATGTACACACACCTCAAATGTGTCATCAAAAGATTTTATCCTTTTGTTAAGGGGGCTTTCTGTTCAAAAATGTTAAAGCAACAACAATATTTATAAATGTCAAAACCTGGAAGGAATCTAAATGTCTGACAACAAGAAAATGGCAAAATAAATTTTGTTCTTTTGATGTAATACAATACTATAATATAATTAAGATAGCCAAGTGTAAGCGATATTAAGAATTATCCAAAGACCTTGAAGAGATAATGTCAAATGAAAAAAACAATACTGAAACAGTATGAACTGGTGCAGAGTGAATTTAGCAGAAATCAGAAAAACAAAACACATTTTAAAGCAAACAAGTTTCAAAGACTAACTTTGATGAATATGACAATTAAGATTCCAGAGGACTGATGATGAAGTATGCTACCTACCTCATTTTAAGATGACAGATTCATCTGTGAGTGTGAGTGTGTGTGTGTGTGTTCCTCATTCTGCACACTGAAGCAATTAAGCAAGCAATCCATTTATATGTATGTATGCATGTTTGTATGTATGTGTGTATGTATGTATATATGTATAATCTTAGTTGTCCATGAACAAATGCCCAAAGGATATGACCAGTTTTCAAAAAGGGGAAGAAAAACCAAATTCTTAATAATTACTTGAAAAAAATGTTCAACTTCACTAATCAGAGATGAAAGTTACAAGAATTCTATGACATGCCTTCACAATTATTATATTGCAAAAATAATTAAAAGCAAGACACACATACACACAAACATGCATTTTATGATATATGGATGCTTTGCTTAATTATGGATAATTTATAAGAGTCATTTCTCCTCCCCCCCGTCCCCTGGGGAGGAAGAAACAAGATTTTTATTAACTGAAAAAACTTTTAATTTAAAATATTTTAAAAGACCACACACTTAAGAAAAACTAAAGGGAATAAGAGGGCAAAGAATCTTGATAGAAACTTAACAGTGATTGAGTAACATGACTATGACATTTTATTTGTTGAAAACAAGCTCTATTTTTAAAACGCAAATAATTGTAGGGTGAGTTTAACTGGTTTACTGATGTTTAAGTTCACGATTATTAAGGCAATATCAAGTTCATAATAAATTTTTATAAAGGGAATATGTATGTACACATATATGCACACACTTTTTATAAAAATACTTCTACAAGTGATAAAGAAATAATTTGTTTATGCGGCATTCAGCATCCTTATAAGACTGATAATTAAGGAAGGTGTGGCTCATGGAGATTTGTTCTAATCTAATCTAATTTGCATTAATCTAGTTGCTGCTGAAGGCATAAATGGGCATTATGACAACATCATGAGCAATGTCATACTCTACGTAGAACACCAGAGCTCGACATTTCTTTTATTTGGAGTGTAGGGGCTATTTCCAGTCTCAAGAGAACCACACCTCTCGTACAAATCACAAAACTAATAGCACCAAATAAAACATTCACTTAAAAATAATTTATCTGAACCATTAGCTCAAGGTAGTAGTTGCATATTTTTCCCCTTCCAGCAAGTATATAATAAATCAACCTGAAAAATAGATAAACAAAAAAATGCTGACAGATTTTTGGCAGACAAACACAGCATCAAAGCACTGTAATTCTTACGGTCTTTATTCATTAGACACAAATACTGTTGCTATTTTGATGTCTCAAGAGCCTAAAAATACACTGTCATACTTTCCCCTCATAAGTCTGTTGCTCTTTGATGGAAAATGACAATTTTCATTATTTGGTGCCCCCTGGTGTTCAAAATAGTAATTTTAAAAAAGTATAAATACATATTCCCAAAGATTAGTGAAGAAAATCTTGTGCTACAGGAAAAATCATGGAATCAATGAATTTTACTTTATAAAAAAGATCATAAGATCATGGACTTAGAACCAAAAGGAACCCTAGAGGACATTTTTTATAACTCTCTCATTTTACACTTTAAGAAATTGAGGCCCAGGGAGGTTAAAAAGATAAGACTGTGTAGAAAAATAGAAGAGGGACAGAGTGAGCATTTATTAAGCACTGATCATGTGCCAGGTGCTTTGTTAAGTGCTGAGAATATAAATACAAACAACCTACACAATCCTGACTCTCTAGGAGTCTGTGTTTTAATTGGAGGAAGACAATAAATAAAAGAGAGCTAGAAAAGGTGGTGGTGGTGGAAAGGGTAGGAGGAGGAGAAGTCTGGGGAGTAAATTCAGTATAAAGTGAAGGATGGGGGAAGGAATGAATCAAGAGAGGGGGTCTCAGGCCAGAGATTTCTCCAGGATGAGAAAATAGTTGGAGAGGAGAAGTGATGGGCAAAGAAAGTAAGTGACTCACCCAAGGACATCAGGTCCTTTGAAGCCAAACTGCTTCCATTTATCCTGTTACTTGCCAAAAAGACTACTTTATGGAGAACTCACACAGGGCAAATGCTCACATGGTGGTCAGAAGAAGTGACACAGAACATTCTCAAGGTCTCTCTTAAGAACTTTGGAATTGACTGTGTGACGTGGGAGACACCGGCACAAGGCCTCTCAGCGTGGTGTGTCCACATCAGAGAAGGTGCTGTGTTCTATGATCAAAGCAGAACTGAAACAACTCAAAGGAAAAGCAGGATGCACAAATTTGGAGAATCTGCCCCAAATGTTCACATGGGCTATTTGTATGGTAGAGCATCTAAGCTCATACTGGTCTCATCAGCCACAGTCAAATACACTGAAACTTGACTTTAGCGTGGTGATGTCATTTTGGTCCTCTTCGAGAATGAAGTACAACTACCTTAAGCATAATAATTCGTTTAGTAAGGTTTCCGGTATAGAATTTTTATATATTGAATATCTATTCTGAGAAATGAAGTTTCTTTTTTTTTTTTTGTTAGGCACAATCTAGAACAACAAAAGATTGGATTAAAACACTTAAAGAAATAACTTCCGGCTTAGTTATCTATTGACTTTTGCGAGGTAGGAGTGAGGTGCCCTGGGGTCTGTCAGGAAAAAACTAAATAGAAAGTAAATAATATCTCAATACCTGAAATCAGGCAAGTAGAATCTATTTTCTGGGATCCAGGAGTAGAAGACTAAAAATCTCCCTGTAAGAAAGTTGTAGGCAGGACCAGGATGTTGCAGATGACTTTGCTTTAATGAAATGAGCAACTAAAAAGAACAGAAATTAACAATGGCTGAAATTTTTGTAGCACTTTAAGGTAACAAAGTGCTATATATATGTTTACTCATTTGATCCTGACAAGAGCAAGGAGCAATTAATAATACATTGGTTGTAATTGAAAGTTCTAAAGAAGCTAAGAGGGAATGTAGGGGATGGGTATGAATGGAGACAAAATCAAGTTGGGAGCTCCTATACAAGGTGAAAGGTAGTTTGGGAAATGGAAGAAAAGTAAAAGTAAATAGAAAATAACCAAACACAGTCCTCTTGACTTGCATGTCTGTACAACCAGATGGGATCTATGCTACCCTGCACACAGCCTCAGTCCACTATTAAAGAACTAGTATGGGGAATGGCTGAACAAGTTGTAGCATATAGTTGTGATGGAATACTAGTGTGCTATAAAAAATAACAAGCTCAATGATCTTAGAAAAACATGGAAAGACTTGAACAAAATGGGGAAGAGTAAGTGAGCAGAACCAAGAGAACATGTATACAGTAACAGCAATATTGTTTTAAGAACTTTGCACAACTAAATCATTTTGACTACTGTAAATACACAAAGTAAAAATAAAGGGCACATGAAGATGTTGTCTACATCCAGAGAAAGATAAACAGAAGTATGTATAGAACAATTTTACATGTATATGTATATGTGCACACACAGACACACACACAATGGTAGCCATCTCTAGGGCAGGGACAGGGAAGAGAAAAGGAACAAAAAGGGGAAAAATAAATTTACATGATACCTTTATTACATATTTAAAAGGCATAGCATGTTGTACATAATAGATTTGCAGTGTCAAGTACCATCATCTTTTTTATTATATCGTGTTATAGAAATTCTTGTTTTATTCAACAAATTTTAAAAAATTTTGTTAAGGAGTTAGTGTTGGTCACACATTTCTGTGAATTAATTTCATCTTCTTCCCTTGCTTCAACTCCCCAGACATAATAGATGCTGAGAGGCAAGAAGCCAAAGTAAATGGATATACTGAGGAACTGATGTGTTAAATGGCAGACAACTAAATTTCACCAGCAGACAGCTGGAAATGTTGGCCTAAGTTTCAGGACAGAGGCAGGGCTGGAGTTAAAGGTACATTCACCTAGAGGGTGATAGAAAAGCAGCCATCTGGTGTAAAGGGAGTAAGACTTTGGGGAATGCCCAAGTTTAGGAGGAAAAAGAACTAAGAAAGGAGATCCACTCCTGTACCCTCTTTCCCATATCACTCACATCAGTAACCTTCCTTCACATTACCAGCTTCTATCCTAGTTCAGGCACTTATCAACTATTAGTCCTACTGGTCACCCTGCTTCTACTCTTTCCTTTTCCAACTCATCCTTCACAAAGTCAGCAAAGAGGTATTTTCTGAAATCTGATTCAGATCAGACTATGGCACTCCACTATTCAAAAATGTTCTGCTCAATACTATATATCTATTGGCCTGTAGCTGTGATTTCCTTAATATAGGGAACTCTCAAAAGAGGAAATCCCCTTTTACTAATGTCAATAAGCACCTTCTCTGCAATTTCCATGTCTTAGAGCCTAGCTCACTAAAAGGTTGGGTGACTTGTCCAGGGATATGAAGCAAGTATGTTGCAGGGGCAGTTGTTGAACTCAAGTTTTCCTGCTCTCAGAGCCAGGAAGGCCTATTTGAGTTTGACACTATTGATCTAGGTAATTCCGTAATATTGTAAGATGAAGAGAAGATACACTGGTACAGACAGGACAGCAGTTCTCAACCTGTGGGTCGTGACCCCTTTGGGGGTTGCCTAAGACCATGGGAAAACACATGTTTCCGATGGTCTTAGGAACTAAGATACCACTCCTCTATCCGTCTCCAGGCGGGTCTGCCCACATGCAGATATGCCCACATATGAGTATTAAAGGGTCATGGCATTAGGAAGGTTGAGAACCACTGGTATAGAGTTCCTACAACAGTGAAATCCCAGTCCCTATCTATAGGCATATAAAGTTAAAAAAAAAGCCCTTTCCATAAATTGTGCAGATTATCTGTGCTAGTATTTTGTACAAGAATCCAACTACTTACTTGTCCATATCCTTGCTGCTGCTGCCACTTAAGCAGATCCAAATAAGCGGCGATCACCACAACTCGCATTCCTGCCTGAAGTTGGATCCTTATTCTACATCCCTTATGCCAGCTGCTTAAGTGATGGCCTTGCATGAGCTCTGCTGAGAGCACAGATATCATAAGGCAATGTTCTATCTATATATGCACAGGTCAAAATCTAAATATGTATACTGTTTAGGTTCATTTATGAACCTTCACTTATGAAGGATGTTGCTTAAAATGATGCCTAACATAATCAGAGAACCACAGAATTTTAGAGGTGGAAGGGAACTCAGCCCATGTCCAAAAGGAATCCCTACTATAATATGCCCAACAAATCATCCACCCTCTGCTTCAAGATCTCCAATGAGGAGGAACCTATCACCTCCTAAAGCAGTGGATTTCATTTTATATAGCGCTAATTCAAATGAAGTTTTTGTTTGGTTATTTTGTGACAGCAAATCTAAATTCACCTTTTTTTTGGCCATTTCCACTTATTGCTCTCATTTGACCCTGTAGGCCTATAAAGAACAACTCTTATTCACCTTCCACAACACAGTCTCTCAAACACTTGGACACAATCGTGCCCCCCCTCCCAAGTCTTCTCTTCTACATGCTTAAAATATCCACTTCCCTCAACTAACCCATCATAGTATACAAGATCAAGGTCCATTACCATCTGGTTGCCTTCCTTTGGACATGCTACAATTAAACAACATCCTTCTTAAACTGAACACAGTATTACTGAAGGGACTTTCACCTCCCTGTTCTTGGAAGACATGTCTCTCTTAATGATCTCTCTTAAGATCTCATTAGCTTTTTAAAAAATTCATAATGAGCTTTCAGTCCATTAAAGCCTGGATCTTTTCAGACAAACTGATGGCTGACATTTTCTCTCTCATTCTATATTTGGGAAGTTAATTTTTTGGAACTCAAACGTAGGGCTAGTTATACCTACTGAATATGATTTTATTATATTCAACCCTATTTTCTAGCCCAGTGGTTCTCAACTTTCTTAATGCTACAACCCTTTAATAGGCTTATATGGGCATGTCTGCATGTGGGTGGACTCGCCTGGAGACGGATAGAGGAGGTTCCTAAGACCATTGGAAATATGTGTTTTCCGATGGTCTTAGGTGACCCCTGTGACCCCTGTGAAAGGGTTGTCTGACCCCAATGGGGTTGTGACCCACAGGTTGAGAACCACTGTCCTAGCTATCAAGATCTTCTTGGACCTTGACTCTATAATCCAGTGTGTTGATTAATCTTTTCTCCTTTGTGTCTCATGCAATTTTGATGAATATGACATCCATATCTTTATTCAAGTAAGTCACTGATAAACATGTCAAACAGCACAGAGCCAAGGAGATAGATATCTATGGGATACTCCATTAGAGATCTCCTAAGGCACTTCTGTACCTTTAACTCCAGTCCTGCCTCTGTCCTAAACCTTAGCAAACATTTCCAACCACCTGCTGGTGAAATATAGCTATATGCCACTTAACATATCAGTTCCTCAGTATATCCATTTACTTTGGCTTTTCCCCTTTAAGCATCTACTAAGTCTGAGGTGCTGAAGCAAGGGAAGAAGATGAAGTTGTCATAATCATTAATAAATGACTGCTCTTTGAGCCCAGTCAAAAACCCAACTAGTCTACATCTTAACATGTTTTACACAAGAATGGTATTAGATACATTAAATTACGCTAAAATCTAGGTAAACTAGACCAACAGCACTCTCCTTGTGGAGAAAAAAAGTCTGTAGAAAGCTTGATAAGAGATTCAACCACACCAAATTATCCCAAAGTTATTTAAAGGTGAAACTAGGAAGAAGAAAAAAAGAAATGAACTGTCAAAATGTCTATGACCAGCTCTTATTTACATCAATAAGAGTGGAATCATCATAGTCATAGTTGCTAATGCACTGCATGAAGAAACAGAAATGGTACTAAAAACAACAGAGATGACAACTAAATAAGATCATGATTCGTATAAGGAAGAAACACTGTTTTGGAAATGTTGAGGGATGTTTCAAAATATTTGAGAGCAGGGATGTCACTGCTGGAATGAAATCTCTAGCTTACCTTTCCAAATTTATTTCCCATTAGTCCCCCTCACGCACTCTTAAGTTCTATTAAAATTCTACTATTACATAGTCCCTGAACTTGGCCATTTAGGTTCTATCTCAGTGTCTTTACATAGACTTTTACCCACACTGGCAAAAGACTCCTTACCTCAGCCTCTTAAAATCCTTAGCTTCCTTCAAAGCTCAGTTCAGGTAACACCTCTTAAAGGAATCCTTTCCTGTTCTTTATACTTGTTGGTATGCTATTTCCCCCTCAAATTATCTTGTATTTGTTTTTCTTTTTACATGTTGTATCTCTCCAGAGAATATAAGCTATGAAGAATACTGTTTGTTATGTTTTGTTTTACTCTTTGTCTTTGTACATACCATGTTCAGTACAGTGACTTGTGTATAGTGGGTGATTAATAACTGCTTATTTTCATAACTGATTACCCCCCCTTGACAATTAAGATAATATTAGTAACTACTCATACATATGCCTTTCTCATCACATATTGCATAGATTTTCCCATGGAGGAATTATTGGACATCATGGACAGGAATCACACAGGATAAGGAGCTGTAATCTGTACCACTGGAGCATTTATCTACATCAGTGAGATCTACCAGAGTAAACAGAATTATTATTAATAATTTGTTAATATTAACAATTGTCAATAACCATTTACAGTTTGAGGTAACTTCTTAAAATATCAGCTTTCTGAAGATATTTTATATTTTCTCCAGCATTCCTTTCTCCATCTGAGTCAATTAGCCTCAAGATTCTTTGACTTTGCTCTGCTCCAAAGAAAGTACTGCCCATGATTTATGTCTCAGACTTCTGAATGACATAATCTCTAAATTACCACAAATCTTAAATCTTTCACATTTCATAGATCCCAATGTCAAAGATCTGTTTTATATTGTCTACATAATATTTCTGGGATTATGTAGGCTAAATCTACACAGGACTACTGGAACGACCATTTTATTGAAGAGATCCATCTAAACAATCTACTGATTCAACAAAAAAGAAAAAAAAGCTTAACTAAATTCACTATTTTATAAACTGAAGTGACTCATGAACTAGCAGTTTTATGAAACCAATGACAATTTAATCAAATATTAAGTGATTTTTATTTCAAAAATCCAATTTATTATTAATTATTTCAAAAGTGAATAGCAGATCCTGACTTCTGGCCTGGAATAATATTATATTGAATTATAGAATGTTAAGAGCTAGAAAGGACTCTTTTGGGATCATCTATTCCAAACTCCCAACAGATAAGTACTTTAGAAGTACAATTCATAAGCATAAAATATTTCATTTCAAAGATATTGTTATACAAAGTATAATTAGCAAATTATTTTTAATTTTGCATTTCCTAAGCAAATGTTTAAGGGAACCTACTCAATCACTGTTTGTGATAGCATCTTTCTATGCATTTACTTAAACTACAAGATCAACCTGTATTTTACTCAGAGGTAGATTAGGATTCCAATATAGAGTTTGCTTTTTACAGTTTAGATAAACAAAAACCTGTAAATATGTTTGTGTTGCTAAAAAATTTATTTCACTTTAAACAAAATGTATTTTGACGACTCAGGACAATATCACTTGCTGATAAACCGAATAAAAATGCTGCAAAGTCTGTTAACCCTTACTATAACAGTAAATCATCTTTTTTCACTTTTAGAATATATATTCAAAAGATGAAAACAAACTGAAGGATTCCATGAGGTAAAGGAGAACACTGGATCTGAAATCAGAAGGTCTGGCTTCAAATTGGACCTTTGTCATTTCCTACTTGGCATGAGACAATGCCTAGTTGTATGACCCTAGGCAAGTCACTTAACCCTGTTTACCTCAGTTTTCTCATCTGTAAAATGAGTTGGAGAAGGACATGGCAAATCACTCCAGTATCTTTGCCAAGAAAACCCCAAATGGAGTCACAAAGAGTCAGACACTACTGAAAAAAAAAAGACTGAACAACACTTACTACGTACATGGCTATAGGTAAGTAACATAACTGTTCTGGGCCTGTTTCCTCATCTGCAAAATTGAAGTATTAGATTAGATGGCTTGTATATCCCTTGTGGCTTTAAATGTATTATTCCTATGATGCTAAAGTGACTACTATTTCACCGAACCCATCTGCAGCATCCTGTAGATGAGAAGCAATATAAAAAAGTATAGAGTCAGGAAGACCTGAATTCAAATGCAGCCTCAGACACTTACTATGTGACCCTGGCCAAGTTACTTAATCTCTATTTGCCTCAGTTATCTCATCTGTAAAATGGGAATAATAATAATAATAGCAGCCCCTATCTCTCAGGGATGTGGTTAGGGTCAAATGAGATAAAATTTTTAAAGCACTTAGCACAATAATGGCACTAGGTAAGTATTATATAAAAATTATTATTATTTAAATTAAAATCACCATCCCATAAATATGCTCTATAGAACAAAACCAAAAGTAGCATTGTGGATCAGGAAGAACACTGGGCTTGGAATCAGAGGGCTCAAGTCCCAGCTTATTAGCTATATAATATTGGGTAAAGTATTTCATCTATCTGGGGCTCAGATTTAAGGACAGATTATCTTTAAAGTCCTTTCTGATTAAATTTAACTTTAAATTTAATATAATGTTTATCATTTTTCTGCACACATACAAGTTGTACTAAGCACAAATGAAATAGTCTTGAATTTTTTACAAAGTAATTACAAAGTGTCAATTTGGTTATAAAAAACATTCTCTGATATTACTGGTATTCAACACATGTTGATTAATAATTATGATCTATTGCCACAATATACATAAAATCAGGATGGGACACTGGTGATAGTTTAGTGCAAGGGTTGGAAAACTATAGCCTGAAGGTCAAACCCAGAATATATCTGTTTTTGTACAACCAGTGAGATAAGAATGGTTCTGGTTGGTCATGTTTTGGTACAGCTCATGAGCGAAAAATGTTTTTTTACATTTTTAAATATAATAATAGTGGTCTAATACAAATAAGCATAAATTCTTAATATGATGTCTGTGAAGGGTGGTCACCCAGTCTCTGCTCACACTCAGGACATCTAAAGAAAGCCTGATTTATCTGGGAGTAGCTCTACATCATCTGACTGTAAAGACTGTAAAGAATATTTTTAAAGAGTCATCATAAAAATTTATGAAATCTAAAATACTTTCATTGTCATTTTTTTCCATAGCAAACAAGGTAGTGCCATAAAAAGCAATATTTATTGCAGAAGGTCCATAACCCCTCACATTAAATCACAAATTCAGATCAAAGTACTATTCTGTTTTAAAGTATTAGCAACAATAATACAAATTTCTTTAAAAAAACAAAGGAAAGTCAAATTAATTTTAAATTTAACACACTGTTTATCATTTTTTCCACATACACACACACACACACACACATACACAGAAGTGGCACTTGGTACAAATGAAGTACTCTTGAATTTTTAACAAAGAGATTACCAATGTCTGGATCATAAGCAACATATCTTCCATTTTCAATCTAACCTCAATCTTAGGAAAAATACTGTGAAATAATATAAAGCAGGGCTTCTTAACCTTTCTTGTGTAATGGATCCCACTGGTAGTCTTGGAAAGCCTATGGACCCACTTCTCTGAACAATGTTTTTAAATGCATACAATGAAACACAGGATTACAGGGGAAACCAATTATAGCGAATTAGTTACAGAAATATTTTTAAGGCTCATAGATCCAAAATTAAGAACTCCTGATATTGAGGAAAACAGTGAGATCTGAGAAAGACTTAGTTTATAAAGCCTAATATTGCTGCTTAAATATTACTAGTACTTCAGGGTAAAACTATAAGGAAGTTTTCAAAACACTTGTCTACAATACTTATACCTAGAAATAAAGCTATGAAAGTCAGTTGTCCTAGTGCTTTGTATTTATAAAGTATTACTTAAATATAATGGTGGACAATATTTTAAAAAGGATTAAATCCTTTAAAAAAATCCAAACATTTTCAGATATGCCCCCACCCCAATAACAACAACCACCACCCTCAGCACAACGTAGTATAAAGTTGCCTACCTGTTTCTGGAGCCATCTTTGATGTCTCCGTTGCTTCCTTCTCAGATTCTTTAACTTGTTTCTTTCTCTCTTGCTTAGCCTTTGGTTAATGGCACCCAAGGAGAAACCAGCAGATTGTAAGAAACCAATAGATGAGATACCTTCCTCCTGGTCACCAGGCTCATCCACACCACTGACAGCGATAGGGAAGTCCATCCGGAAAGGCAGTTCATCAATAGTATTATGGTGAGAATGTACAATGGAAGCCTCTAAACCACACTGAAATTCTTCTTCTCTTTGTCTTAGAGTATTACATGAAGGCACTGAAAATCTTTGCAGTAGCCCATTACCATCAAAACTGGATGAATCTGGAGAGGAATGACTATTTTTACTAGAACCTACATACAAGCCATGAGGGTCAAAAGGCTGCATTTCATTTAGCCTGTTACAGGCAGGAATCTTACCATGTGCTTCATATAAAGTAGGCAATAAGGCCAGTTTCTCTCTGATGTTCAGATCCAAACTATGTGATTTTCTATGAAAAGCTCTTATACTGCATCTGTCATTTACAGACTGGGGAACAAAAAGACAGTATTTTGGATTAGAAGCTTTGAAGTGCAGTTTTTCACTCTTCGCCTCAAAATTGGTTGATCGCACCTCCAGGCAAAGAGCTTCAGTTAATCTTCCAGGAACATTATTATTTTGGGCCATGTTTAAAAGCCCTTGATTTCTGTTCTTCCAGGCAACACCTGTACTTATGAGTGTATTCTCCTTGTAGAGGTCTGGCTGAACTCTATAAAGTGACAAGTATTTTACTGATAGTCTCGTTAGTCTGATTACGGGAACAGGCTGGTAATCTGTCCTGCTCTTGCAAAGACGTACAGCTACAAATTGGCCAGAGGAACATTTTGGTCTGCTGATGAAGTTAAAGCCCCCCAAATGGGCCCCACAAAATGGGCAATTCAGTTTTCCAACTGTCCACTGTGCCTACAGGTATAGAAAACAAAAACAATGCGTTAATTGTGTGTGTGTGTGTATGTGTGTGTGTGACAGAGATTGAGAGAGAGAGAGAGAGAGAGAGAGAGAGAGAGAGAGAAAGAGAGAGAGAGAGAATGAATGAAACAGCTATGCAAAACTTTTCTTTATTATGGTAAAAGCTAGCCTTTTTGTTTGTAAAAAACAACTAGAATACCAAACAAAACAAAACTTTCAAGAACTAAAAGCAACTCCAAAGTTGTAGAAAGAACTTGATAAACTATTGTCTGAATATTACTCTTAAAATACTATAAAAGAGTATACTTAAATATCTACCCACAAACTGAATACAGATTCAGTGTGCATATATAATTTGAGAAATAAATTAGTCTATAAAGTTGAATTTGAAAGTGAAGTCTCAAAGTTAAGATTCTATTTTGGCACACTTCTTTCATACTAAGCTTTACAGAAGGCAAATTCTTACAAGAAATAGAATAAAACTTTGCCTAGTTTTTTATATATAACTAATTACATATAACCATATACTGACTGCATCCATTAGGCAGAATACAATTAAGATTCAAATTTAAAAACTAGTAGTAAAATGAACTGGTTTAAATATTCATTATTACTGTAGGAAGTAACAAAACATTTAGTGTTCCAACACATTATGTAAGGTGCAGAATATTTATAAATACTGAATTTATAAATACTGAGATAAATACAGTAAGAAAATGTTTAAATTTTTACAATACCAAATATTATAAAACCACAAATCTTTATGTAAACAAAATTTCAACAATCTGAATCTAAAAATTTTAAAGAAAAAAGATGTGGCCTCTCAGGTTTTAAATATATATATATATATATATATATGTATTCAGATTCGCTCCCCTCTCACCCTGATACTCCCTGTAATAAGTATATTTTCTCAGTGATTCCTAATCTGTAAAAAGAGGTTTTTAATTTGAGAGCAGTCTTTAATGCTTACTAAAGTATTACCAAAAAAAAAGTTTCTATGCTTTTGCAATTTATAATCAGCTTTGGTACTTTATATGGCATAAAAAAAATCCTGAAAAATTTGTGAAGAGGACAAGCAGGACCTTTCAGGAACAAGTATTTCTGGACTTCTAAAAAAGGTGGAAGAATATTCAGTTTTAGATCATAGCACAATGGCAGGGAAGTTTTTTAGTGAAAATATCTTGCTCTTTTCCAAGTCTGCTTTAGAACCTAAAACAGTTTATTTAGGATTTGTTCCAAATAGAACTAATGCATTCCATATCATAGCAATCACTTCTGGACTTGGATCATCTATCCACATAATGAACATGCTCTGAGGTCCAAAGAGTGATCCCCTAGAGCAGTGGTTCTCAACTTTCTTAATGCTACAACCCTTTAATAGGCTATATATGGGCATGTCTGCATGTGGGTGGACTCACCTGGAGATAGATAGAGGAGGTTCCTAAGACCATAGAAAATATGTGTTTTCCAATGGTCTTAGGTGACTCCTGTGACCCCTGTGAAAGGTTCCTTAGATCCCAAAAGGGTTGCGACCCACAGATTGAGAACCACTGCCCTAGAGGATGAATGTGTTTTTTAATTTCCCCAGAAATGGAATTCAGCAGGGCAGTTGGGATAGTGAATAGAGTGCTGGGCCTGAAGTCAAGAAGACTCATCTTCCTAAGTTCAAATCTGGCCTCAGACACTTACTAGCTGAGTGACCCCGGACAAGTCACTTAACCCTGTTTGCCTCAGTTACTCATCTGTAAAATGACCTCGAGAAGGAAATTGCAGTGTCTTTGCAAGAAAACCCCAATTGTTTCATGAAGATTCAGACATGACTTAAATGACTGAACAACAACAGAGACGTGAAGGGAGCACTGTCACATGCTTTGAGATAATATAAAAAGATGCAAAATTTATACAGGGAAGGTGTTGGGAAAGAAGCATAAATGGGAAAATTATGATTTATGTTAAGTGAAGGGAAAATAAGTTAGAAGTGAAATACCAAAATCAAATATAAACCTAATTTTACTCTATAAAATTTGGGACTAAATTTGACAAAACTTCAGTTGTTACGAACTAAAGAATGGTTTCAATTTTTCCACCCATCCATCCATCCATTCATTTATCACAAATAAACCACTCCTGGTTTTATATGCATGTATAAGAGACAGCCTGGCCTTGACACAGTGGCTAGCAAGCTAAAGGACTGACCTTAGAAAAAGGAAGACTTGGGTTCAATTCCTGTCTCTGACTCAATTGACTGTGTGACTCTTTGATCCCCTTGCTTTCCAAAACTCCAAAGCTGCAGAAAAGGTACAGACCTATGATAGTCAAGGAACTTCTTACCTGGTGCTCCCTGTACTGATGAAATCACAGATCTAGTACACACACACATACACACTTTTGCAAGGGTACATAATTAGTCCACTTTTATTTTAATAGCAGAAAGAAACTGCTCCATCCCAAGGTGGAAAAACTCTTCAATGACCTGGTTTAGAGCTACACTTTTAAGCAGTCTAAGTGGCTACTTTAGAATATGACTGAAGGGAACACAGGGAAGCCATTTTCAGGTAATATACCTTAGTAGAGATTCTTTTATCAGATGATTTCCCAAATATTAACTCTTAGCTAAGAGTCAGGCATAGGCTGACTGCTGGGACAGGACAGATTTCAGGGAGGAGAGTGGAGGCTACTAGGGAAAAGGTCTGAAAAGGAAGGGCACCAAACCCAAACCACTGTTATTTCACAATTTTGCTTGACGGACTTTACAGACTAAAATAAAGTATATTTCCATATAACCAGTCACTCCTTTGTGTTCCTTTTCTTCTCTTCTCCCCCTGATAATGTCTTTCTATTCTTTTCTCATCCTTTTACTAATCAAAACTGTTTTCAGGAAACGATCTAACTCAATTTCACCTTAGTGTGAATGAATCTCATTATGTTCCCTCTCCCAGGGTTTTTTATATTTGCAATTCATGCTTTACTTCTAAGCGTGATTTTAAATTTCTAGAGGATAATTTCATATCCAGGACTGTGGGGTTTATTATCATGCCAATCATCGGGCATTTAAACATGTACTAAATAATGAAATGAAGGAAATAATGAACAAATGAGGATTATATCCCATTTCTAGAATTTCATGGATCAGTGAACAGAGAATGGTGGGGGGGGTGGGAAGAGTATTTTCTTTGTATTCTAAATTCTAAATTTCTATTATATAAGCAACTTCCCAGGAATGAATGGGCATTTATTAAGCAGTCATTATATGAAATCACCTAAATTGGGGCAGCTAGGTGGTGCAGGTGAATAGAGCACCAGCCCTGGAATCAGGAGGACCTGAGTTCAAATGCGGCCTCAGACACTTGATACACTTACTAGCTGTGTAACCTTGGGCAAGTCACTGAACCACAACTGCCTTATCTTCCCCCTCAAAAGAAAAAAAAAGCACCTAAGTTCCATGGAAACTAACAGAAAAAGTGAAAAATTCCCTGCTAAAAGAATCATAAAAAGTCCTCTCCCCTCTAATGAGAGAAGACAACACATAACAGTTTAGCGACAGTGCACATGGAAAGGTATAAAAGCCCTAAGGGACATCATCTGGGTGGATGGCAGGGTCCAGGAATCCATGTCAAATGCCTGTGGTGGAGGACTACAGGGCACAGGTAGGGCAAATGGTAGTGACTGGCAGTCTTCCATCTAATCTAATCATGTGAGTACTCAAGCACCTAAGCATGACACTGGCCCTGAATGCTGTCATTGTTCAGGTAACTGGGACAGCTATGTCCTGTGCACCAGGTCTCATTAACTAGGGAATCTCTTGTTACTTGGCTGAATTTAGGCTGCCCAGTTTGATAATGCTGATATAGTCTATTGCTTCAAGTCATGATATAGTCTATTGCTTCAAGTCATCAAATATTCATTAAGAAGTTTCTGGGCAAAGCAGGTCTAGTTCTGGATGCCACATTTTAGAAAGAATAATGCTAAGCTGGGGAGCATCCTGAGTAGCATGACCAAGATCATGGCACCCAGAACTGAAAACAATACTCTGGGTACAGTATGACCAGACCAGAGTATAATAATTCTGGATATAATATTCCTTAATACAGTTTAGGAAAGAAGAAAGCCTGTGGATGCTACACCATAATATTAAACAATACTAAACTTATAGTCCATAAAAATGATCAGACCTTTTCCAGTCAAATTGCTATCTAATCATGCCTCCTCTATCTTATACTTGTTCATTCTTTTAAGCCAAACGTAAGACCTTTTTTACACATTAAATCTCATTTGTTGTTCATATGGCATGGTCCCATGTTATGGGAATCTGAAGATCTTCCCTGCCCCTAGGCCCTTTGCTAAAGTGGCTACGTGACTCTGAGGACCCTTGGATATTTGAAAGTATACTCTGTTCCCTAATAGGCTGAATGTGGTCACGTGGAGCCTGTGGCGCCAGGCTTGTTTTCCAGGAATGCCCGTGCCTTGTAACTTTGTGATTGGGCAGTGGGTCTAAAGGGCTGTGACATTCTCTAAGCCAGGAGAAGGCTATATATACGCCCTGATGTGAGGTTTTGGTTTGGGGCTCACTTTGAGAAGAGTTGTGTGATTTGGCCAGAAGAGACTCTGGGCAGCCGCTGAGCCCCCCGGCTGT
>CM053587.1:97034010-97067526 GCA_028646515.1 Pseudochirops corinnae | reverse complement strand
ACTAGGTAAATGATATGTTTGATTAAAGTAAGATTGTTAACCCCTTTTGAGTTGCTTTCCTTTAGAAAAGCAGATCTAAGAACCTGTGCTAGTAGCCGCCCTAGGTATGCTAGGGTACTTGCTGTTACATCCCAAGGCTCTACACAATTGCGGTCATGCTTGCGACCCTAGAAAAGAGAAGACTTGGGTCTCAAGGAACAGAGAATAATAGCCATCTTCAAGTACCCAGTGGGTTATCAAGTGGAAGAGAGATTAGCCTTTTTTTGTTAATCCCAATGGGAAGAACTACAGCAATGGGTAAAAGCTGAAGATGTTAGACTCTTGTGACGTAATCATCTAAAAGTTGGATTTGATGCCTTGGGAGCTTTCCTTTATTGAAGGTCTTTTCAAGCAAAAGCTGGATGACCATATGTTAAATATGTTTTAAGAAGAGGGCTCTCCAATGTATGCATAGGATTAGATAGTCTCTGAGATCATTTCCAACTCTGAGATTCCTTGTGTATCACATCTCCCCATTGGCAGTGGAGCAAGATACATAAACTTCATGAGGTTTGGAACCTATGTTTTATTTAGCATCATTATAATGACAACAAACATTTATTAAGCACAGGTGCTGTGCTAAGTGCTGAAGATACAAAGAAAGACAAAAACATGGTTTCTGCTCTCTAGGAGCTCATATAATGGGGGATAAGACACGCAGATAACTAAAAATATACAAGCTATAAGCAGTACAAATAGAAGGTAGCTTCAGAGGGAAGGTATTAGATAAGTGAGGGGTAATGGAGAACTGAAAAGTCTCTCAGAGAAGCTAGGATTTGAACTGAGTCTTGAAAGAAGCCAAGGAAGGCAGGAGGTGGAGGTGAGGGAGAGAATTATAGGCATGAGGGACAGGCAATAAAAATGTCCAGAGTTGGGTGATGGAGTATCACGTTAAAGGAGCAATAAGGAATATTTCTGGACCATAGAGTATAAAGAAAAGAGTAAGGTGTAAGAAGACTGTAAAGGTAGGAAGAGTTCAGGTTAGAAAGGGTTTTAATAACTCTTGCATTTGATCCTAAAGGTTTTAATAGGGAGTTACTGCAGTTTAATGAATTGAGGGGAGGTAGTGAGACCTTTAGGAAGACCATTTTGGAGGCTGAGTGGAGAACAGACTGGAATGGGGCAGAGATCTAAGGCATGGAGAACAACTAGAAGGCTACTGTAATAGTCTAGGCATGAAGTGATGAGAACCTGCTTCACAGTAGCAGCTATGTGAATAGTAAGAAGGGATGTATTAAAGAGATGTTGTGATGGTGGGAATGGCAATATTTGGTGATGAACTGAATATGTGGGGTGAGTGTGAGTAAGCAGTTGAAGATGACATCTAGGTTCACAATCTGGTGGTGATGTCCTTGATAACTGGGAAGTTCAGAAGGAGTTTGCTTTTATTTTTGTTTTGGGAGGGTGGGGAGTGAAGATAATAAATTCTGTTTGGGACAAGTTGTGTTTGAGATGCTTACAGGACAACCACTTCAAAATATCCACTAGGCAATGTAAAACAAGAGAAAGGTTACTGCTGGATAAACAGATATAAGAATATCTACACAGAGATGATAATGAACCCAAGGGAGCTAATAATATCAACAAGGCAACAGTATAGAAGGAAAAGAGAAGAGGGCCCAAGACAGAGCTTTTGAGGATACCTATGATTAGTGGGCTCCATCCTCAATATAGAGCCAGCAAAAGAAAGTGGGAGTTTTCTGTGCAAAGAAGCTGCTTAATAAGTATCTGTTGACTTTAATTCATAGGACATCAGTTAGTATTATCATACTGACACCAATGTTTGATGTTGGAAGACAGTCTCTTTTCAAGTGCTTTGGCTATCTGTTTTTTGTCCTATGCTATTTAACATTTTTATCAGTGATTTGGATAAGAACAGATGGCTGTTTTTGTCAAATTTCCAAGTGTCACAAAGCTAGGAGGGAGAGCCAAAATACGGGATGACACAGTCAAAATCTAAAACTGCACTGACAGGCTATATAATGTTTGGCATCAAATATTAGTCATTATACTATTTTTTTCCTGCTATTCAAAATCCCACCTGTTCCAAATCTGTTTCTACCTAGCTCTTATTTCTATATCTTGTCAAAAAGAATAACAACATGAGAAAGGTCAAATGTTTTGCAAAAATTTACATAAACAATAGCTACAGAAGTCCTTGGAAGTACTACTTTTGTAACTTTGCCAAAAAGAAAATTAGTCAACTATAACCTGATTTTTAATGAAATCTTTCCGTATCTTTTTGATTATTACTTCCTTTTTTTTTTAGATTTTCATAATCTTTCCCTTAATTGTACATTCTAGAATTTTATAAGGAGTCTAAGACAAGCTTGCTGGCATATGACTTGTAGACTCAACTTTTCTCTTTTTTGCAAATTAGAATTATCTGCCTTACTCCAGTCCAGTGACATCTTTAGGATCTTTCAAACATCACTGACAGTGGTCCAGCAATAGTGGTTTCTAGATATTTCATTACCCCTGCATGTAATTCATCAAGGACTACCCAGGACAGGAATTCTCACCCCAGTGAGCACCAACCTCTAAGTGGTTTCTGAACAGATTATAGGGAGTACATGAACTTGGTTGGGAAAAAAATATATAACTTTATTTTCACTAATCTCTAACTGAAATCTAGCATTTCCTTCAATTATTAATTTTTTTAAACCATATTATTCTGAGGAATCTAGAGCTTCACCAGATTGTCAAAGGGATCATGACACAAAAACAGGTGGCCTAGAAACTTGTGCTTACTTAGTCATGACCCTACTTATTTTGGGTTTCAACTACTTGTTAGCTATTTTTTCTGAGCCCTTTCCAGTCAAAAGGACTGTTTGTTCTCCTTGGGAAAGAAAACAGTTAAGCACCTCTGCCTTCTCATTGTCATTTATTAATTTTATACCATCCACACTAAGTGGTAAATGTATTACTTTCTTGACTTTCTTTACTCTAAAATAGCTTTGAAAACAAAACCAAAAAAACCTTTCACTGTTGTTGTCCTTAGCATTGCTGGTCCTCACTAGCATCTTCCACTCAGAACTTTTAAGTACAGTGGTACCTTGACTTATGAGTTTAATTCGTTCCATTACTGAGCTCGTAACTCAATTTGCTCTTATATCAAATCAATTTTCCCCATTGAAATTAATTGAAATGCCATTAATCCATTCCAGTTCCCAAAATGCCACCCTAGTATTTTTTGTCACCTGTTTTTAAATAAAAAAAAGTATTTATAAATAACACATGTTGTATAAAAACATAATAAAAGACAATGTAAAGAAATAAACTGGTTTTATAAAGTGTCTATTTACCTTGGATATCAGATGACTTGAGCTAACAGAAGATACTGGCAGAGGTGGAGGGTGGAGGAGATGGATGGAGAGGGTCAGAGGGTTTTGTTTCATGCTCTTTTGGTCATTTTTGTTCACTTACTCGCTTCACTCTTAATGCTACACACTTTATCCCTGAACTTAATTGCTACAATATCTTTTTTACTTTTGCTTAATTTAATTTTCTTCACTGGCGAGATAAACACATGGATTGAACAAGTGGGTCATGGGATGCTGGGTGGGCATTGGGTTGTGACATTTGCCACGCCAACTAGCAGTGGCTTATACCTCAAATTTTGGCTCACAATTCAAAGCAAAAAATCGACCAAGTGACAATTTGTACCTTGGAAATCTTGCAAGTTGGTGCACTCGTATGTTAAGGTACACTGTACCCTAAAAAAAATTTTACTGGTCTATACCATAATATTTTATTCATATTCTACTATATGCCTTTGCTTCTATCTTCTGTACATGTCCTTTCTGAAATCCACAATTCTTTCCTTTTTTCTTTACCTTATCTTTAAAATTTCCTTCTTGAGAGCTTCCATCTCCTCCTGTGCTAACTTTCACTGAAGAATTTTAGCTATGGCACTCTGTCTTCCCTCTAACTGCTTTGAAATCTGCTTTCCCAAAATCCAGGGTACATGCCAGATTTCCCTTTTTCTTCAACTTCTTTTTAATACTCCCAATCATTTCTACCCCTGCAACTAGTTCTCCTGTTAGTGAGAACTACACTAGTAAAGAATTTCTCTCTATTGGTTCTTTCCTCTTTTGAAGCTGAAACATAAGTTAGATCAAGAAGAAATTATTAGCTGCCCTGTTTTTTTGTTTTTGTTTTTTGGCAGAGAGAGATCTTCAGCATGTGAATATTCAGACATGTGAATAATTCAAGTCTTTCATTACTACTACAGTTTGCCTCTGTGCCAGGTTGGTGATATAGTCCCCAAACTCATCTACTTTCTCCTTCTATCCAAGTGGTCTGTAGCATACTACAATTATAATATCACGTCTATTTTTGTCTATCCTAATCTTTACCCAAATGCCTCACCAGGCTTCCTGAGTTCCTTCATATAGCTTCTTAACTTAGTTAGTAAAAAGTAGTAACCTTTGGGTGGCTAGGCAGTGCAGTGAACAGAGAACCAGTCCTGGAGTCAGGAAGACCTGAGTTCAAAACTGACCTCAGACACTTAACACAAAAACTAGCCATGTGACCTTGGGCAAGTTACTTAACCCCAACTGCCCTCCAAAAAGAAAAAAAAAAGTAGTAACCTTTTAGAAATTCTCTTCTTTTTGCATCTATGACACGATAAGTACAAAAGAGAGGTGAGCAAAGTATTAATGCAGAATATAAAGCAAGTCAATACTGATTTAGGGAAGGTTTTATGGGAAAGGTGACCTTTGAGTTAGCTTTTAAAAGTAGGGGTCAGAATTCAAAATAAAATGGGATTTGGGGAGGAGAGCATTTCTGGGCATAGGGAAAAGTGTGATCAAAGGCACAAAGGGAGTAAGACACAGAAGATGTATGAAAGTGAGTAGAATGAGACAAGGCTAGAAAGGTAAGGTAGTACCAGATTGTGGTACTTCACTGTGACAAGGCTGCCCAAATCGCTGAATTTTTAAAGTTCATACAAATAGGCTGTATCAGGAGTGGGGAATCTGCCACTTCAAGGTCACATGTGGCCTTCTAGGTCCTTGGTTATGGCCTTTGACTGAGTCCAAGTTTTACAGAACAAATCCTTTTACTAAGGGGATTTATTCAGTGAACTCTGGATTCAGTCAAAGGGCTGGACTTGAAGACCTAGAGGGTCATTGACCTTGAGGCTGCAGGTTCCCCACCCCTGAGCTCTATCCAAATAGGCAAAAGACTGGATTGCTTCCAATTGTACTATCTCATTTCTGCATGCAACTTACAAATATAATGAAATTAAAGCACAGAACTTTAGTTCAACAGAATCCTCAGGGTCCATCCCTTTGGATCACTTTATGGGTGAAACCATCTTATATAGTTCCTTTTGGTATTTTGGTATGGAATTTGTTGTACATGTTCCAACCATATTACTGATTCTACTCTACAGCAAACATTTTAACAGTGAGATTCTAGCTTAATAAGAAACTCAGCATTTTTAAAAAAACACTCACGTAGAGTTTGAGAATTTTAGAAATGAATAAAACATATAACTATTATTCAAACAGAAGATGCTCCAGAAGAATCTAGAGAGATAAATTCAATACATAAGCTCCTAGATATGGAGCAGCAGCTTGTTTTCTTTTTTGTTGTTATTGTTGTTGTTGTTTTAAAATCTTTCTATCACCCGGTGCCTTGCATCTATGGGGTATTTAATAAGCAATAGTAGGACTAAACTGAATTATCAATTACAAAAGGACTGTTTGACCTGAAAGATATTCAGAGTAAGATGTCTAACTGCTTAACAGGTTAATAGTTCCCTAACCAATACAGCACATTATTTTTATATTATTAAAAACAAATTAAAAGGGACTGATCTGTTAAAAAAAAATGAATCATTGAAAGGCAGGCTGACTGTAGGATCTTTAATATTGCAATGGCTTAGTCTTTAGGTCTCACAAAAAATAAGAGTTACTTCTGACACTTTTCTGCATTATTGTTGAGTAATGTATATCAGGAGCCATTCTAAATTAAAGATCCATGAATAATGAAGTTCAACTCAGAGAAGAAAGAGGATAAGAACATCATCAATCATCACCATCATCATCATCTTCCTCCTCCTCCTTCTCCTCCTCCTCCTCATCACCCTAAATCATCATCCTGTTATTTGACCTAATATTGACAGATGTGACTAAGAACCTATGAATGGCTGACAGAATAACTTGAACACAACAGGTTCTCAATAAATGTTTGCTGAATGAAAAAAAAAACAAGCTCAGAAGAAAATTCTGGTTCTACTGCTGTAGAATGACATAACCCCTATTTTACCTTAATAAAGAGTTGAAAATAGCTAGGCCTCCTCCAAAAAATGCAAGGACCCTCTAAGTGGTTTAACTTAACTTCAATAAGATTAGATTACTATTATTAAACCAGAAACTTATAAATTTTTCTTTAAATTATAAAAGAGCTCTCCAGTGGGTTTTTAAAAATTTGTTGTTGTTGTTTTTTTAATACTGAGGATCATTTATTTTCTATCTTTAATGTAAAATAAATTCAGGACCTTATCCAAGAATTCTGTACTAACAGAAATAGAAATAGTTATGGGGCATATATGTTGGAAGGGGTGAAAAAGCATTCTGGCTGAGACTTATTTCTTAACTTTGAGTGGTAAGCTCTAAAACACCCGGGCTACCAAAAGCATAGACTTCAACACTTCCACGACTGTTTTAAGATCCCTTGAAAACACAGAAAGCATTACTTTGGTTGCTCCAACTTGATAGGGTAGCATACAAATGGCAAACTACATGCAGCAAAGAGTGACATGTAGCTCTTTACACCTCTGAAACCAAATTCTCCCAAATAGAGCAAATCCCTGAAGTCAAAGAGCTTAGAGACAAAAATCCATTGAAAGTTGTTTTTTTTTTTAAACTACTTTTGATCTAGAAAATAGATACCTACCTTCTCTAGTACACAATTCATCCATTCTGGAAGGGATTCTATATTCATGTGCCATACATTACAAGTATTCTGAGGTGGAACAGCTAAATCACGACCATTCTGCTAAACAGAGAAGCATGAGATTAGTGGTTCCCAGTTTAATATTTATTTGGTTCATAAGTTTATACATTTGAATTTAACACAAAGAACATTCCAATTCAGCAGGGGAAACAAATACTCCACTCTGTGCTTGCCCTTCCCCCAAACCAAAACCAAAACAAAACAAAAAGAAAACTCAGCAAACAAAAAGCATTTCAGGAAGCATCTATTTGCTTAAAGTGGGGATCTAGCTCTGTTTCCACAGACTCATGAATCAAAAATGCATGGTTTACAGTTAAGTTACCTAGGTTTTTCTGTTTATTAAATTCTTCACAAGATTCTCTTGACCTCCTGCCTTTGACTAGCCTCAAAGTGGCTGAGCATATACATTTATTCTTTCATTATCACTTTGGCATATTTTACAAGGAAAAAAATCCTGATCACAGTCACCGAGATTTTGTGAAAGTTTCTGATCTTGGCAAAGGTGATTATTATTCTAGTAATTTATCTAAAATATTGGCAAGATATCATAAATTGCCTAACACATCAATTGTGAAGAATACAGTGTCATCTAGTTGAAGATAAAGAACCTGGGCATGATATGCCTACAGGGGAAAAAAATGACTTTTGAACCTACAGCCAGTTGAAATTAAAAAAAATTAATTAAACTCATGACTATCTTCCCTATTAGCCAGTCTGATAGCTAGATAACACACAACACAGTATCTTAAATACTCATTTTGAGCAAAATATTTTGCCTAAATCTTAGGACTCTGAAACAAGACATTTGTCCTGATATCCAGGAGCTTACAGTTCTAAAGGAAAGACATAAAATTCCTTATTTGAGACTCCTATTAATTCAAAGGATTGTTAAATGTTAGAGGTATAAGAATTTTCAAAGTTCATCTAAGCCTGACATTTTATAAACGAAAAAAACATGTCAAAGGAAGTAAAGGGACCTATTCAAAGTCACACAGAGAGTAGGAAAGTTACACAGTGTTAAAGCTAGGATCACAACTACTAAACTAACTAAATGAACATGGGATTAAATATGAGATCTACTCAGGCATGACTGGCTCTGGTAAAGTTTATTAACCAACAAAGTAGGCACTAAGCTAGGCATGGAGTATATGGACACAAAAATAAAGCAAGCTGCTAACATTCCATGGGGGTGGAGTGAGTTGACAGCATCTCCATATATAGGTATATGCAAAATACAAAGTAATTTTGGCATTGAGAATACTAGCAGTCGGTAGATCAGGAAATGCCTCATGTAGAAAAAAGGTGCTTAAGTTAACTCTTAAAGGAAACTTGAAATTATAATATGTCTCTATATAGAACCTCATTTTTTACAAAGAAAAGGAATTTTGTTGCTACCTTAGCTGAAATAAGAATTAGCTCTTGCTTTCTAGAATCATTTGAAACAAGTTAAGTTTTTTCACTCCGTTGGTGTTGAAGATTTTAAATATTTTTCTGCTAGGTAGCAAATGAAGTAGAAGGGCTGTCTAGCTCAAGTTTAGGAGGGAACCCAATCCTATTCTTTGCCTTTTCTCTAATTGTTTGCCTCTGTTGGTGATGTAACACCTTCTCTTTGAACTTAGGTTTCCCAGTTATATTATTTTTTATATATTTTTATATATTATATTTTATAAGAAATCTTTCCCCCAAAAATATCATATTGAAAGTTTTTCCTTTTATTTTTTGCAAAGCAGAAGTAATCCTGTTATTGTGATTGATTCTCCCTCGAGTGTTAAAGGTTTCTTTTCCTTTGTGATCTGTAAAATGTTTTTTATGTAATAATTCTGAAGTCTGAGTTATGATGTTTCTTACTAAACATGGATTTTCATCCTGTTGATCTTCTATAGATTCCTCTGATATCTACTCTGTCATTTATTTCTGAAATTTCTCCATGATTTTTCTTAATTTCCTGAAGTAAAGCATTCAGGCTTTCTTTTCCATGATTTTTTTCCTCCTGAAAGGCTCATAATACTTATCTCTCCACATCCTATATTCAAGTAGAGTTTTCTTGTTTTATTGAAGTCTCAGGCGTCTTACAATTGCCTATTAATTTTATCCTTCCCCATTATTTTCTTTCTGTATCTATATGTCTGAGTTGCAATTCTGTTACTGTCTTTTCCAGAGAGTATGCTGTTAGGGAGAATGTCTGTCTTATGCCCACAGAATTACAGAATTTGAGTAATGGAAGGGACCTTAGAAGTCATCTATGCAAAACCATACAAGACAAAAAAAATCATCCAGTCACCACTTAATCACCAGTGATTGCAGGTCCTGGCTGTTCACCTGGTGCTGCACTGATGTTCCTCTGAGGCCCAAAGGGGACCATCCTGTCTGATGCTGTACTGAGGGCATGGTGTGGGAGTTGGTTGGTTTTACTAGAGGCTATAGGAGAGCCTTAACCTTAAGTAAACCTACCACTTATCAAGATGTGTTATTTCACTTTGATCTAACTCTGTTAGGAAGTTTTTCCTGCTTTGCAACTTTCACATATAACTTCTGGATTTGTTTCCTGTGATGGAAAAGACCCAGGATAATTCCTCCTCCAAATGAAAGGCCTTTAAATACTTGAACACAACCATCATGACTTCGCAGAACATGCTTTTTTCAAGGCTTAAATATGTCCATTCAACCCATTCTCACATCATGGAGTCAAGGCCATACACTTTCCTGCTTATCTCCTCTGAACATCCTCTGGTTTATTAGTGTCCTTAAACTCAGATGCCTAGAACTGAATGAAATATTCCAGAGTATTTGGGGATTATCAGTTCCCTATGACTGGAAGATATGTCTCTTTTAAAGTAGCTCAAGAGCCCCCTATGTTTGTGGCTGCTACATCACACTGTAGATTCCTTTTGAGTTTACAATCCACTAAAACCTGAAGATCTTTTTCAGAATAACTGCTATCTATATTTCTAAGTATTTTTATGCTGAAGTAAGAGATTTTGCATTTATCCCTACTGAATATCACCTTATTCTATTAAGCCCCAAATTCTAACCTGTCAAGATTTTTCTGGATCCTATGTCTGTTACTCAGTATGTTAGCTATCCCTCTCAGCTTACCATAACTTGCAAATCTGATCAGTATACCACTGGCCTTTATCCAAGTTATGGATAAAAACGTTAAATGGCACAATGCCAAACACAAATCCCTGGGGCACTCCACAGGAGATATCCAACCATTAACAACTACTCCCAGAGCTAACTCCAACAAAAAGAGATATTGGGAGGACTTCTGGGAACCAAGATGGTGGAGTAACCAGTAAACCACTGCAACCTTCCCATACTCTGCTCCAAACAAACATAAAATGGATACCCAAAAAAAAATCCTGGAACAACAGAATCAGCAAAAAGACAAGGTGAAACAGTATTTTAGCCCAAGAAACTTGAAAGATCAGTAGAAAAAAGATTAGCCTCACTCAGCTGAAAGGAGAGAGCAGCCCAGTATGGGAAGCATCTCAGTAAACCCCACCTCAGCAAACCAGCAGGAACCCGAGTCTCAATGCGGCGGAGCAGGCAAACACTAACAACAGGAACCCCTCAAGTGCCTTAGCATAAATGAGGCAGACTCTACCTCTGAGAATCTTCAGGTGCTTTAGCATATCCCCTGGCAAAGAGGCATCCTCCAGCGGCCAGACCTCCACGTGCTCCAGCACAGCCCCAGGCAAACAGGTAAATGTCTACTCTATGGGTACCTAAGCAAAAAAAAAGTTGCCAGCCAGCACCTCTGGCTATGCAGTAGCATAGGCTGGGGCTAACAGGCAGCCTCTAGAGGCCAGATCTTCATGTTTCAGTGTAGCTACAAGGAAATGCAGAAACACCCTACAAAGCCTCAGCACACACCAGACCCTACCACTAGGACCCCAGGTCAGCACCAGATAAGTTGCTAGACCCTTACAGCTTCCAGCAGCACCAACCAACCCCCACCCCATGCCGTCAAGTACAGCACCAGACAAGACACTGCCCTTTGGGCCTCAGAGTAATATCAGTGTAGCTAGCATCAGATAAACAGCCAGAGCCTGCAATCACTAGTGAAAGAAGCTGTAGTCAGTGCCCCCGCCAGCCTGGGAACAGAGATCAAATTTAAAAGAAAGGTAAAAGACAAAAAAAAAAAAGATGGGCAGAAAACAACAAAAAAAATCTAACCATAGAAAATCATTATGGTGACAGGAAGACCAAGACACAAACTCAGAAGACGACGACAATGTCAAAACACTTATGGGCAAACCCCAAAGAAAAATGGAAAGGGGTCTCAAGCCCAAAAAGATCTCATGGAAGAGCTCAAAAAGGAGCTTTAAAATCACATGAGAGAGAGAAGAAAAAGTGGGAAAAGAAATGAGAGCTAATGCAAGAGAATTATGCAAAAAGAGTCAACCACTTGGAAAACTGTTTAAAAAGTAGAAATAGCCAAATGGAAAAGGAAAAAAAAAAATCCACTGAAGAAAACAATTTCTTAAAGAGTACAATTGGCCAAATGGAAAAGAAAGTTACAAAAGCTAATTGGGGAAAAATACTTTAAAAATTAGAACTGGGCAAGTGGAAGCTAATAACTCTATGAGACATCGTTAATCAATCAAATGCAAAAGAATGAAAATTGGAAGAAAAGGTAAAATACCTTATGGGAAAAACAATTGACCTGGAAAATGGATCTAGGAAAGGTAACATCAGAATCATTGGACTACCTGAAAGTCATAATCAAAAAGAGGACCTGGATAGAATCTTTCAAGAAATTATCAAGGAAAACTGCCCTGATGTCCCGGAACCAGAGGGGAAAACAGGCATTGAAAGAATCCACTGATCACCTCTGGAAAGAGATCTCAAAAAAAAAGCCCCAAAGAACATTACAGCCAAATTTCAGAACTATCAGGTTAAGGAAAAAAAATCCTACAAGTGTGGCCAGAAAGAAACAATTCAAATATTGTGGAATAACAATCAGGATCACACAGGACCTGGCAGTTACAACAATTAAGAATTGGAGGTCATGGAACATGATATTCAAGAGGGCAAAGGAGCTAAGACTACAACCAAGAATCACTTACTTGGCAAAATTAAGCATAATACATCATGGGAAAAAATGGTCTTTCAATAAAATAGAAGGATTTCAAGCCTTCATAAGGAGAAGATCAGAACTAAACCAAAAATCTGACCTCCAATATCAAGACCCAAAAGAAGCATAAACAGGTAAAAGAAAACAAGGGATTCAACAGAGCTGAAGTGTTTTACATCCCTACATGGGAAGATAATACTTGTAATCTTTTAAAATTTATCACTAATAGTACCGATAGAAGGCCTACACACATGCAGACAATAATATGGGTATATGGTGAATTTGAGGGAATGACAAAAAAAAATATTAAAGGATGAGTAAGAGGAATACAAAGGGTGCAGAAGGAAGGGAGAGGTAGAATGGGGCAAATTATCACACATGAGAAGGTGAGAAAGAGCTTTTACAGTGGAAGGAAAGATGGGAGGGCAGGTGGTGGGCACTGCTTGAACCTTACTCTCAACAGTATTAGCTCAAAGAGGGAATAATATACACAATAAATTTAATATAGAAATCTATCTTACCCAACAGGAAGTAGGAGATTAAGGGGATGGGCACTGACATAAGCAAGGGCAGATCAGGGGAAGTGGTAGACAGAAGCAAAACATTGGTAAGGTGGGAAAGGGTAAAAGGAGAGAGATGACAAACAAGAGGAACAATAGGATGGAGGGAAATATACAGGTAGTAATCATAATTATGAATGTGAATGAGATGAATGCTTCAACAAAACAGAAGTGGATACCAGAGTAGATCAAAACCCAGAATCCTACAATATGCTGCTTACAGGAAACATACTTGAATCAGAGAAACACACACAAAGTAAAGGTAAAAGACTGGAGCAGAATCTTTTTATGCTCCAGTTGAAGAAAAAAAAAAACAGGGGTAACAATCCTGATCTTAGACAAAATAAAAGCAAAACCAGACCTAATTGAAAGAGATTAGGAAAGATAAAATGTACCACAGACAATGAAGCAATCAAATTATAAGAGCAAGGAATAGCCTACCCATCAGAACTATAAATAGGGGAAGGATTCATGACCAAACGAGAAATAGAAAGGATTACAAAATGTAGAATATATAATTTTATCATATTAAATCAAAAAGCTTTTGTATAAACAAAACCAATGCAAACAAGATTAGAAGGAAAGCAAAAGGCTGAGAAACAATATTTACAGCAAATGTTTTTGTTAAAGGCCTCATTTCTCAAATATATATAGAGAACTGAGTCAAATTTATGAGACTACAAGCCATTCCTCATTGAAAAAATGGTCAAAAGATATGAACTGGCAGTTTTCAGATGAAGAAATCAAAGATATCTGTAGGCATATGAAGAAGTGCTTTAAATCACTTTTGATTAGAGAAATGTAGATTAAAACAATTCTGAAATATCTCACACCAAATCAGATTGGTTAATATGACAAAAAAAGAAAATGATAAATGTTGGAGAGGATGTGGGAAAATTGGGACACTAATGCACTGCAAGTGGAGGTGTGAACTGATACAACCACTTTGGAGAACAATTTGGAACTATGTCCAAAGGACCACCAAATTGTGAACACCCTTTGATCCAGCAATACCACTACTAGGTCTGCATCCAAAAGAGATCATAAAAAAGGGAAAAGGGATCTACATGTGCAAAAACATTTATAGCAGCCCTCTTAAGGGTAATAAAATATTGAAAACTGAGGGGATGCTCATCAATTGGAGAATGGCTGAACAAGCTGTGGTATATGAATGTAATGGAACACTATTGTACAAGAAATAATAAACATGTAGATTTCAGAAAAGCCTGGAAAAGCTTGTACAAACTGATGGAAAGTGAAATGAGCAGAACCAGAAGACATTGTATATAGTATTGGCAACATCATGTGATGATCAACTATGAATGACTCAGTTCTTCTCAGCAACACAATGATCCAAGACAAGTACAATGGACTCACAAAGAAAAATTCTATCCATATCCAGATAAAGAACTGATGGACTCAGAATGCAGATCGAAGCATACTTTTTCACTTAATTTTATTTTTTCTCATGGGTTTATTTCCTTTTAATCTGTGTCTTCCACAACTGTGTCAATTGTGGAAATAAGTTTTACAGGATAGCACATGTATAACCTATTTCAAACTGCCTCCCATTTTCAGAAGAGGGAAGGAGAGCGAGGGAAAAAGGGATTAAACTATGGAACTAAAATCTTGTAAATATGAATGCTAAAAATTTTTCTTGACATGTGATTGGGGAAAAATAATAGCAACTACTCCCCAAATCTGGCCCTCTAACTAGCTTTGAATTTATCTGACTGTATTATCATTAAATCAGAATCTCTTCATTCTCTTCACAAGAAAAGTTTGATATACTTTAATAAAAGCTTTGCTAAAAATCTAGGTAAACTATATATATAGCATTGCCCTCATCTACTAGTCTAGAAATACTGTCAAAGGAGTTAGTTTGTTATGTCATGACTTGTTACTGATGAAGCAAAGCTGATTCTTTGTGATTACTGTTTCCTTTTCAAAATATTCAACAATATTCAACCACCTCTTTGAAGAGCTTTTAGAATTTTCCCAGGAAATAGAAATGAAAGTCACTGACCTAAAGTTTGCAAACTATGTTCTCTCCTGTTTTGAAAATTGGTATATGTTTGCCCTTCTTAGAATCAGTACTACTGCTCCTGTTTTCCATTATCATTCAAATATCACTGACAGCAACTCAATAACTGCACTTGGCAGGTCTTTTAGGACCTGAGGTTGTAGCTGATCTGGGCTAGGTGATTTGAATTCATCAAGAGCAGACAGATGTTCTCTTACTACTGTCTTACTTGTCTTGGATATAAAACTCCAGGTAGGTTGTTTTTGTTGTCATTTCCACTGGCAAAATTTGTTCTCCTTTGTAGTGAAAAACAGAAACAAAATACAGAGTTGAACATCTGCCATTTCTCTTTTGTCAGGTATTATCATCTCATCCACCTAAAGTAAGGTTTGAGTCTCCTTTTCCTCTTGGAATTGCTTTAAAAGCAGCCTTTTTATTATTCTTAGCTCCCCTTGCCAGCCTCATCTCGTTGTGAGCTTTGGTGTTGCTGACACTATTTTTAAAAGGACTGTGCCATGCTCTTTATATTCATCGTCTGTGACGTGAATTTGCTTCCATCATCTGTACAGCTCTTTTAAAATAATATGTTTTTGACATGGCCAATATGGGAATTTGTTTTGCATGACTATGAATATTTGCTTCAATGGTTTTGTTTTTCTTTTTCTCATGGTGGGGTGAGAGAGGGAGAGAAAAATTATTTTTTGTTCATTTAAAAAAAATTTTTTAATTAAATAAAATTTAAGTTGGTTGATAAATTCCCCATTAGTCCATATTGGTCTTTTCAGACAAATTTTTCCTCTTCATTGAAACTATTTCCCTTTGTATTTTCATAATTTTGTTTTTGAATATCTCTCATTCATCCATGTGCCTGTCCCTCCCCCCTCCCTGATCCTACCTCCTAATTCCCCATCCTGGGCAGACTTCCCCTGAAATATTTTAATCTAAGTAAATCTATGTCAGACTATGCCTAAATCTCAAACTCTTATCTATTACAAACTCTAAGCTGGCATGGTCATTTCTTCCGCCAAGTTTCTAATCATTTCTACCTCAATAACTCTTTGAAAATCAGACCCAGAAAGAATTTCTCCTTATTGGTTGTTCCATTTTTCAAATGATGAAACTATCACTATGCCTTAGAGCTCTAGCAGATGTCTAGATAACTGAAGAAATCTATCATATTATATCATGTCTCTGTTCCAGGCTTATGATGTCTCCCCAAAACTCTCCATTTATTTCCTCCTTCTATTCAGGTGGTCTCAAATGACAAAATCATTTCTTTTATTTCTCCTTTTACATTCATAAAAATATTCTCCATTATGCTTCCCCTCACCTGGCTCCTGGATTTCCTCACATGAATATAACTTAAACATACAACCCTTTCACAGAGCTATAGTCTAGTCATAGGTTTCATCTTATCTAGTCTTAGTGAGATCAGATTTGCCCCCGTGTATAAGAACCTTTAGATTCTATTGTGTGCCCTATCAACTTTTTGATATTTTTGTATAAGCATTTGAGGCCACAGATTTTATTACTGGCTCCTTCTCTGGATTTTCCCTTTTAAATTTCTGGTATTAGAATTATCGAATTAGAATTAATTATGGTATTAGAATAGGGTATTATGAATATGGTATTAGAGCAGCGGTTCTCAACCTGTGGGTTATGTTCAACTTGAATACATCCTGCATATCAGATATTTACATTATGATTCACAACAGTAGCAAAATTACAGTTATGAAGTAGCAATGAAAATAATTTTATGGTTGGGGGTCACTACAACTTGAAGAACTGTATTAAAGGGTCGTGGCATTAGGAAGGTTGAGAACCACTGTATTAGAGTATGATGGCTACTCACTGGAGAACTCTGTACTCAATTTCTTGTCATCTAAGTCAAGAAGAGAAAACATTAGGCAGGAGTATGCAGGTAAATATTTAACAACCAGTTGTCTGAAAAAAAATGTAGGTAGGAAATACTTTTAAGTTAAACCTGCCTTATTATCATTTTATCCATCACTTTCTTAAGTCTGAACAATCAATGAAACAAAAATAAAATCAAGCTCTAATTTGTAGTTTTTGCTAACTTCTGGATGCAAATACTAACAACAAAAATTTAATAATCAGCTCTCACAAGTAAGTATGAGGTGGCTCCAGCACACCACTTGTTAGGTTACATTTTTACACAAAAGAAAGGACAAATAACAAGAGGAATGATTTCTCTCCCTTCTCTGACAAAATTAAGGATTTCTTGTCCTAAGTTCTTGTATAAGAAAAAATGTGTAATATAACAGACACTTTTTTCAACTAACTTTTTTCTAAAGAAGAAAAAGAGGTGTTCAAATAGATGATTTCTGAATTAACCTTTTGTAAGTTTGAGAACATAACATTAAACCACAACTCAGTGAAAGTTTGTTTGCAAGATCCTGGAATAACAGAGTCAGGCATTTTAATTTCTGAAGATCCAACAATTCAGAGAAGAACTAGTAAAATCATGAAAAAACCAGTTAATATACATTTCTCAGGCTACATTTCTCAAATACATGATATTTGAGGAAGCTTCTGACAGATGCTGAATCACAATTTTTTATTAAAATACCTAAAAATGTATAGTGCTTTTGGTACTAATTGACTACACTACTGGGTACATGAGAGCACTGCATTTTGGGAGAGGATTTCTTGTCCTCCTGTTGGTAATATTACCTGTAAACTTTCCAAGAATTATTTATCTAAATTTACAGCTGTTAACTGCCCCTAAAAGATAGTCGTCTTCAGATCAAAAGCATCAAAAGGTACTACCTATTCTACATCTAACCAAAATATAGCAAATAGTAAAAATATATATAACATTAAAATTCTAATGAAGTAAAATGCTTTACTGAGGACAAAACAAGGTTTATACCTAGTTTTAAAACACTGAAGCATAAAGCTTCTACACTCAGTTCAGCTGGTGTCCAGACACAATTTGTGTAGCTGATACCAAATATTTTTGAAGGACATTTTATACCTGGGAAGGGAGAGGAGAGAAACCAGTCAGTCAGTCATAGCAGAATTCCAGTTGCAAACTGGCAGCAAGCAAATAGCAAGCAAAGAGCCTTGGATTATCTTTTTCCAGCTCTTCCCTCAGGTCAAAGGGATCTGAATTTTATACCTGGGAATTGGGATGAGACAAGCCACAATCAGTCATGACACAAATCCAGTTGCAATATGGCTTTTAGGCAACCAACATGCACACGGCAGATAGATCAGGACCCTCTCTCTCAGGCTTATATACTTCATTTACATATTAAGTTTAATCATTCATAGGGCCACAGTTAACAGAAAACTAAAGTAAATAGCCATGGCTGACATTATCCACTATTAATATCCCCATCCCCTACCCCTACCAGTTTGTAAGCACAATGAGGGCAGAGTTCACTGATTATTTAAAATTTTAATCTTTCCTAGCATAGTGGTCTATACTTACAGTTAACTGAATAAATGATGCTGAATTGAGTTAAAATATTGATTTCAGTATTTTATCAGTTTTTCCAGAAATTCTGGGTATTCTAATACATAGAGAGTTTGATATGATAGCCTCATTACTTAGATAAAATAAAATGGTTTCTACATAGTTAGAAATGGTATGGACAGCCTAGATACAATTTCTGTTCAGTGTTGAGGAACACATGTATAAATGTGGTTTTTATTTTTACCACCTCTGCCTTTTCCAAATTTTTCATCTATTAAGCATGATGCTTGGCCAATCATTCCTCTTACTCCTCATGCAACTGCATGCTTTATTTTAAGTCAACTACTTAAAATAGAAAGAAATAAAGAAAACCCTCTCCCATTCATATCTCTAGTTAATGATTTCACAAGGTTCCAAGATTTCTCCCCCTTCTCCAACAAATTTAAGGATTTCTTATAGAAAAAGAATTCTAAGTGCTTTAGTTCAGAATAATTACATTCTATATGTTCTTTGTTACTTTAAGTTTTTAAAAACTTCAACTGTGCCTTGAATACTATTAGAATTTTAAATCAATTACTAAACTAAAACATTTCCATTGTCATAATTTCCAATACATCCCAATAAACTAGTTTAAAACAGAATCCTTTAATTTCATATCCATGCACCCTCTTTACTTATTAGCTATTAACTACCTTCAATTTTTCTAGTTTAAGAAATTTGCTAACAGTTTATTTTCTAGAAAATTACAGATAGACAGATTAGCTTTTTACTTATTGCTTAATATATCACAAATAAATCATAAATTTTAATAAATCACAAATTAGATAATGTGAAATGATAATTACCTCTGTAACTACTTGTACTGAAGAACTGGTAAAATTTATATGCTGATAGTGGCAAATGGAAAGGAATATACTGGACATCAACTAACCTGGTAGTACCTGATATCTGTGTAATACTTCAGTCATAGGCTTTGTTATGACTTCAAGGCAAATATTAAATATTCAAGTTTTTCTTGTTCCCTACAACAACATTTACGGTAGTGTAGGCTTTTTACTGAGGAGGAAGCTGAAGTTCACACAGGTTTAAGTATATCGTCCAAGGTCACAAAGCTCTTGAATGTCAGAGACAGGCTGGAACCCACAACTTCTGCTCTAACCACAGCAGGTGGCCTCTGTACTTAGATTGACATCTCTGACATAATTTTACTGCTCTTTTCTCTAAAAGCCAATGTTCTTAGTAACTCTAGCCTATGTAAATAAATTTACATTACAATAAAGTTCATTAATTCACCATTAATTTATTCCCAGAGTTTGAGGGATATTTTATAGATTTAATCTAATGCCTAAAAATTTCTTAGCAAAGGTTCTTTAAGGAACTAAAGTTGTAAACTAGTAAATAGACATGTCTGGTATTTTATTATTAAATTCAAAATTCTTTCTTGTTATGTTTGCCATATCTGTACACAGGAACACATAAATAAAATTTAACATAAATATAAAATTTTATGTTTCCTTCGTAAAGGATTAATGTAGGGCCCCACATTAAGAGATAAAACAATAATTATGCAACGTAACCAAAATAAGTTACAATCAACAAAATTTATCAGCAAAAATTTATTGAATGTCCACTATACAGGAGACCCATGGGGGTTACAAATTAGCATGAGACATGACAGATCTGTCAGCAACTCCATATTCATGGATTTTTCCCAAAGTTTTTCTGTGAGGCTTTTGCACATTTAAGTCACATTTTCCCTAGCAGAATATTTTAATACTTTTTCACTTTTTTTGTGGTTCTACTCTGTCTCCCTTTACTAATGAAAAAATATTATTACTTCCATGGGAATTTAACTTTCTTGGCCTTTCAGAATTGGTAAACTTTAAAGGATGAACTAAAAATAAATAAATGGCTATTAGTTTGGTATTCTTTAAGGGATTATAATGAAACCACAAAGGCATACCAGAAAATTAGCACAATTTTCTTTCTAAATTAAAAAAGCTAATATACCTATAAGTAATGAATATTATATTTGCACATTGAAAGAATGTAGATTTTCTCTAAATAGTTAAAATATAAATTCTGCTTCCATGACAATGAAAAAAGATTAGTTACAGCAACTGACGTAGACTAGAAGACAGGGGAAAGAAAATGAAGTTGGTTTGTATAGTATTTTGTTTCCTTTTGCTGGTAACTGAGATGAGGAAAACAGGATAAAGCAAGGCTGTAAATACAGAAAGAAGCCTTACTTAATTATAAATTGGATACTATCAACTACTTTTCACCCATGTTTTCATAGAAAAACATGTCTTACACAAAGTAAATATGCAAACTTTTTTTTTTAGGAATAGGAACTATAACTGTGATTTCAATGGTATAAGGAACTCCTAATTGAAGAATTACTTCTACCAATGTAAGTCAATACCTTCTCTACAACTTCAAGACTTAGAGCAGGAGTCTTTGAAGATTTTGGTGTCATGGACCCCTTTTAGTAGCCTGATGAAATCTGTGGAATGCTTCTCAAAATAACATTTCTTGCCTATATTCATAATTTAATTAAATGCTAAATTATTTAAATATTAGAGAAACTTAAGATGTAAAATTATTCCCATCCAATTCACAGAGCTCTTGAAATCTATTGATGGTCCCCTTTCTATGGACCCCAAGTTAAGAATCCCTATCTTGGAGAGTGGCTTGGAGACTTGAAAGGTCAAGTGACTTACCCAGGGTTTCGTGGTCAGTACGTTTTGGAGGTAGAACTCAAGCCTGAGAGTTCCTGATGCCCAAGTAACATTTTCTATTAACTATTCAACGTTACGTTCTTTTATTTTGAAAATATTATTATTATGGAAGGGTTCTGGATGCTACAAAGGCATCTTATGCTTATATATAGTTATAAAATTAATATGAAACCACTAAATTAAAAACAAAAAGTATAGATGAAACAAAATAAAATGCATACATATAAATTCAGAAATGAAAAGTTAATAGGAATCAGATTTCAGAGTCCTAAACTCTACACCAAAATATCTCAAACATTACATTTGCTTTCAAAGATTATTGAAATTAAAACTTCCCCTACAAGCTATGTTCCTAAGATTTTTATGAAAAGTATAATGTATTCAGCTTTTAATATTTATGCAGCTTTTTGGTTTATGACTAATTATGAAACAACAACATTAATGATGTCAGCAGGATGGAGACAGAAAGAGAGAAGTAAACTATATTGATCAGGCAGCAGAGGGAGCTAATGCACTGTCTTTTAGTTTGCTATTATTTCTACTCTCTGCTTCTCTCCTTTAAGGGTCCTGGGGATTTTTAAGTTGATTTACATGAGGGCATCTAATTTTAAAATAAGTTTCATGGATTCTGAAGTTTTCTTACTGTTTTTACAAGATATTTATCATATGTTTCAATTTGAAGCATAAAAAGTTGAAAAAAATGCTTCATATTTTCAATTACATGATTAGAAAACAAGTTCACATCATCTGACTTTCCCAATGCTCCCAATAATGATCCCTTGGGTAATTTCTTATAAAACTAATTAAACTTCTTTTTATATTATAGCTATTACTCAGAATATTGCAGAATGTTTTGGAAAGGTACCTAGAGATTCAGCGTCTTCATTCTACAGCTGGGAAAACTGAAGAAGCTCAGAGCAGTGACAATTTGTTCAAGGTCACATAGCAAATGAATAGAGCTAAAGCTGGAATCCAGGTCAGGAGTCAGGTCTCTTGACTCCAAATTGAATACTTCTTTCATTATATCAAGCTAAAATATGCAGACTTTTTGGAAGATAATGCTGTTATCTGAAACTGAACAACTGTGTGACAAATTTGTTTGATTTTTGCCCTTTCCCAAAAGGATACTAAACTTGACTTTATTATCATCACTACTGCAGGGTGGCTTATCCACAGTTTAAAGAGCCATTTGTTCATGAAGTAAAATCCCTGCTTTTTGAACTTTCAGAATATTACACTAAAAATTTTAAAGGCACATCACATTTTCACAACTATGGGTATTAATGAATATTATCAGTGTGAAAAGGAGCTTTTCAAAAACTTTCAATGGTCAAAATAAGAGCCAGCTTAGACCTTATCTTGCCTGAAAGCCCAAACTCTCTAAGTTCTTAGTGAATACTTTGAAAAGAATAGTCCATACTTACCTCTGACAATTGATTTCCAACACAGTTTGTGAAACAATTGGAATTTGCTATACATTTTCTACATTTCCAACAACGAAGAATAGCTACTTCTTCTTGGCTATACATTTTAATTCCCATTTCAAGTCTTTTCATCTGTAGGAAACATTAATGTATTTTTTTCATTAGGAAGGAACTGGGATGACTTAACTTGTTTTGCTAAGTTCCAAGCATTGCATCAGTTACATTTAAGAGCAGACCATTCTATTTGATGATGGTGGTAATTCATATTATTTTTCCCATCAATTAATTTTCTTTTTTTGTAGAATGTTTTAATGTTAACAATAATGAACTGTTAACTTTGTTCTATATACCCTCCCCTGCTAATGGTTAGCAAAAAACAATTACTGAGGGACCATTAAAAATTATTGTAGTGGTTGAAAAATAACTTTTGTAAAGGCTACAAATGATTTTTGTTAAATTGGGGTGCTGTATAGGGCATACAGTAATCTTAAATTATGATTTAACAGCTTATCTTTTGTGTTCATCCATGTGTTCTAATTGCTGCAAGAATCAGAAAAGCTTACTTTATGACCATATGTAATGATTTTTGTCCTATAAAGTGTTTTCAGTAAACAATGTAATTATATGTGTAGTAAAAATTAGGAGACTCAGGAAATATTTTCATAATATTCATTAGCCTATATCTCACAGAGTTAATAAATAAAAGTACTCAGTGCAGTCTTGGCACATGGTAAACACTATATAAATATTAGCTATTATTATTATTACATTCAAATGTAGGCTTTCATATCAAACTTTTACTTTAAACTAATTTAGAACATTGTTTTATAAAAACAACACAAGGAATTTATTTTTTTAAAAAGTCTCAATGTACTTAGTAATCTACCTGGGCGCTATTTTTCTTTAAGGAAAGCATTTTTAACCTTCACTTAAATGTTACCTGTTAAATAGTTAAATTACTTTCTCAGTTAAATTATTTATCTCAAATAATAAGTTTAAAAATAATTACTTGTATGCCACTTAAGGGACTGCAATTATCCTCAAAAAAATTTCAGAAAAGTAAATTCTGTAAGAGTAACCTTATTTTCGAGATCACATCCTAGGGAACACACACACACACACACACACACACACACACACACACACACACACACCAAAAACCTCACATCTTTCATATCAGAAGTGGGCAAAATAAGAAAAAAACAGAGCCCAAGTAGAAAACTTTTGGTAAATAAAGCTCATGTTAATGTACACAAGGGGTGTTTTTCCAACTAGGTGTTGTGAAAAATTTTCACCTAATTACTTCCTTCCTCCCTGTGTTTTTTACAAACAACTTCTTTTCAGACTATTAACCCCTCTCAGCCTGTTGCCAATCTCGTTAGCTATTCTCAATTACAAAAAAAAAAATCCCCAATGCCTGATGTTCTCTTGACTCTACATTCAAATATCCCAAATATTTTCTCCCTTTCTTTTCTTTTTGTATTAGAATTTGGCATTTTTATTTGTTCAAAAAAGTTTCTTGAGATTATTAACTTTATTTTATTGTTATTTAATATCCTTATAATACCTGCTTACTAAATGTTCATTGATAATGGGTCTGTCATCTCACACATGTGACTGCTTGTCACATGAATCATGAAAACAGTATTTTCCCTCATAATTTCTTCAGCTCACTTTTCTTCTTTGAAGGAGTAATCATGCTAACAGGAAAAAATTCTCTCAATAGAAAAGTGCTTTGTTATAACAAAGCATTAAAATTAAGATCAACCAGGTACTTGCCACTAGGGTGAGAAAAGATCATTTTGTTACACTCCTGATTCCTACTCATCTCTATCTTGGGCAAGAGTTGCAGACACATTAAGTATCCAAATGTATTTCTAGATCTAGATCACAGAGATTCTAACAGTGAGCTGGGGCTTCATGCCTATTCCTAATTGTTTATCAAAGATGCCTGATTTCCAAACCTAACTTGAGGACAGAAGATAAGAGCAGTGACATCAGAGAGAGGAAAGGAACAGGCATTTATTAATCACCTACTACGTACAAGGCACTTTATAAATATTACACAAATATTAACTTGTTCCTTCTATTCCTGCTACCTATGGTAATACATCTCTTCTGTCCTTTATGGTTTAACATCTTAAACCATGGTTGCCTTGACTTTCTCTCTTCTCACTTTCTTTTCAACTTCTAACTATGGGGGTTCTGACCTAATTATTCCATCAAAACTGCTTCCTCTTAAGTTACACATGAGCTCTCATTGTCAAACCCAATGGCCTTTTCTCAAGTCTCCTTCTTGACCTCCCCCCTCCCCCTGCCCCTGGCAGTCTATGACATGGTTGATCAGTGTATTCTTTTTGATACTCTCTTCTCTCTAGGTTTCAGGCCACCAAGCTCTCCTAGTTTTCTTCCTACCTATCTGACCACTCCTCTTTCCTTTGCTGTATCTTCCTCCTGATCACACCCTGTAGGGCAGTGGTTCTCAACCTTCCTAATGCCGTGACCTTTTAGTACAATTCCTCATGTTGTGGTGACCCCCAACCACAAAATTATTTTCATTGCTACTTCGTAACTGTAATTTTGCTACAGTTATGAATTGTAATGTAAATATCTGATATGCAGGATGTATTTTCATTGTTACAAATTGAACATAACCCACAGGTTGAGAACCTCTGCTCTAGGGTGTCCCTCAAGGTTCTGTCCTCCTCTAGCCCCACGAAACTACTCCACTTGGTGATCTCATCAGCTACCACGGATTTAATTACTTTCTCTATGCTGATGATTCTCAAATCATCTTAACCTGCTACAATCTCTTTGCTGACCTCCAATTTTACATCTCCAACTGACTTTTAAACCTCTCTAACTGGATGTTCAGTAGACATTTTACACTAAATATACCCAAAATGGAAATCATTATCTTTCTCCTTAAACTTTACCCCACTCTTACCATCTCTTTTACTGTGGGGGTAACATCATCCTCCCAGTGCTCAGACTTACAAACCTAGGAGGCATTGTGAATTCCTTACTTGGTCTCACCCCTTATAACCAAGCTGTTGCCAAGGCCTGTTGATTTCACCTTGGCAACATGCCCACTTCTCTCTTTTGATACTATCACTACTCTAGCATGGGCCCTCACCTCACAACTGGATTACTGCAATAGCTTGCTAGTGGGTCTGCCTACCACAAAGTCTCCCCTACTCCAACCCATCCTCCATGTAGCTGATGAAGCGATCTTCCTAAAGTATAGGCCTAATCGTGTTGTCCCTTCCTCATCCCCCAACTCAATAAATTTTAGTGGCTTCCTATTGCCTCCAACATCAAATATAAAATGTTCTTTTTGGCATTCAAAGCCCTTCATAACTTACCCTCATTCTATCTTTCCAGTCTTTTTACTTTACGCCCTGACACATTTTTCAATACAGTAACACTGGTTTACTAGCTGTTACATAAATAAAACACTTCATCTCTTGCCATCTCTCCCACTGCTTCCCATTTCTACAATACTTTCTCTCCTCTGCTTCAACTACTGATCTCTCTCACTTCCTGTAAGTCCTAACTAAAATCCCAACTTTTCCTATAAGCCTTTTCCAATCCCTAGTAATTCTAGTGCCTTCCCTTTGTTGATTATTTTCTATTTATCTGTATATAGCTTGTGTTGTAAATATTTGTTTGCATCTTGTCTCCCCCATCAGACTACAAGCTCCTTGAGGGCAGGGGCTATCTTTTGCTTCTTTCTGTATCACCAGTGTTTAGCATAGTACCCGGCAAATAGTAAGCGCCTGACACATAGCAGGGGCTTAATAAATGTTAATTATCCTATCTGAACCTTACAACCTTGAGAAGTGGGTGCCATTATTATCCCTATTTCACATTTCAGGAAACTTAGGGAAACAGAGGTTAAGTGACTTGCCCAGGGTCATACAGCTAGTAAGTATCCAAGGTTAAATTTGAACTCACCCCTTCCTGACTCCAGTTCTAGTCCTCTACTCACTAGGCCAGCTAGTTACCTCTACACAAAAATGTATATATCACTTTTCAATCCTTTTCCTGTCTTTCTCTCAGAAATATACCCCAGTCATAAAGCCCTTTAACTTCTATGTACATTTCAATCTTAAGAATCATTTTGAGAATCTGAAAATTTGATTGGAAAAATTTTTAGAAGTTCTTCATGCCAATAAGGTTTTGCTGCTATTCATTAGTGATAACTCTAAAAACTAATGATGATGGCTTAGCAATTGCCTAGAGCCCAAATGTTCAATGTTTCTCTTCATCCAAACTGAAAAATTTTAGAAAAAAGTTTTTAAAAATTGGGAAAAATGAATCTACACTACTTCTCTATTTTGCTAACGTACTTATGAGAAAAGCTTTACAAATACTATCCAAAATAAATTTGCCAGTATTCATTTTACTCAAAAGCAACCAGGTACTGTCTGTGGTCTTGAATCCAGGAAATAGAATCACTATCTAAGATCTAAAACTCCCACAAAAATGATTGTCTACATAGGTCAGATTTTGGTAGACCTACAAACTGTAGGTTTAAAGCTGAAAATAACTGCACATATCTACAAAGGGTATTAAAAATGTGCTGATCCTCTTAAACTAGATGGTCACATTAGCACCGTTGGGAAAGTTTATTTAGAATTGTGATCTGGACATTGATACTAAACAAACTCTATAAAAGTACATTTTCAGAGAATCCTAGACCTTTTGGCATCCAATGATGAGTCCCTCTCTTCCCTGACTTATGAGTATACATGTTCTCTTTTGTAGGGCTCTGCAAATTTTATATGTACATAGGAATGAAGTTGTCTTTTGTGCCTCTTCTTCTCTATATCTGAGCCAGGTCAAGGGAATCCAGAAATGGCAGCTCCTGAGCAGTAGGATGGAATTAAGTACAGAACAAAAACAAAAAATAACAACACATGCTTTAGATAGAATCATAGGAATTCAGGTTCAAATCCTACCTCTAATGCTTATACTTGTATGACCTCTGTAAAAAACCAACTTCCTGGGCCTCTTCCTGATATGTAAAATGAAGGGGTTGTATTAAATAGCTTCTGAGGTCCCTTCCAGCTTCAGATCTAAAACTCTATGATCTATATATCTTGTGACCTTGATGCTTCTGAAGATTCTCTTCCATATTCATGACCAGGGTGTGTTTTGAAAATGATGCAAAACATGTCTTAATCAATGCTTAATTCAACAACCAAAAATGATTCTAAAGAGATATATGATGAATCAGACTACCCATCTCTTGCGAGAGAAGACAGACTCAAGATGCTGAAGAGACATAAACTTTTGGACATGGTGAATGAAGGAATTTGTTTTGCTTGTGTAAACTTATTTGTTACAAGGGTTTTCTTTTTCTTTTTCCAACGGGAGAAGGGAGAGGAACAAAAAAAGTAAATGCATGTTATTTGAAAAATAAGATAAAAATATTAAAAAAAAAACTTAATCCAGGAGCTTTCATAAATAAGCACATTGCATGAAAGGGAAGAATATGAAAAAGTTAAATGAGAAACTCCAGTAAGAACCTTCTCTGAGATGAGCTTTAAAATAAGCTACACTGCTTGGCAAAGAAAAACTTTAGGAAAATGGGTAAGGAAAGTTATTATCAACTGATCTGATAAGGAAAAGGTTAGCCTGTGAATGAATTTTAATTCTATTTTGAAGGAATATTAGAGATAGCTGCAAGGAAAAATGTAGAATACATACAACTAAGTTAACTGAACACAGGCTTCATAGTTTTATGTATTTCTCTGAAAAGCATAAATATTGATGTGATATTACATATAACAATATGATACAATAGTACAACAAGAAATAATAAACTACATTTTAAAAAGGTAAATTGACTAAGAGGACTTGTTTTTCTTCTGTTAAATTTATCTCAGCAAGAACCTTTTAAAGTTATCTTAATCATTATTCATATATGAAATAGCTATCAGTTTCAAAAACACACAGCCCACTCAGAGAAAACAGGACAAATGTACCATCAAGGTGTTAAATAGAATAAACAATGAAATCAAGAGAAGAGCAAAAATGCCACCTAGTGGTAAAACAATAACAAGAAAGATAGGCTTTTATGGTATAACTTGTTCTAGGACCTTGGTCAAATGTACAAAAATGATACTGATATGATAATAAATTTCACACAAAGACCTGAAATATATTTAGGATGAGTTCCTCAATTTGGTGTCATGCTAACTTCCTCACTCACAGCTCTTCCCAACACTGTATGTACTCTCACAGCCACAGTCCTTCCCTACTCATATTTTCTACCACCCTGGTTTGGGCTGTTATCACCTCTCTCTCTGAGAACATTGTAGTAGTCTCCTATTTGATCCCTCTGCCTCTCTCCACTCTAATTCATCTTCCGCACTGATAATGCAATCCCTCTCCTCTCCATAAATTCCAGTGAATCCCTAATCTCTCTAGCATCAAATGTGACACACTGTGTTTCATATTTAAAACACTTTATAACTTTTAAAACAATTTGGTCCGTTTCTACATTTTAACACATCCCTTCCAGTCACAGACTATGGTCCAGCTATATAAGACTACATACTGTTGCTCATATATAATGTTCCCTTTCCCATCTCCATGCCTTAGTACTAGCTCATGCCTAGGCAGCTAGATGGTGCAGTGGATAATATGCCATGTCTGAAATCGGACTCATCTTCCTAAATTCAGTTCAAATCTGGCTTTAGACAGTAACTGTGTGACTCTAAATGAGTCACTTAACCCTGTTTGCCTCAGTTTCCTCACATGTAAAATGAGCTGGAGAAGGAAAGAACAAACCATTCCAGTAGTTCTGCCCAGAAAACACCAAATGGGGTCTTGAAGACATGACTGAAATGCTTCAACAATAAAACTGGAATACTCTTTCTTTTTACCTTGACCTCTAAAAATCTCTGGTTTCCTTCAAACTCAGCTCAATTGCCACCTATTACAGGAGGCAATTCCTGGTCTTCCTAATGCTTTCTGATCCAAAGTTACCTAAAGTCTACTTTGGATGTGTCTTTATTTCCCTATATATGTATATTGGAGTATAAAAACTTTGAGAGCAGGAATTTTTGAATCCCCAGATTTAGCAAAGTACTTTGCATAAGTGGGCTTACTAAATGTTTACTGATTGGTAAACTTACTAAATATTTACTGAATGATGGACTGAGTAAATGAAAGATACCTTTACTCCTAGGCATGGAGATGGGAGAGGGAACATTATATATGAAGAACACATATAGCTGGACCATATATAATCTGTGACTGGAAGGTATGTGTTAAAATGTAGAAATGGACCAAATTGTTTTAAAAGTTTTAAAGTGTTTTAAATATGAAATACAGTGTGTCACATTTGATGCTAGAGAGATTAGGGATTCACTGGAATTTATTGAGAGGAGAGGGATTGCATTATCAGTGCAGAAGATGAATACTCAGAAAATTCAACCTCCTGGATAAATGGTCTTTAAGTAAAGGAGGTCTCTGGAGAAGTCTTCACTACATTTGAAAAATAAGCAAGAGCTATATCACGTAAGTGGCAGCAAAAGCTGTCACATACATCCAAAAAAGCCAAGATTATTGACCTATCATGTCTGCCCTGGGTCTTGAATAATAATAACAACAAAGAATATGTTTGCACATTAAAGTTAATTTCACAGAAGTCTTGCTTTGGGATCTCATTTTGGGGCCTGAGGTGACAAAAGATTCTTATATGCCAGTGAATCATAAGGTTTTGCAGCTTTTTCAAATGAGGCCCTGACAGATAATAGATTGCTATCAAGGAGCAGCTTAGTGAAGTATGGAATGGCTCATCACTAGCAGGTACGGTTATTAAATAATGAATTCTTCAGCCAGGGTGATACAGGGTACAAAGAAAACTACAAAATGGTCTTCATTCCTATGTGGTCCCCTTCTGCTTCCACAAAGATGATTGCAATTTTGCCTAAAATGAAAACATGGTTAAGAATCAGATAGTTTTCAGATCCTCTACACATATTAAACACTAGTATTCTAAATGCAATACTTTTTTTTTTACAGAGAAAAATTATCAAATGCTACAAAACTGTAACATTCATATTTACATTCTTTCTATAAATCAAACTAAAATAATTGGATAAGAAGAACCTGTAAGTTTTCCTTTCACAGAAGGAAATAAAACAAATGGCTATAGGAGGCAGCAAGAAGCACTTCTTATGGGGTACTTAGTCTCATATCTTGTCTTTCAGTATATATGATGAACACAAATAAAGAGACTACCATAAAAATAATTAACTCACATATCAACGTCTGTGGAAGGGAATGAAGAAGCAGATGTAGCTATCAGCAAAACTGTACATGATGAAAGCTGTGTGATATCCATTTGCTATGAGTATTGCCAACTCTGCAAATGTCCATGGGGGAAAGAAACTGGTGCTTAAAACTAGTAATTATATAAGAGAGACTCTAGATGGTGCAACTCAACAATGTTTTGTTTAGTTGAGGATACTTATACTGCCAATTGCAACACAACAATTAAAAAATGGTTTTGTTAGTATCCTTTTTGCTAAATGAGACACCATTTTTATGTGTAACTACCCATTTTGTTCCCCAGGTTATTTGAATAATTTGCTACTGTGATAGATTCCCCCACAATTTAACTCCAATCTATTGTTCTAGCCTTACTTTCACAATACTTACATTCTCACAGAGCTATTATAAGGACCTGAACCTTAACCTGCAAAATATTTTGTAAGTAGTAAAGCATTATATAAATTTGAAATAATAAAACAGAAAAACAAATATATATTTAGATACACAATAAAATAAATACACAATAAAATAAGTAAAATAAAGGTATAAAATATAGTGCCCCAAAAGTCTTTGCAATTTTAACCCTTCAGAAGTATAAATCCTACAAACCTACAAAAACATTTGAAAGTTTAATGATTTAAAGTTTAAAATGTTGATATGCTTATTAAAATTTAACACAATCACTATATTGTTCTACACATCAATCTGGTTAATTTTCAGACATTGTAAAACAAACTTTCATTAGCTTCTGCTCAGTGATCCAGAGAACCAGGTTTTGATGCATATACAACAGTTTCAGCTTAATTTCACAAGGAACAATCTAATAGCAACAATCAGGCTACCAATGTGACCAAGAGAAGTGGTTCTAGCAAACCTCTGATCAGAGAGAACATCAGCCAGAAACCGTCATAATAATGTAACATAATGACAAAGTGTCACGTCTTGTTAAAATTTAAGTTAAAATGCATTATTCAAAATTCACAGACAGATGTAAATGTAAAATAAATTTAAATAATTAAACTTTCAAGGGATTTTTTGTAAATTTGTAACATTTATATTTTGGGGATGATTAAAGCTTAAAACCTCAGTATGACTTTTGGGACACCCCGTATACCTTGCCATAAATTCTTGATCAATATGATTACAATCCAACCTTTAATAAATACATTATAATACCTAGCAGATCATTCTAATGTTCTATATACATTAGTAACATGTTATAATAACACTCTGTGACATATAACAATAATGAAAACTTTCAATATTTCAAAGTTGCTTACAGTTGCTGTAGCTAAAAACTATATAACTTTGTGACATACCTGAGAGTGAAACTCTCTGAACTTAGTTACGTTGCTCTTTGAACAAGAGACATATATAGTCTATCATCTAGGTTGAAAGGGATACTTAAAACCTTTCCATCTTGGTAGGACCTCCCAGATCCCGCATGCTATTGGCAAAAATTTTGTGAACCCCACATCACCTCCATGCCATTAATGAGGCAGAGGGGAACTTCAATGGAAGCTAATGAAATAAACTTATAAAAATACCCTATTTAGGTGTAAAAATGGAAAGTAATGATCCAACAAAAGGCAAAACTAAAGTAAGATGCTCCAACATAATTGAGGGTCCCAAAGAGATTAAGATGCTACATATAAGCAAGTATTATATACAGTAGCATCAATGCTATCATTGTTTTAAAGTTTACAGTAAGAAAGGCAGTATGGGATTAACAAAATACGCATTAGGTTTTAAATCAGAGTTCAAATCTTAGATCTACTACTTAACTTATTTGGGTATCAATTTTATCAACTGTAAATAAGGGGGTAATACTAGCTGATGTTTAAGGACTCTTAAAATTCTAAATCTTATGATGCTAATATGGTATTATTACTATTATTATTTCTCAGTAATTTCAAAACCATATACAATTAAGTATGTAGCATAGTTCATGACTGTGTAGAGTCAGCAAAAACTGTTCACACTAAATAAAACTCTCAGATAGCTTGTAAAACTGAGATACAGAGCTCAAAAAGACCACATGCGATGAGAGACATTTGTTTTGAGGGGGAAAAATATAACAAATCAGACACTAGTCTATTTATGTATGTCTACTATGATGCCTTCCTAGAAATATGTAAGATATGGACAATATCGAGCACTTTAATCAATTAAAATAGACAGGGGGCCCTTGTAACAAAAACTTTAATATAAGGTGCAATGCCTTTACTATAAAGGTTCATTAGGGCCCAATGCTTTTATTTTTATGGAAGTCTCCTTGGTACTACAAAGTAACCCCTAGTCAAAAAAAGATTTGGACCTAAGAGTCAAGCTTGATTACCTTACTTTCAGAACTCATATTTCCACTGTGCTAAAGGAGTGGCTAAAAAGAGAATCTTTGTGTATTGTTAGGCATAAATGTACCTTAGCCTGTTCTCTGGTTTCCACAGAAACTCCCCAGTAATGGGCATAATAAAAGAGCTGTGTGTCTAATGGTAAAACACTGAATTAGAAGGAGATTTTTATAAGCTGATTCTTTTATGCACTGCCTCACTGTGTGGCCTTTGACTTTATGTGAACTCTCCTTTTATATTTACTTGGACCTGTGATCTAATCTCCAAAAGTAGAGAATTATTGAATTTGAAGAGTTGGTAGGGACCCCCACAGTCATCTAATCCAACCACTATAAAAAACCCAACAAATGGTTATAGCCTCAGTTTGAAGACCTCCAGAGCGTAAATCCACCACTTCTCAAAGCATCCCACTCCATTTTTGTACAACTCTGTTAGCAAGGTGTAGTGGCAACCTGTAACAGTAAGCACCCTAGCATGCCTAGGGCAGCTACTAGCACAGGTTCTTAGATCTGCTTTTCTAAAGGAAAGCAACTCAAAATGGGTTAACAATCTTACTTTAATCAAACATATCATTTACCTAGTTCAGGGGGAAAAGTCA
>CM053587.1:97004308-97033510 GCA_028646515.1 Pseudochirops corinnae | reverse complement strand
GGAGGGGAGGGCAGGGTGGGGGGAGGGTTGCTGGAAGTACACACTTCTGTAAAGGGACAGGGTAGAGAACAGAACAAGGGGTGGGGCGGGATAGGAAGGAGGGATATATAATCAGTCTCTCAAATATGCCCACTGTGGAGATGTTCTGCACAATTACACATGTACAGCCTGTATTTAATTGCTTGTCCTTCCAGTGAGGGTGGGAAGGGAGGGAGGAAGGGAAAGAATCTAGAATTTAAAGTTCTATAATCAAATGTTAAAAATATATATGTATATATAATTATTGTTATTATTAACTACATCCAACTGGGAATTAAGATATACAGGCACTGTGGTAGGAAGATCCATCCTGCCCTACTAGAAAGTCAGAGGGGTGAGGGGAAGGACACAGGAGAGAGCAGAGTGGGGGAGGGGTTATAGTGGGATGGCTGTTTTGAGGTGTTGGGTAGGGGAAAGATGGGGAGAAAATTTGTAACTCAAAATCTTGTGGAAATGAATGATGTAAACAAGAAAATAAATTATTTTATTTTTTTAAAAAACTGAAAAAAAAAAGACTTTTATAATCTGTTTTTAGCCTTTTTTTTTCTGGGCTTATTACATATATGTCCCTTCAGAGACTATGTTCCAAGTAACCTGGATTACTTCCTGTGCCTTGTACAAAACATTCCCCCTAACACCTCCATGCTTGTGTACAATCTATTCCACATGTATGCAATACAATCCATCCTTACCTCTCCTTTTTAGAATCTCTTGCTTTCTCCAACATACAGCTCAAATGATACCTCCTATGTGAAGCCTTTCCCAAGTCCTCCAGTAGTCAGTGATTTCCCCCATTTCTACCCTGAAATTACTTTGCATTTGTTTTATATTTACTCATCTGTGCACATATCATTTCTCCTTGAGAAAAGTCATTGTCCTATGTCTCTATTCCTTTTCATAAGCAAACTCCTTTAAAAAAGTTGCTGGATCTTTTTTCCCTCTACTTTCTCACTCATTTCTGATCACTTTGCAATATTGGTTCTGACCAGATCACTCAACTGAAACTGTTCTTTGCAAAGTTACTGATCAGCTTTTAAATGCTAAATCTGATGGCATTTTCTCAATTTTTATCCCTTTCTATCTCTTTTACAAATCTAACAGTGATGGTCATTTCCTCAAAACTCTCCTCTCTGGGTTTTCGTGACATTGTTCTGTGTTGGTTCTTCTATTACTTGTCTGATTACACCTTCAGGTTCCACTTTGTTGAATCATAATCCATACTGGGTCCTAAGTGTAAACCCCAAGGCTCTATCCTGGGCCTCATCTCTTTGCTCTCTACAATCTTTTCAGTGTTGACCTCATCCACTCACATGAGATTACTTATATGTAAGCAGATCATGCAGAGAACTATGTATTTCACCCAGATTTTCCTTCCAGAGTTCTAGTTCCAAATCATCACTTTTCCAGAGGAAATGTCAAAACTAGATGTCCCAAAGACATCCCAAACTCACCATATCCAAAACAATATTATCTTTTCTTCTCTCCCTTGCTTGCCAAAAAGACTATTTTATGGAGAAATCACAAAGGACAAGCACTCACGTGGCAGTCAGAAAAAGCCATACAAGGACACTCTCAAGGTCTCAAGAATTTTAGAACTGATTATGTGACATGGGAGACATTAACACAGGACTGCTCAGCATGTCATGCCCACATCAGAGAAAGCACTGTGCTCCATGAGCAAATTTAGAGAATCCACCCCAAACGTTCACCTGCATTACATGTGCCCAACCTGTGGTAGATCATTCCAAGATTATATTGGTCTGATCAGCCACAATTGGACACACTGTAACTTGACTCTAACAGAGTGATATCATTTTGGTCCTCTTCAAGAATAAGGACAAGAACCAATCTTATCTCCCTAAACCCAACCCTTTTCTAAATGTCCTGCTCAGGGGACCAAAATTCTTCCAATCACCTAGGTTCAAAAACTCATTGTTATCCTAGACCTCACTCTACATATCTAATCAGCTGCCAGCAAGTCTTACCAACTACTTTTCCAATACCTCTTGCATCAATTCCCTTCTCTGTACTCACAAAACTACCACTTTCATTCAGGTTATCTCCTCTTGCCTGGACTATTATAGTAGCCCACTAATTGGCTTCCCTGTGTCTGACCTCTTCCTCCCTTCAATCCATTTTCTTCATAGCTCCCAGAAAGATTTCCCCAAAACACAGCACAATGCCAACTCCTCTAATATGGCACTTAAAGTGTCTCATAACCTGGTAAGAACCTAAATATCACTCCCCTTTGCACACTCTATGGTCTGGTCAAACTGGATTTCTTGCTGTTCCTCACATGACACTCAATATTCCAGCTCCATGATTTTGTGCAGCTGTTCCCCATGACTGGAATGCACTCCCCACTCACCTCTGCCTTGTAAAATCCCTTACCACTCTCAAAGCTTAGCTTCAAACCCACCTTCTACATGAGGTATTTCCTAATCTCTCCAGTTCCTAATGTCTCTGCCACACAAATTACCTTGTATTTACTTTGCATGTATTTTTTCATGTATACATTGTTTCCCCTAAAAGAATTACGCTCCTCAAGGGTAAATATTTTTACTTCAATATCCACTCCTGACACAGAGCAGGAGGTTAATAAATGTTTGTTAAGGGAACTAATAACAAAACATTGATGACAAATATATTCTTACACATTGATAACTCTGGATACTACAATGTGGTTTCCAATCCATCCATTCATTCATTCATTCATTCATTTATTATCCAATTTATTTAAGTATCTACCATGTGCCAGGCACTGTGCTAAGCACTGGGGAAAGAATTAACAAAAAGAAAGGCAGCCCCTGCCTTCAAGGAGCTTACAATTTAATGAGGGAAGGTGAACAACACACAAAAGGAAGCAGGACAGTAGAAAGAAGAATAGGGGGATGATAGGAGGTACAAGATCTTGGTCCACAGAGTTGAAACCAGGTAGAATAGCAGAGGCAGAGTGCAGTGAGCCAAAAAGTTCAGTCTCTGCCTTCTACAAAGGAAGGTGTTGGAAGGAGTTTGGCATGCCATCCTCTAATCAAAGAGGAGAGAAGCCTGAAAGAGGTGATGTCAAAATGTAGGGGGAATTTTTGGAAGAATTTGATGTAATTATCTTGCTGTGTCAAAGAATTCACTGCATAGTGGCTAAACAAACAGTGTTAAGACTTGCCATACTCAGCTAAGCTGGTTCTCAGAAAACAGGCATTGGCACTGGGCACATACTAGTTTTGCCAATTTGGTAGAACCTGCTAGAGTTTCTGCTCTTCTGACATAGATTTTGAGAACATAGGCCCACCTCCACACAATGATAAGATGTCTGAATAGTATTTTGGTAAAGATGAATGCAACATGAAAACCGTTAATTTATCAATAGTCATAGCTGAAAGAGAGTGTAAAGTTGTGGCACTGTTATATCACTGTTATTTTATAAAGCCCTAAATTAAACAAATAGATTTACAGTGTAAACGTTCAACTAAGGACCTTGTATGTCCATGTTACTACAAAACAAAACAGTATAGTATCAAAGAAACACATGTCAGACAGATCAGTTAAGAACTTAACTGTTTTGGGATAAAAGCTACCAAAAGAAATCTTCCAGAACAATGAATAAGTACAATGTGATCTTTAGAATACATAAAAAAGCTTGAAAAAGAATGGAGTTAGAATACATTTCTAAGCAAGAAAACATTTCAGAGTTTAACTTATATATCATGTCATTTGTATATGATGAACCTTTATTCCGATTTTGAAATAGGGAATGAAAAGACATACCAAGTTACATAAATCTGTGTTACATGATGTCTAAAACACTCCTTTTCTGGAACTGTTCTTGAATGAATGTTGATTTGTATTACCCCCCAAAAATTTCTGAAACAATTCCAAATATATAGAACAAAATAAACGGTAATGGAAACTCTAGTTAAGAGACTCCATAGGTTCCTTCAATTAAAGACTAATGGTACCTGCATTTGATAGACCACAAAGAGAATGCCATAAAGTCTTATTTAACCTTAGGAAAGGTAATACTAACAGAGATGTCTTACTGTGACTGTTTTTTTTTTTTATTCTCTTACATTACTTCATGAAATGTATTATCTAATGTATTTAATGTTGACATGCAATCATAGGAGCCTTAATTTAGAGCTGAAAGGGACATAATTTGATCCAATTATCTAATTTTGCAGATGACGAAACTGAGGCCCTGAAAGGCCAACTTGCCCAAAGTTACACAAGTAGCAGGAAATCAGTGGCAGGATTTGAACCCCAGTGCTTTTTAAAGTGTTTTGATTTTTAAAGATCAGCAACAGAGATCAATGCTTTAAAAAAATTTTTTTTTAATAAGTCTACAGAAACGATTCAACATTAGAATGATTCAAAACATCTATAAATTTAGTTCTTATAATTCAATAGCTAGACATGCGATAATTTTGATAAATATTATCAGGAGATTCTGGGAGGTTTTTTGTTTGTTTGGTATGTAAGCATAGTTACACAAAGAAAGACTTTAAATAACAGGAATCTGACCACTAACTGAGTCAAAGTTACAGAATCAAAGTGTACTTGGAGGCAAAAACAAATCTATCTATTTGAAAACCTAGAAAGAAATCTTACAAAATGGTTTACAATATGTATACTATCTCAGCTCCACAGAAAACCTGGGCCACTGTTTTGCTGTTTCAATTAAACAAATGTTTATTGATATAAATAGTTGGCATTGCCAACTACAGGACTTTAAGGGCTAAAGCACTTTTCATGCATTATCTCATTTAAGCCTCTCAGTAATCCTGAGATTAATAATACTAATGGGGGCAGCTAGCTGGCACAGTGAATAGAGCACCAGCCCTGGAGTCAGGAGGACCTGAGTTCAAATCCAACCTCAGACACTTGACACTTACTAGCTGTGTGACCTTGGGCAAGTCACTTAACCCCAATTGCCTTGCCTTCCCCCCTCCAAAAACAAAAAAATAATACTAATGGTATTATGATGCCTATCTCATAGGTGAGGAAAACTGTGTCTTTAGAAAGATTAAAAGACTCGCCCAAGGTCACATGGTTATAAAGGTCAGAGGCAATGAATTTAGGTCTTCCTGAAGCCAAGTCCAGCCTCATCTCCATTATATGACAATGAATCCGATCTATGCAAAACACTGTACTAAGCACCTACAAATATGACGAAAAATGAGTCTTTTCTGTCAAGAAGGGACACTTCATGTACAAAAATTAGTTTAGCATATGACTGTGATAAAGTCCAACAAAAAAATCTAGACAAAATACAAATTTTAGGAAAGAGATCTAATTGAATTTAACAAGTATATGACGTTTAAAACTCCATGCTTGGTGGCGAGAATATTAAGACATAATTAAAGAAGGAGCTAATAGTAGAATACAAAATGTACATAGGGCTAAGCAAAATACAAGGAATTTGAAAAGGGACAGAGTACTAGCCATCAGAAGACATATCAGAAAAGTTTTCATGGAGAAGGTGGCATCTGAGCTGAGCTGTAAAACAAGAAAATGACCCCAAAAGGTGGAGATGAGATATTGGTGCATTTTATGACTTTTGATATAAGTAAGGTAGTAGGAAATAATAATAAAAATAATAATCACAGCAGGGAAAGAGTTTGCAAATATTTTTTCCTAAATAAGAAAAGAACGTAAATGGAACAAAAGAGTAGAGGAGTTCTCCAAGTTACATACTGAATTTATTTTATATTTGCGTAATCTATTCCCCACGCGGGGTTGGGGAGGGATAGCCCTGTGCTTCATATGTACAGGGAGTTATGACTCTGATACAATGCTGTGTGACACTGCATATCTGCTACATAGCACTTACCTGAACAGGTTCCAGACACTCTTGGGAGAAACACATAGAAAAAAGAGCTCTAGAGAGGCAGCCAGAAAAGACGTTAAATGTAAATTACAGTCCTTGGGGCTGGAGACATGTAGGCAACTAGCAGGATCATGTTGTTGATTTCTAGGGCCTATATTCTAGAGTTTGCTGAGAGAGGCCCTGCCATTTTTTTTTTCTTTTTGGAGGGCAATTGGGGTTAAGTGACTTGCCCAAAATCACATGGCTAGTTTTTGTTTTAAGTGTCTGAGGCTGGATTTGAACTCAGGTCCTCCTGACTCCGGGGCCAGTGCTCTATTCACTACACCACCTACTCACCCCCAAGGCCCTGCCATTTTTGACTGTTCTCTTTCTCTTGATTTGAGCTGAGATCTCATTTTACTCCCAGATGAAGAGCTCATTTATACTTGTATCTTATACTGTATACTTGCATATTCTAATCTCTGTAGACTTCTTGTTTCTGCTTATTGTCTTGACTTACTAATTCCTTTGTGTGAGGATCTTTTGTGTAACTAGCATTTGGTTGGAATGAACTAATCTGGCAGCATAAGCTAAGGGCTATCCTCTTCCTTAAGAACAATCAGCAAAGCAGTCTTTCTTCTGAATCCAGACTCATATCCCAGGACCAGAGATAGTTGAGAGATGGCAGTCAAAATTCCAGCTCTATACCTCCTTGCCTACTAGAGGTGAGAGTATACAGCCTCAATAGTCCCAGACCTCATCTGCCTATTCCTCCAGCTAGCACACTGTTGATACTGGCACAACACTACTCTAACTCTCAGAGGGGCGGATCATACCTCAGGTCATACCAAACTTTGATACCTACAAGCTGAGTCCGTGTATTTAGTTGGACACACACACACACACAACTTCACATGCAGGCCACACATATCTTATACTAAAAAAGAAAAAGAAAAGCAAGTTCTACATACAAAAGATTTACAATTTCATTTATAATTAATCCCTCCTGCTCTACAATGTATGTAAAATGTTTATTTTATTTAGTATGCTCATAATAAATAAAAGTTCACTAGTCAGTAATTTGAAGAATCTATTTTCTTATACTTTTTTAAAAATTGGCACATTTTCCCATCTGGAGTCTAGTAGTACTGATGAGGGATAGGTTTTGGGGGGATTTCTAATGAGAAATCTTTTCTAGGTTCGCGTCTGAAAAGAATTACAGGCGTAGCTGTCCTTTGGCAGATTTACAAAAGTTTATTGATTCACAGGACAAAAAGGGACACGGTGAGGAAACCTGGCTAGGAAAAGCCGGCAAAGTGAAAAAAGGGGGGGGGGGTGTCAGAGAAGCTTGGAAGTGTGATGCTGTGCAGCGGACAGATGGCCTGCCAGAAAGGCCTACCTGCTAGAAAAGGCTACCTGCTAGAAAAGGCCAACCTGCTAGAAAAACCCATCAGCTAGAAAAGGCCATCTGCAAAGAGCAGGAAGTGAAACACAGTTTTTAAGACCTAAGACTGTCAATCATAAGTTCATTAGGCTAATGAGGTGTGCAAAGGTGGAGTTAGGGAGGGACCAGGGAGTGGTTAATACTGAAAGGGACATGCACCCTTGACATCAACTGCTTATGTGTTTTGCCCATAATACACTGGGACAAACAGGAGGGCGCCAGGGCTTAGAGGTGTGGTTGTAGCCCTGATCCGTCATAGTGTCAACCAGCAGTCAGATCTGAGGTCAAATTAAATGAGATGTACCCATCCAGATTTGCAAGTGGATGAGTTTTGTTTGCTAGGACAAAAGGAGGTAGTACCCTGAATGAAGAGTTAATGGTTTGAGAGGAAATACCTCTAGGCTGGGGCAGGGAAAGACACAGTACAGTTGGGGGAAGGGGAGAAACAGTTAATGCTTAACAGCTGGGGGAGAAGAAATGTGGCTTTTATAACTTAACACAAAACTGAAATTACAACAATGTTATAAAATCATAAAGTTACCTCAAAATATATTACATAGGCCATTCAGCACCGCTTCAGTACCTTACTTGTTCGACATGATTTTCCAAAAAACACAACAAGTAATTACATTATTAGAAATCGCAAGGAAGCTCTTTTCAATCGCCTGGGATATAGTTTATCTGGGTCCTATTATCTGAACCCATTAAGGGTGACCACATGAAGAAATGCAAAGATATTTATTTTGGATATCAATTCCCTGTTCTTCAACTTGTTCCCTACTTACTTGCATGAACATTCTCCTTGGTAGAAAAAATAGAAGCCAAAAAGAGTTCCGCCTTCTTTCAGTCTTCTATTAATATCATGTCATTAAATCTAAACAGATTTTCCTCTTGCCCATTTTTTCCATTAGTGTTAATTAGCATCTGTGATTTGTTCAGGTTTGAGGTATTCCTAATGTCATTCTTACAGACCTGTGCAACTCATATATTATCTGTAGGTGTTTTCATATGTAACTTAAAAAAAATTCTCTATTCTCCATATCATTTTCTTTAGATATTTTTCCCTTTTCTCCATCATAATCATTAGGGTAGTGAGAATATCTTCTAGAGCAGCAGTTCTCAACCTGTGGGTTACAAGCCCTTTGGGGGTCACCTAAGACCATTGGAAAACACATATTTCTGATGGTCTTAGGAACCGAAACATCACTCTTCTATCCATCTCCAGGCAGGTCTGCCCACATGCAGATACGCCCACATGTGAGTATTAAAGGGTCGTGGCATTAGGAAGGTTGAGAACCACTGTTCTAGAGAGTGTTCTATCCCTCCTTAGCCAACTTCCTCTGCATAATTTTAAGTCAGCAGATGATAGTTAGCTTTTCTGAACTCTAAAATCTTCTTTTTCAAAATTTTTGACTTGTTACGGCCTATAAGTGACTTTCCCATCCTTTTCTATCAGGAACTCTAAGTCGGTAGGGGCACTTCTTTCCATCCTTGTCATTCCAACTTTAGCAACAAGTTTCTCCGTGGCAGGATCAGCTCCAGAATAGTAACTGCTCTTTTATTGCTTCCTTCACCTTTTGATGAATGATCATGCAAGGGCTTACCTCCCAAGTTGTTTTAAGGACAAAATAAGATATTTTTAAGTATTTGCAAATTTTGAAGCACTATAGAAATGACAGCTATGTCAATCTTGTTTCTTTACTTCCAGATGGAGACAATGGAATTAGATTTTGGCAGAAAGTGGTGTAGTGGATAGAGTGCCAGGCCTGGAATAAGGAAGACTCTATCTTTCTGAGCTTGAATCTGGCTTTAGACCCTTATTAGCTGTGTAACCCTAGAAAAGTCACTTAACCTTGTTTACCTAAGTTCCTCATCTGTTGCTATTGTTCATCTGTCATTCTGGAAGAGGACCAATGACATCAGGAGGGTGATATCTTGACATGCAAGTGAATTGGATTTAAGTGGGGCAGAGCTGTGCACTATCATCAGCCTCACTCTCTCCTCCAGAGTCATCAGGGTCCAATAGGTCAAGACTAGTGATGGCCCTGGATGCAGTCAGAGTCCGTGGCCTTCTTAAGCTAAAATCTTTCCCAGGTCTTAGTCTGTATCAGGCAATGCCCACTCAATAATTAAAGGCTAGGTAAGAAGGCAAAAAAAATGGCCTAGTTTGCCTTCATAAAAGAATCATTTGGGAAAGAAATGACCCTGAGAGTTTCTGGCCAGAACAGAAACAATTGCTATTTACAGTCACTTTCAGCCATCAAAACCCAAAGAGCAAGCTGAGGTTTGGGCTGGGACCTATTATTGGCCAGTGAAAGCCAGAGTGATTTGGGTTTAAAGGCATGGTCAAGTAGCTCCATTTGAATCACAACGGGCTTTAACAAAGCCTTATTTTTCAGAGCTATTTTTCAAGAATCATAAATGAGACAAAAGAGTTAATTGTGTCAATTTATGGGGGGAGTGGGAAAAAAACAATGATATAATAAATAAATAAGGGGGAAAATGTAACCCCCAAATCCCCAGGATACTTTGCAAAGTATAAGCAATCAAAATTTATATTCCTTTGGACAAAGCACCCACATATAAAGGTATGACTCCCATGTGAACAGAGGGAGGGGAGAAGAGGAAGAGAGGGAGGGGTTGGAGGAACCATTCCAGTATCTTTGCCAAGAAAATCCCAAAAGTGACCACAAAGAGTTAGACATGCCTGAAAATGACTGAACAACAACTGCGGGGGTTTTGCCGCTTTTAGGGGTGATAGAAAAAATGATCTATTAACCGAAAGAGCAATGGGTCATTTTTCTTATTTTCACTAGAAAATGTGTACTTGAACTAACAGATCAAAGTCATTAATTGAATCACAAGTGACTCCAGTAATTCATCCAAGTTAAACTGACCTACAAGCTCCTTGAAGGTACAGATTGTCTTATTCTGTGTACATACAACTCCAGTATCTGGCACATAATGTACATTTCATATGTTTGTTGACTAATTGATTAGATAGACATAATAGGTCAGTGTGAGTTTTCTGTGTTTGGGTAACAGTTCAGGGCTCCTTCTCAAGTTGTTAAAATATGACTTTATAGCAGTACCAGAGTTATCCAGGATACAAGGGTATATTATTATGGTTTCGTAAGTACATAAAGCATTTGAGGAATATCTTCATCAAAAAAGTGAAAACAAAATCATTTTAGTACTTAATAAGCCCTCAGTTAGAATTATACAACTATAGAGCTAAAAAAAAGATCATCCAATTCACCACCTTCATTTTACAGACAAGGAATGAGATAGAAAAATATGCTGAAGTTGAAAAGGAAGATGATAGGGTACACTGTTAGTGAGATATAAATTATATATAAATTTTGAATGACACTAACAAGTCAATGGACATTGATAACAAAGATTTTTCTGGAGGTTAAGAAATGCATTTGGGGAAAAAAGTTGTCTCATCTCTGACCTAATAATTTAGTAGAAAGGACATGTTATACACTGTCCTTGGGGTCAAAAACCATTTCCCTTACTTCGCCTTTATGAGAAAGTAGCAAACAACCAAAAAGCAAGGTTACAGTATAAATTTTTTCAAGGAAATAAGTTCCAGAGTACTTTTATTTCTATTTTACCAGCCCAGATTCCCTTCCCAGCTATTTTGACTCTTAAGACTCAACTGCTTTTCACCCTGGAAATACCCTCAGTGCCTACGACCTTCTTCTCCTGAAACAACCCTCCACCATGTTGGCTCCTCTTTGCTCCCTCTTTCTTGGGCCTCCATTTGGGGGACACACCCAGCTCGATAGCCCTTCTACTCTCCAGACTTCGCTACGCCCCAGCAGGTAACTTCTGCCTCCTCCATAACCTCTTCTTGTCAGCTCCCTTCGGTCAGTCTTCCTCCTCAAAGGCAGGGACGACGTTATTTTTGCTTGTATTTGTATCCCTAATGCTCAGCACATGGTTTGGCAGACTGCAGGCATTTAATAATGCTTGTTCACTGACTGTGGGTCCAAAAATACAAGAAAACAATCTTAAGAATTCTCAATCTCTTAAGAAACAGGTATAACGTGAGACATCTTTCAAATGACAGTTACAATTCTGAATCACCACAAGTTTTATGGTATAAAATACTAAAATGGCATAAAAATTTATACGATCAGCATATGCTGACAAAGACAGTCAATCTGTCTTTAGGATATCTGATTCATTTACTAGCACTGAATCACAAAAGAGTATCATTAAACATTGTTAAAATGTTCAGGTGATATACTGTGTTCACAGCAAAGTTTCATTAAAGCCAATAAAGTTCCATAACATTATGGTTTGTTGATTTCTTCCTCTGGATTTATTTTACCTCCTGATCACAAATCCTGTTTAAAATACTAACTTACCTTCAAGGTTCATACTCAGCTCAGTTACCTACATTTGTTCATAAAAACATTATGCTTCTTGAATTAGTACTGGAGAAAACAGAACACATGATCTTTTCATTGAAATCACTCATGTGGTCTACAAGTTCTCCGTTGTTAAGAATAAGTTCATTTCACTTCGCTGAAGCTACCGGATCACTCAGGTGGGGCTGGGGAAGCGCAAGCAAAGTTTAATAGTTAAATAGTGAAGAGCTGGGGGGTGCGGGTGGGGGTGGGGTGGGAGGGAGGGTAAAATGGGTAGGAGAGGAAGAAGATGCAGAGAGGCTGCTCATGGTCAAGTTTCTTATCCAAATAAAGGATGGAGCTTAATTGGCAGAACCATTTGCCTCCTTCCTGAGAACCTGAGCTGGTAGCAAAGTAGGGAAAAAATGAGAAGCATCTAATTTGAAGATCTAATAATTACTGAGTGGGGCTCCCTAGAATGATTTAATTTATCTTCAGATAGTGAGAATATCACAGTTTAAATTTAACAGTTGTTCCTCCTGAACATCATATTAAAAACCTAGTACTGTCTGAAGCCTTAACATTTTTGTATCTTGAGCCTTTTCAAGTTATGTAAAGATCACCATTTCTTCTCCTACAGATTATATAACATATTTGCATTTCTTTCCTGTCTTTTACTAGAATTGATGGGGTGCTGGGGTGCCTTTGTAACATCTGGGGTGCCTTTGTACACTTGTGTTCGGATACCTATGCTTGTGACATAAGCCTGTGAAGCCAAGTTGTAATGTCACACTTCCCCCAGCCATAAAAGCATTAACTCAGCCTCTCCCCTGCCCCCAGCCTAAAAGTCTTTTCCCTGAGCCAGCAGTCTGCCTAGATACAGTAACCACACCTATGAATACATCACCCAAGCATTTCATAAACAAACCCTTAGTTTAGAGAAATGTATACCTCATTGTTCTAAGTGGCTAGCTGCACCCAAAAACCTTGAACAACATTATCAGAAGAGCTAACTCCCTCCCAATATGGTACCTCCTGAATCCCTAATCAGTCTAGCTTTCAAACTTGGCACCTCCTGAAACAATCAAACCTATCCTCTCAACAGCCATATTGTCAAAGATGAGTAACAGACTGGACCTATCTCAGTCATCCTTGACCAAAAGTAACCTAGTGACATGTCAAGGCAAAACCACACCTCCTGGTAGCCCCACCCACCCAGGAGGATGTTCCAGTGAATTATGGGCAATACGGCTGTGCAGTTGCTACAAAAAGTGCATGTCCCTTTAAGCACTGACCACTCCTAAACTCCTTCCTGATCCCACCCTTACGCACCTAGTTAGCATAATTAATCTCTGACTGACAGCTTTATGGCTTTAAAAACTGTATCTCTAAATCCTGCACTTTGCAAGTCCCCTTATTCTCCTCTCCTGCCTGCTGCAAAAGTCAGCATAACAATAAACTTTTATAACTCTGCCAAGATTGCTTGAGTCCAGTAATTCATTTCAGACTAAAAAGAACCCCTCAAAGGATTTCCTAGAAATCCATCTCCCTCTCACCCTCATCAGAATTATGTTATCCATCAAAACCTATTCTGTTTGTTACAGAATAATAGAATTCAAGAGTTGAAAAGAACCTGGCCATGTCACTCCCCTATTCAAAAAGTTCCAGGGGTTCTAATCAGGATCAAATATATTATTTATTTTTCTCTGTACTCACAGTGTCTGGCATATAGTAGGCCCTTAATGGGCACACTTGTTGACTGATTGGTGATGAGTTTCCCAAATTTAGCTAGTCAAGTTCTCAAATTTAATCTTTCCAGTTTGGAATTTCTAACAGAGAGCAAAGTTGGATTTTCATGGTTATATTATGAGCTTCCAAAAGAACTTTTTAGTTTATAAAAGGTTTCTCAACATCATTCTATTTTAAAATATGATCCTCTATAAAATGTAAGGTATGATTTAGTTCATAAAAATAAATTATGCTCACAACTTGAGTTTATCATATAAGATACAATATGTTTATGCCAACTACCCCACCAACTAGTTCAGTTTGATCTTCTTTAATTACACCTTCTTTAATTTACCTTGTTTAAGAAAAGCTTAGTTTTGTATGATGATTCAAAGTTCAAACAAATATTTAGGATAAATTCAGTGTATAGGTTAATATCTGAAATTAACTAGAAGACTGTCAAACACTTAAAAAAGCAAAATCACAGCATGATAAAATGTAATTATATTATTGCATTAATGATGTCAAGATCTATAAAAGACTATCTGAGTGAAATTGTTAAGCCAATATAAACTTTTTTTTTTTTGCTTTTCTTTTGGAGGGGAGAAGGCAGGGCAATTGGGGTTAAGTGACTTGCCCAAGGTCCATGGCTAGTAAGGGTTTTTTTTAAAGTCTCTGAGACTGGATTTGAACTCAGATCCTCCTGATTCCAGGGCTGGTGCTCTATTCACTATGCTACTTAGCCACCCCTAGTGAAGTTGTTTCTATCTTCCCAAATACCTGTCTTTCCTACCTCCTAAAAATATAGGAATATTGAGGATTATGATTTTTATGATGAATAAAATCTACAAAATAAGGTGTTCATATAGTCTAACCCCACCTGTATTTATTTCCCCCAAATTTTTAAAACTATTAAGACTTTTAATAATTTTCAGCACTCTACAGAAATTAAGCAGTATAATTTTGTGAGACAATGTTCACCAAATGGCCTACATAAAATAAACTATTATTTATAACCTAAGAATATTTCTGAAAGTAAAGTAAAAGATTTTAATATGAAATGGAAAAAATTCTGCTGTTCAACCACTGACACTGCTTCAATATATGAATCCTCTGAATGTAAGATTCTACTACAGGAGCCTAATGCTAGATAGCAGTATTTTTTTTTCTATATTATTTTTTTTAAAGCAGCACACTTATGATTTAATGTCAGAAAGGTTCTTTCAAATGTTGCATAGTACAGGAAATCTTCAAGAAATATATGCTAAGATTCTGCTAAGCATATCCTTTTAACATTGCAGGGATTTTTGTATCACAAACCTCTGATTCCTCTTGCTTCTTGCCTGGTTCAGATTTCTCCATCTCTGTAGCAAATTAAAGAAATTGGTGTGTTTGGAAATAACACTAAGAAATAAATGAACATGTGAAGAAGCTCTTCTCAGTGTAAAAAAATCTTCTGTCTGTCAGAAGTCTATGATGAAACAGAAGAAACTGTTGCTAGTAAAAGATAAGAAAATGAGACCAATGACAAAATTTCATAGAATGAAAAGTTATCTCAAGTAAGATTTTCTTTTTTTTTTCTCTCTGTCACCTTTCCTTTGATGAAAATTAGCACTTTTTATATCTGCTTAATACTGTATAGGACATGAAGCTGGGAAAACATAGCAATTTCTTTTGTATTTCAATAAAGTTCAGGTTTTTGACTGCTTCTCATACACTAGCAGAAATCTGTAGATGCCAAGTCCTTTAAAAGTTCAGCAACTTGTATTTGTATAAGGAATAAAAAATAAAAACCTTTAAAAAAGTTAAATCTTTAAATTTGAAATTATTAATCAAATACACTTTGAAACTAAATGAAGTTTAGTTCAAATACATGTTTATATATAATTAGCAGCAAATTAAGAGCTATTAAGAATGTTATAAATGAATATTTAATATATTTCAATTTTAGCACAAATTTCAATTTCTTTCTAATTTTCCCATGTTTTCAAAATCTCCAAAAAATTTATACACCCCTAATTTTCAGTTAGATGACTCAGTGGACAGAGCGCTAGGCCTGGACTCAAGAAGACCTGTGTTCAAATCTAGCTTCAGATATCATTAGCTGTGTGACCCTGGGCAAGTCATTTAACCTGTTTGCCTCAATCTACTATAAAAGGAAATGGCAAACCACTCCAGTATTTTTGCCAAGAAAACCCCATCAACGGAATTGGTGTGATATGGTCCACAGAATCACAAAGAGTTGGGCATGACTGAATAACAGAACAACAACAATTTTTATGTGTTACAGTTTCCCAGCAGTTTACTTTGTAAAAATAAATACCCTAAGTTAATTTTTTTTATGTATATGTATTGATAAATTTTGGTCATTTCTGTTTTACTGATATTAACACAGTAATGAACATCATCTAATGTGAGGAATCCTGGTACAATAGACAAAGTTCTGGGTTTGGAGTCAGGAAAGATCACCAAGAACAAACCACTTTATTCATTTAAGAGTCAGTTTTCTTATGTGTAAAATGAATATTAAAATATTCATAGTTCCTACCTCACAGAATTATTCTGAGTCTCAACCCAACATGATACAAAGCACTTTATAGACCTTAATGTGTTTATGTAAATGTCAGCTATTACATCACATCTACATGCATAATTTTTTCAAAATTGTCTTTTTTCAATTATATGTAAAAATACACAGATGAGGTTCTGCTTCCAGGAGCCAAGACAGCAAAGTAAGAAGTTGCTCTCACCCTCCCTTATTGACCTCTGAAATCCCAGAAAATACCACCCTAGGAAAAACCCTGGAACAGCTGAACCAGCAGAAAGGGGGTGCAGCAGTCTTGTAACCCAGAAAACTTGGAGGTTTAACAGGAAAGGTCCCTCTTACTCTGGGGGAGGGAGAGCAGTACAGGACAGGAGGCATCTCAGCAAGTCAACAGCAAGCCCCACCTCAGCAAACTAGGAGATCCTAAACCTCAGGGTGGTGGAGCAGGCAAGTGCCAACACCAAGACCCCTCAGTGCATCACTACAGGCAGAGGAACCAGTAGACACCAACTAGGAAATCCACCATGTGCGCTGGCATTCTCCAGCAGCCAAATCTCCCAGTACTTCAGCAGAACTCCAGAAAGCTCAACTCCAGGTTGGAAGACATCCTCCAGCAGCCAAACATTCAACTGCAATGCACAGGTGAGCCGGTGTTGCCCAAGGGCCTGACTCCCCACCCCCAGCCCTACAGCTCCAGTGTTGCTGATCCCAGCTTAGCACCAGCTAAACTGCCAGAACCCTATGGCCTCCAGATGCCATCACCAGAGGCCCCAGTACACAAACAGAGACTGGGTCCCAGACTCCTAGCACAGGAGGCTTCGGTCAGTGCCCTCTGTGCTCCAGCAAGAGAGCTCAAATTGAAAAGCCAGAAGCAGAGACGGACAATGACCATGGATTCTTGTTATGGGGACAGGGAAGACTGGGGCACAAATTCACAGGAGGACAATATTGTCAATGTGCCCATATCTGAAACCTCAGAGAGAGTGTAAATGGGTCTCAAGCCCAGGGAACCTTCTTAGTGGAGCTCAGGAAGGATTTTGGAGGACAAAGTGGGAAGTGTACAAGAAGAATTGGGAAGAGAGGTGAGAGGTATGCAGGAGAGAGTCAATGGCTTGGAAAAGGAAGGGCAGGGGTTGACTGTGGAAAACAGGTACTTAAAAGGTGAAATGGACCAAATGAAAAGGAAGGCATAAAAATTCACTGAAGAGAAGAACTCATCAAAAGGTAAAATGGGCCAGATGGAAAAGGAGGTACAAAGTCTAATAGAAAAAAAAAATTCATTAAGAATTGGAATTGGGCAAGTGGAAGTTAATGACTCTATGAGAAATCAAGAATCAGTCAACAGAAACAGAGGCACAGGAAAAAAGAAGAAAGCATAAAATATCTCATTGGTAAGACAAATGACCTGGAAAATAGATCCAGGAGAAACAATTTAAACATTATTGGTCTACCCGAAAACCAAGATGGACAGCATCTTTCAGGAGGTCAAGAAAGGCTGCCCTGAGATCCTAGAATCAGAGGATAAAATAGTCACTGAAGCAATCCACTGATAACCTCTTCAAAGAGATCTCAAATTGAAAATACCAAGGAACGCTGTAGTCAAATTCCAGAATTACCAGGTCAAGGGAAGAACACTGTAAATAGCCATAAAGAAACAATTTAAATGTCATGGAACCACAATCAGGATTGTGCAGGACATTGCAACTTCTGCGCTGAAAGACAGGTGGATGTAGAATATGACATTCCATGGGGCAAAGGTGCTTGGATTGCAACCAAGAATCAACTATCCAGAGTAACTGAGCATAGTCTTTTGGGGGAGGAGATGGATATTTAACAAAATGGGAGACTTCTAGACCTTCCTGGTGAGGGAACCAAAGGTCAAGAGAAATTTTGATTCTGGGATACAAGAATGAAGAGAGGCATACAAAGGTAAACAGTAAAGGAAAAAAACCAACAACATATTGTTAATAAGGGCAGGCTGTCTGCATCCCTACAGGGGAGGATGACACTTGTAACTCTTGAGAACTGTATTATTATTGCATCATTTGGAGGGGGTATGCCTGGACAGAGGGTGTGGGTATGAGCCAACTTTGATGTGATGATGAAAAATCAAGTTAAGTGATGAAAAAGGATTGTACTGAGAGAGGAGAAAAGGAGGCAAAAAGGTAAAAGGTAAACTGCATCACATGAAAAGGCACAAAAACATTATAGTAGTGGGATATAAGGGAGGGAGATGAGCATTATTTGAACCTTACTCTCATTAGAGTAGGCTCAAAGAGGAAATAACCTGATAGGTATAGAAATCTAACTTACCCTATAGGAAGTAGGAGGGGAAAGGGGAAAGAGGAAAATGAAAAGGGAAAAGAAAAGGGCTGGGATGGATAGAAAGGAGGGAAGAAATAGTAAGGGTAAAGGGGAAGAAAAGGGAGGGGGCTGACAAGAGAAACCAGACTAAGGGAAGTTGTGGGTCCAAAGCAAAACTCTAGTGAGGAGGGAAAGGGAGAAAGAAGAGAGAAAGAAGAGAGAAAAGCATAAATGAGGGGGAAGGGGTACGAGGACATAGGATGGAGAGATAGACACAGATAGTAATCATAACTGTGAATGTGAATAGGATGAACTCTCCCATAAAACAGAAGCAGATAGCAGAGTGGGTTAAGAATCATAATCCTACAATATGTTGGCTTTTTTTTTTAAAAATTATTTATTTGTTTTCAACATTCATTTCCAGAAGATTTTGAGTCACAAAATTTTCTTCCCATCTCTCCCCTACTCCCCACCCCAAAATGGCATGCCTACTGAATACCCTTTCCCCCAATCTGTTCTCTCTTATATCTTCCCCCACCCCCACCCCCAACTTTCTAGTAAGGCAAGATAGATTTCTATCTTGCGCCTGTATATTTTATTTCCCAGTTGAATGTAACATGCATTAACATTTGTTTTTTGGAACTTTGAGTTCCAGAGTCTTTCCCTTCTTCCCTCCTCACCCTCACTCCTCCGGGAAGACAAGCAATTCACATAGGTTGTACATGTGTAGTTATGCAACACATTTCCAGAGTAGTTATATTGTGAAAGACTAACTATATTTCCCTCCATCCTATCTCGCCTCCCACTTATTCTATTTTCTACTTTGACCCTGTCCCTATTCAAAAGTGTTTGCCTCTAACTACCCTCTCCCCCAATCTTCCCACCCTTCTATCATTCCCCCTCTTATCCACTTCCCTCTTGCTTTCCTGTAGGGTAAGATACCCAATTGAGTGTGTATGTTATTCCCTCCTTAAGCCAAATTCAATGAGAGTAAGGTTGACCCATTCCCTTTCACCTTCCTGCCCTTCCCCTCCATTGTAACAGTGTTCTCTTGCCTCTATGATATGAGATAATTTATCCTAATCTATTTCCCCCTTTCTCCTTCTTCCAATATAGCCCTCTCTCAACTCTTAATTTTATTTTTTAGATATCATCCCTTCATATTCAATCCATCCTGTGCCCTCTATGTATACATGTACACACATACGCACATACTTACATATGTATTTATACACACATACACCATCCTATACATATATATATGTGTGTGTGTGTTCCCTTTCAGTGAGTTACAATTATCATTTTTCCATGTAGCAATGTAAATAGTTCAACTTTAATAAATTCCTTATGATTTCTTTTTCCTGTTTACCTTCTCATGCTTCTCTTGCTTCTTGTATTTGAAAGTCAAATTTTCTGTTCAGCTCAGGTTTTTTCATCAAGAATGCTTGAAAGTCCTCTGTTTCTTTGAATGACTATTTTCTCCTGAAATATTATACTCAGTTTTACTGGGTAGATGATTCTTGGTTTTAATACTAGCTCCTTTGATCTCTGGGATATCATATTCCAAGCCCTTCGATCTCTTAATGTAGAAGCTGCTAAGTCTTGTGTTATCCTGATTGTGTTTCCACAATAGTAAAAGTGTTCCTTTCTGGCTGCTTGTAACATTTTCTCCTTGACCTGGGAATTCTGGAATTTGGCTATGATATTCCTAGGAGTTTTCTTTTGGGGATCTTTTTTAAGAGGTGATGGGTGAATTCTTTCCATTTCTATTTTGTCCTCTGATTCTAGAATATCAGGGCAATCTTCCTGGATAATTTCTTGAAGGATGATTTCTAGGTTCTTTTTTTGATCATGGCTTTCAGGTAGTCCAATAATTTTTAAATTATCTCTCCTGGATCTATTTTCCAGGTCAGTGGTTTTTCCAATGAGATATTTCACACTGCCTTTTATGTTTTCATTTGTTTGGCTCTGTTTTACAGTATGTTGATTTCTCATAAAGTCATTAACTTCTAGTTGCGCCAATCTAATTCTGAAGGAATTACTCTCTTCAGTGAGTTTTTGAAATTTCTTTTCCATCTGGCAAATTCAGCTTTTTAAGGCATTCTTTTCCTCATTGGCTTTTTGGCCCTCTTTTGCCATTTGAGTTAGTCTACTTTTTAATGTGTTATATTTTTTTTGGCTCTCCTTTAGCAGGCTGTTGACTCATTTTTTCATGATTTTCTTGCATCATTCTCATTTTTCTTCCCAGTTTTTCCTCTACTTCTCTTACTTCATTTTCAAAATCCTTCTTGAGCTCCTCCATGACCTGTGACCAATTCATATTTTTCTTGGAAGCTTCTGATGCAAGAATTCTGACTTCACTGTTCTCTCCCAGTTCCATGCTTTGACCCTTTATGTCCCCAAAAAAGGATTGTATGGTCTGATTGTGCTTCCTCATCTTGCCAATTACTTGACTTTTGAGCTCTTTGCCACAGTAGAATTCTGCTTACAGAATGGAAATAGCTTTGTCCCAAATTGCTAGGGTTTTCGCAGCTGCTGGAGCTGCTAGCTGGGTGCCCTCTCTACAGCTCCCATAAGCTCTGGCTCACTGTCCACACACCCCAGGGCCACCACCATCTGCGATTCAGATCCAGGCAGGTCAAAGCAAGAGCGATTACCCTCTGAATGGTTACTTAGTTCCCCTAGGATCCGATGGCCAGGAGCTCTGAAAGCAGTCATGTGGCACTGCCATGCCTCCCACCACTTCTTGCCCTGGAGGCAGGGGCCCGACCTCACTGTTCCTTCACCCTTACAACAGAATTCCTGATTGACCTTTTATTTTCTCTTTGGCGTTTATGTGTTGAGAAGTCTGAAAGCCACCAAAGCTACTGGTGATTCACTCTCCTGAAGTCTGCTCTGGCCTGTCTGGGTGCTGGTCAGGGCCGCCCTGGGGCTGGAACATCGGCTCACTGGGGACTGCACTTGGCTCCCAGCATGCTGCAATAGACCTTTCCTGTAGGCCTGCCAGGCTGCCTTTGGTAGGAAATTTGTTTCTCTCTGTCTCTTTGTGAGTTCTGTAGCTTTAAAATTTGTTTAGAGTAATTTTTTACAGGTATTAGAGATGGTTGAAGCCGGAGCCCACACCAAGTTTGTGTTTTTACTCTGCCATCTTGGCTCCCCTCCAATTTGTTGTTTACAAGAAACACATTTAAAGCAGAGGGATACACACAGAGTAAAGGTAAAAGGTTAGAGCAGAATATATTGTGCTTCAGCTAAAGTAAAAAAACCAGGGGTAGCAATCCTGACATTAAATTGAAAAGTTTTTGCACAAACAAAACCAATGAAAACAAGATTAGAAGGAAAGCAGAAAGCTGGGAAACAATTTTTACAACCAGTGTCTCTGATAAAGGCCTCATTTCTAAAATACATAGAGAACTGAGCCGAATTTATAAGAATATAAGTCATTCCTCAATTGACAAGTGTTCAAAGGCTATGACCAGGTAGTTTTCAGAGGAAGAAATTAAAGCTATCTATAATTATATGAAAAAAATGCTCTAAATCACCATGGATTACAAAAATGCAAATCAAAATGACTCTGAGGTACAACATCACACCCATCAAATTGGCTAACATGACAAAACGGGAAAATGATAAATGCTAGAAGTGGGAAAATTGGAACACCAATGTTTTGGTGGTAGAGTTGTGAACTGATCCAACTATTCTGGAAAGCAATTTAGAACTGTGTCCAAGGGGCTGTAAGACTGTGTATAAAATGTGTACAAAAAAAGACTTCCAGGTCTATATCCCAAAGAGATCATAAAAACAGGAAAAGGACCCACATGTACAAAAATATTTATAGCAGCTCTTTTTGTGGTGGCAAAAAACTAGGAATTGAGGGAATTAGGGAATGGCTGAACAAGTTGTAGTATATGAATGTAATGGAATACTAATGTGCTATAAGAAATGATGAGCAGGCAGACTTCAGAAAAATCTGGAAAGACCTATATGAACTGATGCTGAGTGGGGGAACAGAACCAGGAGAACACTGTACAGAGTTAACAACCACATCACGCGATGACTAACCTTGATAGACTTAGCTCTTCTCAGCAATGAAGGATCTAAGATTCAAAAGACTCATGATGGAAAATGTTATCCACATCCAGAGAAAGAACTGGCGTGTCTGAATGCAGATGGAAGCACACTATTTGCTCTCCTTTTCTTTTGTTGTTTTGTTTTGTTTCTTCTTTCTCATGGTTCCTCCCAATAGTTCTAATTCTTCCTTATATCATGACTAACATGAAAATATGTTTAATGTGAAGGTATAAGTAGAGCCTGTATTATATTGCATGCCATCTTAGGAAAGGGGAAAGAGGGTGTGTGTGGGGGGGAAAGTCCAAACTCAAAATCTTATGGAAGTGAATGCTGAAAACTAAAAGTAAATTAATTAAATAGATTTTTAAAAAATACATAAATGAAACCTCAGGTAAGTTATAATGTATCCACTCACTAGGAAGAAGGGTTATTACAAATGGTTACAGTATTAATCATTGTTCAAAATTATCAACCATAAGCCATCTGCTGGGACTCAGAAGTATCATTTGCCCTTATCATACCTCCATAGAGATCAACTTGCTAACTGATGCAACCAAAAGTTATGGTTGAAATGACGGGAACATTTAGTTCTGCCACACATTGTACAGATAAATCTTCTGTAGCAACAAGGAAAAGCTGGCATTTTGTATTGTAAGATCAAATAAAAAAATTGAAACAAAGTTTTACTTATAAGAACCATAACCTATACTCTATGTCATTGTTTGCTTTAACACAATTATAAACAGCAACAAGAAGAATTCTCATTTTAAAGCACTGTAAAGTTTACAAAGCTTTTTCCCCTTATCTTGTGAGCTAGATATCATAATAGGCATTTTATACATAAAATTAACTGATGTAGAGAAGTAAAGGCACTGTCACATAGCTAACAAGTGTCAATGCTGAGATCTGAATCCAAGTCCAATGTTTCTTTGCACCATGATACAGAGAAATGCTCAGAAGCATGATACTATCTTAGCAATGGGGCAAACAATGGTCCTTTTTCAGAAAAGATGACCCTATATAACAAGGCTTTGGTAATTACACAAGGTCTATACAAAAGTACTCTAAAGCTCTATGAAACTCCAGAGGAAACTTTTATTTTGATTTGATCTGGTTTTATTATCTGAGTCATAACACAAGTTTCACCCACATACCTAACTTTAATATATCTATCAATGTTTATTGTGTTCTCATTACTATACTAAATATTATGAGGAAATCAGACATAAGACCTGCAACTGGATTTGATGTAGTTTACAGTCAATTTGGCGAGGTAAGCCTAAAACACAAGAAACAACAGTGAAAAAGTAAAAAGAGCATATAATCAAGCTCTAAATTATTTGCTAAAATCTGAGGCACAATATCATACAAGCTGAGAAAAGAGAAAGATCAGTGAAATACAAAATAGTTCAAACCCTGCCTAAAAAACAAACATCCTGAAAATTCAAATGAATCAAAATGTAGCCAATCACTCCATGAGAGAATAATGAATATTAAGACAAAATCAAAAATTGAAAAAGTAAAAGAAAATGTAAGGTATGATAGCAAAGACAACTGACTTGAGAAATAGATCAAGGAGGAAAAAAAAGTAAGAATCATACTCTCGGAATGCCATAACCATAAAAAGAGCTTAGATATTCTGTTTTAGAAATTTTAAAAGAAAACTGCCCAGATCTCTTTTAGAACCAGAGGGCAAAGTGGAAATGGAAAGAATCCACCAATCATCAACTGAAAGTAACCACAAAATGAAAATTATAAAAACTATAAAACATTACAGTCAAAATCTAGAGATTCCAGGTCAAAGAAAAAATACTGAAAGCAGTAAGAAAGAATTCATGTACCAAGTAGCCACTATAAGGATCACAAATGATTTAGCAGCCACAACTATGAAGAAGTGGAATATGATATTCCAGAAGGCAGTGGATATAGGCTTACAACCAAGAATAATATACTCTCCAAAATTAAGTATAATACTACAAGGGAAAAAATGGATTTTTAATGAAATAGTGCACTTCTAAGAATTCTGGATGAAAAAACCTGAGCTTAATAGAAAGTCTAAAGTTCAAACACAAGAGTTAAGAGAAACATAAAAAGGTAAACAAGAACAATCATTATAAAGGTAAGGTTAAAATGTTTACATTCTTAAATGGGGAGATGCTACATAGGGTACCCTCTGAGCCTTATCATCATTTTAAAAGGAGTATATATTAGAGAAAAGGCCTGGCAATGATTACATAATGTTCTGATGATCTTAAAAGAAAAAACAGAAAGAGAATAGGAATATATGGGGAGGAGGGAATGGATGCTGGGAGAAATAATTTCATATAACTGACATGTACAAGTAGAAGTCTATACAAACAAGGAGAAAGGTGTACAGGGTAGGAAAGGCTAATGCTTAAACCTCTTTCTCATCCAAACTGATCAAAGGAGGGAAGAATATACTCATGCATACACATACATACACAAACCACACACACAGAGTCGGATACAGAAATTTATTCCACTCAACAAGGAAATAGAGAGGAAAGATATTTGAATTATGGAGGGAGTATATTAATGAAGGGATTAGTCCTCAGCAAAACTAAGGTATGTATACAAATGTCCTTATTCTTTTTTGAGGTATAAAAGAATGGGAATATGAGAGAGGGTATCTATCAATTGGGGAATGGTATGTAAATGGTAAAAATGGTATATAAATGTTATATATATGTATACATATATATAAATAGTAAAGAAAAAGTCATGATATATAAATGTGATAGAATATTAGCGTGCTATAAGAAATGATGGAGTAGATGATTTCAAAAAACCTGGGAAAATTTATATGAACTGATGTAGAGTGGAGTGAAAAGAACAATATGTAAAATGATAATTTTGTAATGACTAAAACTCTGATCAATATAATTACCAACCACAATTTGAGGACTAATGATGAAATACTGCATCTACTTTATGATTTAGAGATGATTTAAAAATACAGAATGATTTGGGTGTTTGTGTTTTCCATTCGGCCATGGCCAATGCAGAAATTTGTTTTATCAAAAAAAAGTGTTTTGCTTGACTATACATCTTTGTAACACAGAACAGACAGACAGGCAGACACACAAATGAATAGAAGTGTTAAGAATTGTCAAGCTCTGAATGAGTTCAGGCTGGCAAAAGAGTTTAAGGACAACAAAAACACATTTTTTTTTTTTGGTTACACTGAGAGAAAATGGAAACTCAGAAAGGTTAGGAACTTTTGCTTGGGGGAAAGGGATAACTGACATCAGAGAAAAGACAGAACTACTTAATTCTTATGTTGTTACACTGATAATGACCACAAAAACGATAAGCAGGGAGTTTATGCACAAAAATATGTAAGGAGAGAGCAAAAGAGACCTTGGCTACCCTTCATGAATTCAAGTCACTTCACCCCAAAGAACTGGACAACCACAAAGTCAGTGTCACTGAAAGATCATGGGTACAAGAGAGGGATCACAAGACTGGAGAAAGGCAAATGTCCTGATTTTTAAAAAGAGGAAGATAACTGAGACTGCAAGCAATATAACCAGCGAAGAGGTTATTTGGCGAATCTCCAGAAAGAGAAGCAAGGATTACAAAACGATTACGAGGACTGCATGGCTTCGTTAAGAGCATGTCGTGCCGGGTAACTTCATCTTCCTTTTTGACAGGCTTACTAAACCAGCAGGTAAGGAGAATACTTTGAACATAATTTACCTAGATTTTAGCAAAGATTCTAATAAAATATCTCATAGTATTCTTATGGAAAAGATGGAAGGATGTGGGTCAGAGAATAATATAATCTGATGGATTTGGATCTGGTTAGATGGCTAGACTCAAAGGGCAGTTGTTAAAGGTTCAATGTCAACATGGCAACCTTCAGGGGAGTACACCAGGGATCTGTACTTGAATCTCTGCTTTTTCACATGTTTATCAGAGACTTTGGTAAAGGCACAGATGGCATGCACATCAGATTTACAGATGACACAAAGCTTAGGAGGATGGTTAATAGCCTGGATGACAAAGTTAGCACCCAAAAACATCTTGCCAAGCTACAGAGCATTGAACTGAATCTACAAAGATGAAATTTGATAGAGATACGCGTCTTGCACCTGAGTAAAAAAGAAAAATCGACTGTAAAATAAGATAAGGTAGGTATAAATAGTTAGCAGCTATTCTGAAAGGGATCTAATGACTTTAGGGAACTGCAAGCCGAGCTATGAGTGAGCAATGAAGTGATTGCCAAAAAAGCGAATTCCATCTTCTTCTCAATTTGAAGAAATCTAGCTTTCAGGAGCAAGATGGTGATCCCATTGCTCTCTACACTTGTCAGACCTCACCTGGAGCATGGTGTTCAGTTCTGGGGACCATAACTTAAGCAGGACATGGCTGAACTGGAGACAGTGTCCAGAACAGAGCAGCTAGGATTGTAAAAGGCCTTGAGTCCATGCCATATGGGGATAGTTTGAGAGAAGTAGGCATATATAACCTGGAAAAAAGGAAGGCTGTGGAAAGGGAGTAGAGAAAGGCACAAGACAGATACTTCATGTATCTGAAGAACTCTATATGGAGTGGAGATTGTAATTGTTGAGCCCCAGAGGGTAAATCAGCAGCAAAATGTGGAACTTATAAAAAGGCCAATTTAGACTTGTTTTTTTTCAGGTTTGTTGATAGATAATAGATTATTTCTTTATTGGCAGGCAACAACAAAAGATCACTACAAAAGACAAAACAGCTTTCACAAAACAAGAAGTAATAGAGAACTGACTTCATGACAAAGAAGTCCTGGTTTTAAGTGTCTCTTCTGACATACTGGTTATGTGACTATGGGCAAGTTAACTCTCAGTGCTCTAAGCAACTCTGAAACTATAAATTGCAGAGAAGGTACCAATTTGAATTGGCAAAGGGAGTTTCCGCATCTGGGAGCACTCTATTCCAATGAACCACAAGTCAAGTCCCTATTCTTATATATACTTTACTATTACAAAAAAAATGCAGGACTAATTTTGCATTTTAAAAGCAATGTTGTGGGTCAAGCTATATAAATGTTACAGCAGAAGATGAGGGAAAGTGGTACTCAGTAATTAAAAAATGTACTGTAGCAAACCTAGTATGCATATAATTTTTGCCTAAAAATTATTGTAGATTGATTGGGGGAAATATCAGGGCAGACAAAAATAGGTATGAGCTATCCTGTCTCTTCAGCAACTCTGAGACCCTGTGAAAGTGATACTCCATCCCCTTCTACCTGCCCCCTGCCTCAATGTCTTTGATTATTGCCATTCCCAATGCTTAGAATATCTTCCATCCATACCATCTCTACTTACTAAATTCTTACCCATTCGTCATAACTCAGCACAAATGCCACCTCCTTCATAATCCTTCCCTAATCATAGACAGGAACTATATTTCCTTTCTCAAAATTATTATTCCTTTCTTAAACCTTATTTATCACTTTATTCGTCCCTTTGCTGTGTACTTATGTTCAATTCTGTATATCTTTATGTATGGATGTCATCTCCCAATTAGAATATAAACTCCATGAAGGCAGGACCCTCTTCTTAATATCTGTATTCTCCTAATGCCTAACACAATGCTCTGAACATTGTAGGTATTTAATAAATATTTGCTGAATTAAATTAAGAGCAAGAGATATACACTTATTAGAGGTATTAAGTAATATAACTGACTTTGAACAAAATGACGTAACTTATAGAGATCCTCTTCAAAGTTGTCACCCCAGGAGACCATATGCTTACTCAAACATATTGCCATTGCCCAAAACATCTTTGGAATGCCTCCTTTGGAACAGCCTTCAAAGACTATACAGGATATTCTTCTGAATCCTCAATAACAGCAAAAAAAGTTTTGAGGTGGATTTAATTTTTAGTAAGAACCAAAAGTTCCTTAGAAATAAGTCTGGTGAATCAGGTGGGTGTTCAACCTGGGTTTTACTAATCTTGTTATAAAAAAGTGTGACTCTAAGGTCATAAGACTTTTTCATGTGTTTCTCATTAACTGACTTTAAAGGCGATTTCATAAGAGTAGCCTTTGCTTAAAAAAAACAAAAAAATGCATTGTTACTTATAATCACACCTCATACTTTTGAGTTACAAAGCACCTTTCTTTTTCTAAGTCAAAAGTGTTTTCCAAAATAATTCATTTAATTCTCAAAAAAAAAAAAGTATGGAAAGGGCAAATCTTATCCTCATTTTAAAAAAAAAATGGCCTAAAGTGAAGTTCAGAGAGTAAATAAATTATTTCTATTATCCAATGAGAAAGAAGCAGAGTTCTGACATCCTTTGACTCCCCATTTAATATTCTATGATGAATTTTATACCTTAAGTACTCAAGCTTTATACTCCTTGAAAAATGGCATCATAAGGGTACAAGGTAGTATTTTATTATTTATGGAGGAAGACCATAAAATATTATTATATACCTAAAATACTATGGAGGATTATTTAAATTGCTACAAATTCAAATATAGTCCTATATAGAGTTCCTGTTTCTTCACACATGCAATGATACTTAATTCAAAGGGTTCTATTTTTTTTTTCAGATACACCCACCAGCACAAGTCCTATTTGGGTCCCACTTCTACAAGAGATGACATTTTGACAGGAACTTTCTATAAGTAAATATCCTTTCATTTTATTTTAGGAAAATTTCCAGTTGAGGAACAAAGTATTCATATGAAACGTAGGTGCAGAAAGTGAGATAGAGAACTTTGTTGGAAGAATTACAGACGTTAAACCTATGAGGTTTCAGAAATCTAACAGATGTAAGGGAAAGGAGAGAAGATAATAATATAAAAGTTAATCTGCATATAATTCCAAGATAATTTTTGTAGAAGAGAAATGAAATCTGAATGTCTATTGTGATTCACTGATTCAATCAAAAG
>CM053587.1:96993919-97004208 GCA_028646515.1 Pseudochirops corinnae | reverse complement strand
AGAGATGACATTTTGACAGGAACTTTCTATAAGTAAATATCCTTTCATTTTATTTTAGGAAAATTTCCAGTTGAGGAACAAAGTATTCATATGAAACGTAGGTGCAGAAAGTGAGATAGAGAACTTTGTTGGAAGAATTACAGACGTTAAACCTATGAGGTTTCAGAAATCTAACAGATGTAAGGGAAAGGAGAGAAGACAATAATATAAAAGTTAATCTGCATATAATTCCAAGATAATTTTTGTAGAAGAGAAATGAAATCTGAATGTCTATTGTGATTCACTGATTCAATCAAAAAAGGATTTTATGGGCAGTACTAAGGGAAGCCAAGGCATTACCCCTATTCAGAATAAGAAGGTGGAAAGCTACAACTTATAGGATGATATGAGTCACATTTTAACCTAACTTTTAAAAAGATAATTTAATATTATATATACATACATAAAAGCCAGAAATTTCAATCAGCATAACATAAGGGTTTCCTTTGTTTAAAATCAAATGAAACTCTCTAGTGGACAGTACCACCAAGATGGAAGTCAGTTTTTAGATTTTGCCTTGGTCATGTTAATGTCTTATCCTAGCTATGCTGTCCCAGGTTTTATTCACTTTGTAAGATCCTACTGAAAGAAAAAAGGATGAAATGTATCCATTTTCTGGATAGTTTTCTGGGAGAAAGCAATCATCTTTAACAGAGAACATTCAGAAGATTAATTAAGAACACAAACCTCTTCTCTCTGGTAGAAGTACAACTAAGGTGACTTCAACTTCATAAAGTACTGTGCCATCTCAGAATGCTTGTCCCTTTAAGAGAAAAAATCCTGAGGGCCTGTCATTCTCTCTTTTAAGAACCTGGATAACTTCAACTGAGCTCAAAAAAATTCGAAATACATAGGTAATATAAAGGAAATAGATTATAACTGAAGAAGTAAAAAATTAATCATAATTTCAATATTCTGTGCTTTTCCAGAGGCAGTAAGACCTACTAGGTCGAGTACAGGGCTGGGAGTGAGACAAGTTCTAATCACAGCTTCCAGAATGACTGGCGGCATAGCTATGGTGCCTACACTCCCTGGTCTATAAAATGAGGTAATTTAATAGCAACCTGCCTACACAATAATCCTTTGATGTGAACTAATTAATGATTTCACAGGGCAATACTTTTAAAAGACTAATGCTCTGGAAAATGTATGATCTTTCAACTAAAAAAAAATAAACCCCTCCAAACCTACACACTTTGGAGCCTACCCTGATACAAAAAAAAAATTTTTTTTTTTTGGTCTTTTTCCCTGTTCCTCCCCTCCAATTAATTTCAGACTCTTATCACCTCTGCCTAGATGACGATCTGTTTTGATACCAAAGTCGCCAACAAAAGCGATTAGAAAGGAAATGGTGAAACTGACCAGCCAAGAGAAAGTGGATACATTCGTGCCCTGCTTGGGCAAGGACTGGGAATCTGAGGGAAGAAAAACGTGGCACTGGTGCTAGTGACCCGCCTATACGTTAAAACTCGATCAAATCTTTAACCCCTGCCCCCTGCCGGGGTGGGGGCAGGGACTGAAGATTCTGGGTTCGGTTTCTGCTGGGCCGCCAGCTCGGCTTGCCCTCGGGGGCCCCTAGGCCCCCGCCCCGGGCAAAGCGGGAGGGTGCCCGATGCTCGGACTTCACCTTCGCCTCCCCAGGGGAGCTCCCTACCCAGGGGACCCAGTTCGAAAAGCCGAGGCCCCACGTGCAAAAGTTGTTCGGGGCGTCGGGGTCACCAGCCCAGAAGCGGGGCTCGGCCCCGGGCCCCGCAGCTCCTGCACCGCCCCCTCCTCCCGCGGCAGCGGGCCGGGCCGTGATGGCCACCTTCCCTTAGGAGCGGCAGCCCGGGGAGGTCCGGCCCAAGCCTGTCGCCCATCGCTCTATGGCCCGCCCTTACCTGACCCTTCGGGCCCCTGAGACGCTCGGACGCTCTCGTGGACGCCCCCAGCCCCCGCCTCCGCCGGAGACAGGGCCGGGGGCCGAGAAGCCAGGGAGTGGGTTACGGGGACGGCTCGGGTCCTACAGCGACTCCGGTAGTGGCGGTGCCGGTTCGGCGAGACGGGAAGCGATAGGAGTCAAACCCAGCTGAAAGCGCTCGGGCTGAGTCTCGGCAGCCTCGGATCCTGAGCGGCGAGGGAGCGATCGCAGCAGGCGTGCAGCCCCTAGCTGCGAAGGCGCTGCCGGAGGCCGCCGACGCTGCCCCGCCCACTCCACCTCACCCGCCCAGCCCTGCCAGGCCTTCACCCCGCGGGGGCGGTGTCGCAGGAGCTAGGCCAGGGGACCAGGCGAGGGGCACGTCCCAGGAAGACCCTGGGAAACTAGGGGTTTTGTTTGTAGTTGTGGTCGGTCTTAGCGCTTATCTGGCCCTGTTGCCAAATGCAACTTCTCTGCCAACGCGGAGTGCTCGATCCAAACCTAGCACGAGTCCGGAACTAACTTGATTGGGTTCTTTAGTTTCTGAAAGATCGAAGCGGATATTCTCCACGCGCAGAACAAATATCTAATGGTCGGTATACTGGTATCCATTTAGACCCCCGCTTCCCACTTTCTCTCTTGGTCAAAGTCCTCTTTATAACTAGTAACACTCTCACTCACTCCCTGCAGTTGAGCAATCAGGATTAACCTTTATGCAGTTCTTAAAGTCCCTTCTACAACCGAGGACCACTCAACCACAAGGACCAACGCCCTAGTAGTTCATTACCTCTAGCCTTGCTTATGCGATAGTCCTATATGGTACTCCTCTCGATGATAAAGTGTTATTCTTAAAAGTACAAGACTAACATGCCATATCCCTACTCAGGAAACTCCATTGGCTTTCTAATACCTCTAGGAACAAATATAAACTTCTAGTTGTAATTTTATAGAATCATATAAGAAAAGGCAGCGCGCCCCATTCACTCTACCCTAGTTCTGGCCAGTCCCGCAGCCATTTTCTAGGAGAGCAATCCAGATGAGACATAACCTGGCAACTACCTCTTCAGGTGCTGCTGACCTGATTCCTTAGCTGATGAAGCTACACATCCTGAAAGCCTAGAAAAGGAAGAAACGCCCAAATCTTTGGCATCATCCAATGGCTCAGCATAGGAAATGAATATAATTTTATTTATTATTTATTGATTGATTTTTATTTTATTTATAAGAAACTATTAAAAGCTGTTTTGCTGCTGCACCCTAAGAACTACTGGGCTTTTTCATTGGATTTGCTCTTGAAACCTTCCATGTGTATTGTGTTCCTCTTTTTACAATGTAGGCTCCTTGAAAGCAAGAAACTGCCTTACTTTTCTATCTGCATCCTGAGCCTTTTCCACTGTTACACGTTAAATTTACAAGTTAAATGCCTTCCCTTATATAATAAATGCATTTTCATCGATTCATGAATAAAATATTCATTATCAAATATTCAGCATCGATTTATAGCTGGAAGGAGTTTTGGGGATCTTGTAGACCAGTTAAGTGACTTTGACCAAGGTCATCCAGATAATAAGTAACAAAGTTAGGTTTGGAACCCAGGTCCTCTGACTCCAAATTCATTGTTCTTACCGTGCTATCATAGTGCCTCTCTCTTTAAAACCTTTTACAGTTTTTCTCCAAACTATCTTTCCAATTTTTTTTTACATATTATTGTCTCCTACACAAAATTGTTCAGCCAAATTGGCCTTCTTACTGCTTTTCACACAGGACACTACATCTCCTTGCTTTGTGCCTTTGCCTTAGCTGTCCCTCATGCCTAGCATGCACTCTCTCCTCACCTCTGCTGCTTAGAATTGCTAGTTTCCCTCAAGACAGCTTAAGCATCACCTACAAAATCAAAAACAAAACAAAACAAAACAAAAAAACTTTCTTGGTCTCTCCAGCTGCTACCAAAATTATTTTGTAATCTACTGCACATCTTGTTTCTCCTAATAAATTGTAAGCTCCCTGAGAGCAGGAAGCATTTCATTTTTGTCTTTCTATTCCAGCAAAGGACCTGGCTCCAATTAGAGTATAAACTCCTTGAGTTTTCTTTATAGTAAACACTCAATTAATTTGTATTGATTGATTAATTGCCCCCTTCCATCCCCTCCATAAATCTCTTAATGTCCTTTCTTCAAAGGGTGCTTTGGTTCTTGTAGGGAAGCAAAATGCGCATGTAGATAAGGAGTGAATTTTTTTTTTGGAGGGGACAAGGCAGGGGAATTGGGGTTAAGTGACTTGCACAAGGTCACAAGGGTAGTAAGTGTTAGGTGTCTGAGGTCACATTTGAACTCAGGTCCTCCTAAATCCAGGGCCAGTGCTCTATTCACTGCCCCATCTAGCCACCCCAGGAGTGAATATTTTGCTTTAGTAGCAATTCCCATATTCCAGTGTATGAGTAACCTCTGTGTGCAGAGCATTACAAGATCATAATTTCATTGCTTAAAGTCTTTGTCTTCCTTGAACTCTTTCCAGCATCTGACAATGGGAACCACGGCATCCTATTGGACACTCTCTTCTCTCTTGGCTTTGTAGATGTTTCCTGTCCCATTCATTTTACTACCTTTCTGACTGTAAGAGTAACAGATAGAATCCTGGGAAAGAGGGCTGTTACCACCTTTACACAAGCCAGCAACATTCTTTTGTGACAATTCCTTCTCTGAGGCAAGTAAGACCAAAAAAATGGGGAAAGATGGGTCTTAATAAACCAAGCAATTCAGAATGTTATGGGGGCAGTTCAGGAAGGGAAGAACAATTGAGCACTCAAAAGTGAAGCTCATGATTCTTTGGGTTTCTTTAGAGTCACTAGAAAGGAGCCGTAGGACTGATATTAGCCATCTTGGACCTTAAGTCTGGGTATGATGAAGACAGGAATTTGAATGGAGAGTTCATGTTTGTGCTGAGTACTTAGGACTTGATGGACATGTGTGGAGTGGGAGGAATCCTATAGGAAAGAGAAGAGTATAGCATAAATGAAAATCACTTATGACTGCTTTCTGTGTGTAGTATGGAGATGGAGAAAGAATTAAAGCTTTGAGTTAATTCAGGTCCAGTCTCTGACAGGTATTGGCTGTGTGACTCTGAACAAGTCATTTGACTTCTTTTTGTACCAGACAGCTCTCCAAAACTTTAAATTGCAGGAAAGATGCTTTCCTGCATTGGCTGAGGGGATTTCCTCATAAAAGAATTCCTAATACTAGTGAAATCACAGGTCCAGTCCCTCAACTATTCTGGATTCTACGAATGTGATTCTTGAGTTGTATTTTGTTACTTTATATTCCATTAAAAAAACTATAGCAACTCAGAATATGAAGTTTTACTATATATTCCTGCATGTCAAGTAATAGATTAAATCCAACATTATATCATCAATGCATTAGTTCCCCAATCCTTATCATACATATTTGGAAGAAACCTTCCTACTGAGTATAGATAAAATTAAGTATTTTAATATGCCTACTAAAATCAACTATTAGCATGGGTGTATTTTAGGTTAACTCATTTAACTCCTATATGATGATTTTTTAAAGAATAATATATTTACTAAATTTGAATAGTCACAAGGCCTGGGGTCTAATCTTGATTCTGATATTTACTAGTTATGGGACCATAGGCTTAACCTCTCACATTCTTTGACAGCAACAGTTGTACTATATACCACCTGGGTGCTATGAGGATAACACTTTTTAAACCTTCAAGTACAATAGAAATGTGAACTATTAAACTAATCCCTCCATCTACCTACCTACCTTACATATTTCCCAACAGATTGTTCTGTCCATACTTGGGCCTTGCATAGCACTTTGTTCCTATACTCACGTGTGTACACACACACACACACACACACACACACACAAACACACACATACATATATATACATACCATGTATATACATCAACAGTGTCACATAAACACAAACATATGCATATATGTATTTTATATACATACATATATGTGTGTATGTGTATATATATATGTACATATACACACACACACACACACACACACACACATATATATATATATATATATATGTATTTGCATATGTGCAAAAAAATCGCTGCTTCTGGCCCCACTTTCTTGTGGCCAGCTCTGCTACATCTTCCCTCAGGGTTCCAGAGCACTCTAAATAGTCTGGGGTATCTCTGTTCTCTGCCATAGCTCAAATCTCCACAGGCTGTATTCCTCCCATTTTAGGAGCCTAGCAGCTAGCATGTCATCAATTGGTTTTTACAAGGTCTATTTACTTCACTGATACAGCAAGAAAAAATGTACAAACATTTTCTGAGCAAGACCCTGGGGGCATAATTAATGTCTAGGGGTGGGTGGGTGGAGTAAGATAATTAGCTCAGTTCCTACTTAATGAAACCAAGTTCATGTCCACATGTGGTATGACTGCTGGATGATTCCTTCTGCTGGACTGGATTCCCAAAGGTCATTCCTGAAGCACTCTCTTTGTTCCTTGGTGCTGGCAGTAAAACCCTGCCTGGATCTGATTCTCAGATTCCTACAGTTTACTCTCCCAAGGTTAGAGACTCCACTCTCTTCAACAGATGCTGCAAGCTAAGTAGTCACCAAAAAGCCACAAAAGTGAATAAGGCAGAGACCATAGTTGAAGCTGACAAGGCTTTTTGAATGTCTCTATAGCCAATCAAATGCCAAATCTTCAATACATGGTTAGTCAACCAAAACCAGTTATGGACTCTACTTGCTCCAGCCTATATAAAGGCCCTTTCCTTATATATCATTATAATTCTCCTGGAAGCAGCCCCCTAGCAACTTCCCCAGGGGAGACCTCACCTTATCAAGTCGTTGGCATCTATCTGCATATTCACCATACCCCTGTTCATTTCAAAAATGAAAATAAGACCTTGTTACAATTGAAAGAGTTCAGTTTTTGAAGTCAGAGAACCTGGGTTCAAATCTCACCCTTGATGCTTATTACCTATGTAACCATGAGCAAGCCAATCAGGTTCCTTAGGCTTTAGTTTCCTCATCTGTAAAATAAAGAGATTGGATTAGATGGCTTCTGGGGTCCCTTTCAGAACTAGATTTTTACACTTGCCATGTTGCTCTACTAAATTGTAAATGCTTTAAGGACAGAAAGTTGTGTCTAATTAATCTTTGTACATGCCCCAGTACCTAGGATAGTGCTCAGTACATAGCAGGTCCTCAATAACTGAATCAAATAACAAATAATTTAAGTCACTAAATCAACTTAAATCTGTGTTATGCAGGTCATAATACTCCTCACTTCGTAGTTTTTTTTTTTAAAGTAAATACTTCAGAAGAAGTTTTGAATAACTAGGTCAATGGTCTGTCACTGTGAATGCTCCTAGTTTGAAAGGGATTACATTTCCTTTCTCTTTTCCAAACTGTTATCAGTACCTTTCAATGAGACTTTTGCCCTATTTTCAGAATTAATTAAAATCAGTTTATAGTGGAAAAAATTATATAGTGGAAACTAAGGAACAGAGAGTGCAGTGGAGAATCTCATGACTAATATATTGTCTTTCCAAAACAATCCAGACAAAGGTAATTTGAGGATGACATTTCTCACTCAGGCAATACCACAGTGTCTGGCAACAGAGTAGTCTGAAGCACTTAGCTCCTTACTCTTTTCTCTCTCTTTCTCTCTCTCTTTCTCCCTCTCTCTCCTCTTGCTCCTCCCCTCTCCTCCTCCTCCTCTTCTTCCTCCCACTCTCCTCCTCCTCCTCCTCTCTTTCCATCTCTCTCTCTCTCTCTCTGTCTTTGTCTCTCTCCCTGTCTCTGTCTCTCTTATGCACACACACACACACACACACACACACACGCACAATGATATATATATTTGTAAGTGGCTAAACAGAGATTTGCCTAATATTTCCAAGTCTGCTGCCCAAGGTATCTTAGAAACTAAGTATGATAAAGAAATCTACAAAAATAGCAGTTTTCACCTTGATACATATCGTTTAATACATCCCTGTGTCCCAGCCTCCTTTCTGTCATTTCTGTTACTGAAGGCAAGAATCACCAGGATCCAGTCTAGCATTCAAATAATATGTCATTTTTTATTGAAATAGTTTCATTTGTTATTCTGCCACTTAGAGAAGTTCAATTCTGGTTATTCTGAAGAAAAGAGTTCTAGTTTGAAGCCAACTTTACATAATATGCTGCAGATAACAAATTCTGAGATTATTTTTTTCAGGGCAAAGATTTAGAAATATTGATCCTATGAAACTGAAAGATGATTTAAATGGTAAACTAAAACACATTTTGCTCTTTAATAGCAGTTTAGAGTGGCAAGAAGAGAAATGGGTTGAGGTTAGGCTTCTGCTATCTGTTGTGTCACTGGCTAGTTGGATTATGTCAAGTCAAATACTGAGTCTCTCTGGACCTTAGCTTTTTCATACATAAAATGCTTTATGAAATTTGAGTTTTAGAAAGGACTTTAAAAGTATTATCTTACCCTCTTTCCCTGTTCTTTTCTATAACATCCCTGACAAGTAGTCATCTTTCCTCTGTGTCAGCACTTCCAATGACAAAGCACTGTTCTGCAAGGCTACCTATTCCACTCTTGGACACAACTAATTATTAAAGGTTCTTCCTCATCTTGGGCCTAAATTTCTCTCTAACTTTGACCCCTCTTAGTTCTGTCCTCTAGAGTAATACAAAATAAACTCAGTCAGTCTTCTACATGCTAGTCCTCCAAAAATTCAGCTTTTGTGGCCCTTTGTAGTTTTCTTTTCCTTTAGTAATTGGTAGCTAGCATTTATATAGCATTTTAAGTATTTTTTTCATTTACTATCTCATTTGATATTGATGTTAACCCTGTGAGATAAGTGCTTCACATTTTAGGAAAGCAAAGCAAAGAAAGCAAACAATTTGCCCACTGTAGTCCTATAGCTAGCAACTGAGGCAGGATTTGAATGTAAGTCGTGCTGACTATAAGCCCAGTGTTTTACATTATGCTATCTGAATCCTCCATGCTCTTTCTATCATTCTAAGACTTTTACAATGCCCATCCCCACTAGTTTACAATGTTAATCAGTCTCTTCTGGATACATTCTAGCTCTAGTCCCTCTCAAATGTTATATCAAAGACTGAATATAATACACAAGATATTGACTGATCAATGGATAGCACTGGAGGATTATTACTTCCTCCAGCCATGAATATTGTTCTGTTTAATGTAAACAGTTTTTTTTTAGCTGTTGAACTTGAGCTCAAACAAAAACCTTAGGTTTTACACAGACACACACAGAGACACACACACATGCCATTGTCATGCCATATTTCCTTGGTCCTGTGGTTGTCCAATAGGTACTTTTTCATGATGAAATGTGGACTTTACCTTTATTCCTATTAAATTGCATTTTATTGGCTAAGTGTTCTAGGTATGTCACTTCCCAATTCTGGGCCTTCATTTCCCTCATCTGAATAATGAGAAAGGGGATTAGAATGGATGATCTGTAAAGTCTACTCTTGCCTTAATGTTCTGTGATTCTTTCATCCAGTGCATTAATTATGTCCTCTCCGCCATATTTGTGTAATCTTCAAATTTGATAAATGCGCCTTCTTTTTCTTCAAAACAGTTACTGATGGTGTAACTAGGTAGTGCAGTGGATAGAGCAACAGTCCTGGAGTCAGAAGGACCTGAGTTCAAATTCAGCTTCAGACACTTACTAGCTGTGCAACTCTGGGCTGGTCACTCAACATGGATTAAGTGTTCAAAAAATGTTACCAACGTCGAACAGGATAAAGCCAAATCGCAAGTTACCAATAAGTTGCTATCAGAGATTTTGTAAGTCTTCTGGCCATCAGATTGCTGTTTGCCATGCTATTGTTAAATGGTGAACTTTTGCCCAATCTTCTGGCATTCCAGTAAAGGTTATTTTGAAGAACCTTGCCATCTTTTCTTATTTTTTTCTGGCTATATGTCTGTAATGGTAATGAAATCTGGAGATGCCCCTGTATTGGCTTGGTTTTTGGGTTGAATGTTAAAACCCAGAGCTTGTGAATCCCACTTGTGGGATGGACTTGTTGACGTGAAGAGAGGGCTGAACTGGGAGGAGATGTGAATTGGGAGAGAGGCCCAAGCCTAGAGAAGGCCAGACGGACTCTGGGAGAGCAATATCCAGTATCGTGGAGTCTGAGTTGCTGAGAGAAAGACTGCTGAGAGCCCATTGGAACTGCCCAGGACTTTTGAGAACTGCCAAGAACTGAGGGAGCATGGCTGTGATGCCAGTATCTTGTCTGTCTGTTTTGATGTTGTTTTGCCAGATTCACCTGCTGGTGAAGGACAGTGCTGCTGTTGTAGAGGTCCTGGAACCT
>CM053587.1:96949625-96993419 GCA_028646515.1 Pseudochirops corinnae | reverse complement strand
TCAACGCGAGAGCCCTGGCCTGAAAACAATCGCTCAATCCCCCTGCTTTCTGCAGGCCGCGGGGAGCTACAACGCAGAGGCGGGTGCAAAACCTCTGCCTTTCACTTTTCCACTCTGGAGACCTTTCAGCCAGACCGCTTATCTCCCCATTTTGCAATCCCCACTTGCAGCTGGTGCTAATCCGCAGCTAGTGCTAATCCTCCACTCACCTGAAAGGCTCTTCTGCCGCCCCCAGGCGCAGCTGCAGCTTCAGGCCAGGCTGGCTTCGCTTTGCAGTGCTGATATGGTTCCTCGTAGCCGAGCTGACTTTAGTGGGAAGTATCCTTGTGTGCGTTTTGGAGTTGTAGGATTGGTTTAGAGTCCTATTTTATGGGTATTTTGGGGTGGCTATGTGAGAGCTTCGATATGTTGCTGCTGCTACACCGCCATCTTGGCTCTGCCCCCTTATTTTACTTTTGAAAAAAATATTTTTATACAATTTGTTTTTATAACATTGATATTTCCCAACCTATCTATTCTTTTTTCTCTTAGAGAGCCATCCCTTATAATGAAGAATAAAAAAAATAAAAAAGAGAAAAAAATGAGCGAAACTAACATATATAAAAAAAATCTAATGCTCATCCACTGTTCTGTATCCAAAGTCCCTCACCTCTGCAGAGAAGTGAGGGCAAGTACTTTCTCATGTCTCATCTTTGGGGTTAAGTGTGCTTATGATAATTTCAAAGCACTCAATTTCAATTGTTTGGCAGCAGTCATTGCATATATTGTTTTTCTGTTCTGGCATAGTTCATTTTGCATTAGTTCATGGTAATCTTTTCACGTTTCTCTGTATTAGACAACATAGATTTAATTCATGGTTTACTATGTGTGTGGGAAGGGCAAGCATTTATTAAGTATCTCTGTCTGCAAAGTATTGTGTTATATACTTTACAAATGTTATCTCATTTGATCCTGGGACTGAAATATTGGGGAGTGTAAGGATGACAATACCCAGCATGATAGAGTTCAGATTGAAGGAATATAGCCTAGTGAGAAAAGAAGACATTGCTGCCCTGGACACCCACTTTAAATGGAGATTCTAGGAAGAGTTGTCTAATCAGAGGAAGGAAATGCAGAGGAGAGCTTACTTCTCAAGTATGAGTTCCAATGTTAAAGTGAGTTTCTAGGGTGAAGTTTCTGGGAGTGTGATCGAAAGATCTGAATTGTAGTCTGATTCTTAGAGGTATAGTCACATGTTGGACATCTCCCTCCAATGTGGCATCCTGGCAAATTTCTGCCTACCATCATCATTGCTCTCAGGCAATATTCCTCATATTCACAATTTCTTACAACAGTGGTATGAAACTCAAATAGAAATAGGGCCACTAAACCTTACATAAGGATCTCTACTAGTTGCAAATAGAAAAGCATATATTAACATTATCAATGTCCTATTGTAATTTGTATTTATTTTGTTAAATGTTTCCTAATCACATTTTCATAATCATGAAAAACATTTTCATGTTAGCCATGTTGAAAAAGAAAACACAAGTCAAAAAAATTCCAAGAGTAATAAAGAAAGTACAAAATAAACATGCTTCAATCTGCATTTATATGCTACCAGTTCTTTCTCTGGAGGTATATAATATTTTTCATCATAAGTCCTTCAGAATTTTTTTTTGGATCATTGTATTGCTGAGAATAGCTAAGTCATTCACTCTTGATCATTGTACAATATTGCTGTTTCTGAGTACAGTAGTCTCCTGGTTCTGTTTATTTCAGTTTGCATCAGTTCATCTAAGTGTTCCTAGGGTTTTCTGAAACCATATTCCCTGTCATTTCTTATAGCACAATAGCATTACCTCTTAATCATATACCACAACTTGTTCAGTCATTCCCCAGTTGTGGGGCATCCCCTTGATTTCTAATTCTTTGCCACAAAAGCTGGCACAAAAAGCTGCTCTAAATATTTTCGTACATATAAGTATTTTTCCTTTTTCTTTGATCTCTTTGGAGTATAGACCTAGTAGCAGTATTTTGGGGTGGAACGGTATACACAGTTTTATAGCCCTTTGGACATAATTTTAAATAGCTCTCCAGAATGGTTGGATTAGTTCACAACTTCGCCAACGGTGCATTAATGTCTCAATTTTTCCACGTTCCCTCCAATATTTGTCATTGTCATTTTCTATCATATTTGCCAATCTGATAGTGTGCAGCAGTATCTCAGAGCTGTCTTAGTTTTCATTTCTCTAATCAATAATGAGTTAGAGCATTTTTTCATTTAACTATAGTTTTATTTTTACTACAAATGATTTCTTCTGGCAATTACTTTTATCAATCGGGGGATGACTTGTATTCTTGTAAATTTCTCTCAGTTCTCCATAATATTTGAGAAATGGGGCCTTCATCAGACAAACTTGCTATAAACATTGACCCCAGTTTTCTGCTTTCCTTTTAATCTTGGCTACTTTGGTTTTGTGCAAAACCTTTTTAATTTGATGTAATCAAAGTTATCTGTTTTAGATCCCATAATGCTTTCTATCTCTTCTTTGGTCATAAAGTCTCTCCTTATCTGTAAATCTGACAGGTAAAATGTTCCCTGCTTGCCTACTTTCCTTATAATACCACCCTTTATGTCTAAATCACATACACATTAACTTTATTTCAGTATATGGAGTGAATGTTGGTCTGCTTACGCACCTCATCACCTGAAGAAGGCCGAAAACCTAGACCAGTCAATCAGGGAGAATGATTTGAGTCCTTCTGGACAGACATACCAATAATGCTTTGTGATGCTCTCTGAGTGAACCCAAAAATCCTCCTGCTATATCAGCAACCACAAGACCAGATGGAGCTTGCACAGAAATCCTTAGTCAGGGGGCACTTCCTTGCTTTATGGAAACTATAATTTTGGCTACAAAGGAGGACAGATCCTGAATCAGGGCACTTCCTTGCTTATTGGGAATTGTAGTCTTAGCTGACAGAAGGCCAGACATCCTGAATCAGAGTGGTCTTCTTTGATTCATTGTTTTATATCTGTGCAGACTAACCCGAAAGTGAGCTCAGTTTACAGCTGTAGTTCCCATGCATTTATATGCATGTCCACTCACTTTGAAAGAAATACATACATATGCAGCCTAATTCTGTTTGTCTTTCTTAGACCAAACTCCAGAAGTTGACACTGGTTTCTGTCAAACTACTTTCCAGTTTTTCCAGGAATTTTTGTCAAATAATGATTTCTTGTCCCCAAAACATGGATCTTTGGATTTGTCAAACATTAGATTTCTATGGCCATTTATTGCTGTGTACAGTGATCTACTATATAGGCTTAGATATTCCACTGATCCGCCACTCTATTTCTTAGCCAATACTAGACTGTTTTGATGATTACCACTTTATAATACACTTTGAGATATGGAACTGTTAGTCTACTTTCTTTCACATTTTAAAACAATTGGCTCCCTTGATATTCATGACCTTCTATTTACCCAGATGAATTTTGTTACATTTTTTCTAGGTCTTTAATTTTTTTTTGATTAATATGGCACTGAATAAATAAATTAATTTAAGTTATTGTTTCAGTTGTATCCAACTCTTTGTGAACCCATTTGGGGTTTTCTGGGCAAAGATAGTAGAGTGGTTTTCTATTTCTTTCTCTGGCTAATTTTACAGATGAAGAACTGAGGCAAACAGGTTTAAATGACTTGCCCAAGGTCACATATCTAGTAAATGTCTGAGGCAGTTTAGGTAGAATTGTCATTTTTACCACATTTACTTGACCTACTAATGAACAATTGATATTTTCACAATTGTTTAGATCTGACTCTATTTGTGTAAAAAGTGTTTTGTAATTGCGTTTATATAGTTCTTGGGTTTGTCTTGGCAGGTAGGCTTCCAAGTATTTTACATTGTCTGTAATTATTTTAAAAGGAATTTCTTTTGGCATCTTTTGCTGCTGGATTGTGTTGGTAATATATGGAAATGCTGATGATTTATTTTATATTCTGCGATTTTGCTGAAGTTGTTAATTATTTCAACTAGGTTTTTAGTTGATTCTCTAGGATTCTGTAAGTATACCATCATATCATCTACAAAGAGTGATAATTTTATCTCCTTATAACCTATTCTAATTCTTTCAATTTGTTCTTTTTTTATTGTTATAGCTCTCAATTACAATGTAATCTGGTTTGTACTTAAAGTGCTGCAGGTGCTATGAATGCAACTACATTTTTTGACATCTGTAGTATAGAATAGTAACAAACCATTGTTTTGGTGTAACAAAATTTCCTTAGCTATTCACCAATCAAGGATCCATCTTCTTAACATCAACAGTAGACCAGTATTATTGTATCTGAGGTATGAAATATAAATCTACAAAGAATTAAAAGTAAATATCCTTTGAAAAGCAATAAAAAACATGTGGTAGGTATATATAATCAATAGGAAATCCTGAAGAATCTCAGGAGCAAAAGATGTCATCAAGGTATTGTGAGATAAGAAGAGAAGATGGATGGGAAAGGTAGTGATGTTGAGGGATTACAGTTGAGCAGCCAGAGTGCTCTACTGGTACCCTTTTGTTGTCAGGAGAAAATGATGAAGGCTTATATTGTGTTGCACAGAACCCTAGTGGATAACTTATGAGAAGATATGTACAAGACTGACTCAGGATGGGAAGGCATGAATGGGTTACAATTTAAATCACTGGGAGAAGTCTCAAATCATCAAGATCACAGATCAATTAGAATATTTGGGCATAGTCAATAGCTTTTGTGATCATCATCCATAGTATGATGTATGCAAAACCCCTAGCATGGAGGAGGGAGGGGTGTGTTTGTGTGTGTGTATGTGTGTGTGTGTGTGTGTGTGAATCTATGTGTGTTTGTGTATTAGTTAACTAAAAGGGCCTCTGAAATCCTAAGGATTAATGGACTCCCCTTATCTAAATCTGGCCTAGCCACATTATTACAATACTACAGTCTTAATCAGAAAAATAATAGACAGGTAGATAGGCCCTCACTGGCATATTTGTCATCTTTGTCATCTCTAGCATGCAAAACACCATGTAACGATAATGCGGAAAGTAATGGGTCTGGCTCTTACTGAACTATCCAGAGTGTATATCTAAATTACTGTTGTTTCTTTCAGAATAGTCATTTGAAGAGGCTTTTATCAGGATTTCAGTGATGCTTCCCTTGTTCCAAAAGAGTTTGGGAATTGAACTTCTGAGTCTAAACCTGACACATCCTTGTGCATATTCCCAGCAGCAAGAAATATGCATCTTTGGAAAGTGGATTTGATTTTGAAAGCATCCCAAAGAGATTTAGAATCAAGGCTGGCGAATGAGGTGAGTGAACAAGCTGGATAAATTTATTTAAAGTCTAAAATGAAATGTGACTACAGAGGAATGAGAATAATTGTCTTGTTTTTCATAAATTGGCTCCAAAGGGACTTCCAAAAGAAAAGTCCCCAAAGTGTTTTGAGCCATCACAGCATTGCTCCCTTAAGTTTACAGCCTGTCATAGGTACTGCTTTAAAGGAGACACATTCATTTGTATCCTAACTTCTATTTTGTTTCACTGTGGGGTTGCAGTCTTCCCTAATGGAGTAAGTACCCACACTGATTAGAGCACAAACACACAGATATATTGAAACTCTTGCTCCATTATAGTATTATGGATAGAGAGCTAGGTGTGGAGTCAGGAAGGCCTGAGTGCAAATTCGGCCCCAGATATTCACAAACTATGTAACCCTGGGCTTAATCTTGCTTTGCCTTAAGTTTCTTCAACTGTAAAATGGGGATATTAATAGCACCTACCTCACAGGGAAGTAGGGTTTTACATACATCATACTATGGATGATGATGACAAAAGCTATGTGGTGAGGATCAAATGAGTTAATATTTGTAAAGAATTTAGCACAGTGCTTGGCACAGAGTAGATGGTATATAAATGCTAATTATTATTGCTGTTGCCTTTATTGTTATATTAAAATTTTCATTATTTTGTAGTCATGTGCCATGTAGCCATGGTGCAATCATGGTTAACTTGAGGTTTAAAAATGAAGGGTTGGCTGGATGAGCATTTAAAAATTATATGAGCAAATCCGTTTTGCTTGTACTCAACCTCAAGCCAGGATGGGCTATGCAATACACAGCTTTGAGGAATAGATTCCTTTCTCCAAGAGTTTGGCAAAATGTGTAATGAAAGATGTTCAAGTAATATAGGTAGAATTTACACATTGCTTTAAGGTTTGCAGAGCACTATACATATAGCATCTTATTTGAGCCTTACAACCCTTTGAGGTAGGTGCTTTTATTCCCATTTTACTGAAAAGAAAACTGAGGTGGAAAGAAGGCACATAACTTGCCCAGGGCCAGATAGCTAGCTGGTAAAGGGTTGAGGCATGATTTGAACTCAAGCCTTCCTGACTCAAGTTTAGTGATCTTTCACCAAGCTGACATTAATTTACTTTTCATTTTATTCTTTCTTTTCCTCCAACTTAACTTTGCCATCACATATGCTTGCCACCTCTGTCTCTTATACCTGGACAACAACTGGGATCATGGAAATATACTACTAAGTGGCAGTCATTCAGAAACATCATGCCACAACTTCAGAGCCACATCCATTCTGACCTTTATTTTCAAATAATACAAATTGGTGAAGGATTAGAAGTTTGTGAGGGGGACATCTGTAAGGACTCTATCATGGTGGGAAGAACAGTGGAGTCAGAAAAAGCCCTGTTAAGGAAATTGGATTGAATAACAGTGTGCTGGGTGCTGGCCTCTTTTTTTTTTTTTGTGAAGCTGATATGGACAATAAAAATTCATGAGATGCATAGATCAAGGCTTTGGTTTCCATGTTGCCTTGAGACTTTGACCCCATGGAATGTGGTAGAGGAAAGCTATAACTAGAACACTGGTTTCAATGAACAAATAAACAAAACATTTATTAATCACCTATTATGCAGTTAAGGCAGCTGGGTGGCTCAGTGGATAGAGTGCTGGGCCTGGAGTCGGGAAGAAACTTCTTGAGTTTAAATCTAGCCTCAGACATTTACAGCTGTGTGACCCTGGGCAAGTTATTTAACCCTGTTTATCTCAGTTTCCTCATCTGTAAAATGAGCTGGAGAAGGAAATGGCAAACCTCTCCAGTATCTTTGCCAAGAAAATCCCAAATGGTACTTAGAGTGAGACACAACTGACCCACAACAACAAAAGTCTCTCTCTTCCTCAAGATGGCTCTCTGTCATCTGTTTTTTTTTTGGGGGGGGGGGCAGTGAGGTGGTACAGTGGATAGAGTATTGGCTCTGGAGTCAGAGTAACCTGAGTTCAAATCCAATCTCAAACACTTATTACCTGTGTTATCCTGGGCAAGTCACTTGACATGTTTGCCCCAATTTCTCATCTATAAAATGAATTGAAGAAGGAAATGGTAAACCACTTCAATATCTTTTTTTTTTTCTTTTTGGAGGGCAATTGGGGTTAAGTGACTTGCTGAAGATCACTCGGCTAGTAAGTGTGTCAAGTGTCTGAGGGCAGATTTGAATTTAGGTTCTCCTGCCTCCAGGGCAAGTGCTCTACTCACTGCGCTGCCTAGCTGCCCCACCACTCCAGTATCTTTGCCAAGAAAACCTCAAATGGGGTCATGGAGAGTTGATCACACCTGAGACATTGAACAACAATAACAACCATTACGCAATTGGAAAGCACTGAAGTAAATACTGAGAATACAAATAGAAGAAGTAAGACAGTCCCTGCCCTCAAGGTGCTCACATTCTAATGAGAGAGATAAGACATATGGAAACTTCACCTACAAGTAAGAAGGAAAGATCTCATGGTCCTGAGAACTGAGTGGTAAAATAGATGTTAATACCTGTTTAACAGTATTTCCACTGATAACCTCATTGGTTTGTGATGTTGAACCATTTGAGAGTGCCAAGAATTTTGGTGGCGAGCACTTTTTGCCCTGATTCTTCAGTAGCTATGGTTGTAGACCCTGCCCAAGAAGTTGCCAGGCTGCACCTCCAGAGGGGTTGCTTCATGGGATGATGACTGAGGCCATCAAGCTAGAAGTGCTGTGATTTCCAGCGCTTTTAAGTTCAGGATCCTGGGCTATCTACAACAAAGTCTAAGGGAAGGTGGTGGTGGTAATAATTTTACTTGTCTGGCATTTATGGCCTCCTGTTTCTCTCTCGAGGAGTCTTGCTTCATCTAGTTTGGCTTGTTTGCCCTGTGAGTGGCAGCTGGTGGGAATTTAGGGGGATTATTGACCCCTTCTCTACCGGAATTGCCTCCTCAGATCGTGACTGTGAGGGTGAGGCTGGAAGCAGGAGCAGTGATTTAGAGTGCTATGCTGCTACAGCTAGGGCTCTTTGCCCATCTGCCTGTCCATGGCAGTTGGTCTGCACTTGTTGGTTGATGGTGGTGATGAGGAAGTTGGGGGCCTTCACCACAAAGATTTCAGTGAGGCTGGGATTGAAATAGGTCTAGTAGTTGTGGATTACAGTGGATTACCAGACACTGCTAATTTCAAGACTCAGGTTCAGGATCCTTGGCTATCTCCTTCAGAGTCTGAAGACAGATGGTGATCAAGGTGGGAATGTTAGTTTGGTTTGCCTGGCACACTCCTTTTTTAACATTGAATGAAAGTTTTATAGTTTCAGTATTTAAACTATGTTCTTTTTCTCCACTTAATAGTATTTAATTTTTTCCAATTAGATGTAAAGATATTTTTCAATATTCACTTTTATAAGATCTTGTGTTCCAAATTGTTTTTCTCCCTCCCTCGTTCCCTCCTCCCCTCCCCAAGGTGGAAAATGATCTGATATAGGCTATACATGTACAATTGTATTAATCACATTTCCACATTAGTCAGCACACGAACCTCTTTGAGGGTTTACAAAGAGCCAGTAGAGTCACAGTGGAGTCACATATGAGAAACTGGTTATGAGATATTTTTTAGAAAACTTACCTCCTTTTATTTCACTTTGCTTTATTGTTCTTCACAGATGTTGCATTTTTAAAAACAAATCAAAGGTTTGTGGCAACCTTGCATTCAGCAAGCCTATCAGTGCCATTTTTTCCATCAGAATGTGCTCACATTGTGTCTCTGTATCACATCTTAGTAAATCTTGCAATATTTCAAACTTTTTCATTATTATTACATTTGTTATGGTGATCTATGATCAGTGATCTTTGATGTTACCATAGTAATTTGGGAGGCACTAATTATATCCATATAAAAAGGGGACTGATAAATGTTGTGTATGTTCTGACTGCTCCATTGGCTAGCCATTCTCCATTTCTCTCCCTTTCCTTGGACCTCCTTGTTCCCTGAGGCACAGCAACAACAAAATTAGGCCAGTTAATAACCCTGCAATGGCATCTAAGTAAGTGAAAGGAAGGAATCAATATAGCAAACTTCATTGTTTTCTTATTTTAAGAAATTGCCATGGCCACCGTCAGCAATCACCCTCCTAATAGGTCAGCAGCCATCACCATCTAGAGCAAAACCGCTCACCATCAAAAAGATTATGATTCACTGAACGCTCAGATGTTAGTATTTTCTAACAAAAAATATTTCTAAATTAATGTACATTTTTAGCTTTAATATATTTGCACACTTAATATATTAAATAGAGCATAACTTTGATAAGTTTGGGGAAACAAAAAAATTCTGATGACTCACTTTATTGTGATATTTGTTTTATTGTGGTGGTCTGCGACTGAACCCACAATATCTCCAAGGTTTGCCTGTACTTGGAGTGTCACATCTCTAAGAGCCACCAGATGGTGCTCCAAGCTCAAGCTGCTCCAGCTTACTTTCACTAAATATGTTTGAGTAGCAAGTAGGCTCTGTTCTTGAACAATCTGAATGGGATTTCAACACCACTCCTAGTATGTTCTGAAATTGCAATTTCTCCTTCTTCTTCATCAAACCTTATTGCTTTCACAGGAAGGCTGGAATGATGCCCTCAATTATCTTTTTAATAAGGATTTTTTGTGTCAGAATCTTTTACTTATTTTTATTGATTTTTTAAAATCTACTTTTAGTTTACAAGAGTCAGTTCCACAATCCCTTAAGTTTCAAATTTTTCTCCCCTCCACCCCTCCCCCACCATCGCAGCATGCAATCAAATATAGGATCTGCTAATACTTTCACATTGGACATTAGTCTGGTTATATAGAAGGGTTTTAACCAATGGAGTGAACAATGGGAAAAAAGAAAGAAAATCAAACATGAAAAAGAACGATAGCATGTAGATTGCTTCAGTCTCCATTTAAACTCTGGTCTTTCTAGATCTTTCTCTGAATGTAGATATCTCCTTCCATCCTGCGACTTGAAGAGTTGTCTTATAACTGTGCGTTGGTAAAAAGAATCCAGTTTGCCAAAGTTGGTCATCATATATACAATGTGTCTGTGATTGTGTACAAATTTTTCCTGGTTCCGCTCTTCTCACTTAGCATCAGTTTGTATAAACCTCTCCTGGTGAATATGAAAACTGTCTCCTCCTCATTTCTTATAGCACAATAGTATTCCATTACATTCATATACCACAACTTGTTTAGCCATTCCCCAATTGATGGGCATCCCCTTAATTTCCAGTTTTTAGCCACCACAAAGAGAGCTGCAATAAATATTTTTGTACATATGGGTCTTCCTCCCACTTCTATGATCTCTTTGGGATACAACCCCAGAAGTGGTATTACTGGGTCAAAGGGTATGCAATTATTTATAGCCCTTTGGGCATAGTTCCAGATTGCTCTCCAGAATGGTTGTATCAGTTCACAGCTCCACCAACAATGCATTAGTGTTCCATTTTTTCCCACATCCTCTCCAGCATTTGTCATTTTCCTGTTTTCTCATCTTAGCCAATCTTACTGGTGAGATGTGGTACCTCAAAGTTGTTTTGATTTGCATTTCTTGAATCAATAGTGATTTAGAGCATTTTTCATATGGTTATAGATATCTTTAATTTCTACCTCTGAGAATTGCCTGTTCATATCCTTTGACCATATATCAATTGGGGAATGTGTGTCAGAGTCTTAAGGTAACAGTTCACCTTGTCTTACTATGTAACAAGTGATAACTCTCCATCTCAAACCATGTAGGTATGACATTGACAGCTATGATCCAGTGATTGACTCGGCTGCTCACTAGGGATCCTGAGGTTAGATGACATTTCAGTAGTTTTTTCCCCCAGGGCCTGCTATCCTGTGACCCAGCCAGAGTACTTGTGTGCAGCTTGGCACATGGTCACACACCATCTGTAGAATCACTGGCATTTCTCTTGATGACTCTTAAATGTCTCCCTCATTGTGAAACTTTAGATACACCTTAGGCAATCGTTTTGTGATAATCCCCTGATAATAATAAGTCAATCCCATGCTTTCCCTCTCTCATTGTCTCTAATATGCAGATAATGTAGGATTATACCATCTGTTTAGCAAGAAGCTATCATAGCAACTGTTACATTTGGGCAGGGAATAAACTAATATATGTAGTGTAGTAAGTAGTGAATTTAACCCAAGGGTTACTAAATGAAGGCTGGCATCCCCAGAGGACCTACAATTCCCTTCTCCTTTAGGACATCTCATGATAGCAAATCACCAATGACTGGTACAGAAGTATGGAAGAAATATTTTTGTGAAATGTTTCCTTAGGAGGAATACAGTCCTATCATTAAAAAATACAGCCTAGAGGACTGATTTATCAGTCTTAGATAATGCTGGACATATGGAGGTAATATTTGTCATTCTTTTTAAATAATGGAGAAAGCACTGCAAGACAACTAAATATAAGAAATATATGTATGTATGTATGTATGTATATGTACCACAAAGGCACAGTGGAATAATCACATCAGTGGTGGATCAGAAGACATGAGTTCTAGTGTGAGCTCCACTAGTCACTTGCTGTGTGACTCTCAATAAGATATTTAACTTCTCTAGACATTTGTAAAAGCTGTAAAATGACTAGGACTTGGACTAGGTTATTTCTAAGGCCCCTTCTAGTTTCAATATTCTCTGATTCTATAATTCTATTTTCTCTTTGAAGTATATCAAAAGAATATAGAAGAAGCAACAACAAAAGCTATTTATATCAGATGAGGCCATTTGACAAAAAAAAATCAGTAATGCTTAGTAAATAATTTTAGCATTATTGGACTTCGGCAACATTTATTATCTAACTACTATAAAACAAATACTGATGAAATAAGACTAAATCTTTAGCAGGGTAATATATTTGTTCCAGGAACTTATATTTCATATTTCATTAAAGTGTGAATTGGAACGGTCTGTCTTCTTGCAAGAAGATTTATATGTTAGCATTAATTTTAAAAATTAAGAAGAAAATTATGTTCTACATGGCAACTAAATAAACAATTCCCACCATCATGTTGATTAGCAATTAATTCTTTAGAAATGTTTAATCATTTAGCATAACATATAGTAGAGAGCAAGCATTGTAACAAAAATCCAACTTTGTATAACACATCACACAACAAAACCCCAGTAATATTTTGATGGATCTGTAGTCTAATTGGTGTGGATACTACCAGTGGAGATTGCACTCCTCATTGCTTTCTCACCTGTGTGACTACTGTTCATATATTTCCATAAATCCTTCCTTGGGGGTCCACTCAATAAGCTTGAGGCCTTTCTGTAGATTATATAACATTGCATTGATATGAAGTACTCATGAGCACTATCATTTGTTATGTATCCTTTTCTCTACTTGGCCAAGCCATATCCTTTTCTAGTCATACATTTCTTCTGTCAATAACTTCTCTAATACCTAGACTTGTGGTTTCATTGGTGCATGTGTACACGCATACACACCACACATACACACACACACATATTTACCAGCAAAGAAACTTTATCAAAACTGATGATATCTGATTTGTAATCCTAGAAAGTTGTCAGAAAAACTGAAAATTTAGGTGACTTGCCCAGAGTCAGTATATGTCAGAGAAGTGACTTGAACACTGGATTTCCTGACTCAGGGGCAAATTCTCTATTCACTACTACTAGATGCTTCTTATGACATTTTTTACAGTGATTTTCCAATCCAGTCCTTTGTTAATAACATGTTGCAGACTATTTAAGTACACAGTGTCCTTCTCCATTGTGTTTTTGGTGACCTTAAACTTTAATTCTTCATAGACTGTGGTATGTTATGACTCAGCCATATAAGTATCAATGGGAGAATATTGATGTTAAAAAGATGGATATATGTTTCAAGGAGAACTTTGGGGTTATTGAAAGTATTACATAATTTCCTAAAGACAATCTAGACTCTTTTGCTCCTTCTGATCAATTTTGGGCCCAATTCATTGTCTGCTCGTAGTGTCTGTTGAATATATATGTTATGATGACCCAACTCTATGGATTGGTCATGTTCTGTACAAGTAGCATTTTCATACATTTTTTTCCAATGTGGATGGCTAAATTAAAATTGTTTTGAGAGATTATGGTTCTCATTTAGTAGCTTTTACAATGTTTCAAAGTTTTATGCAATTAGTACAAAGAGGATATTGCTCTTTATAGAAAGTGAGATGGATAGTGGGGTTTGTGAAGGATAAAACATGGCATAAAAATCATAGCAGTATCAGTCAATGTGTAAGTACATTAGTAATCACTTCCTCTGTACCAGGTGTGGGAGACACAAATAAAAATATGTGATAGTAGCTGCCCTGAGAAAACATACATTCTACTTGAGGAATACAATATTTATAGACAAACTCTTGATTTATGAAAAATAGAATATAATATGAAAGACACTAACAGGGGAATTAGAAAAGACCTCTTGTAGGAGGTGATAAAAATAGTACCTTTAAAGGAGCTAGGGATTCCAAAAGGCAGAGAGGTAAGGAGAAACAAAATTCTAGGTACGGTGGACAACTTATGCAAAGGTATGGGGATAGAAGATGTACTCTTACATAAACTGAACTCAAATAGACCAGTTTGGCTATAACGTACACAGTGTGAAAAGAAATTATATGAAATTGGTCTGGAAAAATACACCAAAACCATTCTTTGAAAGGCTTTAAATGTTAAATAGATAACTTATTAGTAATAGCTAGCATTTATGTAGTACTTTAATGTTAGCAAAGCACTTTACAAATATCATTTAATTTGATACAACAAACCTGGGAGGTATGTATTGTAATTATTATCATTCCCATTTTACAGATGAGGAAACTGAAATGAAGTGAGGTTAAGAGACTTGCTCAGGGTCATAAAAGTAGTGTTTAAGGCTGGATTTGAACTTAAGTTTTTCTGATTCCAAGTTCAGTGCTTTATGCACTCTATTACCTAACTCTTACTATATGCTAGGCACTGTGCTAAGTACTAGAGATACAAAAAAGGGGAAACAAGACAGGCCCTATTATTGAGGAACTTACATTATAATAGGAGGTGACAAAAGATAAAAAAAGAAAAGGATAAAGACTTACCTAGTAATAGTAGGGCTCTGCAAGAACTAAAGTAGAATGCTAGTTTCAAGTCAAGATGGTTAGAGTGTGGGACCATGGGCAACCAAGGGGACTTCAGGAAATGGCAGTGGTATGGAGGGCTGGTTCTCAGTAAGATAAGACTCACCTATGAAGGGTAGAGCAAGCCAGAAGTGGTTCAAATTTGGTGAGCAAACATCACTTTGTTTTTGTTTTTGCTGTTGCCTTATTTGATATTAATAACCACAGGCTTGTCTAAAAACATTATTTCTCTTGCTACTTATTTCAAATAACTTTGTTACGATTTTGACATATGTGCAGGTGATACTTTGTTGGAGAAAATGCTTTAAGAAAATGTCTTCCTCTGCAGAATTGTATCTATTTTTTATCATCAATAAATGATAAGCAGAGTAAGATCACATATTTTTGTCAGGTTTTTGTCCATAGTCTGTCTGAAGATGTGGTGTGCTGGAAATTATCATTTGAGAGAGGCTATCTGTTCCCTTCTCTAACCTTCATTAAAGGAGCTCTCAATGCATGGGCAGATTATTTTCGTAAAGATTTTATACATTTGGGAAAAGAGGCATATGAGTCGGTAGTTATCGATACTATTGTGATCACTTTTTTTGTAGTATTAAGATCTTTGTTTTCCCCCCCTGAATTTGTTATCAATAAAATAACCTCTCAGCTATCCATAAAATAACCCACTCACCATAAAGCAATTATAAGTCCTTTCATTATTAATTTGTTATTGGACCTCTCTGTGGAGAATTCTCATTTCAAGATAATGAATGAGCAGATGGACTTAATTGTTCCTGGCTCCCTCACAGGTATTTAACACTTCTGCTGAAGTCTTCCACATGCCTTGTTGTGGATGTTCCTTAAAACAACTATAAAACAACTTATTTTTTTAGTTTGAGAAATCTAATCTATAACATACCCAGAGAATAATGTTTTGTGAACAAAAAAGAAGTGAAACAACAAAGGAAATGCAACAACAAAGGAAATCCAACAAAGGAAAACTTCATGTTGAGTCCTTTTGGAATGTCTTGGATCATTGCACTGCTGACAATAGCTAAGTTATTCACAGTTCTTCATCATACAATATTGCTATTGATGTGTACAACATTTTCCTGATTCTGCTTCACTCTACATCAGTTCATGTAAGTCTTTTCATGTTTTTCTGAAATCATCCTGCTTGTCATTTCTTACAGCACAATAATATTCCATCACAACCATATGCCACAGCTTGTTCAGTCATGCCCCAATTGACAGGCATCCTCTGGCTCTCCAATTCTTAGCAGCCACAAAAAGCTGCTATAAATATTTTTGTATGAGTAGGTCCTCTTCCTTTTTTTCCTTTAATCTCTTTGGGCTATAGACCCAGCAGTGATATTGCTGGATCACAACGCGCAATTTGATTGCTCTTTGGGTATAGTTCCAAATTACTCTCCAGAATGGTTGGTTCAGTTCACAACTCTATCAACAGTGTGTTAGTGTTCCAGTTTTCTCACATCCCCTCCAATATTTATCATTTTCTTTTTTGTCATATTAGCCAATCTGATAGGCAAAGCATACTATTTTTTCACTTTCATTCATTCTTTTTAGTTTGTTTGAGTCTTTTTGTACAAAATGACTAATATGGAAATGTTTTACATGATTACATGTGTGTAACCTATATCACATTGCTTACCATCTCAGGGAGGGGGGAGAAGAAGGAAGGAGAGATAGAATATGGAACTCAAAACTTTAAACAAAGCTCAAATGTTAAAAAATGTTTTACCATGTAATTAGGGGAAAATAAAATTTAAAAATGTGTGAGGTAGGTATAAGTATTATTTTTCCAGTATTACAGAGGGGGAGACTGAGTTCCAGGGAGGATAAATGATTTGCTCATAAAAAAGGACCAAAAAAAGATGAGTAGTAGGAAGAAGAGATCAATTAGTATATTAAGTACATATCAAAGATAAGGAAGACTGGTCCTTCCCCAAACTATGAGATTATTAGACTAATTCCAACTGCTATGATCCCGTCCCCCCTTACTACTTACCAGATCACCCTGATTCAAAGGCAAAAGTTGGTCAAGGTAAGATTATTTATCAAGATCTGTCAGTCAGTTTTTCATCTCCATTAGTGAATTGCTTATGACATTTGGAGAGGGAGAGAACTGCCTACAGAACTGGTAGGTACATAAGCAGCCCTGTTGTTGTTCAGTCATCTGCTTGGCAAAGATACTAGAGTGGTTTGACCTTTCCTTCTCCCACTCATTTTTATAGATGAAGAAAATTAGGCCAACAGGATTAAATGACTTGCCCAGGGTGACACAACTAGTAATTGCCTGTAGTCAATTTTGAACTGATTTGAAGATAAGTCTTCCTGACTTCAGGCCCAACACTCTAAACTCTGCATCACCTAGCAGCCCACATAAGCAGCCTACATACTGTTAATGTCTTGGAAATACCAGGCAATTGCAAAGTAAAAATGCAGTGAGGATGCAGTATGGCAGCCTTAGAAAATAAATACAAAACACTCAAATGGTCAAATTTGTTCTAGGTATATAATAATTGAGCTGAAATAGCAAGAAAGCTTCACTAATGTATACCTCATGAAAAAAGACTGATACTGCTCCTGAAAAGAAAATAATCCACTCATGAATATTACATATACTCTGGAAATTGTATATTACTGGTGGAATACTTGTATAATGCTTCTCACACTGGGATTCTCTGTTAATAAGATGGGACTTGCAATATAGAGAAACAATTTGAAATCTTCTGTAAAAAGAAGATAAAGCTTAGATGACATTTTGGATCAAAGCATTATTTTAGAAGAGATCCAAAGCAAACTGGTGTATATAAAAGTCTCACTTGAAAATGAGTTGCACAATAAAGTATTTTTAAAATGTAGAAAAACAAAACAAAAAACTTAATGATATACCAGTGCAACACTATTTTTTTGGTTTGTACAACTATATCCTTATTAGTGTGAATCATGAATCCCCTGAAGCGTTCACATTATTTGAATTTGCACTGCATATATCTTTTGGACTCAAAATCCCCACCAGAGTGATCACTATAGTTTAAGAATTATCCAGGAGGGCCACCATAATCCTTGATATGTATTCATGCTATGGGATGACCTTATATTTGAAATTATTTGTAGTGAAAGTGTTTGAAGAGGCAACATGATATAATGGGAAGAGTACTAAATGAGGAACCAGATTGGGTTCTAGTATTTGGCACTTAACTAGCTATGTAACCTTTGGCAAATCCTTAAATTTTCTGACTCAGTTTCTGTTACAAAAAATGGGGCTAATAATACTTAAATATCTCACAGTTACTCTTGAGGAAAGGATTTTGTAAATCATAATGTCCTTTATAAGCCATTATCACCATTATAATCACAAAGAGCTTGATATAGTGGATAGATTATAGTATGTAAAGTGAAGAAGACCTAGATTTAAGTCCTGACTTTAACCCTTAATCTCTGTGATCCTGTGCAAGTCATGTATCCTTTATGAGTCTCCTATAATTTTCTGAGACTTTTCTATTACTTATAGCAATTTTTCTTGATAAAGGGGGTTTCTAAGCCCATTGATAGCATAGGTGCTTGATACTGTAAAATATTATTAGTGTAGATTTATAGTATATTAGTATACATTACATATGATTATATAACATGTGAGTATATATTGTATGTTAGATATTTTGATATATCATGTCACATATAATATATATTTAGTATGTTAGTATAAATGCAGGCATATACATATGCAATACATGTGTATGTATCACATTCCAGAAGCTCATGTCAGAAATTAAAAACATTAACTAACATTCTCTTTCTATTGCTACCACTTACTCTCTCAATAAGAGTAGAAAACTTCACTCTTACCAAGAGAATACAACTAATATATTTCATCAGAGGACAGAGAGAAGGAAAGACAGTTTGACAAGAAGCTGGGTGGGACATTTTCCCCCCAGACTGATGCATTCTTTAAATGCATAGAATATCCAGTTTGCTGGTGCCAAAGTCCTCTCCCACTGAAGGAGAGGCTTTACTGAAATGTCAGAGATGTCTTAACAGAGTAAATAATTAACCACTAACCATGAATCAAAGTGCTGAAACAGGTCCTTCTTCCCATCAACATACAGAGTCTATTTCTCTCTCTCTCTGATTTCCAGAAAATTATCAGGGGATCTCCTTGGGGAAGAAAGAATCAAAGATGATGTCTAGGTTCCTGAATGATGGTCTTTAACTTTGACCCCCTAGATTAGCAATCCTATTCTTAGGGTATGAGTTTCGTTGTCAAAACTGAAGCCTGTTTTGTTGATTGTCACTTACAACCATACCCTGCTCTCTCCCTGGAGTGACCCTAAAACAAATCTCAAGCAAAGAGATGAGCAAGACAACCACCTCCTTCTTTCCTTTTTCCCCTTTGGACTCCAGCTCCTCAGTTCACAGCATTTCAGCATCTGTCTCTGAATATCTAGGACTTCCATCAGACTTTTAACCCTAGTTTCTATAGCATTAGCATTTCCTCATTTACCATCTCCTCTCTACCCAGCTTGTTTTTTGTCTTTTTTTTGTATTAACAAGTTATTTTAAAAAATTGTAAAATGAGGATAATATTGCTGGCATTATCTATGTCAGGTGGTCATCAAGATTAGATGACATAATGTTTGTGAAAGCATGCATAACCACGAAGTACTGTACAAATATGAGCCCTTGTGATGATGGTGATGACGTCCTGAATAAAGCTCCTTTGAGCAGGACCAAGACACTTTTCTTGTATGAAATAGTGCTTAATAGTAATTAGTGTGAGATTGAGATTTCCTTGTATTAGTGAGCAAATAGGATCACACAGTGGTTTGATGTGGCAGAAGCAAATTGGAGGGAAGCAGGATACAGATTAAGATCTGTGGACTAATCAAGGTTATGGTGATGGACTTTGAGAAGTCACCCAGAATCCTCTTGCTTTCAGAAAAAAACAAACAACCAAAAAAACCAAAACTAAGTCTTTCCTGTTTGATAAGAATGAAAATTCATTCTGTTTTTAAGGACTTGCCATTAATTCTTTTCAGTACATGATATTGCTTCTTACAGAAACTCAGACTGTCTTTTCTTCCCATGGAAGCTTTTTCTTTAAGAAGACAGAAACCTGGTCACAATTTTTGTGCTAATTCATGAAATTGGAGACCATTATCTGGTTACCTCTTTTCCTAGATAAATAATCTCGATTCTTTTAACCTTTATACATAACTCCTACTTCATAATGCCTTGAATTAGTATTGTAATTTTCTAAATTGTCTCCTGGTTTTTCATGTCCTTGAATGAAAAGTTTAATGAAATTATCCTGGGTATTGGAGGAAGACTCAACTATTTTCACACACAAGGGCTCTATTTCTCATCTTCCAGTCACTCTATGTTTTTTTCATCTTGTTTCTGCTCCTCCTTGGTCAGTTTCTGTAAGTAAAGAGAATATGGCCTTTGTTATGGTACCTTATACTAGGCTGATCCCATTCACAGGCTGCTTTTTACATCATGTTATTTTTAGGATTCTGGGAAGGTCTTCCAACTGCCCTGATCCTATATTCTTCTCTGAACCTGATACCTGATGTTTCAGATTCTTTTTAACAGGGAAACAACTGCATTCATGGTATATCACATGAGTAGAAATAATGTGAAAACTTTCTAGGAGAAGCAACAATTGAATTGAATTTATTTGTAGTGAAGTTTAACTGACTGATATTAGATCCTAAGAACAGTTTTTGATAGATGTTTTATGTTTCTTTTTCAGTTCCCAGGTCCTATCAAGTGCTTTGCACATAGTGGGTGCCTAATAATACCTTTCAAATGAATGACCAGGAAGGCACTGAGCATTTGAAAAGAGGATCAATAGAGTATGGGAAGGGTACAGAAGTGAGAAGGGATGTGTAGGGTATTCAGGAAGGACTAGCACCTTTGGTATGATGATTTGCTAAGCTCTTTTCAAGGCTACTTATTATCTACCTGTGGTGTCCACCTATCATCTAATTCTCATCTGTGGCTCCAAAAAGTTGTAGCATGCATAGTGAACATACCCTGGTAAAACTGTCTTGTTGGTTGAAACAGGTTGCGTGTAACCAACAAGCCTCAAACCCTTCAGTGAGTTAGGGGAATGTCTACCCCAAGTTTGTGAAGACTTCTCCTGGAGGAATGAGTGGGTAAAACAATTTGTTCCAATAGCCATAAAAGTGGCTGAAATAGGCACTGTGGAATGCTTAGAGCTTAGTCAGATGTTGAAAACACAGTCATCCACTACATCTTGGGCCATCACCAGTTATGTTTTTTTTTTTTTTGCTTTTTTGGAGGGGGGAAGGCAGGGCAATTGTGGTTAAGTGACTTGCCCAAGGTCACATGGCTAGTAAGTGTTAAGTGTATGAGGCCGGATTTGAACTTAGATCCTTCTGACTCCAGGGCCGGTGTTCTATTCACTGTGCCTATTCAACTAGCTGCTCCCATCACCAGTTATCTTGACTTTTGTCTTGCCACTGGACTTCAATGACTTTGAAAGAGGGAATGAGGATGACAACTTTGTGCAGCTCTGCCTCACTTAAATCCAATTCACTCCTAGGGCAAGACATCACCCAGGTATACCACTGTTCCTCTTTGAAAATGGACAAACAACTTAGATCCTCAGTTTTCTCATCTGTAATACTGGTATCCTGGGATCACAGATCTAGAGCTGATAAAGACCTGATGGGGCATCAAGTCCAACCCTCTCATTTTACATATGAGGAGAATGAAACCCAGAGACATTTAGTGACACCTAAATTCTTATGGCGAGTAAGTGTGGTAGAGCTGGGAATTGAACTAAGGTCTGGGGATGACAAGTTCAGTGCTTTTTTGAGGGCACAATGCATAAACAATGCTTGTATTATTTTCCTCCTGGGGTTGCTATGAAGTTCAAATGAGATAATATATGTAAAGTACTCTGCTTTGTATTTGTTAAATGTTTGTATTCATGTCAACTATTATCATTGTCACAATCAACACCACCATTCACATCAATCTTTGACCATTCCTTCTTTTCTCCAGATGGGGAGGTTTGCTTGGTAGTTTGTCTTTACTTCCCTCTGTTTATGCCTTCAATATCATGTTTAAATGAGTGTTTGTCCAGTTTTCTACACAGGGCAATGGCAGTCCCATTTTTTATTGTTTCAACTATAATTATCCTGAGAGATTTACTTAAGCATGCTGGGCTTCTGAGAGTGGAATAAAAGAAAGAGAAACAAAAGGGACTTGGAACAGGGATGTCCTGAATAGTCTTAACTTCGCAAAGAAGATACCCACTCTGTAGGAGATTCTTTTATACATATTCATGAAGCCTACTTTTAGAAGTGGTGTGTACAGTGGAAAACGTTGAATTTGGTGTTAGATGATATGGTTTGAATTTCAGCTTTAATATTTATTATCAGTATGGGTTTTTGTTTTTTGTTTTTGCTTTTCTGTGTCTCAGTTTCTTCATATGTAAAATAAGGGGATGAGATTTAGTGGTCTGTGAGGTTCCTTCTAGCTTTACATTTATAATCCTATGATTTGGGAGGCAACATGACTTAGGATCATAATGTCCTCTGATATAAAATCCAGTGCTCTTGTCCATTGTTGGAGTAACTCTCATATGCCCGATTGTCAGGGAACCCTCCTTTCCGCTGAGAGCCCCTTGCAAAGACTTGACATGTCTTCTCGCATAAGGTAATATTTTATTACTTGGATTTTTTATGTGTATAGCACATGATGATATGCTATGTATTGAGCTCTATTTATCTCTCTCTTTTTTACTTTGGTTGTTGCTCAGTTGTTTCAGTTGTGTTCAACTCTTTGGGATCCACTTGGGGTTTTCTTGGCAAAGATACAGGAATGGTTTACCATTTCCTTTTCTAGCTCATTTTACAGATGAGGAAACTGAAGTAAACAGGGTTAAGAGACTTGTCCAGGGTAATGCAGTTAATAAATTTCTGAGCCCACATTTGAATTCAGGTCTCCCTGAATCTAAGCCCCGGGTTTTATGCACTCTACCACCTAGCTGCTCTTTTTCACTTTTATTCATTTACAATTATAAGAATTGCTTTTTCAGGTAGAAAGTGCCCTTCTCTTAAATCTCTGTAGATGGCTCCAGATCCTCATTTTTTAAATACGAAAAGAAATAAATGGCCAGTAAACAAGCCCTCTGGAGGCCATTCTTGATGGGCAATATATCTTTTTCTTTATTAAACCAACAAAAAGTATAAGACTTTCATTGGTCAGTAATTGCCTTCTCTTGAGGCTTATCTCCTTGGCTAATTTATACAACTGTTAAATAAATAAGGGGAAAAAATAGTCCGCTTTGGTCAGTAAGTGCTGCAGGCTATGCAGGGGTTCTCACTGACTTTTCCCTCAGTAACTAATGGAAATGTATTATTAAACAACAGTCAGAGGAAAGGCATTTTCTCTTTTTTTCTAAAAGTTGATTGAAGTATTTCATAGAGATGCTTAAAAGCTTTTGTTTTGTTTTACTTTTCTTTCTATTTACAGGATTCAGACTTTTCATTCTCCAACCTCCCCACCCACAACCCCAAAGGACTATATATAGTGTTACATAGTAGAGAGTAGATTTTGAGTCAGAGAAACTTGATCCTGGTTCTGACTCTTACTACTGGTGGGACCTTGTTCAAGTCACTTTCCTTCTCTAGGTCTTTTTAAAATGAGGGAGTTGGCTTAGATGATCTCTAAGGTGCCTTCTGCATCTAAACAGGATCATTTACCCCTTGGGTTTACATGCAGATTTTTTCTCCTGGCCCTTCTTTATTCCTCATAACACTTGGCTCAGAAAATGACTAATCTAAGAAGTACAAATCAGAAAAAGCACTGGGATTACATCATAGAATTTCCATGTTAGAAGGCACCTCAAAGGTCATCTATATTAACCCCTACCTATACAGGAATGCCCTTTATAACATCCCTGACAATTGCCTATCTTGTCTTTGCTTAAATATTTCTAGCAAAAACAATTTGGAATTAAGGAATAAAAGCTGCTAAATTTTCCTTACCAGTTGTCTCCCAGAGATTCTACTACTGGTATTCTACTGAAAACAGGGAAAATCAAATTGATCCTGTTTTGTTATTGATCCCATTCTGTATCATGACTGACATTTTGTAACTGCCAAAGTCATGTTTTATTTGTCTCAGAGTTAATTTTGGAAATCCAGCTTTCCTCTAAGTCATCATTGTCTTTGAGTTAAGATGAAAAGTTCAGCTCTCTTGCTATTAACTGTTCTATTCTTTTTTTTTTTTTTTGCTTTTTATTTTTTTGGAAGGACAATTGGGGTTAAGTGACTTGCCCAAGGTCAGGTGGCTAGTAAGTGTTAAGTGTCGAGGTCACATTTGAACTCAGGTCCTCCTGACTCCAGGGCTGGTGCTCTATTCACTGTGCCACCTAGCCAACCTGTAACTGTTCTATTCTTGTCTTAGGAAAACTGTTATCCTTGAGGAATGCAGGTGCACATTAGGGAGTCTGGTCTGGTCTATTATCTGAGGTAGTCTATTATTGCTAACCTGTTCTTGCAGGTGAACTCAAACAATGAACATTTCTTATAGGATAGAAGGAGGGGATGTTGCTAGCCCTTCATTCCCAATTTTCAGCTAATTATATTGTCCCTCCTGCCTATCATGCTACAGACTCAGTAACCAATCATACTATTTTCCATCTATGATGCTGCTTTCTGTTCTGGATGCTCCTCCTTTTGCCCATAAGAGAGTTGCTCCTCTCAATTAGGGTCTTAACTTTGTTGGGGAAGCTGAAATCCTATTTACTGGTAAATTCTCATCTTACTAATAAACTGATCATGCCATGAACTTTGTGTCTCAGTATATCTTAATTTTTTTTAACTGTTACACTACCTACAAGGAGGTTACTGAGACAAGATAAAAGTCACTCATGCAAAAAATTCATAATTATTTGTTATAAGTGCTCAGTGAATGAGAATAGCTAAACAAACTAAATATAAATCTAGAATATAATGAATTTGACCAACAGATTCCACTGCTACAAATTTGCACCCCCTCCCCCAAGAAAGTCTTTGAAAAAAATATGGCAGTAGGAGCTGTGCAGCTTCAGTGACAAAAGAAGCTGGAGGTTAGGGCCAGCTTGCATAGTTGGGAATAAAAGTAAAAATTAGGCCAAAGAATACCTGAGTAAGACCAATTGATAAAACCCTTGGTGTAGCTTGTCCCTCTAATACTTGCCCACTATTGAGCTTCAGAGCTTGACTCTTATGTATTGCTCTTGGACACTGCGTTGATTCTTGGTTTGCATCTTGCTTCTGTCCTTAGCCCAGTATCTTGCTTCAACTTGTACCTGACTAAGGATCTACTCTATAACATCTTCAAGAAGACTTCAACAAGTCTCATCTTGAAGGCCTTTACCTCCCAAGACAGTAACTTGAAATCTTCCTCTCTACAAGTTCTATCCATTGTTTTTAGTTCCAGACTCTGGGATAAAATAGAACAAGCCTAATCTTTACTTTATATGACACATACTTGAAGATAGTAAGCATGACATGTGCCTCCCACATCTTATACTTGTGAAGGTAGGTTTTTAAACCAAAGGTTAGGATGTTATCTTTACTTCTCTGAAATGTCACCCTATTAGAGTTAGCCCATTATTGGAGATAACTATGGAGGTCTTTTTGGATTCTGATTCTCATCCAACATGTTAGCAATTCCTCACTGCTTACTAGTTTCTATAAATTTGGTAAGCATGCCACCTATGCAATTATACTGAGGGATTTGGTGCCCCTCCTGCCCCATCCCCTTATTGTTAAATAATCACAGAAAACTCAGGACCTAATCCCAGAAAAGGGGCTGGCAGTGGGGTATTTAACTGTAAAAATTCAGTCATTCCAGATGATTTCTTTATGAAGGGGAAGGAAAGGCATGAACATTTATTAAGTGACTACCATGTGCCAGGCACTATGCTAACTGTTGGGGATAAAATATGAAAAAAAGAAAGATAGCCCCTGTCCTCAAGGAACTTACAATCTAACTGGGATGATAAAACACAAAAGAAAGTTGAAAATCGAGAGGGGGAAACGGTACACAATTCAAGGAAATTATGGAGAAATCCCAAAGTAGGGCAGCAAGGTGCAAAATGAGAAGATATCTGAGCTGGTCTCTCCTTAAATGGAAGTTTGGCATTCCTGGTCTCACGGTCCAGTCAGAGAGGCAGAGAGCAGTAATGTGGTAGAGTACCAAGGCTGATGAGATCTTGTGAGCTATTATAAGCCTCATTTTACATGTGAAGAAACTGAGGCAGACAATGACTTGCCCAGGGTCACATAGCTAGTAAGTGTCTGATAATAGGTTTGAACTCAAGTCATCCTGACTTTAAGCCTAGCCCACTGCACCAACTACTTCAGAGACGCCTTAGGACAATGATAGAACCTAACCCCCAAGGGACTTTTAAAAATAACTTAAGTTGGCAGTCCCTCCACCTGGGGCTGAGGTCACACTAACGCTCTCCCAACTGCCTGAAGCTGCAGAGGGCTGGGGGCGGGTCTGAAGTCTGGGAGGTGATGTGGAGGGGAAGCCGCCTGGGGCCAAACTGGCAGCCGCCAGTGTCACTTCTGTCAGCAGTGACACAGAGGGGCCAGTGAGGGATAAGGTGAAGGTGGGAGGGCGGGGAATGGAAAGTGTCAAGGTGGCCACAGTCCCCTGTCACATAGACTCCTGGCTCCTCCTAGTTGCTTCCGGTCACATGCCCCCGCGTGCTTTCGGGCAATGGCTTAAGCAGTGGAGGCGGTGGCCGTGGCTGCTGGACCCGGGCCCAGCCAGATAGCGCCAGTGAAGAGAGGAGCCGAAAGAAGCTTGCCCCACCGACCCTTCCTCCGGGCCTGGGCTGGATTCCTTAACGCACCTTCCAGCTAGCATGGCAACTTCATCGGAAGAAGAAACAGGATGGGGCCCTGTATCTCCTGGCAGAAAGGGTAGCCTGGGCACCTGAAGGCAAAGACGGCTTTACAGCCATATATGTGTGCGGACCTTAAGTACCAGAAAATCAGTCCAAAGGAAGAAGCTAAAATCCAGCTTCAGCTGGTCCTACATGCAGGAGACACAAACAACTTCCATTTTTCCAACGAAAGCACAGTGTAAAGGAGTGAGATGCTGTGAAAGACCTTCGGCAATTGCTACTCAAATTTGAAAGCTAGTGAAGAACCCAGGAAGATCCTGTTTTGGTTGTGAGTCGGGTATTCCATACTGAGGAATTCTGGGCCAGTCGTTTAAGCATGGATACTGTGGCTATCCCTGCGGCATCCAATCACAAGCCAGATGTGGGCATTTCTGTAGCATTTCTGGCTCATGGTCACTCCCAAACGGATGGCTGTAATGGCCTAAGTCTAAGACATAACTTAGTTCTGATGTCATTGAGTCCATATTTAGGACCTACCCAGCAGTAGAAATTGAAACATGAAAAAACCTTTATTTTTATAGGGATTGGTTTACCACAGGGTGAAAAGATCTCTTTGCAGAATGTGCCAAAATAGATGAGAAGGGTTTAAAACAGTGGTATCAGGAAGAGTGAAAAATACCACTACTAGATTTGACAGCACTGGAGGATAAATTATTAGATGAGGGCTATGGGGCTTCCCTCCTGTTGTCTACTTCCAACTCTTCAACATCCATAAAGGAAAGTAGCAATGCCACTATCATCAAGAAATTTAATCATCATAGTGCTATAGTCCTGGCAGTGGGTCTCAGGAAACATGAAACACGAAACAATCACATCAGTGAAAACAGCAGTACATATGGGAACTCTTGGAATTCAGACTACTTTCAGTCACCAGTGAAAGGGGTGAAGTTACAGGAGTTGGTTAAATATGAAGACTTGAGGGGTGGGGGTGGGGGTGAATAACAGCATAAAAACAATTGCATTAAGTCTGAAGAAATCAGATAGGTATCATGAAACAATTCCAATTCAGTCCTTCCAATATGCAACAAGTCAGGATATTATCATTTCTTTACATTTTATTAAGCAAGAGATGGAAACTTACACACTTGAACTAATTCAAGTTCTTTCAAGTGTGTGCTACATGTAGTACCATCACAGTCCTATCCCCTGAGGAGCACTTATGCAGGGAGGACTACAACAAACCATTAACCAGATGGTACCAAATGACATTCAGACAAAACTCAAACATTTGTATGTGGCTGTGGGGGAGTGCTGAGGCATTTCTCCTCCTGTTTTCCAGTTAACACATCATTCCCAGAAGAAAAGGTAGTGAGGAAGAAGAGTAATTTAGAATGATTCAAGCTACTAAGCTCTGCCCATTCCAAGAAAAAATTTTGGGAGACAGAATTTAAGCACAAATTTGGTAGATCACATAGAAGAGATGCTGCAGATGGCCTACAACAAAATCCACACATGGCAGGCCTGGCCCCTGCTGAAGAAGACATGAAGGAGCCCTGGGCATTGGAAGCTTTGGTCCCTGTCATTATCTGTGCTGAAATTGTGGGAACACACCCTGAGCAGCTTGTGCATCACCCAGACTATGCTGCAGGGACATCTGCAGCCATTGGACTTGGGAGTAGACACTATTGAATTTGGGCATTCTGGAGTGAAAGGAGTTGTGATTAAACTTGAAAACTGGGAGAGAAATTGAGGCAGAAACAAAACGTGTTGAATTGTAATGTTATGTGTATATATATGTATATATATATATATATACACACACACACACATACATACATCCTCACACACATATATATAAACACACTATATATATATATATATTTTAAAAAGACACTGTTTACTTCAGTTACTAAGAAAATCCTTTTGATTTGCATTAAGAACTGCTTTCAGAAATAAAATAACTTTAAAAAGGGTGAATTGATAAAATCTGAAATATTTTTTGTCTAACCTTTTTTTTAAAGTAAATAGTACAAGATAGAAATTAACTGCTGTGTTTTATTTTTCCTCCACTGGATCCTTGTGTTTTACTGGATTCTGTTTGTACTTTACTGAAATAGGGTGAAAAGGAGTATTTTAAATAAAGCAGAAAGAAGCTCTTGCTCTAACCACCAGGACACAGTTTTGGTCAAAGGCATCTTCTGCTCTGTTTCCCACAGAAATAAGAAGGAATAGAATTGCACTGAACACTTATTTGTTGTTTGGGGTCCTGCAATGACACAAGGGGAACAGTTTTACAGAAAGTCTTGAACTTTTATGCAGATTTTTTTCAAGAGACAATGGAGCTACATGTTTTTGTTTGAGTGCATTTATTTACTGTTATAATTTTTTGAAGATAGCATGTGCTTTGAGGAAACTGCTTTTTTAAAAGTTTTAAGATCTTATAAGTGAAGAGAACTGTAAGAATCACTTACTTATTTATATGCTTTAAGAGAAATAAAAAGTGTTTTTCAAGTCTGTTTTTCTCCAGTCTCTCCCTGACTAACTATTTTTGGCCGATTGATAATCATTGCATAGAGCAGAAAGTGTGTCAATTAAAAAAAAAAAGGAAAAGATATTGTATCTGGAATCTGTGCCATATTTTGTTCCTAATAGGACTAACACATTGTTGGTCTTGTATTAAAATTATACAAAAAAGTAAATTCATTTTATACATACTGTTAAAAAAAGTCACTTAAGTTAATCCAGGGGATCAATTAACCTCAGTTGGAAGAAGGCTGATAATGAAGAATGTTACCTTCCAACAGAGAGATGTTGCAGATGTATGATTTTGGACAGAGACAATGTAGGAATTTATTCTGTTTGACTGCACATTTGTTATAAGCATTTTGCTTTTATTTTTAGCAGAGAGGTTGAGGGGAGAGTGAATAAATGCTTGTTAATTGAAAAAGGAAAAAAAAATTCTTGACATGGTAGAAAAAAAGACACATGGGGCTGGTCTGGTGTCCCTTGTCAGTAGAGGTTCCCTTGATCTTCCCTGGCTCAGACAATCAACTCCCCTCACTATTGTGGGGAGGGGAAGGTAAAAGTTCCAGTGGCTGGGGCCTCAGCAGCTTCCAGACCAGTTAACCCTAAGCTTTGTTGCTTGTTATTAGTGGATCCTATCCTGGAGGTGTTTACTCTTCACTGCGACCAAACCTCATTCAGGGATTTTTCTTCTAATCTCCTTTTGTTATAGGAAAACCCCTGTTGTGCCCCTGTTCTTATTAATTTTTACCCACTTTGTTTGCCCCAAGGCACTATTTTATTTCTTTTGTTAGGGAAAATCTCGAGACCTTAGAATTTCCTGATCTACTGTAAAGCAAAGCACGTGCAGCTTTCCAGAGGATTGCTGCTGTGAACAGCTTTCAAGGTTCTGATTACACAGTATAGTGAACTGTCTATTTATTCAGTAACAATTCAGAACAAAACATTCACAGAAAACAAAGTATAGCATTCAGAATGTTTTAACTTCACAACTTATCACTAAAATGGCCACATAGTTTTCACCAAAGAGGTCACATAGTTTTAAGCAAAAGATAACATTCATTTAGTAACTCAATCATTCTTAATTAGTAAGTCCTTAACTCAATCATCAAAGTATAAAGGTCAAAATCCTCTACCCATGGGGTGCAATTAAGTTACAATATCATCAGTCACTACTAAGTACCCTCTTAAGGGGTAGTGTGGAAAGTACAAAGGCCATCCACCCCTAGGTCACAAGTAAGTTACATTATCATTAGTCAGCATTAAATACCCATGGAGAGGTCTTTTCATCTTGACTGGAGGCAGGCTCTCAGCTTCCATGGTTCCTCTTCCATGGTCCCAGCTCCTGCCTGAATCTAACCACCTGCTACCTGAGTTCAAAGGCAGACAGCTCTCTATGCAGTTCCTGTTCCATATTGAAGCTTACAGTGTCTAATCCACTTCAAGTCCTTCACAGTTTCTGTTCCTTAGAAGACAAAGCTTAACCAAGCCACGATAACATTCATGCACATTGCCAGCACCCTTATCAGAATCATTTTTTGCCTGTGAAATCAACATAGACCCAAAACAGACAGACAAAGTACTGACACCACAGTCACGCTTCCTCTGGAATCTCTGGCTGGCCCTTAGAAGCTCTCTGCAGAAGTTTTGGCTGGCTCTCAGAAGAAGCTCTGCTACCATAAGCTCTGTCACCATAACCTCTGTTCTCAAAATCACTTCTTCCTCAAAGTTCTGGCTGGTTCTGGAAGAAGCTCTGCCACCATAAGCTTTGTTCTCAAAATCAAAATCACTTTCTCCAGCCTGGGCCTCTCTTCCTCAGCTTGCTCCAATAAGTTCTGACTCTCCAACCTGTGCTTTTCCTTATATAAAGTATTAGCTCCTCCCTGTTCCAGCCCCTTCTTGTTAGTCAGCAACAGGGGTTCATACCTTCTATTTCTTACATAATTAACTTGAAACTAAGTGCTAAGTACCTATTTACTTGCCAATACAAGGGCATCTTCAAATTCCATTACTATTACACCTACTCTGCCATCTTCCCAGAATCCTCTCATTCACTGCTCCCTTTCTAATTTATCACAGGGACTCAGTCATACCTCATAAGAATATCAATGTGGGTAGCCTCACTTTTACAGTTAGACAACTGTAACTAATTCCTGGACTCTCTGTGAGGACATCAGTCATGATGTGTAGAAAAGTTTAGATCTGAAGTCCTGTTTAAATTAAAAAATAAAAGGTTAAATAGGGCAGGACCAAGGACAGATGGCTGGTGGAGGGGATACTACATTAGAGGCATCTACACAAGTAAACCTTTAGACTTTAGTGATGACTGTTTGGGTCCAGTCATTCCTCCACTTCCAAATTCACCTAACTGTATTATAATTAAGTTAGTGTGAAATGTAGGTAAGCTATGTCTATGACATTCTCTCATCTATCAGCATACTAACACTATCAAAAATGGAAATTAGGTAAGTTTGATATGACTAGCCATACTGGCTCTTAGGGACTTTCCCTTCTCAATATTGGCAGACTATTCTTTTAACAATACTTTCTACATTTTTGGGGGGGGGGGCCAGGAACTTAAAGTAAGGTCATTGGCTTATGGTTTGCAGACTCTATCCTCTTCATTTAGAAGAAAATTAGAATCACATTGGCCTTTCTGCAGTCCTGTGGTGCTTCTCTCTCTCATTCTCCATGATCTTCCAAAGTCCAGTGCCCTGGATATAGTTTTCTTGCCCAGGACCACATAGCTAATAAATGGGACTGGATTTGAATTTACATCTTCCTGACCTGAGGACACTGCTGTAGCACTCTCTCTACTGCTCCATTCAGATTCCCTATCCTCATTCCCTCTTTTTCATCCTTATTTACATCTTCTGTAGCTATTTTAACAATTTAACTTGGCAGATGAGTTTCTGATACAATCACTATGATTCTAGGTAGTGTCACCCTTTTCTCTCTCACTGAAAATATATATTATATTACATATTATAACTTGCATCTTTAGATGCATATTTTTGGAAACTTCCCATGCTTTTGGACTAGTTTCTTCTGTCAGAATCATTTCAGTCCATTTCTCCAAAGCTTTTGAAATGTGCTCTCTAAAAATTTCGAGTACATCACACAATGCTCAACTTTCTTCTCATTCTCAGTCATGAAATCTATGATGAAATGGTCGCTTCTCTCCTTGGTTCCCTTCATTTTTTTGTTAGCAAGCAGTTTTTCCTAGTTGGTCAGAATCAGTTTGTAATGGCAAGCAAAGAAGTACTTAGCACCTTGTTTCAGCTATTTAATTATTTAGCACCTTGTTTCAGTTCAAGTTTCTTTTGAGCCTTGCCCATGATTATATCAAGTCTTTCTTAAGAAACAGAACTTGTGAAACCCACGGTGGAAGGGACTTGTCAAAGACAGGAACAGGAGGGATGTAAGAGATGGGCAGAACAGCAAGGAGCTAATGATGAGATAAAAAACTGAGCACAAGCTGGGAGAGAGCAGAACCTAAAGGGTTGAGAAGGAGAAAACTTTGTGTTTGTAATACTTTGTACATAAGCCCTAGGACCTTACTGAAAACCCTGAAAGAGGATTTTCTTGTTTGCAGAAGTCCTGGAGGAGGGTTTTGGAGATCCTGGGACTTTACTGATGATTTGTGTTGACCTCTTGGATCTTATTTGTGGGTCTGTGTTTATTTCATAGGCAGATAGTGAATTGATGATGTTGCCAGCAATGTATATGAATGTTGTTTTGGCTCTGTTAAGCTTTGTCTTCATAGAAACAGAAACTGTGAAGGACATGAGGTGGACTGGACACTGTGAGCTTCAATATGGAACTGGATGAGGAGCTGGACAAGGAGCTGAGAGCTGCCTACCTGTGAATCCAGGTGACAATTAGATAGACTCAGGCAGGAGGAGCTGGACCCATGGAAGAGGAACCATATAATTTGGGAACCAGCTTCCAGTCAAGATGAAAAGACCTCTCCTTGGGTACTTAATGCTGACTGAGAAGATCATGATTTACTGTGGCCTAGGGGTGGGAGAAGTTTGTACTCTGTACCTTGTACCTCTTAAGGATGATTAAGTTAAGGATGATTGGAAACTAATCTTCAATCAAGAAGAAAGAAGACTTTTTGACTGAGAGATTAAGACAATGTGACCTAGGGGTGGAGAACTTTGACCTTTGTACTTTGTGTTCCTTAAAGAGGCTTTCTCCATAAGGATGATTGAGTGGACTTACTGAATGATATCTTTTGTTTAAAACTATGTGGCCGCTTTGGTGAAAACTATGTGGCCACTTTAGTGATAAGTTGCTATGTTATAACATTGTGAATGCTGCACTTTGGTTTTTGTGAATGTTTTGCTTTAGTTTATTGCTAAATAAATAAAGAGTTTACTATACTATGTGATCAGAACCTTAAACTGTTCATAGCAGCAGACCTCTGGAAAGCTGCACATGCTTGGCTTTACACAGTTTTAGAAGGACAATTCCCCTTATCACTTCTTCTGTCTTTAGAAGAATGAAATTATCATAAATTCTAGCAAAGTCTATCATTATTGTGATATCTGCAATACTTTTTAGTGAAAGGAGACTTCCAGGAGATTCCTGGTGAATTGAAGTTTCTCATCTCCACATGAAAGGATTATGATCCATTTCCTAAACTCCTCCTTCATATCTTCCAAGTAGCCTATAGTATGCTCTTGTGTCAATATGATTTGTTTTTCACTCCTTGATTTCTCAAATGCCCTCCAATATGCTAACACCTAGTTATAATAATAACTAGTCATGGATTTCTTCATATGGATATATATTATTAATATGCAATGGTTCTTTATCTGTACCAACTCTTCCTTTTATTTATCTTTTTTACCTTCTGGAATGACACCGCAGTTACAGGTTCTGTTGCACAGTCTCAGTGATACCCATGAGGTCAAATTTGTTCCCTTCTATTAGATTTCTATTTCATTTCTATATTTATTTTAAATTTAAATAATTATTAAATTATAATAATTCAATAATATTAAATTACACATTAAATTTTAATAAATATTAAATTAATAATAAATATAATATAAATTAGAGCAAATTTAATTTAAATATTTAAATTTATTATATTTATTTTATTTTATTTATTATCAATCTTTTAAGCATGACATATGAACATTTGTGGTCAAGGATCTCATTGCTGGATCTTTCTTGGATATTTTCCCTTATGAATTTCTGGGCACTCTATTGCTACACATACTAGCTACTCTAGCTGCCACTCTTTAGTGTATCCAGTCTAGTTTGGTAGAAAGATGTATGAAGTTTCCTCTTTTTTGACTTCAATTTTAAAGTTTCTGTCTTAAATTTGTAAGACGACAGACAAATCAATTTTTATCACCTTTTTGTCACACTCTATTCCTGGCTAAGGACCCAATTACTCCTATATTTTAAACTTTGACTCAGAAATCTGAAGCCACTTCTCAGATAGCATTTTCTTGAGCAGTCGTTTATTTTACAAATCTCTAATTCATCTACCTACTTCTGTAGCTTATCTGTCAGGTTTTTAGAATCTTGGCCTGTTAGTCTGCTGTTTCTGACCCTTCCTCACCTCACTTCCTCACTCTAACTCCTTTAATGGCTCTCTGAAGGCCTTCCAGAACAGCTGTAGTGGATTAAACCTTTGTCATGCATATTTCTTACACATGTGTCTCATTATTAATATGGGCTAAGTTTAAGCTTATTCCTCCCATTGATGTTATGTGCATTTGTGGGAAGGGGTGAACCATGTTTTAGAAGAACATTTTGTATTAATTGTCTTTACCATGTTGTCTGAGTATAGTAGTAGCTGCCCTCTGGGGACCCAAACTGCCAATTCAAGCAGAAACTCCTCCTTCCCTTCCTTTTCCTCCTTCCTCCTCTTCCCCTTAAGATTGGAGGAGATTAAGTATTTGTCCAGGGTCACATAGTAAGAATTGGAGATAGGATCTGAACTCAGGTTTTTCTGACTCTAAGTTGATCACTCTATCCACTATGCCAGCTAGATAAGAACCATAAAACTTTATTATTTTTTTTCTTCTGATTTTACATTTCTACTCTTAGGATACAAATGGAGTGCCTTATCTGCCTTGTTGGCATTTTGCTTGAGCAAATGCTTGTGAAGATGTCATATCTAAGTTTCACTCCATCCTAGGTGCTTTTTGTGTCTAGGTGCCCATTTTTCTGCATCTAGAGATTTTATCAGATACTTAATGCAGCATTAGATTAGTTCCAAAGGGAGAGTCCTTGCTCTAGAGATGCTGAGCTCAAATACTTCACAATTCAGGTCAGTTATATGTGAATTTCACAGTCATCAGCATCTGATAGCAACTCCTTTGGCAACAGGAATTAAATTTGTGATTTCATTGAAGTTGCCAGGCAATGTCATTCTGCCCATTGGTACAATTGAGGCGTCCAGTGGGCAGTCTCATTTTTAAATGAGAGACTAAGTCTGTAGGATAGTTTGACTATGAAAACATTTCCCTCTGCAGCTGTAGGATTATGGTTGTGGTAGGCTAAGGTGGCTGTTAGTGATGGAGAAGTCTTGAGTAATTTTTTTGAGAAATGATAAAATCTGATGTTTCAAAACTTCAAATGAAGACAAACAAACACTATACTGACAGCCATTCCATGAGTGGAGTGGTAACAAATGGATAAATCAGAGCATAGTTGGACAATAACTAAAACGGATTTTATGAAAATCAACTGGTATGGGGACCCCAAATGATATAATAAAGAGTCATTCTTGGAGGCAAATGGCTACCCTTCTAATGTACATATTAACCTTAACTAAGTTTGGTTTGAATCTATTTACCAAACTGTTCATGCAATCTATATTAAACACACACTCTAGTAACAAGTCAATAAACACAGAACAGAACAGAACAGAAGGTGGTATCCCACATCTAGTAATAAATCTTGTGAAAAGAACTCTGATTGCAGCATAAATCTACCATCTGTTTTTAAGCCATATACTTGAAATCTTACTTGCTGGACAATGAGCAGTTGTGTTTAACCAATCTGTTACTTAAAGTTGATAGAACTTTTCTAACTCATTATTGAGCAACAGTTACTGAATATGCCTACTGCAAACAACAGCCACTACAATAAACATTTATTAAGAACCAGCTCTAACAGGATAGGAACTATGCTTAATGCCGAGGTGACAAAGATAAAAATGAAGCATTTCCTACTCTGAAGGGACTTACATTCTACGGGGTAAGCAGAAACATTTTATATATAATGTAAACTGAGCAGGGCGGGGAGGGGAGCATCAGTAAATGCAATAGAAATTTAAAAATTCTACTCATACCATATTTGAATTTTGCTCAAATGTTTATGCTATTCAAGAACGGTGACTGTGTCTATAAGACATTGCATGACTTAAGCCTTACAGGAGTACACAAGTTAAGAGACAAGAAATATTAGAATTTTAGATCATGATATTCCTGCCATAATGACTTTATGAAAATTCAAAGAAGGTTTCTAGAGACATGTGGCATTATAGAATGATAATCCTGCTGTAAACCATTTTACTCTTGATAAAGAAAGTTTGTTGAATTAACCATGCCACTCCTGATGACAAGGTAATAGTCAACAAATATTTATTAAGTCTTTATTTACCAGGTGCTGTGCTAAGCACTAGGGATATAAATACAAGCAAAAGGAAGGAGTGTCTGCTCTCAAGGAGGATATATTCTAATGAAGGAAGACAAAATATAACAGGGAGGTGGAAAGTAAGGCTGGGGTGGGAATGGAGAAGGAGTACTTGAGCTGGAGTATGGTAGCAAAGTTCATAAAGCCAGAAGCATAGCAAAGAGGGGAAGGAAGTATGGCTAGCCTAGACCTGTCTCCAATATGGAGGCTCCAGAAAGAACTCAACAATGGGAGAAAGGAGCCAGCATTGTGGAGGAATATTCCAGGGTGGCTTCTCAATTTCTCAAGGATATTCTAAGGTGAAAAGACAATGGAGTCATGGTGACAAAATAATCAGAACCATAGTCCAGGAGGAGAATGAAATATACCTTGCCTGCATCCAGCCCCAAAATAATGCCTTGGCTAAGGCATCATTTTGTTGAATTTAGGACCATGTATTTAGAGTTGGAAGCAAGCTTAGAGTCATTGTTTAGAAGTATAGATAGAGGCCCAAAGAGGTTTAGTTACTTCCCATACTTAATTGTTTCCTATTTACATATCATCTTCTGGAATGATAAGCAAATCTGTTAGATTTTAGTCAACATAGAATCATAGATGCAGAGCTTGAAGGTATCTTCAGGATCATCTAGTCCAATATCCTTATTTTGCAGATGAGAAAGTTGAAACTTAACCTAGAGAGGTCAAGTAATTTCCCCCATGTCACAGAGGTAGGAGGTGGCAAGACTAGAATTTGAACTCAGGTCTTAAGACTTCAAGTTCAATGCCCTTTCTTTTATACCATAGCACCTCATTTAATGTGGAGATTTCCAAAAAAGACACAAAGTCAACCTTTCAGTATATATCAGGACTGCCCACTGTGCCCTGCTCAGTCTTGGACCTGGTACTTTTTAATATTTGTAGCAATAATTGTAACCTAGTTAAGGGAGTGTGTTCCCTTAAGTTTCCAGATAAAAATGAATGTCTTGAATTTTGAAAGAGAGGCTTCAAAGTAACCTTGAGAGGATAAAGTTAAACTGTGGCAAGTAGATGTTAATACATTGAGAGGGAAAGCAAAAACAAAATAAAATTGCAAATAAGCCCTACCTAGATACAAGATAGTTAAATGACTGCTAAGACTTAGATGAGGTAGAAAAGGACTCAGTGTAATAATTGGAGTATGGTGTTTTGAACTTTGTTTCTAGTCACTAACATCTGGAGGGGAATGTCTTTCATAGGAACACAATTCCTCTCTCTGGTGAAGAAGAAACAGCTTTCCTGGATTTCCACTCACCAAGTCCTGTTGCCGAAGTAGCCTTATACCAGGGCACCTTCATCCTCCCAACCCTGTAGAGGTTTGGACCACTTGCTAGGTAATGAGTTGCTCCCTGACAACTTGAAATATGGAATAATGGAGGAAGTACTAATGAAAGGCAACAAAAATGATTAAAGGGTTGAAAAATAGGAGCCATAAAGAGAATTGAAAGGAGCTAGGATTATGGATTCTAGAGAAAAGGAAACTAAACATTATTTTAATAGGTATATTTATATCTAAAATAGTTCTGTTAAAAACATCATAGTTACCAGATTTTTTTGTTCTCCATTGAGAACATGTCAAAAAATACTTAAAATTCAAGTAAAAGAAATTTTGGTTATAGAAAAAAAAATCCCGTTAAATGCTCTTCCCTTATGCCTAATTGAGGTTTGGAGGTGAGCCCAGGTTGCTGAAGGTGATGTTAGTAGAGGGCAAGCTCTTAAAGGACTTCCCAAACTAGAAAGGCCTTGAGAATGAACTCAGTGATAGACTGTGTACTCCTAGCTAAGCTGGAGAAGCTGATCACCAGGCTAACTGGAAGGTAATGAATTTTTTGGTTGTAGCAACCCTCAAAGACCCTCTACTAAATTTGAGAAGATTATGAACTGCTTCAGTGGATGGATGAAATTAGAAGTCATGAAAGTATTTATATATAACAGTGTTGGGGTTTACTAGTAGGTGGGGACATTGAGGTGGACATTGAACTTTATTTTTCTGCCTTCTCCCCCTCTCTACCCTATGTAACCAATTTTTTATCCTCTTCCATTACACTGGAGAGAATGTGCTCAGACTTAGCTCAGTTCTTCTATAGCAGAGGTCAGCAAACTGGCTCAGAAGATCAAATGTGACCCACAGGCCCTCAAGTCAAAATGGTTTTTATATTTTTAAATGCAATAAAAGTTTATTAAAAATGTAAAAAACATTCTTAGCTTGCTGGATATCTCCTTTAAGCAATGCCAAGCCTCACTCAGGCATTGGGGAGTAGCATTTAAGTGGAATTTTTTATGGGCTGGATTTGACCTGTGGACCATAGTGTGCCAAATCCTTCTATTCAGCATTTGTTTCACCAGATGAGTGGGACAAATACTAGATGAGTCCTTGTCTCAGCTACAACTGAGCTGGCTTTCAAAGGTATAAGATCACTCCCAAAGTCATTTATTGTTCCTCAGGACATCGATGTTGGGCCAGCTAGAAAACTGAGAATAGACTGAGAATAGACTCAGAATTCTGTTTTCCACACTCCTAGCTTTCTGGAAACTTGCTCCCTTGACTTTTAGAAAGTCACAAAATTGGAGCCTACAGATTAATCTGCTTCTTCTGAAAGAAAGACCCACCTATGAAGTAAAGGATTGATGCCTGTTTTAAAGGTCCACATGCCAGCCTTGAAAGAGCAGTGAAGGACCAAGGCCTCTAACTTTAACAGTATTTTTTTCTTAGTAGATGCCATGAAGAAGTTGAATAAAGAATAGACATTGACTAAGAGAGAGCAGTCAATGAGTCAGGCAGTTTTTAGAAAACTAAACATTCTGGGATGAGAGGGGATGGGACAAAAGAAGGGAAGGAGATTTCTTAAGTACTCTCAATGACTCTGGATTTCAGAGATTCACTTGCAATGTTAAGCTTTTCATTCTCTGTCATGCTAAGCATAACTTGTTCAGTTTGTCCATAATGAAACACTTTATGTGTTCAATAATTGCTCCTAAGTTTTGTAGATTTTACTATTTTTTAGGTGCTTGCCTGGGTCAAACCTAATAATAATTTAAGAGTATGACCTCTTTAAAGACAGGTAGAGTGCCAGCTTAAGCAGCATGGTACAGAGACTAGCTCAGTACCATATTTATGTGGTGCTCCATAAGTATGTAAGATTAGAGGATTTAGTAATGAAAGGAAGCTTAGGAATTAATTAGCACAGAGGAGAAAACAGGGCAGTGAAGATGGAGTGATTTTCCCAGAACTTATAGTAGGGCCAGAATTCCAGTGAAGGTCATCTGACTCTAAACTCAGTGTTCTTTCCATTTTCCCACCCAGCCTATTATTCTTTTAGAAATGATGGCAAAAATTATAATGATGGCCTCAAAAATCACCCTGGGTCTCAGGATCTAGAGCTGAAGGGAAGCTTGGAGATAATCAAGGACAAGGCCTGGCCAGGATGGTTTAAGTTTAGTCATGCCAGGAATATGAGTTTAAGGACAAAGCCAGCTTTAGCAGTCGTAAGAAAACGTTTTCATCAGAAGACAATCTCAGGACAAAAAGGAAAAACTTGGATTGAAGGAGAACTGCTTGAAAAGGACATCTAGATTGCTTAAACCATTCAGAAACTGAAACTGCATTCCTAGGAGCTCATATATTCCATACCAATATTTATCAGGCACAATAATTTCTCCATGATATTTTGAATATCTTGCCCAGTAGACACAAAGATTTACTTTCATTCCAAGCCATCTTTCTCACCAGATGCAGAAACATAATTAAAAAATGATAACTTTGGCTTCAGAGAACTCAGCAGAAAGCCCATAAATCCTAAGAATCTGTTAGGTATTTTCATGCTCCTTGATTTCCATTATTTTAGCTAATTGCTTTCTCTGATTACCGTGTCTATACCTGCTTTTCTGAGACTGCACAGGCTAAGCAGACCAAATGAACAGAGCTGACTAACACTTCCTCTGACTTTTGCTAATTTTGTTCAGTGGAAACATTGAATCCCCCCCTTTCAAGGCTCTACCTTGTAATTACAAGATAAGGTAGAGGATGATAAAAAGCACAGGGGTGCAAAAAGGGGTACAAAAACAAATACCATGAGAGGTTGCAGTAGGGGTGTGTGTGTGTGTGTGTGTGTGTGTGTGTGTGTTTATTTAGGAAGACCTAAAGGAGGAGGTAGTATTTGTGTTGGACATTGTAGAGTGAATAGGATTTCAACATGTGGAAATGAAGAGGGATATGACAGGTGTAGGAAATGGTATGGGTACAGGCAAGGACAGCTAGGTAGTGCAGCGGATAGAACACTGACTGAGCTTAAAATCAGGAAGATTCATATTCATGAGTTCAAATCTGGCCTCAGACACTTACTAACTATATAATCCTAGGCAAGTTACTTAACTCTATTTGCCTCAGTTTCCTCATCTGTAAAATGAATTGGACAAGGAAATGGCAAACCACTCGAGTATGTTTGCCAAGAAAACCCCAAATGGGGTTTTAGAGAATTAGAAATTACTGAAATGACTGACCACCACCAACAACCATGAACACAGGCAAGGGGGCAGAAGGCATGGAATGTGGGAAACAAATGTATCCTGGTTTGCATGGAGTGAGAGTACTTTTAGGGCAGGAATGATAGCTAAAGCTGTGCCCCTAGGTTCAATCCATATTGCAGTGGCCATTGAATTTCAGTTTAAGAAATTTGGAGTTAGGGGCAGATAGGTGGTGTTGTGGATAGAACGCTGGCCCTGGAGTCAGGAGAACCTGAGTTCAAATCTGGCTTTCAACACTACCTAGCTGTGTGACCCTGGACAAGTCACTTAACTCCTGTTTCCTCCAAAAAAAAGAGAGAGATAAATATGGAAATAAACCAGTTAGTAGGTTCAGATGAGCCATGATGAGTAGGTGACCAATAGATATGAATAGAATAGAAAATTTTATGTAAATAGAAAGGTAGGAATAGATATAAGAAATATTATTGAAATGATATGTTCAAGTCTTTGTGACCAAGTGAATGTGGGGGTGGAGGAAGGCAAAAGGACAGGGAATAATAAAACAAATTATTTGAAAGTTTTAAGCCTGGGGACTTTGGAGAATAGTGGTATCACCTTTGATTACTCCTTTTTGTCCTTTCCATCCAATCACTAACCAAGTCTTGTCAATTCTGTTGGTTCAGAACAATAAACCTATTAATTTGAATTTGTATTTTGTGACTTATTTTTTGACTATTACTATCATCAGTAGAAGATCTAGTAGCAAATAGGCATAGTTAGAGGAGGAAAAAGATGAATGAGAGATTTGGAGAGTGTTTTTATTATGATCAAGCAAAAACCCAAACCAAGACTTCTGAAATGCATGTTCCATACTTAACAAATATCCTTTCATCTTAAATTTTTTTCTTTTACCACATTTTGGTCACCACTGAGACCTGCACGACTCTTTCCTGATGACCTTGATTCTCTTGCCACACTTTCTAGTAATGGTTGCCATTTCTCTTATTACCACCCCCTTTTCCCCTTCCTCCCATTCACTGGTCACTGTGGAAGAGTAAGAACATACCTCTAGACTTTCACCTTATCACTGTCACTCAGTAACCTCTCCTGCTTTGAGTTTTCTGCTAGCCAAATTTATCACCCAATCTAAATTCTGGAGGGTATTTTCTATCAATTCCTGGGATATTCTGCTTTCTTCTTTAATGAGCTCAGTACATGTCTTATAGTCTTTCTCTCCTCTGAATTTCTAGTCCTCAGACTGGGTGACTTCAGCAAACATATTAATGTTAATTCAAATGCCCCAAATTCCATGTTTCTTAGTCTACTCTATTCACATGACCTACTCCCCCACTCCACCTCATGGCACATAGAGATGGTCATACTATTGAAATTGCCGTCATCCATAAGTATTACATTTCCCTGTTTACTAATTCTGAAATTGACGATTTGATCATAATCTTTTGTTATTCCATCCTTCCTTATGACCCCTAACTTTGTTCTTTGGTGGTACACCTCATCAGCATAACTGTAACGATTTCTTCTAGCCTTGCTTAGCAGCAGGTGAGGAGTGGAGAAGGGGGTAGCATGAGCAATGACAGGACAAGGATTCAATGTATTTGACACTAAAGGATGCTGTAGAGTTAAACTGTTCAATACCTGCTCTGCAATTTCTAGTCTTAAAAGAGTTGTCTGGGGCACTGTCTGGGCAATTGGCTTGCCCAAGTGTCACACAGAGGAGTGTCTGTCAGATTTGGGGCCTGAACCCAGGTCTTCTTTCCTCTAGGGTTGTCTCACCAACAACTATACCATTCTGCCTCTCTTTTACTTCCCACCTAGTAGGTATGTAATAAATGTTTATAGGATTGGATTGGATTCAGAGTAAAGGGAGTTCCAAGGAATATAGCCTATAGCTACAAGTCTTTAACTTGTCTTTCTCTGAGAAGAAGGATGAAAATTTTACACGAAAACCACAGATACAGATCTCTAACCAGGAGCAAAAGGGAGTGATTTGAGTTTAGCTTCTCCCAGCAAGAGTTCTTTCCCTATCCCTTTCAATCTTTTTGGAGAGGTTTTCACAAGCCAGCCCTCTCTCTCTCTCTCTCTCTCTCATTCTTTCTCTCTCTCTCTCTCATAGTACTAGTAGTTGTAGTAGTAATAGTAGTAGTAGGCTGGGTAATGATGTAAAACAGAAAGGAAGAGCAAAGTTGTTGAACAAACTACTAACTGGATAATTAATATCTGGATAATAGGAAGTTAATTACTTTGGGGTTAGTTCAAGGAGAAAACTTGACGTTAATATATAATGATCAAAAAGGATATCATAGAAGTTGGAAAGGATATGAGGTTGCCTAACCTATAGGGTTAGGCTGAGAAAAGACCCTGTTTTCTTTGTTTCTTCAAAGTTTGTTTATGAGGTCATATTAAGACACAAGGACAAATTACTGGATATTTCTTACATGCCACCTGTTGTAGAGTAGGGGCCCCTTCTGCCTGAAGAAGTCAAAAGAAGGTAAGTAACCTGGCAAATGGAGTGCTGAACTTGGAATCAGGAAGACCTGAATTCAAGTCTTACTTTAGACATTTCCTTAGCTATTTGACTCTAAAGTCACTTAACCTTGTGTTATGGGAATCTGAAGATCTTCCCTGCCCCTAGGCCCTTTGCTAAAGTGACTACGTGACTCTGAGGACCCTTGGGTATTTGAAAGTATACTCTGTTCCCTAATAGGCTGAATGTGGTCACGTGGAGCCTGTGGCGC
>CM053587.1:96935518-96949125 GCA_028646515.1 Pseudochirops corinnae | reverse complement strand
TGTTAACCCATTTTGAGTTGCTTTCCTTTAGAAAAGCAGATCTAAGAACCTGTGCTAGTAGCTGCCCTAGGTATGCTAGGGTGCTTGCTGTTACACCTTGGTTAGTCTCAGGTACTCCAATTATAAAATGGGAATAATAATAGCATTGTAAACTGAGATAATATACACAAACTGCTTTGCAAACTTTAAAGTGCTATATAAATCCTGGCTATTATCGTTGTTATTTACAACAACAACAGTATTTGATGAACTAAACCATCCCCTTCCCTGATGGCCACATCAGAGTGCAGAGAATTTTCTCTATGTTGAAATGCTCATAGACATACATAATTCTCATTATGTATACATAGGGCAAGAATATTTGAAATCACTTTGGGCAGGAATTGGAGCAAAACAAGTTGTGAATGTTCATAGCAATAATGGGAGATAATATTATGCTAATTATATTCAACATCAAATAACTCTTACCTACAATGATCCTATTTGCCTGCATATACTGCTATAAATATGTAATGTTAGATGACCCGTCTTAAAGTGGCAAGAAAAAAAGCAAAGCACTGGCTTAAAAAGAAATCTCACATGGAGGCAGGGGTAGAAACTGAAATAAATCTGGGCCAATGAGCTCTGTTTTGAAGGCCAGCATACTTCCAGACTCTAATTGCACTCATTTTATTTCCTGCTATCTCTTTTTCTTTGTGATTAGGCCGGAAGACCTGTATCCCTGGTGATGATAACTAATTATCAGCCTGTGAACTTCCTGGATGTGACTAGCTATACATTTTAGCAGACAAGGCATCTCCTCAGAGAGGCTGTGTGCAGACATTTGGATGAAGTTTCAATTTTTCTGTCACTTTGTGTTCCTGTTTTCCACACCAGCAGGTGTCCTACTGGTCTGTGCTTTTCTTAAAAAATATATCAGGTAAAAATCTCAAATCTTCTCCTGTTCCATAAACTCTCAAAATAGAATACTAACTTCAAATACTCTAAACTGCACAACAGAAGAAATAAGTTTCACTGTCTTAATTCCAAATGCATCAAATGACATGATCTCCTCTTCCAAACTCCTTATCAGTTTCATGAATCATGCATTTCTAGATGCTCAGTCTTGCGGTGGGTCTGTCTCTTTTATATGTTTCCATGTGGAGGGAAACAAGCTTCTTTGACTGGACTGTGCATGAGTGGAGTATAGAATCTCAGGGCCTACAGGTTTCAGGTGAGTACAGGGTTTGCCCTTTGGTAGAGTTAAATTTAATTATAGAAATGATGCCTGGGATTCATCTTAGAGGAGCTATGTTTCCTCTGCCTTCTGGCTTCTTGTTCCAAGTGTGTGGTGGTAGGGGTGGGGGAAAGGGATATCCTAGAAAATGTCACTCTACTACCATCATTATCACCTGTATATAGAAACCTGTCTCACTCCATCATTCTCAGGGAGCATGCATATCTGGTGACTTTTCTCCAACTTACACCAGGATGCCTGCTAAAACCCAGGGCAGAGAAGAGACAATCCATGTCCTGGAATTAGAATTCTTATCCTGATTTTGCTGCTGTGTGATCCTGTTGCTTGTTTTGGCTGAATACAGTTCCCTCACTACTTCTTTACCTTTTATATGAAACCTCCGCCTTTTCTGAACCTGTGTGCATGCAATACTTCTCCTGGCTCTCTCTTCCTACCCAACTTGGGCTTCTAGATGCTGACATTATGTCTAAATATTCTTATTATATATTTGTCTAAGGTCCTTAACCTGCCTTGAACGCTGAATGTTATCCCTTGTGGCCCAACCACTCAACCTTTTTTTTTTTTTTTTATCTGATGCCTTTGCTTCCATTTTGACTTACCCTTTGGATTAGTGGTAATTTTAAGTCTCCTTTCTGAATTAGCACCTTTGTTTTTTATCTGCAAGGGACCCCTAACTGTTCCATTTGCTAGACGTCTATCTTTGTCTCCTTCTGTTTGATGGCTGATTGCAAGGCAATATCTACTGTTACCTCATAACCTTCCATGTCTTTTGGGGGTTACTTGGTTCATAGCAACTCCTCTGTAGAGATATAATGGAGAAAACAAAGTAAAACAAAAAATATACCCCCACAATGTGTTGTTCTATTGTTGTTGTTGTTCAGTTGTGTCCAATTTTTTGTGATTCTCATCTAGGGTTTTCTTGGCGAAGGTACCCGAGTGCTTTACCATTTCCTTCTCCAGTTCATTAGACAAATGAAGAAACAGAGGCAAACAGGGTTAAGTGACTTACCCAGCATCACATAGTAAATATCTGAGGCTGGATTTGAACTCGTGAAGATGAGTCTTTCTAACTTAAGTCCTGTGCTCTATCCACTATAACACCTAGCCGCTCTGTGTGTGAATCTATTGTCTATAGCTACTCTTAAAGGCAAAGGCTAGATGTTGACTTGTTGAGTATATTGTAATGTTTGGTTTTATATTTTTGGGGGGTGGTTGGCTGGATTAGATGGCTTCTCAGGTCCATTATTACCCTGGAATTCCAATTATGTGAGCTGCACGAACAGAATTTTTAAAAAGACACTTCTAAAACGTATAGGAATTGCATTTTTGTAAAACCAGCAATCTGTGGCCATAGAACAGCTACTTGTTCTTGACTGATTAAGTGGTTTATGTTTAGGGTATCTCTGAGATATCTTGATTCAGCAACTATAATCACCCATCTGGTTTTCAAGTTGTAGCCTAATTAGGCTTTTAAGTATGCCTCTGACCTAGTTCCCCTTCTTTTGTTTCAGAAAACTCTGTGGGAAGGATGAGAACTTGAGAGGTTTCTGAAGGCTAATAGAATATAAGGAAAGAGCCTTTAAAAAAAAAATCCTTTTCTCCCCCAGTATCTAGCAATAGTGCCTGTCACACAGTAGGCACTTAATGAATGATTATTGAATTGACACCTATATCAATTGCTTTTAGGTAGGCTTGTACTTATAAAATTATTCTAGAATCCTGTCTATTTTTATTTAAACAATGTCAGTAGGAAATCCACAAATATCTAGCACCTCTTTTTGTGACCCCAAAGACCTTTCTAAGATTTACTCGGGTTAAATTCCATAGACAAATGTTAGTTTTGTCCATTTCGAGGGCACAAAAAAATAAGACATAGTGTCTGTCCTCAAGAAAATGTCAGTATAAATGTGAATATAGGATATGTAGATAAAAGTATAACAACACCATCTTTTCAATATCTAGAGAGATGAAATCACCACGACAAGCAAGGCAGGATTGAGGAAGATTTGGAATTCCATTTCTGCTTTCATTGATTTATAGTATGTAGAGCTGATGTGGACCTTCAAGGGCAAGATTATATTATTGTTCTCCCTTAGGATCATAGAATCATAACTTTAGAACTGGAAAGAATCTTAAAGATCATAGAGCCAAACCTAATTTTACAAGGGAGGAAACTGAGACCCAGAGAAGGTAAGTTACTTTCCCAAAGTCTCAAACCTCTGTTTGTTTTCAGAAATCATCTTTTTTCCTGTTAACTCCATCATCAAGTGTTGGAATATACAAAGAATAAAACAGGATTACATATGAAACTGTGAGCTTTTGTTGTATAATTTTAAAAAGTGTATGTGAAGTATAACAAAAGAGACATTTGTCACCTTCTGCATATTTTTCCCTCTGTGTTCTTTTAATGTTTTGTTGATGCTTTCTTCCTTTTTTTTGTGTTTCTATTACTACCCACTCACTGCCTCCTGCCTCCCCAATATAAGCCCTCCCTTTTAATAGATGAATATAATCAAACAACCCTAGTCAAATATTAAAAGGACATTATACATGTCAGCACAATGGTATTTGTGGTCAGGATCATAGGGAAATGTAGGCGAATCTAAAGCTATTCTGGGAATTTTCCTGAAAGGTTATTTAATTTGTCAAGAAAAATCAAGTCTCTTGTTATGACTGAAAATAAATATTTAATTCTGTAACTCTAGTCCGTTACCTCTCTAAACAAGTGATGGGAGGTACACTTCCTCATCAGTCTTCAAAGTAATGATTGGTCACTGTTTTGATCAGAGTTCTGAAGTCTTTCAAAGTTATTTTCCTTTATATTATTGTAGTCATAATTTTAATAATTCATTTGGTTCTGCTACTTTTACTCATACAAGTCTTCTAAAATTTCCTTGATATGTTTGTGTTTGTCATTTCTATTGGCATAGTAATAGTTGATTTATATACCATAATTTGTTAAGCCCTTCCTCAATTGATGGAAACCCCCTTTGAAACAACAAAAAATAATGGTATAAATATTTTTGTTCATATGAGTCTGTTCACTCTATCTTTGACTTCTTTGGTGATATACTCCTAGGAGCTCAAAGGGTATTTGCAATTTAGTGACTTTTTGGGTGTAGTTTTGAAGTGCTTTCTAGAATGGTTGGATCAATTCACAGCACCATCAAAAATATTTAGTATGCTTACCCTCTTACATACCCTCCAACAACTGTCATTTTCATCTTTCATCATTTTACCAATCTGATGGAGTCACACAGACTTCGCATCTTTTCTTCTTTTCATGTGAATATAAAATACCAAAGTAATAAAAGCTGATCAACATTGTGTTTTACTGTACTAATATTTGACTGTCTCCAAACATAATGGTATCATAAGAATAAAAAACTGGATTCTAGAAGCCTTGTTCCATGGAGATTACATACATCCCACAACAAGAAGGAAACCTGGAAGTAGAGTAGTCTGTCACTGATGAGTCTATTAAATTTTTGGCCAGCTAGAGTAAAAAACTAATTAACATGTGTCACCCAAGAAATAAGTATCAGATTCCACTTCTATCACTTATTAAATCCGAATGTAACTATAATGACTGTGAAAGTCTAATGGCCCTCCTGGGCACTATTAATCCCCTGGTGCTAAGATTTCCAGTGACAGTGAAATAATGTAAAATGGCTTTATAGTTTATGTATGTGGCCAAAAGAGTTGAATATTTTCCTTTGGAAGAAACCAGTATAAGGGATCTGGCCACCTAGGTAAGCCAGGCAGATCCCTTCTTATTTTGAGGTTAATAGATCTTTTATCTTGGTCAGGCTATTCTGAAAGTTCTTATTTCAGGGAAATTAATACACATGTGAGTTACATTTGAAACTTATACTTTCTCTTGAAGGATGAGTATTTCTTATATTTCATGTTCAATCAATATGCATTCATTAGATACCTACTATATATACCAGCTGCTGGGAATAAAAAGACAGAAGTGAAACAGTTCTTGCTTTTGAGGAGCTTACATTCATATGGAACTCTTTGAGGTATTTGTGGATCCATTATTAGTAGCAAAAGCACTTTTATAAAATAAGTATTTATTTGAAAATAGAGCAAGGTAATACATAAATCAAATCAACACAGGATCTTGCACATAGTGAGTACTAAATAAAGGAATTAATAAGATACCATTTCTGGCCTCTAGAAGCTTATAGGTTTAAAAAAATCCAAATATCTGTTCCTTGCTTAATATTTGTGGGACTTATACTGAAGAAACAAAGTTAATTGTGCCTTGTCATTTGATTTGCTGGGAATACCATGCTTAATCCTGAACTATCTGGTCAATTGGAAATTTTGGTCTCTTTTAGAGGTTAGTTCCATAGAGCACAAGATTTTTGTGGTCTTCAATATTCATTGACTATCTACTCCCACTGGAAATTCCAGGTATTGATTTTAATTAAACCATTTAAGTTAGTGAGTATTCAGGGACTAAAAAGAAATGAGAAACTAGAACTAAACAAAAAGTACTCATTCTTTAAGCAAGGAAAGATGGGTACATTTTAAACTAGTGAGATTTTATTAAAAGGAATATTGGATATTGCTGAGCAATGACATTTGTGGTCAGGGTTATTGAAAAAATGTTGGTAAACTTAAAGCAATTCTGGGAATTTGCCCCAAAGTTTATTTAAATCAAATCTTATTTAGTTTGGGCCTTGTGGAGGGTTCAATTTCCAATGAAAATTAATTCCTATTTTCCAGTAGGAAAGAACAGTTCCCGATCAAATTTTTCAATTTTGACTTCAGGGAACTGGAGACAAAAAGTTTATTATGTGGAAAAATCTGGAACAGATGATATACAGAGGACTCCTTCACCTCAAGATCCACCCTGACCCCAAAGTCACATGCTTTCTTTTCCCTCACTACAGCCAATGGAGGAGATTTCACCTGAGGGACATCAATGGCAGATGTATCTTCTTACCAACTTCTAACTTAAAACCTTAGGCTTGGACATGCATACTTTCCTTTCCACCCCCTAGAGCATAGCAGGCTCTTACACTCAAAGAATGTTGAAGTCCTTTCTAAAGTGAGACATCCCTACAGTTAAACTGTAAGACATGAAAGTCTGACCACATGGCTAAAATAGTCAATAAATATTTATAAGCACCTATTATGTTGCAGGTACTAAGTGCTGGAGATGCAAATGTGAAAAAGAGAAACTGTCCCTACCCTCCAGAAACTTACAATCTAATGGGGGAAGACAACACAAAAAGGAAGCAGAAAAAGGGGGGCAGGGAGGAAAAGAGTCCAGTTTGATAGAGAATCCAAAGGAGTGCAATCGGGTGGGAAATGCATACTGCCAACCTTCTTACACAACTATTCATGAGAACCTTCACTGCAGTTATTTAAGAAAGAAAGCTGGTCCCAGAAAAGATTTTCTTTCCATCATGCCAGAACATGTTGAATAAGATTCTGCTTAGAGAATGTTATAATAATTCTGCTTAGTAAATGTTATAATAATAATAGTAGTTAGGCAGCTAGGTGGTACACTGAATAGATCTCTAGACTTGGAGTCTAGAAGATTGCTATTTAAATGCTCCCTCAGATACTTTGTTGTATGACTGTGCACACCACATAACCTCTCAGCCTCAGTTTCCTCATCTGTAATATGAGGATAATAGCTGGCATCTGCCTCCCAGGAAGATTATTGTGAGGGTCAAATGAGATGACATCTGCAAAGTGCTTTGTAAAACTTAAAGTATAGCATAAATATTAGCTCTTATTAGTAAATGCTGCAACATAGATGTTAAAACTAACTTCAGAATATTACCAAGGCAGGGAAGGGGAACAGACCTGTGAATTGTGTGGAATAACAGTGTTCTATTTTTTAGAAGATATTTAGAAACAGAATTACAATGTAAGTTCAGATGAAAGAAAAGGCATTATTAGTCAGTTAGAACCCAGGATACTAAGTAATTGTGTCCCTGCATGCTTTTATGCTCACTAGAAGAAAATATTTTGAAATTTTTTACATCTCTTTTACCTATGGTTTCTTTTTTGTGTTTGTAGGCATAAGTATGTAAAAAATCAGCCTAGCAATGGTTTATCATCTCAATCACCATTCAATTCTAGTGAACATTAATTCAAAGAGCTCTGTAATCCACTAAAAATGGGATCTACCTGATCTACCTGAAACCTTCATGAGAAATGGACAGCTCTTAAGTAAGATATGTACTTCTATAGCTATTTAGACAGTTTTCAGGAACTTTAATTACATCTAAGCATAGTTACCAGTGTGGAATACACATGTATTTAATCCTGCATCTTCCCTAAGGAAAAAAAAGTAAGGGAACAAATTGAGAAAACCTGAGAAAACAAATTGCTTATTTCTATACCCCTTGCCATAATTTTGTCTCAAGGAGTTACATAAAAACAATCTTTCCATCTATAAACAAAACAAAACAAAATAAAAAAAGAAGCCCAATACTCCTCATTCAAACTAACTAATTTGGGTGGTGGTGGTGGAAATTCATGGTTTGTTAAGAGCTGTAGAATTACAAGTTTTTTGGTTTATCAAAACTAAAAGGCAAATATCTAACTTACTAGTTGTTAAAAGGAATATTATATATAAGTAAACAAACGTATTAATATCAATGGATTTCTGAAAATTTTGATGAATTTGAAAATAAATCCTTTAGTACATTTAGCAGACTTACCAGAAGTTGTGTTTTGAAACTGTTTTAATTTTCATTTAAAGCTGGACAGTCCAGGTAATTTGGGGAAAATGTCCTGTTCTTCACTTTCTTTTTCAAAAAGGCTTTTAAAAAAAATCAATTTCTTTTGTTTAAACTTCACTTGAATTTCCATCTATATCTTTCCCCTTCATATCTTTCAGAGAGCCATCCCTTAAATAAAAAAAAAATTGAAAAAAAAAAGAAAAAATCTAATAAAACCAATCAATAGGTTAAAAAAACACCTTACTATATGCAATGACCTATGCCTATGGAACCCTTACTTCTACAAAGGAATGGAAAAGGGATAGATGCTTTGCTTTTCAAAAGCAAGAACTCATTTTTTGGTCTGGAAAATGAAAATTAACAAATATCCTCAATACTATTTGATAGAATGATATAGTTCATACCACTTATGGCAATTTGTATATACAAGCTTTAATTGAACAGATTCTTAATGAGCACTGAATACTCCTGCAATTTTAGGATATTTCCTGTAAAGCAGGAGTTTTAATTTTTTTTTTTTGCACTGGCAGAAGTGACACTGGTACAAAGAATCTCTGTTTCTGTCTATTTTGCCTTTATTATTTCCTGATCTTAGTGAATGAGTATCAGAGATAGGGCAGACCAAATTATGGCCTTGTTAGCTTTGAAAGGTATAAAGAACTATCAGAGCTCATTGTTCATAGAAGGAGCTCCTGGTAGCCACAGCATCCAAATTCAGTGAGGAGTGGGTGCTGAAAAGTAACTGATGACTCAATTCAGCAGTGAGATATTGAGTCCTGGAAGCAAAGGAAAAACTTATCCATTTGCCATATGGAAGCAGTGTGGGGGATTTTTTGTAATACCATCTTTAATTTTGTGCCTACTCTCATTAGGGACTGAAATGGCAGGAAAAGTGTGCTTCCAGCTTGGAAAATAGGGCTTTGGTCTTTGCTATAAATTCTTTTAAAAAATATTTTTAAATTTTGGAATAAAATGAACATTTTCATAATAGTACAATAAAAAGATGATTGTAAATGAACTGTGAATCTACTATGCACAATTTGCTGTTCCTTTCAAACATACAACAAAATTATCATGTAAATTTCCTTTTTTCTTCCCTACTCCCACCAGCCCTAGAGATGGTTATCATTAGACACATAAATGTATGTGATAAACACACATGCACACACATATTTCTATACATAGTTCTATTTATCAGTTATTTCTCTGGATGCAGGTAGTATCTTTCTTCATACATCATTTATAGTTAATTTGGGTATCTATAATAGACAAAACTTATTCACTCAAAGTCATTCTTAAAACAATATTGCTGCTGTTGTTTCCATTGTTCTCTTGGTTCTGCTCATTTGCTGTGGTTTATTTTTTATTTTATTTTTTAATTTATGGAATAAAATAGGCATTTTTATAACTTAGTACAATAAAAAAGATGATTGTACATGAAACCTTATCTTGCCAACATGAACTTATGTTAACTGATGAAATGTTATTAATGATTAGTTGGAAGTAGGGGAAACAGATTAGAAGAGGGTTCATGAGCATTAATATGAGACTTACTACTCAGTGTTACACTTAAGCACACATGGGGAGATGTAGGTAGCCTCTATTTGCTGACCTGATTGGGAGAGTAAACCCAAAGCCTATGCCCTAAAAAGGTTTAATAAATGATTGTTATTTGATTATGTATTTCTATGTATATTTAAAATTTGTTGCTCACTACTCTTTTCCATTTTTTCCTGTTATGCCTAAAACCAAATTGACTGCATGGTGTTTAATATAAAACTTTGTACAATGGCTACTCAAATAACTATTATTGGTTGACTGACTATAGACTCACTTTATTGCTTTGGAAATGCTTTTGTTGAGGATTTTGTTTTATTTTCCCCAGATAACCTAGAAAAGAAAAGAAAATCTACTATCTTATATCTCATGTAAAGTATTTAATCCTTTTAAATCTTCCAAATTAAGATAGCAGGGAGCCCTGTCTGCAGGCAAGCTATTTTTCCTAGATACAAATAAGAAAATCCCTTGACTATGCTTCTTATGTGAACCAAGAAACATGGTAATAGTGTCTTTATGTTTTGGACCCTGCAAAACACTCATGACAAATAAATTTTCAATTGTGTTGCCTGACACAAGACAAAATATCTTAAAACTATCTGATTGCTTTTTGATAATATGAGTAATCTAATCAGATAATTTGGTTTGAAAAGTCCATTTTCAGCAAGATGTCCAGTTTTCCATATAATTTCATTTTATATATTTTAAAGTAAAAGTCTATGTAGCATTCTTGATGTACACATATAATTTAATGGAAATAAAATTATCATTCAAGAATTAAATAAAAAAGTATTTTGCATGATATACAACACTGAGTTATGCTGTGTTCCTCTTCTCCTTTATAATAGCTAATGGCAAATTGAATGTACTACATTCTAGGGAGATATTGGTTGTGTGTTTGAAATAGGGCCTAATATTCAGAGACAAACAAATGAGTGAGTTTGTGTTATGGGTGTTAGGTTCTTTCAGACTTCTATGAGTTCCAATACTTTTAAAGGGACTATTCATTTGCAACAGAATTGGACATGTTTAAAAGTTTTGGTTGGTCTGTTTTGGCAATCCTAGTATGTGCTCACATGTCTAGTGAGTAGCAGAAAATTCAGGGACCAAGACAGAATGTGCATGAAATAATCATAATGAACTGTGGTGAATTGACTGGACTAAGGTTGCTACTTATTCCCCCTTCTATGTTGCCTGTATGAGGAATCATTCCTTTTGTGTCTCTGCTCATGGGGATTTTTTCTACTCCTGAATTCACACTTAAATAGAATGACTGTCATTTCCAACTTTTGTTTTCCCATCGCTTAGTAAAGAATTTTGCACATAGTACCTGCTTACATATATGTAACATATATGAAATTATTTTGACTTTGATGAATATCAGCAAATTAAACATTTGCTTATTTGAAGAATAGAAAACAAAGGATTGTATATGAAACCATGGACTTCTATTACATACAACTTTTTAAAAAAAGCATATGATAGATTAAAAAGGCTAACTTCATAGCTGTCCTGCTTATATGTGTCTCCTTTTGAATAATCATTTTTTCTCTTTTGTGCATTTTGAAACACGATTTATTGATATTATTTTCTTTATTTTCTTGGTATCACTATCACTAGCCTCTCTCTTCCCTCATGCTTCTCTGTCCTGCCATCAACAAATTTTTTTTTCATGTAACAAACATAGATGGTCCATGTCTGAAAATGCACATCTCAATTTTCTGCTCTATTCCATTATCTCTCTGTCAGAAAGTGCTTCATTATTGATCTGGAGTTGTGGTTGGTCCCTGAATTGAGAGTTCCTAAGTCTATCAAAGATGTTTTGCTTTACAAGATTGTAGCCATTGATAAATTGCTCTCCGGCTCTTCTCCCCTCCCTTTATATCAGTGCATATAAGACCTCCAAGTTTCCTATAAACACATTCCTTTTCTAATTCTGTATTGTTTAACATTCCCTTGTATTCATATACCATAATTTTTCAGTCCTTTCCCAGTTGATGGGTCTTACCTTCATTTTTTTTTTCCACCACAGAAAGTGCTGCTTTGAATATCTTTGTAAATATAGGTCTTTTATAGTTCTTTTAAAACTTTCTTTCATATATTTGTCTAATCGTGGCATCACTGGGTATCATTGGGCCAAAAGGATATGTACCATTTAGTGGCCTTTGAGGCATATTCCAAATTACTTTCCAGAATGGCCAGACCATGTTTATTCTCCCAGGTCTTCTCAGATCTTATTCCTCACCATAGTTCAGTGACATTGGCCTCCTTGCTGGTCCTTGCACAAAATACTTGCTTGTTTTACCTTGTCTTGCTTCTCTTATTATCTTTCCCAATCTGGAAGTCTAGTTACCATTCTCTGTCTGACTTCACTGCTGAAGCTTCAACACACTCAGTTTCTGATCTGGGCCAATTAGTTCATGCTCAGACACTCTAATGTCTCCTGTCATTCTCTTCTGTCCTTCACACCCCTGCCACTAGTGGGGGCTTAACATATTGATGACAGACTTAATGTGGACACCTCATTAGCTTTATATTTTTTGCAGCTCCAAAATTTGGAGCTCAAGTGATCCACCAGCCTCAGCTTTTCCAGTTGCAATGACTACAGGTATGTACTTACATTTGTAGAAGTGATCATTTTGGTTTCTCTTTACCTATGCTAATTCTCTCAATTTCCTTTTCTTGGCTTTTTGATATAACTAGTATTTCTAGAACTATATTAAATAATAATTGGGCCAGATGATATCTTTGCCTTACCTCTCCCTGATCTTGTTGGAATCTCATTAGCATTTCTCCATCACATATAATGCTGGCTCTTTGATTTAGGGAAGTGGTATTTCCCTTTTTAAAGAAAGGTCCACTTATTACTATGCCTTTTAGTGTTGCTAATGGAAATTTATATTGTATTTTGTCAAAAGCCTTTTTTTTATCTATTGAAGGAATCATGGTATTTTTATTATTTATTATTCATATGGTTTGTGTTTACAGTTTTTATCATACTGAGCCAATCCTGATTTCTATTATAAATCTAACTTGATAGCATAATCTTTTAAATATATTGCTGTATATTTTTGCTAATATTTTTGTGTCAATTTTCATGAGAAATACTGGTCTACCATTTTATTTTTCTAATTTTTCTCTTCTCGTTTGAGATATAAAGACCATATTTGTGTCATAGAAGGTATTTGGTTAGGTTCCACCCTCTCTCATATGCTAGTAATGTGGGCAGATTGTATTTGATCTCAATTTCTGGGACTTCTGCTACTGACTTCCATTTTCCCTGGTGTGTTTGCCATTAGAGTACTGGGGGGTTCCCAGACACAGAGGTCCCAGCAGGGCTTGAGTTCACCAGCCCAGATCTTTCTAGGTCAGAAGAAGGCAGTTTTTAGGGCCCTCTGGAGCATTTTAGAACAGAGTGCTATGGATTTCTCTCTCCTAGAGCATCCTGATCAGAATACTGCCAACTCTTAGTCCTGTGCCAACAATTAGAGTAGTCAGACAACTGTGGACTTCAATCTCCCTTAAAACTTTGCCACCAGAGCACTAGGACTTCCTGCCCCTAGGAGGTGGTAGAGAATGCTACAGGTTTCAGGTGCAGTTGTGTAGCAGCAAGCATCCTAGCATACCTAGGGCGGCTACTAGCACAGGTTCTTAGATCTGCTTTTCTAAAGGAAAGCAACTCAAAATGGGTTAACAATTTTACTTTAATCAAACATATCATTTACCTAGTTCAGGGGGAAAAGTCAGCCCCCTGAACTTCAGAGAATACAAACAGAAGTTACAAACAAACAGAAAAACAGATCAGCAGACGGCTTCCAGCTTCTGACTATTACATCAGTTACCTAGTCAGTTACCAGAGAGGGAAGCACAACATCTGGGTTTTTCACAGCCGGGGGGCTCAGCGGCTGCCCAGAGTTTCGTCTGGCCAAATCACACAACTCTTCTCAAAGTGAGCCCCAAACCAAAACCTCACATCAGGGCATATATATAGCCTTCTCCTGGCTTGGAGAATGTCACAGCCCTCTGGACCCACTGCCCAATCACAAAGCTACAAGGCACGGGCATTCCTGAAAAACAAGCCTGGAGCCACAGGCTCC
>CM053587.1:96905734-96929169 GCA_028646515.1 Pseudochirops corinnae | reverse complement strand
CTCCAGTTCTTCTTTGGTCATAAAGTCCTTCCTATTCCATAAATCTGACAAGTAAACTATTCCTTGCTTCACCAGATTATTTACAGTATCAGCCTTTATACCTAGATCATGCACCCATTTAGACTTGACTTTGGTGTATGGCAGAAATTTTTTTGATAACCTTATCAATATAATTAATTTCCTTCATAGCCTTATATATTTTATCTTAAATATTTAAAAACATGATTCTGAAAGGGCATCCATAGGCTTCACTGTACTTCCAAAGAGATTTAGGACACACAAAAATGTTAAGAAGCTCTGACTTAAGTACTGTAGTAGACTATGTTGATACCCTGAAGACAGCTTATGGGAGAACATGGACAAGAGTCATACAAAATGAAAAGATACTGATCCATTTTAATGGGTTATTGAAGAGCAATGCTCATATTGATGAGATCACAGATCCATTGGGAAATTGAAATATGATGCTTTTGAAAGGATACAACATAAGATGTCCCATGAACTCTATCCGTTTGAATCGAGTGGCAAGCCTTAGGTTGGCAAACTAATTTTGAAACAATGTAGCATCCACAAACTTCAGTGAAACAAGTCTATCCCTTGACTCCACATGGGAAAGTAGTACTTTTGCTATTGGACTCTTGTCCCCATCATGGTCTCCAAAGTACTACACATAACGTGTATTAACACAGAGAAAATTGCACATATATGGATAGAATAATGAGTAGAATGGTCCCTTTTCAGTCTGGAGAGATCAGACACACTCATCTAGAAATATAAAACAGTGTGTTACTAAGTGTTCAAATATGTTCATTCATTCAACAAACCCATGTATTATGTTGATGGTAAGTGCTATAGGCAAGGATGACTTCATAGCACAGGGACTCTCAAGCTGGAATGCATGGATAGATTTCAGAAGTCTATGAATTTGAATGGAATTATTTTCACTAATGTCTACCTGAAATTTATACGTTCCTTCAATTATCAATATAAACAACAACCATTATTCTGAGAAGGTGGCCATGACACACACAACAAAATGTTAAACTTTTGTCCTGTAGGATCTGGTTCTTGGACAGATAGGATTTGAATAAGAGGAGAAAAAGGGAGAAGGTATTTCCATTTTGAAAAGCAGCATGAAAAAGTTGTATGAATGAAAGGAAAATCATAGGGGTTGGGCATGTAGATATTTTGTTACAAAAAACTTATCTTAAAAATACTTTGTAAGTTAACAGTAATTTTAAACCATTCTGGGTTGGAATTTGGATCTATACCCAAAGTGAAGTGAGCAGAACCAGGAGAACATTGTACACAGTAACAATAATATTGTATAATGATCAACTGTGATTGACTTAGCTATTCTGATCAACACAATGATCCAGACAATTCCAAAGGAGTTATGATGCAAAATACCATCCACCTTCAGAGAAAGATCTGATGGAGTCTAAGTGCAGATCTAAGCATATTTTTTAAAACTTTATTTTACTCATTTTTGTTTGTGTTTTCTTTTGGAACATGAGTCACATGGAAATATGTTTTGCATCCCTTCACACGTATAATCGATATCAAATTGCTTGCATTCTTAAGGAGGTGGGAGGTGAGGGAGAGAAGGAGAGAATTTGAAACTCCAAATTAAAAAAAAAGAATATTAAATTTTTTTTACATGTAATTGAGAAAAATAAAATAAATGGGGGAAAACAGTAACATCAACATAGCTGAGTAGAGACAATATAAGTAGAATGTATATATGTTGATATTTGCAGTAATTTGGGTACTGAGATTTAGTACCCAACAGTAATGTTGACAATGATGGTGATGATAATAATAGCATGTACATAGAGCTTTGTTTTGCAAAGTTCTTTATAAATATTATTTCATTTTATCTTCACTCCAACCCTGGGAGGTGGGTGCTATTATCCCCATTTTATAGGTAAGGAAACTAAGGCACACGATTATTAAGTGACTTGCCCAGAATTATACAACCAGAATGTGTCTGAGGCAGGATGTAAACTCAAGTCTTTCTGACTTCAGCTCCAATTCTCTATCCACTCTAGCACCTACTTTAATAAAAGGGTGTGGGAGTTTTGTAATGCTGAAAGAATAACAAAGGCAATGAATGCCCTTGGAATTGGTATTATGCATTTAGAAGTAATTAACAACTCTGTTAGCTTATCTTAGTCCTTGCCAGGCATTATACACCTGAGAGCAACTCACTGTAGAAGACTCAAGAGGGGTACATGTTGAGAGGGGCCATAGGGAGGAATCCTAGACTAGTGTTGGGTGCTGCATTTGGGGGAAGGAGGGAGGTAGAGAGAATAATTAGAACAACTTTGATTTGGGAGATGGTGAAAAGTCAATCCAAACAAACTTCATATTTTCTCCAGAGCTATATCTCTTCAATCTGATCCACCTGACGATTCCTGGATTCTGTTGATTTCTTGAGTTAGTACCACTGGTAAAAAGGATCCCATTTTGGCTTGGTCCCTGGGGCCTTCTTTAGCTTATCCTCTGAGAATACTTTGGGGAATCAGCTTTGGGGACAACTCCCAAATTATAGAAACCCTTTATTGAGGAGTTAGAAAGCTATAATGGTGATAACCTAACCTCAGTAAGGCTTTTGTAGTATCTGTGCTTAGAAAATGGTAATTTATTGGAGATACATATGATTCAACTAAAGAAGCTAAAGTCCTTTAAACTGATAGTCATGACCCCAGTCTGCTCTTGAATTGCTACTTATCCATGAAGGAAACTTGCATTTTGTTGAATTGCATTGAGAGTTTCTAGGGGAATATTTAGTTTGGTAAAGATACCTGAAATATTATTTCTTTTTCCAATAGGGATCTATTGGCAGAAGCACATGTAATACTTGAAGACTATACCCCCTTTCTCTCTCAAGCCTTCTTTGAAGTATTTTGGTGTCCTAGAAGGATAAGAATTTGTACTAAGAAGAGGCATCCAAGGTGTCAATACAAGGGTGAAGCCATGTTCAGGTGAAACCAGGGCACCTCATGAGGGCTACTGCACCCTAGGGAATATTTGCAATTTTGACTGTTTCAAAGTGTGTTTTATATATATATATATATATATATATATATATATATATATATATATATGTATATATAAAATAGAATATATATATAACACACACATACATATATGCTTATATGTATGTATAAATATAAAATGTGTGTATGTATATATGAATGTATAAATGCACATGTATATAGACGTGTGTATGTACACACACATATACATATGTGTATATATGTACACACACATATACATACATATATACACACATTCATTGTATTTTTTCACCAATCCTATGATTTAGGTAGTTTCACTCTACAGGTGGGAAAACTGAGGCCTCCAATTTTAGTGACTTGCCCAAAGCAACCATTATTTATAGGTAGCTTTGGGACTAGTCTACATTTCTGGACTGTCAACCTCGTGCTACTTTCTACTTTCTGTACTGCCTTGTGGAAAAGACTTTTCTACTATGAGAAACAAATTATATTAATAAGGCCAAACTTCTCTTCTGTGCGAATAGGATAACTATAATCATAAACTTGTACAAAGATTTCAATTTTATTGAACAGTTTTATGGAAATGAGCAGGAAAACAAAAACTAATTTCTTCTTTTTTCTCTAATGTGAATGTGCAACTCTGGTTATATTCAGCCCAGAGAAGGCAGTGCCAGTATGGATCATGAGGAGCCATGTACCATCAATTACTCAAATCTAGTGGATAAGGCAGCCATTAGGAGGTCAAATTGTTTTGGAGATAGGTAACAGGGCTAGGTGTCCATATGTGACCATAGGCAAGTCTCTGTATCTCATTTTTTTTTGAACAGTATTTTATTTTCCCCAGTGACATGTAATTGGAAATTACATGTAGTTACATGTAAAAACAATTTTTAACATTCATTTAAAAAATTTGAGTTTCAGATTCTTTCTTCCACTCTTACCACTTTTTGAAATAGTAAACAATTTAATTTGGTTATACATGTACAGTCATGAAAAATGTATTTCTATATTCATCTTGTAAAACACAGACTAAAAAAAACCTTATGAAAAATAAAGGAAATTAAAAATACTATGCTTTAATTTCCATTCAGACTTCCTCAGTTCTTTCTTTGGAAAGAGATAGCATTTTTCATTGTTGGTCCTTTCTAAATGTCTTGGATCATTGTATTGTTGAGAATAGCTAAGTTATTCACAGTTGATCATCCTATAATATAGCTGTTACTATGTACAATGTTCTAGTTCTGCTCACTTCACTTTGCATCAATTCAGATAAGTCTTTCCAGGGTTTTCTAAAATCATCCTTCTCATCAAATTCCATTTCAATGATGTACCACAACTAATTTAGCTATCCCTCAATTGATATATATTCCCTCAATATCTAATTCTTTGCCACCATAAAAAGAGTTGCTATAAATAGTTTTTGTACAAATAGGTCCTTCTCTCTTTAAAAAAAATCTCTTTGGGATACAGACCTAATGATGATATTGCTGGATCAAAGGGGATGTGCAGTTTTATAGCCCTTTGAGCATAACTCCAAACTGTCCTCCGTAACAGTTGGATCAATTCACAACTCTACTAACAGTGCTTTAGTGTCTCAATTTTTTCCATATTCCTTCCAGCATTTGGCATTTACCTTTTCTGTCATATTAGCCAATCCGATAGGTATGAGGTGGTATCTCAGAGTTCTTTTAATTTCTATTTCTCTAATCAATAGTGATGTAGAACACTTTCAAATATGAGTATAGATAGCTATGATTTCTTCATCTTAAAACTGCCTGTTCATATCCTTTGATCATTTATCAACTAGGAAATGGCTTGTATTCTTATAAATTTGACTCATTTCTCTATATATTTGAAAAAAGAGACCTTTTTCAGAGACACTGTAAAAAATTGTTTCCCAGTTTTGTACTTTCCTTCTGATCTTAGTTACATGGGTTTTATTTGTGCAAAACCTTTAAAAAATTTAATATAATCAAAATTATCCATTTTACATTGAGTAATGCTCTTTTTCTCTTTTTTGATCATACATTTTTACCTTCTTTATATACTTAACAGGTAAACTATTCTTTTCTCTCCTTATTTATTTATATCTAAATCATGTACTCATTTTAACCTATCTTGGTACACAGTACAAGATGTTGGTTTAGTTTCTGCCATACTGTTTTCTGGTTAGCAGTTTTTGTCAAAAGGATAGCATAATTTCATCTGCAAAGAGTGATAATTTTGTTTCCTCCTTGCCTATTCTAATTTCTTTAATTTTTTCTTCTCTTATTGGCATAGCTAACATTTCTGGTAAAATACTAGATAATAGTGTTGATAATGGCATACTTATAGAATCCTAGAGTATCCAACTAAAAACTACTTGAAATAATTAACAACTTTTCTCCAGAGGCCCTCATATTTAAGTTTTCTAAAATTTTCTTAACCTTCTTAGCTTCGTGTGTGTGTGTGTGTGTTTGTGTGTGTGTGTGTGTGTGTGTGTGTGTGTGTTGTGGGGTGGTGCTTAGTTTATCTAGTTCTGAGAGTGGAAAGTTGAAATCCTCCACTAGTATTGTTTTACTTTCTATTTCCTCCTCCTTTCTATTTCCTCAAAAAATTGAGACACTAAAACACAGTTGGTAGAGTTGTGAATTGATCCAACTATTGTGGAGGACAGTTTGGAACTATGCTCAAAGGGCTATAAAACTACACATTAACTTCTTTAAAACATTGGATACTATACCATTTGGTACATATAGTTTATTATTGATATCATGTCATTGTCTATGGCACATTTTAGCAAGATGTAGTCTCCTTCTTTATCTCTTTTAATTAGATCTATTTTTGCTTTTGCTTTGTCTGAGATCATGATCACTACCCCTGATTTTTTTTTTACTTCAGCTGAAGCATAACATATTCTGCTCCACCTTTTACCTTCACTCTGCATGTCTCCTTGCTTCAAATGTATTTCTTATAAACAGCATATTGTATGATTCTGTTTTTTAATCTGCTCTGCTATCCACTTCCATTTTATGACTCAGTTGATCCTATTCACATTCGCAATTATGATTCCTGTGTATTTCCTTCTATCTTATTTTTCTTTGTATTCTTCTCCTGCTCTCTCCTTTTACCCTATCCTCCCCAATGTTTTGCTTCTGACCACCACCTTCCCTAATCTACCTTCCCTTCTATCAATATCCTACTTCTCTTATTTCCCTGCCCTCTTGCTTCTATAAGATATACGATAAATTTCTATACACAACTGAGTGTGTATGGTCTTCCTTTTTTAAGCCAATTCTGATGAGAGTAAGGTTGAAGTGATGGCCACTCCTTTATCATTCCCTCCCCTGTAATGGGTCTTTAATGCCTCTTCATGTATCTTACATGGAGTCATTAGTTTCCATTTTCCCAATACTAATTTTTAAGGAGGTGTCTTCTTTAGTGAGTTTTGTTCCTCCTTTTTCATTTTCTACTTCTACTTTTTAAGGAGTTATTTTCTTCACTGAACTTTTGTATATATTCAGGGTTGTAGAACCTTGCCATTGGCCTGTTGTACTGGGGGTATGGTACTTCATCATTGACCTGCACTGGGGCTTGGGGCCTTGCCACTGTCTTGCTAGGGCAGGGCCTGTTGCTGGTTTGCCCCCATTTCACCTGCACTAGACTGTACTCTCTTTTTACCTGAGTGAGACAGATCTTTCATGCCAACCTTCTAAGTCGTCTTGTGCTAAAAAATTGATTTACCCTATTCTTTTGTTTGTTCTGCCCATCCAGAATTGTTTTTGAGACATTATTTTATAGTTTTTTGGAGGTTAATTTGGGAGAGTTTAGGTGAGTTCCTGCTTCACTTTGCCATCTTCCTTGCTTAGTCTTAGTTTCCATATCTGTAAGGTGTTAAGCATCTTTCCTGCAGACAGGCTGCTGCCTCAACTCTCCTGAGTGAGGTTTCAACTAGATTCAGTCAATATGCATGAGCAGATATCCTAATAAATGGTTTAGTGACCCTCTTTTTATTTTGAGGTTGACACTACTGATCCAGGTTTCCCTAGCTGACTGATCATGACTGACAGGCCTTTATTTATGGCCAACTTGATTCATCACAAGACAGCAGCTGTCATCTCTGTGACTTGCAGAAATGCTGATCTGAGCCATCTAATCAGATAAGGTTGACCTTACCCTTCTCTGTAGTTAGCTCAACTACTTTGGACATATATGTATATATGTATATATATGTATGTGTGTGTGTGTGTGTGTGTGTATATGTCACACACACACATATAAGCGTTCATGTAGAGTCTCTGGTTGCAAGAGTTTGTCAGGACCAGAGCCTTCAATAATTGAAAACTAGCATGGTAAAATCATGAAGCAATTTGGGATGGCTTAATTGCCCCATTCCATGCAGAGCAAAAAGTACAGTGATAAAATATTTCACTCTAAGTTAGGCCACAAAAGGAGTAAAAGACAGATATGATGGAAACTAATGTATTTTCTACCAATTTTATTGCAAATATTTCCAATAGAGACTGTTCTTTTGATGGGAAATTGTCATCAACAGTGTGTGGTAGGTCAAAGAAGGTCCCATGTAATCTATGCCAAATGGGCATCCTTTCCAACTCCCATGTTTGATTTCCTACTGGCCCAGTCAAAAAGAAGTCATTCCCTCAGCATTATTTTGGTTGTTCAAAAACACAATTACTTAAGTGTATTGCTTCTATAATTGCTTTGCTTATTTTAGCCTGTCCCCTGTCTGGTGATGGACTTCTGCTTGCTTTCCAAAAGGAAAACAAAACAACAAGACCCCTTACACCTCACAGATGGGATGTTTTCGGGCTGATACTGAAGTCTATGATGAAGCTAGGGAGCTCTTTGCCTACATTTTATCCTTCTTGTACTGGAGGACTTATACCTGAAGAGCACACCCCTCTGCACACTCCTGAGGAGCACACTCACAGATTTGGAGATGGAGAGAACCTTGGAGGTTATTGAATTCGACACCTTCATTTTACAGCCAGTTAAAGCAAGGTCCATTGAAATTAAATGACTTGCCCAAAAATCTCACAAGAAATAAGTGGCAAAGCTGGGATTTGAATTTAGAGGTCTGATGTCAAATCCTCTGCCTTTTTCACTGTGCCATACTGATTCCTGGTCCCTTGAGCTATCTTTTCCTTTGAAATCCTCACTGACATTTGCCATTATTGTAGAAACATTAAAAGTTCACTGGCTTCAATGAGTCACCTCTCATTGGGGAAAAGACTTCACGAAATAAAATTCTGTTTTTCACCAAGACAATTTAGCATATGCTTGAAAGTTAGAGGAAAAGCAAACCCAGTTCTCCCAACCTCGCTTCACCCTCTTCTCCAAGAATCAAAGTAGACAATTTGTTACTTGGCATTACAAACATCTAAATAGCAGAGCTTTGTTCTTATGCATATTTTACATGGTTATAACTACTGTACATGTTTGTATGGTATTGATGCAGTGATTTGTGCAATGGTATAGTATATTCTTGCCCAGGGTCACACAGCTAGAAAGTATCTGAGGCCAGATTTAAACTCAAGCCTTCATGAATCCAAGCCCAGCACTCTATCCATTGCGCCACTTATTTTGCTTTGTATAAATATTCTATTGATTTGTATTTGTACATATTGATTTTTTAAAAAGAGGATATTTCCCCCAAATTTTTTTTTTGTCTTTGTATCTCCAGCGTGTGACACACAGTACATATTTAAATCACTAATGGATTGCTTAAAGTTTATAGTACTTTGAGATTTATTTATTAATTATTTTTGGTTTTTATTTTACTTTTCATCATTTTCAATGAATATTATTTATTTTCCCCTCTCACCTTTACCCCCATTGGAAAAAAAGAAAAACAAACTCTTTGAAGTCAAACAAAACAAATTATATACATCATTTAGCATCTTGAGTCTGTCTCTTTTAGGAGACAGATGGCAAGCTTCACCATCATTAGTCCTTCTTTTGAATAACAATTGGTCACTGCATTGAATAGAGTTCTTAAATCTTCCAAAGTTACTTTGTCTTTACATTGTTGCTATATCACACTCACTTCTTATATATTTTCCTCTCTTTAACCTCCATCTCTCTCTTCATAACTAAAAAGATAGTATAGGAGAGGAGTGTTTACAGCAATAATGATTTGTCTTGAATAGAATTTATTTCTGCTTTCCTGCTTACTTCATCCAGACATGAAATACAGAGTCTTCCTTTCTTTTTAAAATGCACCCTCCAAGGTTTGAGTTTGCTTTGCTTATGACTAAACTCTCCCTGAGTCAATCCTCCTTTTTATTCTGCTTTCTCTCCTCCCTCTCTGCCACTCTTCTAATTCCCTCCTGTTTTCCTGTTCAGTTACATGTATTTTTATACCTCCCCCCGCCAGTCTCTGTCTCTCTTTGTCTCTGTCTCTCTTTCTCTGTCTCTCTCTTTCTCTCTTTCTCTCTCGTCTGTGCTGGCATGTATAGGAACGTATTCTACCTTCTGTCAACTGGTTTAGATGTGAAATTCAAGTGATATACTCTTCCCCTACTTCTTCTTCTTTGTATAGTTTTCTATATGCCACTCTAGATTATGTGAGAGAGTAAGTTTCACCCCTTTCCTCCTTTCCCCTAATTATTACTTTCCCTCTCCCAATACTTTCAAGATAATCAAAAGGTAGAAAGACTGCTCCCAGGACCTTTGATTTAAGCTCCGTTTGTGACCCTTGTGGCCATCAGGGTTCTGAGGAAACACATTTCTTTTCCTCCTATGAAAAGATAAACACTTTATCTTTGTTTATTCCCTTCTGACTACTTACTTGATTCCTGTGTTGATATTTCAAAATTTCTACTCAGCTCCAGTCTTTTCATCAGGAATACTTGGATGCACTTTATTTCATTTAAGACCCATTTTCCCCAGTAGGCTTGCACTTAGTTTTGCTGGGTATGTTATTCTTGATTGTGAGCATATATATTTTGTCTTTGGAATATTACATCCCATGCTTTCCACTTCTTTGTTGTAGTTTCTATGATTCTAACTGTGATTCTTTGATACTTGAACTGTTTCCTTTTTGATAGTTTACAGTATTTCTTTCTTCCCAGAAACTGTAGATTTTGTCTATGGTATTTTTGGGAATTTTAATTTTTGGTTTTCTTGTAGGAAATGGCTGACCAATTTTTTCTATTTTCAGTTTGTCTTCTGGTTCTGGGCAATTTTTTTGTTACAATGGAAGGTAATATTGGATTGGCAGCATGTTACAGTTGCACTGGATGACCTGTCATTCCCCAGACTCAGAGTAAAGCTGAAAAAAATCACAAGAAAAAATACCTACTGAGAGTCTTGATGGAAAAGTGGATATCAATGGTTGATGAAAATGAGGAAAATGGGAAGTGACAGCAATAGAAGCAATGTGGCAAGATGGTTAAGTTGGTGGACTGGGAGTCAAAAAAATCTAGATCTAAATGTCTCTCTCCTCTGACAGTTACTAACTATATGACTCTGGGCAAGTCACTTAAAATTTTTGAGCTTCAACTTCCCTTGACATAAAATGGGGCTAATATTAGTACCTGTTTCACAGGGTTGTTTCCAATATCAAATGGGATAATGTATGTAAAGTCCTTTATAAATACTGAAGCCTAAATAAATGCCAGCTATTCTTGCTGTAGAGGATTTGTTTGCTCACCTATAAAATGGAGACAATAGTAGAACCCACCTCATGGGCTCATTTTGAGAGTCAAATGGGATTCTATATATATAAGTGATGATGATGACGATGATGATGTAAAAAAGAACAGGGCTCCAACAAAAATTTAAAACAAATGAAAATTTGTCCTTGGTATCTTCTTACCTACTGTCTCTGTGTCTCTCTTCTCTTAAGTTAGATTTTCTTTAGAGGATCAGCATCCTTCCACTCTTCCTCCTCCTTCTCCCACTGCTCATAGTACTCAGTTGTGATGCTGTATCCCATAGTTGCCTTCCTAGCTCATGCATTGTTTTATGTTCCAAAATAATCCTGTCATCTTTCTTTTTTTCCCTTCCTTCTTGTCCCCAACAAAACTCCCAGTTTTTCAACATGTTTATTTTCTAGTTATCAGTCATGCTGGAAAATATGACTAGGTATTTATGTGGCATGCAGGTATAGGGATTTTTGGGGGCACTGTTGCCTAAACAAAAGAGATGTAGACATTGCCCATTCCCTACATATTCTTGCTATCTAAAGGAGACTAGACAGATATGGAAGCAAATACAACAAAACATATACCTTCCCCAATTCTTTACTTTTCTAAGATTTTTAATTTATCTAAAATTTCCTATATTTTATAGTCTTAGTTATGATGCTACATTCAGAAAAAAAAGCAGGCCTCATTTAGATATAGGTGGTTGCTTATGTGGTATAACCCATGGGGCAGCAAGAAGGCCTCCCTGCTCTAAATATACCTGTTAAAGTACCTGAAATTCCTCTATCACCTAATCATTCCTTCTGGTTAATGTGTCGTAGCTGCCAGGGGACTTTAAAAATGCAGCTGCCTCTAAGACAGGTAATATCTCAGTAAACCAGTTCATACTAAATTATTACTAACTGATAGCAGTTTTATTATTTTAGAAGTATGGGACCTTCTGAAGTCTCTAGCCTCTTCATTCAGTGCTTTTCATTCTCTCGCTCTACACTAAATTTCCAACTTATCTTTCCCTACATATAATCTATGTTACAGTCACACTGAAGTGACTATCTGCCATTCCTCAAGCACATAGTGCAGCTGAAAAAAATCGTAAGAAGAAAATACCCAGTGAGATTCTTGACAGCTAAGTAGGCACCAGTGGTTGGTGAAAATGAGAAAAAAACATTGTGGAAGATGGATTATAATTGGCATAAAAAGGACTTTGTGGGTTCAGAATTTTATTCTTATCTCTTCCCTGCAATTTCTATGGAGAGTCCTAGCAATGAAATTGTCTATTCATTTGGAATATTTTGGAATATTTCCTCCAAAACTTTCCTTTCTCCATTTGTCTATTTGAGAGCCAAGACAGATTATGTGAGCTTCTCCTTGAAGGGCCTCAGAAGGCCAGTGCTCATCCAGTCTCTGCCCTTTCACCCCATTTCAGGATAGAGGAACAGAGGGGTAGGAGGGAAGAAAGGAGATGAGAAAGATGGATGAAAAGGAATAAAAAGTGAAATAGCAAAGACATAATTCATCATATCACTCTGGAAACTGGTTATAGCAGCTAGCATAAGTTTGTGCCAGTAGTTCTGAAAATGTCCTGGAGGTTTCTGTTGTTTTTAAGGCTTTCTGATAAATCCCTCTGGGAATTAAAGACCTCCTAATCTCTGATCAGGCTTTCCCTTTGGCATTTTAGGGTCAGAGACATCTTCTCCAGAGGTACAAGGGACACTAGGGAAGGATCTAAATTCCCTTGGCAGGGATGAAGTAGAGTACGTGAAATGGAACCATTTTCTCATCTCTGCTGCCACCCTTTAGAGGCGGGTAGTAGCACTGGCCTTTGTACTCTACAGAATTTTTTAACAACATATTTCCACATTAGTCATGTTGTGAAAGAAGAATCAGAACAAAAGGGAAAGCCACAAGAAAGAAACAAAGTAACAAAAAAAGGAGAAAATACTATGCTTCAATCTACATTCAGACTTTATAGTTCTTTCTCTGGAAGTGGATAGCATTTTCCATGCTAGGTTTTTTGGAATCATCTTAGATCATTGCATTGCTGAGAAGAGCTAAGTCTATCAAAGTTGGTCATGGCACAATGTTGCTGTTACTGTGTACAATGTTATCCTGCTTGTGCTCACTTCACTCATCATCAGTTCATGTAAGTCTTTACAGATTTTTCTGAAATCTACCTGCTCATCATTTCTTATAGAACAATAGTATTCCATTGCATACATATACCACAACTTGTTTCTCCATTCCTCGATTGATGGGCAGTCTCTCAGTTTCCAATTTTTTGCCAACACAAAAAGAGCTGCTGTAAACGTTTTTGTACATGTTGGTCCTTCTCTTTTTCTTATTATCTCTTTGGGATACAGACCTAGTAGTGGTATTGCTGGATCAAATGGGATATACAGTTTTATAGCCCTTTGGACACGGTTACAAATTGCTCTCCAGAGTGGTTGGGTCAGTTCAAAAAACCCCACCAACAATGCATTAGTATTCCAATTTTCCCATGTCTTCTATGATATTTATCATTTTCCTTTTTTTGTCATATTAGCCAATTTGATAGGTATGATGTGGTACCTCAGAACTGTGTTAATTTGCATTTATCTAATCATTGGTGATTTAGAGCATTTTTTCATATGACCACAGATAGCTTTAATTTCTTCATCTGAAAACTGCCTTTTCATATCCTTTGACCATTTATCAATTAGGGAATGACTTATATTCTTATAAATTTGGCTCAGTTCTCTATATATTTCATAAATGAGGCCTTTATCAGAGACACTGGCTGAAAAAATAATTTACCAGCTTTTAAAGAATTTTTTTGAAACTAATTATTAACTCAGGATATATACATTCCTGCAACAGAAAAGTTAAAAATGGATTAGAGCCTGGTTGTTTATTTGGTAGAGAAACAGAGTTCAAGGAATATGTTTCATAGCAGCAAGATGTATGATTCCCAGAAGAATATGAGCTGTATAAATGTCCTTTGTATTTTTTTCCAGGAGAAGAATTACATGGGCTAAGAAAAGATATTCTTCCTATCCCCTTTAAGAGAAAATTGGGAGGCAGGGAAATTCTCTTCTCTCTTCCACCATTCAAAAACATAGAAATAAAGAAGTAAAAAAGTTCTGGTTTTCATGAGATTTGTAACCAGGTGAATAAGTTCCCATTGCAACACATCTTGACCACTGGAATCTATTATGAACATACCTGTGGCCACATTGTAGGTGGGAGAACTATTACATCTCTCCCCCCCCCCCCAAAAAAAAATCCAACAAGGGCTGCTGCTCATATTGAATATTTAATCAGTTCAAGTTTCTCCTAACACTTCTCTAAGAACCAAATTCAAGGGGAATCTATATATAGGGGAAAATACACACACACACACACACACACACACACACACACACATACATACACACCTACTTTTGTCTAAGGGTAACTATCTTTAGTGGAGGGAAGAAAAAAAGAAATGATACTTTTGTGTACATTTGAAAGGAATAGCAAGTTGTGCATAGTAGATTTGCAGTTTCATGTTCAATCATCTTTTTTTATAGTACTAGGTTATGAAAATGCTGGTTTTATTCCATAAATTAAAAATAAAATAAAAAAAAACAGGACACACAACTAAAATTATAAAAATGTAAATAATATGCCAAGCATAGGCTTAGCCAACGGAGTACCAACTAGAGCATTTACCTATCAATGGACTTTTTTCTTCTGATGTTTGGCCCTGAGAGGCTTGAGAAATTCTAAACCAGAAGTGTAATCTTTAAGTGATGAATTTTTTGAGTCATATTAACTCCTGAATAACATCTATTAAGGCATGGAAATATTGTAGTATACATTATTGAAAGGAGAATCCACTCTGATGAAATCCTTGATCCCTGCATGTGCCAAAGACAGAGTGCATAAGGGTCAGAGCAACAAGGAATTAAAGGCCAGAAAAAGAAAAAGAAACCAAGCATATTTGAAAGAAGTTTAAAAGGCTATTATGTGAAGAGGGATTAGGCTTGCTTTTTTGATTCCAAATGGCAGAATTAGGAGAAGTGGGTATAAGAGACAGATTTTGACTCACTTTGAGGAAAAATGTCCTAATAATTATAATTATTATTATGTAATTATATAATTATTTAAATGGGAAGCTAGTTGCCTTGGGATTGATGGATTTTCATTCACTATAGGCTTTCTATAGAAATCTGGATGGCGATCTGTTGCAATTGTCATATTGAGAATTCTCAGCTGTATCTTGGGCTAGATTGGTCCTACGGTCCCTTTTAAATTTGATAACTCAGATATTAGAACACAGCACAAGACAGAAGGTCCAAGATCCATACAAATGAGAGATTTAGAGAGGGATAAATGTGAGAACATATACCTTAGTTACAACAAAATGATTTTTTTTTTTTAAGGCAACGTACTCTCCTAGCTTCAGTGACCTTTATTCTTCTATCATCCTATTAATGCAAATATTTTCCTCATATTACTGTTTCTCTTCTAATTCTGTTTTCATCAGTTTTATTTGTACAATAGCTTCAAAATTTTATGTTACCTAAATTGTCTGTTGTGTCTCTTATGGCCTTCTTCATCTTTTGTTTGGTTAAGAACTCTCACTAGCCATGGCTATGAAAGGTACTTAATACTGTTTTTTTTTTTTTTAATTTAAAAAAATAATCACTTGCAGTTTCAGGTTACTTCTTTAGTTTGAGCTTATTGGTTCATAGTATAAGATGCTGTTATAAACCACATTTCTGCCAGACCTTTCCATTTTTACCAGCAGGTCTTCTAAAAAAAGGTTTTATGTTTATAAAATACTGGATTACTATTTTTTTCCTTTTGGAGGCTTGGTCTTAACTATTATTGTTTAGAAAAAAGTTTTGAGCTCCAACTCTATAGACAAAGCAATACAGAAAATTGTATATGCAGCTCTGAATTTGTATATAGTCAATCAATCAATAATAAATCAGTAAACATTTATTAAGCACCTGCTATGGGCAAGGCACCATGCTAAACACTTATATTATTCTCAAAACTGTCTTGTTTCTCTGTTTTTCATACTTCCTTTTTCATTTTAAAAATGCTTCAGTTTGGACTATTGGTTTTGACTTCAATTTCTTCTTTATCTAGTCTGGTCTACTGCTCTACCTTTCTGTTTTGATGACTACTGTCTTATAGTATGCCTTGAGGTCTTATAATGCTGCACTTCCCTGATCTTGTGGAGAAGCAATCCTGAATCTGCTTGTTTTGGTGACTTTTTTGGTGGAGGTGTAAGGGATTAGTTTGCACCTATGATTTCATCCAATGTTGGATTTACATTTTTATTTACATATTTATTTACATTTTTATAATTTTTGTTGTTTGTTTTGTTTTCTTACAACAAATAAGAAAATTCCTCGTATCAGATCATAAACTATGATTTATAGGCTTTGAGAGTTGCTTTGGTTCTGAGAGGTTAAGAAACTTACCACAGCCACAGTCAGTTACGGTCAGTGTCAGTGACAGGTCTCTGAACCCAGGTCTTTCTGGCTTTGAGGATGGCTCTATCTATTCTACTATACTGTAGGTGATTAATAGCATTTAACTGGCAGCACTGGGGAGTAAATACATGTTTGCAACTTCTTTACAGTTTCGCCAACATTCCTTGTTAAAAAAGGAGTCATCTCCCCAGTAAAGTGATTTCATTAAAAGTGGGAGAAATATGTATGACTGCTCCCCATTTGTTGTTGTTTCAGTCATGTCTCACTTTCTGTGACTCCATTTGGGGTTTTCTTGACAGAGATACTGGATTGGCTTGCTATTTCCTTCTCTAGCTCATTTCACAGATGAGGAAATTGAAGCAAACGGGATTAAGTGACTTACCCAGGGTCACACAGCTAGTAAGTGTCTGAGGCCAGATTTGAAGTCAAGAAGATTAGTCTTCCTGACTCTAGGCTGGATACTCTATCCATTACACCACCTAGCTGCCCCTTCTATTTTCCCCATAGACTGACTCTCATTCTCAGTGTACCAACTATAATAGCTACAATGGCACCGTGTTCTCATAAAACAACCTTTCTACCTACTTAGCTTCTCTTCTGTTACATCACTTTCACTCCTCAGAATATTATTCTGTACCTAAAGCTGCACTTGGTACTGCAAATGTTATCTAACAATTTCCTAAGAGGAGTGAACCGAAAACATGCCTGTCCTGTATGATAAGCCACCTTTCCTATTGTGGCACCAAATAACGTTGGATTAAATCATTTACTTGCTGCATTCTCCTTTTGCCCACCGGCCAGACATCATTTCAGGGTTGTTGCTTTCATGTGTTCTGCCTCCAATAAATGTTGCCTTATTCTAAGTTCCATCAGTTGTCATTTCTTTCCATTGAATTTCATTTTACGCCTTGTCCTAAGATGCTTAGGCCTCAGGCAGAGGCAGACCAGTTCAAGAAACCTTTATTAAGTAACTACTATGCAAAGAACTGAGCTGTCTGCTGGGGGAACTACAAAGGTTGAAACCAATTTGATCCCTACCCTCCAGGAGCTTAGCATATTGTAGGAGTCGGGGATGTTGGGCATGCCAACTGCATATAAAATGGAATATAAAAGAGGCACAGAATACTGTTTGAGAACAAAAAGCACATTTAAAACAGGGAATATCAGAAAAGACTTCATGGAGGAGATGATTTTCAGTCTAAGACTTGAAAGAGGGATGAAATTTCAAAAGTCACTGGTGATGTGTGTGTGTGTGTGTGTGTGTGTGTCTGACAGAGAGAGAGAGAGAGAGAGAGAGAGACAGAGAGAGAAAGAGAGACAGAGAGACAAAGAGACAGGCAGATAGAAAGAGAGGTGGTATGCGCAAATGCACAGAAGAGGAAGAACATGGAACTTAGGTAGGGATAGCAAGCAATCCGTTTTGCTTGGAATGTAGAAAACATGCAAGGAAGGAAGTAGTACATGAAACATTGGATCATTAGAGCTCCTTGAGGCAGGGACTGTCTTTTGCCTCTTTTTTGTTCCTGGAGCTTAATGAATGTTTATTGATTGAACTTAAGCCATAAAAGTTTTGAAAACTAAACTAAGGAGTTTAGATTTTATTTGGTAGGGTAGGTACTGTGGTGCCATAGTTCCCCTCTTCCCCCAACAGAGAAGTATTGGGATCACATTGCTGCACAAAGACAATTAATCTGTCTTTTAGGTGCGTTCTAGGGTTAGTGGTATTGAGTTACCTCTCTGAAATCATTACTGGTCTGCTGGGGATGTGGATCAAGTGAACCCTGAGTCAGTGACAGCTGTTAGCTTGAAGCATTGCTTGCACCTGCACAGAGAAACCTGAGTGTTAGAGCCACTTTTTACTAACTGCTCAGCAAGAGTGTGATGAGTAGTACTTGCCAGCTCACATGACAGCTGGAGCTGCACGAATTAGCACACGAGTTCTTTCTGTCTCTGACTAGGTATCCCTTTCACATTTCCCACAGTAGCAGCTTGCTGAAATTTTTTGGGGACAGAAGCATAGACATAAGCCAAGCATCTCAAAGTTGGAAAGGACCAGTTGGACATTTTGAAAGGGATGTCCTGTAGGCATCTAACTCAACATGTCCAAATCCTAATTCATTATCACTTCTCCCAAACCCAATTTTCTTCTGAATTTTCCTGTTTCTATCAAGAAACCACCTACTCTCAGCCACTCAAGTTCATAACCTTGGGATCATCATTGACTTTTGATTTGTGCTTGCAGTGTCGCAGCTCTTTGTAAGATTTTTTGTTATTATTAATAGTGTTTCATTATATTATATTATCATCTCCATAAGGTTTATCCTTGTTTATGGAAACCCTAAAATGTTAAACAAAATTTGAATGGTAGTTCATAAGAATCTTTTCTCTAATTTGCTAATTTCCATTTCTAATAACACTATTTGCCATCCTTTAGGATGTTTTCAAGTCTGTAGGATTTTGTTCATGTTTAAGCCCATGTTCATTCATATTATGGCTAGAGTAGAATGACCTTTGTTGTACTAAATGGGTCATCTCTCTTAGTTCTGACAGATAATGTGGTCACAAGTTTCACTAAGGTGAGTGAACCTGAGTTCAACTCCCTCACTTTGCAGATGAAAAACTGAGACCCAGAGAGTTTAAGTGGCTTGCTGAAGATCATACAGTAAGTAACAAATCCAGGATTGAACCTGGGTCTTCTGCCTCCAAATCTAGCTTCTTTTTTTCATTGTAAAAGGTCCTAGAAAAAGTAATATTTAGTAGTTAGAACTGCCCATTGAATTGAGATGATGTCACAAGACAAAACAAATCTTTCCATAATTTAATTATGCAAATGTTTCATTCACTGAAAAACTGACTGTTTTGCCAAAGTGGCCCATTCATTCAAAGTGGCATGATCTAGTACCAGCGGGAATTGTGGTCACAGTCTAAGTGCTAGAAGGTATCAAAAGCATTGAAGTGTAATGGAAAGAACATTGGTCCTTGAGTTGGAAGAATTGAGTTTAAGTCTCAATTCTGATATGAACTGTGTGAAGTCACTTAACATCTCTGAGCCTCAGTTTCCTCAGCTTTAAAATAAAGCTAATAAAATACTACCTTCCTCAAAGGGTGATTGTGAGGGAATCACTGCCTAAATTAAAGGTGTTCCTATTATCAGAAGACCTACCATTTTTCTCAGCTCTGCTGTCTCACCTTGGAATCTATTTAACCTTTACAAGAGAAAAAAATCTTGTTTTTCTCAGAGGAAATCTGGATAACTTTTTTGTCATTTACTTCACAGCCACTTTTAAGCATTCACGAGATAACATTTCTAAAGCACTTTGAGTTTCTCAGATAAAATACATTCTGAATCCCACATTAGCACCACGCCAGGATGACCCAGCAGGGCCAAGGGCTGAGCATGACTGGTATTTCTTTAATCTTCTGATATTGGATGCTTATCAGAGGAGGAAGCTGCTCGGCCTCAAAGCTTCAAAGCCTCTTTAGATGGCTACTTGTCTTTTCTCTATTGCTATTTTACCTGCATTTAGCTGGCATAGCTGAATGACTTTCTGAAAAGCTGCTGTTTTGGAACTCAATGTGGAAAATGGATGAGATCAATTTGTTATGGGGGTGGTGGCTGTTCATTTATTTGTTTCTTATTCAATCCACCTCGTTTATATACCTTTCTTTATGTATATTATAATTTCCTCCAAATTTCCACATTGATTTACTCATATATTATCTGTGTAGAGAAGATGGTTTTGGTTCTTATAGTGGGCAGAGGAGTCAGGGTATGGATGAAGGTAGAATAGGGCCAATAGTACCTGTCATTAGGGAGTCATAAGTAGGATTTGAGGTAGAAAACACCCCTGGAGAAAAAAGATGTGGCCCAAATGATGATCTGAGAAGGAAAACAGAGTGCTATGGTGCTCAAGTCAAAATTTAAAGGATAAATACATGCAAAGTTGAGTCAGGAGTCATGGAAAAAGGCAGAGCCCCAAACCAGAAAATTAAGCACAAATAGTTTGGGGAAAGCACACTGTGAAGGGAGTAATATATGCTAATAAAATAATCATTTTCCTTGGTGCCCTCTACATTCCAGTCAAACTGACCTCCTTTCTGTTCTCCATACATAATGTTCCATCTCCCAACTTTCTGTCTTTGAACAGGCTTTCCCCCATGTCTAGGAAGAACTCCCACGTTAACCCTTTCTATTTTACTGGAGGAAGTAGCAGCATGGGGCTCTCCTGGACCATAGCTTAGGGTTGGGGAGAGCTGGGATGTGGGCAAGTACCATAAGGCAACTTCCTATTTTTCTTGTTATTTAGATACTAATCTCAGTTGCTTCTACTTTCTAAAGAAGTATAAGTACTGTCAGCATTCTAACTTTTAGTGTCCTGTAGAAAATTCCTAATTGTCCTACTCTAATCATAGCTCTGGACAAAGAGTCCAATGAGTAAGAAATACTATGATGGGCACCCAAGAGAAGGAAGCTGTAAACTCTAAAATTTCAGGTTTTTTTTTTTTTTTGCTTTTTTTTTTTGGAGGGGCAAGGTAGGGCAATTGGGGTTAAGTGACTTGCCCAATGTCATATGGCTAGTTTTTTGTGTTACGTGTCTGAGGTTGGATTTGAACTCAGGTCCTCCTAACTGCAGGACTGGTGCTCTATTCACTGCACCACCTAGCCACCCAATTTTAGAATTTTTTGAAAGAAATAGATTTATTTCAGAGAAAAGCTGAGGAAATTATTGATGAATTTGTTCAGTAACTGATTTCATGCTTGATATATAAAACATCAAAGATCATATTACAAAAGAAATAGTCAGTCCTCAGAAAACAAAATCATCTAGGTCAAATTTCCAATAGTAGTTTGATAGAGCATTAAAAATGTGCTCTGAAGGGTAGTAGATCTAGAGTTGAAAGAGACAACAAAGGTCACATAGCCTAACCCCATCCTTTCAAAGAAGGAGAACTGAGGTCCAGGGAAGTTCAATGACTTGCTCAAGGTCACATGGCTAGTTAGTATCACTAGTGGTCAGGGGACAGCTCACTCCATAGCAGTGCCATGTTGGCATATGTTTGTCTCTGGAGGTGAATGTTGTGGGTTGCACAGTGGGATGGGGTAACAAATGCTGTTGCTATGAGGAAACCTAAAGAGAATTTTCTTTTATAAGTTTATTCAACTCTTGCTCATATTCTCTGGGAATGTGAGTTAAGAAAAAATAAAATTCAATGTTAGGTCCTGTATGTGATGTGCAGAATTCACAAATCATTTGGGAAGAACATGATTTTAACTGAAGAAGACATTAAAAGTGAAGATTGTAAGGGGCCAATCTTTGAAAGGGGCTCAGAGGCAAGTATGATGATTTGTATTGGTATGAATGCACCATAAATAGCTGCATATATCTGATACTAACCTGAATTCATTTACATTTCAATTAGAGGTGATCAGAGTTGCCTTAGGGAAGCTGAATGCATGCTTGGAAAATTGTTTTGTTTTGTTTTTGAGAAAATGGGAAGTACTAATGCATGGAAGTTCCTGAAGAAAACAGCAATTTTTATTTTAAAAGAAAATGTCCAACTTCTTGGAAGCATCTGCATACCCTGCTTATCTATCTGTGGGACATAGGTTGTTACTTCTTGCTTAGAATTTCCATATTCATGCTTGTTAAGATGAATCTTAGAACTATTGTACACCTTCAATAAGTCAGAATTACTTTTCTTCATCTTTTTCCATTCTTCCTTATTTTGTTTTTGTTTTTTAAAATTATGAACTTAAAAATCATCCCTAAGCACAAATATTTTAATATACTAAGAAAAAGAAAGAAAATATACATTAATCGTAATTTGGTTTTTTAAACACGTGTCAAGTTTAGTAGTGTAGTAAGCAATGGAGTAACAAATTTATCCTGTTTATTGAATCCTCTTCTGAACATTTTTTTATTTTCTTTTGTGTATTTTTAAAAACATTTTATCAGTATTCTATATGTTTTCTTTTCTTTTGGCATCATTATTACCACTCACTAACACATTCCATTATTCCAGAAGAAGCATTTCCTTGTAAAAAGTACTGTAACAGACAAGCAAAACATCTTAATATGTTGCCCGTGTCTTAACATCCATATGGCCTCTTGTTGCAGAGGTTCAAGGCTGGTATTATTTCTTTCAATCTTTGGGTCAGAAAAATATTCTACCCTTATAGAATCCCTTCCCCTTGTCTTCTCTTCCCTAATATGACATATTTGTGTGAGATAGTCACACAATGTAATCTCACATTCTATCTAAGACATGGGGAAGTATAAGCAGAAAAAAAATTGTTTTAATTGTAATTTTCAGGAACTGTCTTGCTATTCATCTTTCCTACACTCTGCTCTGTTCCTAGCTGTGGCCTTATTACCTCTTATACTTTGAGATTAATTATAGACCTAAATAGGACAATATTGTTGCTGTTCATCCTTTGTACTCAAAAAGGATAAATGATGTCATGATACCAGGGTAAAAATACAATGTGTTCAACTGTGGCTTATCAATCCAATACAAGTTCAGAAGGCTCTATAACAAGTTGTGAACAAATAGTCCATTTGAACATTTGGGATGGAGATGTCTCTACATTTGTGCATCTTACCTTTCCTTTTTTTTTTTTTTATCGTGAAAGACTGACTATATTTCCCTCATTCCTATCCCGCCCCACCCTTGTTCCATTCTCTACTTTGTCCCTGTCCCTGTACAGAAGTGTGTGATTCTAACAACCCTCCCCCCCACCCTGCCCTCTCCTCCATCATCCCACCTCTCATCCCCTTCCCCCCTACTCTCCTGTAGGGCAAGATACCCAACTAAGAGTGTATGTCATTCCTTCCCTAAGCCAAATTCAATGACAGTAAGGTTGATCCATTCCCTTTTGCCTTCCTGTTCTTCCCTTCCATTGTAACAGCTATCCCTTGTCTCTTCTATATGAGATGATTAACCCCATTCTATCTCTCCCTGTCTCCTCTCATTCTATTCCTCGCCCTCCTCTCAATTTCACCTTCATCCCTTCCTATTCAATTGATCCTGTGCTCTCTGTCTATGTACACATAAATACACGCACTCAGATATGTATTCATACACATATATATATATATATATATATATATACTCTCCTATATAGACATATGTATATGTATACATACATATACATTTATATTCCCTTTACCTATCCTCATACTGAGAAAAGTTTCATAAGTTACAATTCTCATTTTTCCATGTTGGTGTGTAAATAGTTCAATTTTGTTAAGTTCTTTATGATTTCTTTTCCATGTTTACCTTCTCATGCTTCT